>CM048744.1:980173720-980773720 GCA_026315105.1 Locusta migratoria | reverse complement strand
ACAAAACCTTGTGCCATGCTATGACAATTATCTGCAAAATTTCGGAAGCTATGTAGAAAACTAGTTTAACAGTTGCCGATTTTTCTACAATTTTTTTTCTGTATCTGTACACGTTCGTTTTATATAACCAAACGGAACTTACTTTCTGGACGCGCCTCGTATATAAAGCAGTGTGTCCGTATGTTTGTACGTATTGCATACAAATTTACAGTTTTGTTCCAATCTGTATGAAATTTTGTACACGTAAGCTTCAACCCATGAGGACGGTCACCATAAGTGTGAAGAATCACATACGGTATATAGTTCACGAAATATGGCGTCATAAACAATGAGATGCGCGAAAAACTGCTGCATTTTGCGACAACACTGCTCATTTCTCCTAAACCATTGGACCGATTTCAACCAAATTTGGTACACGCATTCCTTACCGTGAGGTAACAATTGCTGCATGGTTCAAGAGGTATTACGTCATAACCAATAGAAATCGCAAAAAATGCCTTATAATGCGGCGAGACTTTCGTAATACACTGTATGGGAATGACAGTACCTAGCGACTTGCAACAAACTTTAAACATAATTTCAAACCTTTATTAAACTTTTTCTCGCTGGCAACTATAGTAAAATGATGAAAGGAAAAAAGTTTCTCGGTTACTACTTTTCCGCTGTTCATGTAGTAAAGCTACGGCTCTCGGTATGACGTTACAATTTATAATTTCTACACTACAAATTGTAGCCTCAGAAAATTTTTCAGACAGTATACACACATATAGTTGTGTGTACCTTCTAAATTTTATCACAGTACGACACGTAGTCCATTCTATATGAGCACATAAACAATAGCGTTCTTTTGTAAAACCGTCCAATCACGCACCAACTTTTAATCTATTTCTTCTTTACTACTAATTGCATTTCCAAGAGATTTTACAGAGATACAGCCCTTATACTAATGAATATATACTTGAAAATGGCAGCAATAAAGAGATAAATACCCGGGCAACGCCGGGTTTTGAGCTAGTGTTTAATATAAGTTCAGACTTTTTAAAATGCATTACTCTAATCTTACTACAATTCAACATTCCTTTAATCCAAATACCGACGCCTTCTTGTTCGTTAACTCTACGATGATTACGAGTTCTAACAACAAATGGCATGCTACACGAATAATACGATTTACCAATATCCTTGTTAAACACTTCAAACACTTGAAATGTGCGATAAGCAATCTCGTCTCTTTTATTAAAACTCTCAAGTCCACCTTGCGCCTTAAAGTATCACTCGCTTGCGCTTGCGCGGTAGGTTTAAAAGGGCCGTTAGAAGCGTTCTCGCGGTCTTTCTGGATCGCATAGGCGTTCATTATCTTCTTAGGCGGAGAATGAGGCGTTCTCGTCTTACTGTGTTTAAGGCTATTGATAATACAGACATTAAGAATACGACTAATAATGTAGGAGCTCAAGTTTTTCTGCAAGGGCCTAGTGTGTTTGTGGTGGTGGTTTCCAATTTACTGTTACGAGAGCAGATAATACTCCGAGCCATGGTAATGGTAATGGATTACAGCTGCTATTGTTCGTGGTAATGGTGACACTTTAAAGGCGCAAGGTGGACTTGAGAGTTTTAATAACAGAGACGTGATTGCTTATCGTACATTTCAAGTGTTTGAAGTGTTTAACAAGGATGTTGGTAAATAGTATTATTCGTCTAACATGCCGTTCGTTGTTAGAACTCGTAATCATTGTAGAGTTAACGAACAAGAAGGCATCGGTATTTGCATTAAAGTAATGTAGAATTCCAGTAAGATTAGAATGAAAAATGTTCCCATCACAGCATAATAAATGTCGAATTCTGCAAGTTTCACCTGAAGATAACGCAAGATGCGCTTGTCGAAATATCACAGCCAGAGTCAAAGATGTAACTTCAGTACATAACCTGAAAAACAAATATAAAAATAATGTCATAGCTACACTTTCTTACGAATTAACCCTAATTCCACAGCGCAATGAGCCCTCAAAGCTCCATGCGGTTTGAGCCACCTTTATATATGATGAACAAGATCTTTAACTGTGATAAAGCTTCAAATAATGCTCACTAAAAACAAATATTTCATGTATTAACTACAGAATGTTTAAGGAAAGATTTGCTAGATATTTTAGAAGATGGTAATACAGACGATTTGCAGTTAAAATTTCATATACCGTGTGTCCAGTTTTTATTGGGTACAGAGATACAGTTCTTGCTAAGTACAAGAAATTTAAAGCATATGCAAATTTGGATTTTTTGACTGATTCTTTCGTCGGTATTTGGTACAAGCGGTTTTCGACGTTCTTTAAAGTCTGAATATGTTCTAGTAAGCCAAAAGCCGGGTAACTAAGTGTAGAACATACAAAAAATTCTAATTTGAAGTCAGCGTGTTGTACTAACAAGACCCGACGGATGAATCAGTGAAAATGTCTTCATTTACATTTGCTCTGAGTTTGTTTTGTTATCATATTAGCAGTTATATCTCTGTATTCAATAAAATTTGCACACATGTTATATGAAATTTTTAATGCAATGTTCAAAACGGTAGACTGGCAGGGCGGGATTGAAATAGGTGAAAACAAAATAAGCAGTCTCGCATATGCGGATGACTTAGTTGTAATGGCAGATTCGAATGAAAGGTTGCAAACTAATATTTCAGAGCTCGATCAGAGGTGCAATGATTATGATACGAAGATCAGCATCTCCAAAACGAAAGTAATGTCTGTGGGAAAGAGATTTAAACAGATTGAGTGCCACATAGGAGGAACAAAGTTAGAACAGGTAGACAGTTTCAAGTACCTGGGATGTATTTTCTCACAGGATGGAAACATAGCGAAAGAACTGGAATCGAGGTGCAGCAAAGCTAATGCATTGAGTGCTCAGCTAAGATCTATTCTCTTCTGCAAGAAGGAAGCAAGTATCAAGACTAAGTTAGCGGTGCAACGCTCTATCTTTCGACCAACTTCGTTGTATGGGAGTGAAAGTTGGGTGGATACAGGTTACCTTATCTATAAGGTAGAGGTTACGGATATGAAAATAGCAAGAATGATTGCAGGCACTAATAGATGGGAACAATGGCAGGAGGGTGTCCATAATGAGAAAATCAAAGAAAAGCTGGGAATGAACACCATAGATGAAGCAGTTAGAGCGAACAGGCTGAGATGGTGGGGTCATGTTACACGCATGGGAGAAGCAAGGTTACCTAAGAGACTCATGAGCTCGGCAGCGGAGGGTAAGAGGAGTCGAGGTAGACCAAGAAGAAGGTACTTAGATTCGTTGCAGAATGATTTTGAAGTAAAAGGCATAACATCAGACGAAGCATCAATGTTAGCACTGAATAGGGGATCATGGAGGAATTTTATTAGAGGTACTATGCTCCAGACTGAACGCTGAAAGGCATAATCAGTCTCTAATGATGATGATGATGATGATGATGATCTCTATCTCTGTAGTCAATAAAAATTGTACACAGGTTATATAAAATTTTTAATGCAATTCCTCTATAGTATCACCTCCTACAGTACGTAAGACCGAGTAGAAAAACTACGTTCCTTTGAGCAGGAAACAAGGACACATTCTGAAACAAATTCCCGACTTGGTTTCGTTTGTCTGTTGGGTTCCCCATTCGGTCGTCTGCGGAAGCGCTTCCATACGCGTGGGAATAGGATCCGTCCTATTCCGTCCACTAGCGATCGTATGCGTGCATCTTGTGCAAGAGGACGCGTCTACACTGTACGTGGACGGCGTGGCCGGTGCATCATGGGTAATCTCGTAGGCTCTCACTTCCCGTGTAGAAAGGGCTTTAGAACTGAAATATCGCACCCTGATTTAGACGGCAGATGGAGCGAGTGTTGATTGGTGTGGCGGCCACGCTGGTGGGTGGTCTAAAGCTCTGTATAGGGAGAGTACGTGCCGTTTGCCGCCGTCTGCAGCTCGTGATTGGCTGAAATCGAGTCACGTGGTTCTTTCCGCCATCTTGGTCCTATACGTTGCTTGGCTGCCATGAGAAGTGAGTATTCGTATGTTTTGTTTGAATAATGCCACAGTGTTGTACTTTTGGGTGTTTTTAAGAAGCGAAGAAGGGAGGTAAACATTATAGTACTTCCATTAGGTATCAGAAATGCAGGATGATGAACAGCCTGGCCGATAAAAGTCGTCAGAGAAAACTAGGAGCCCAGAAGCGACTTCGGTTCTTGTGCTGTGATGATTTTAATTCATAATGTAAATTAATAGAGTAAAGATTCACTGACGAATGGATCACGCAGGAGATTCCTATATATTTTTAACTTGAAGAAAATTCCTGCACAATGTCGTGGGGTTAAATTATTCACGCGTCGTTTTTTTATCTGCAGGTAGTTGTCGAAAAAATTTTATTTTACATATTAGTGAGTGAACTAGATTCCCGTTTGGATATGAAATTAACATACAGTTCCTGAAACAAGCTTTTCTCATTCGTTTTCATGTGTTAGAGTGTATCATATCAGGAAACAAAGAATTGAAACAAGACAGATATTAGACACTCCAATGTAATTGGCTTTGTAAAGACACCTTTCATTTCTGTTTCTGGTAAAAGACATATAGTGAGTACCTCCTTGCATTTTTCGTAGTTCATGTGAGATATAAGTACATAATAAGCAAGAAAATGCTCACCAAAGACTTCTCCATGATCTCAATAGTTTTCTTAATTTACACTATGCTCCGATGACGACTTCTTCGCGGTCTATTGAAATATTTGGCCACGGTACAGGTCAATCTGAATTTATAGGTGAACTCTTTAGATCTGGAGCCACAAACCAAACAGTTTTCTTAAAATCGGACGATAAGTATTCCGTAGAGCAGCCTGGTCCGCATGAACAGAAGTACGCGAAGTTCCCGCATCTGTCCGTCGATTATAACAGCCTGTGATTCGAGAATGAAAAGAGTTACCGTTCTGCTCTAAACCTTAAATTAAATTGCGATATCTGACCTACATTTCGTCCGCAGCATTGTCTGAGCTAAAATCAGCCATACACAAAGTCTACTCAATGCGACTTTTCCTCTTCAAACTCTTCAAAATTTTGCGCAGTAGTTTACTTAATTTGATGTAGCACGGAAACTATAAGCAATAATGAACAAAAATTGAGATCATTATCGAGAGAATGTATCGCACTATAACACGTGAAAAAATTGAATTTTTTCATTGAATGGTTTTCTCAAAATCGTTTGATAAGTATTGTTAAGCGCTCGGAACGTTGTAGCGGTCGGTGCGTAAGCAGCAGCGGAACAGAATATAAGAGGCCCAACATGGCTGCCGCTGGCAGGCTGGCCGTACTTTCCCTGTACGGGTGAAACAGTTTTCACACTAGCTTTTGCAATCGTGACGTAATTGTGACGTAGCGGCACTGTGAAGGCGACCTGAAAGCAGACTATCGATTTGTCGATCGCTGTTGCGAGTTAATGTTTAGGACTGTGTAAAGGCCAATTCACACGTCACGTCACCGTCCGTCAGAACATTCCGCAATGTATTTCTAATAGCGACATTCACACTGTCCGTGACGTCAGCTTTCTCGAGAAGAATGTTTTAACAGAACGCCCGTCTGCTAACATCGGAAGTTAACCTACTTTCGTCACGCGAATTACATGTTGCAGTCGACGATTGCATTGTTTATATGAAAAATGTGTCTTTGTCATCTTTATTTTGTTGTTATACTTCGTTTTAATGGAAAATCTCAAATGTTTCATGACGACTTAAATATCTTTGTCAATTGAGTGTCCCCCTAAAATCGAGGTTGGATATCTGAAAAATGGTTTATGTTACGTAACATTGTAACAGAAACGACTGAAGCAAACTGTTTATTTGAATAAGATTGTAATTTGATCACACGTTTTTCATTAAATAACATTTTAAATGAAAAAGTCAGTTCTAATGGGAAGACAAAAATTCAGTTGTTTATGACGGTATTAACAATGTCAGCGGGCAAATCGTAATAGATAAAGTAAACAGGCGCTTTTTATGCTCTTATAAGTACTTTTTGATGTTTTTTATGTTAATTTTTTCGCTTGAAAATTTATGTCGATGTTTAAGAATGTGATTGTATAGCGCGTGCAATACTTCCTGCATCTTAACCAGAAATTTTTGTTTGTTGTGTACAATGCTTGCCCGTAAACGATAATCAGTTAGTGTTTAAAAAAGTAGTAAGTAGCCTACTTACTGCTTTTAAATGTCCCGTACAGCACTGTAGTAACCAATCTATGAAACACGTATATGCTTATACTTCGTTGTAGAAATTACCAATTTACTAGTAATTATGAATAGCATTGAGCTTTTATGATATGAATGTGCTAATACGAACAAATGCTACTTACAGTGAGAACGACATTACTGGAACACGTTTAAATAACATTCCAGTCAAATATCCCCTTAAATTACTATAATTTACAAGTGCCTGTACCAGGTAAAAAAAATCTTCACTTTCCTTTATACACTTTTCTATTGCCCTATGGTGTATTTTCTCAACAGTAAACTGCTTCAGCGAACTGGATGATCACAGCATAGGCCTATTTAAAATTATTTTGCTTTATCTCAAGTAAACAAGTAATCGAAAGGCACACATCTCACACTGGCTCGTTCATAACTCGATAGTCGAAAGCTGACGGGTGACGTCACGATTGCAAAAGGTAGTGTGGAAACTGTTTCACCCTTCCCTATACAGAGCTTTAGGGTGGTTTAGGCAGGGCTGCCACCTGTTCCGCTGGCCAGCCGCAGCCGCAGCCGCGGCCGTCGTAAAAGTGGTGACGTCACAGCGGGCTGGCTGCCCTGTGCCGCGGCGTCGATAGCGGGCAGCCGGCGGCCGCCATTGTTTCCACTGCTCTGCCGCCTCCCAGCCCAGACCCAGACTCCAAACTTCATCTCGCACTCTCCACTCGGCTTATCGTCGAGGGAAGGTTTCTCGCTCTCCAGTTCTGTGGGGGTACATTTGTCCTGGCAGAAGGGGCGACGACCCGATCTAGTACGTCACTGACAGCCAAACGGCGGATATTGCCGAAGATAGGTTCCAATTAGAGATGCAGTGTCGGTGTGGTTAATTCGCTTTAGACTTGCATAATTTAACGGGTGGCTGCATGTACCCCACCCCGCACCCACCCCCATACGGTAGGAACAAAGACCTTGTAAAAGTAACTAGACGCCGCTGCTGTCGCGGGATAATTTGAATCTTTGCCCGGCCGCCATGGTAGTGGCAAGCGTCAGAAAAAAATTGCGTGGTTATTGTATATCGCCCCAAATTTGCGATTGGATAGGTGATTTCTTCTCAGAGAGGACGCAGTTCGTAGTAATCGATGGCAAGGCATCGACTAAAACAGAGGATCGACTAAAACAGAGGTGATATCGGGCGTTCTACAGGGTAGTGTTATTGGTCCTCTGCTGTTCCTTATTTACATAAACGATTTAGGGGAAAATCTAAGTAGCTCTCTTAGGTTGTTTGCAGATGACACCGTCATTTACCGTCTAGTAAAATCATCTGAAGATCAAAACCAACTACAGAACGATCTGAATAAGATATCACTATGGTGTAAAAATTGGCAATTGACTCTAAATAATGAGAAGTGTGAAGTGTCCACATGAGTACGAAAAGAAATCCGTTAAACTTTGTGTACAAGATAAATCAATCAAATGTGAAGGCCGTAAACTCCACAAAATACCTACGAATTACTATTACTTCAGACCTAAACAGGAAAGAACACGTAGATAATATCGTGGGAAAGGCGAACCAGAGACTGCGTTTTATTGGCAGAACCCTTAAAAGATGCAACAGAACTACTAAAGAAACTGCATACACTGCGCTTATCCGTCCATTTTTGGAGTATTGCAGCCCAGTGTGGGATCCTTATCAGGTGGGTTTGACGGAGGACATCGAAAGAGTCCAAAGAAGGGCTGCTCGTTTCGTATTGTCACGATACAGGGGAGACAGCGTTACGGAAATGATACAGGATCTGGGACGGGAATCAACGGCGCTTATCGCTGCGGCGTTGGCTACTTACTAAACTACAATCGCCAACATTCTCGTATGAATGCGAAAACATATTGTTGACTCCCACTGACATAAGTAAAAATGATCATCAGAATAAAATACGACAAATCAGAGCTCGAACAGAGAGATTCAAGTGTTCTTTCTTCCCGCGCGCTATTCGAGAATGGAATGGGAGATAAATAGTATAATGGTGGTTCGATGAACCCTCTGCCACGCACTTACATGTGATTTGCGGAGTATCCCATGTAGATGTAGATAAATACGAATGTTATTAGCAGGTAAATCGTGTATTAAATAGCTACTGCGGGATATATACACAATTGATAGTCATGTCTGTATTTTTTTACTATCGCAGTGTACATGAAGCTCGATGTTGAAGCGCTTCTAAGCGTTTAAATACATAAATCAGTTGAAAGGAATAAGAAGATCTTAGGCACATTTGAAGTTCGCGCGGAAGTTTGCCACCACAATGGCCGCCGAGGCGCTCTTTAATTTGTCCGCTGTTCACAGTCGGCCGCTTACGCGATTGTGGGGGCTTGGGTAGGGAATGCGTGTTCCCGAAATGTCTGCAGATACAGTCGGGCCGAAACACGATGTTCCATAGCTCCGCCTACTAAGCAGGGAAACCGCCCCTGTCGCAGAAACGGAATGCGACCGAATTGCCACATAGTTCGCTGTTGTCTGAAAGAACTGGCAACAGTGCACATCGCAGCCCGTCGCGCGCATGCGCAGAGCAACGTTCGCTTTTGGCTTACTCCAATGGTCTGCTGCTGCAGCCGGTACTCAAAGACGATTGGCGCAAGCACCAGGGATCATCGTATGTAGGCTCGACTAAAAGTTCTATCAATTTTCTAAATGTTTGTGAATGATAAACTTGAGGCGGACATCTACATATACCGAGTGATCAAAAAGTCAGTATAAATTTGAAAACTTAATAAATTACGGAATAATGTAGACAGAGAGGTAAAACTTGACAAACGTGCTTGGAATGACGTAGGGTTTTATTATAAACAAAAACAAATCTCAAAAATGTCTGACGGATAGCGCTTCATCTGATCATAAAAGCAATAATTAGCATAACAAATTAAAACAAAGCAAAGATGATGTTCTTTACAGGAAATGATCAATATGTTCACCATCATGCCTCAACAATAGCTTTAGTTGAGGAATAAACAACACTGCACAGCATGTCCGGAGTTATGGTAAGAGATTGGAGTCGGATGTTGTCTTTCATCATCCCTAGAGATGTCGGTCGATCACGATACACTTGCGACTTCAGGTAACCCCAAAGCCAATAATCGCACGGACTGAGGTCTGGGGACCTGGGAGGCCAAGGATGACGAAAGTGGCGGCTGAGCACACGATCATCACCAAACGACGCGCGCAAGACGTCTCTCACGCGTCTAGCAATGTGGCGTGGAGCGCCATCCTGCATAAAAATCGTACGTTCCAGCAGGTGTTTATCAGCCAGGCGATTCTGTAAAATATCGGCCTACCTCTCACCCGTGACGGTAGCAGTCCGTAACGTTTTTTATTTTTACTTTATTTTTTAATTTTTTGTTCTAATAAAACCCAATGTCATTCCAAGCATGTGTGTCCATTTTTACCTCTCTATTTACATTGTTCCGTGATTTATTAAGTTTTCAAATTTATACTGACTTTTTGATCACTCGGTATACTCCGCAATCCACCGTAAAATGCGTGGTGGAGGGTACATTGTCCCACTACTAGGCATTTCCCTTTCTATTCGACTCTCAAACAGAACGAGGGAAAAAATGTCTATATGCCTCTCTACGAACCCTAATTTCTCTTATCTTTGTGATCTTTACGCGAAAGGTAAGTGGGCGGCAGCAAGATCGTACTACACTCAGCTTCAAATTCCGGCCCTCTAAATTTACTCAACAGAAATTCACGAAAAGAACGTCGTCTTTCTTCCAGCGATCCCCAATTGAGTTGCCGGAGCATTTCCGTGACACTCGCGCATTGGTCGAACCTACCAGTAACAAACCTAGCTGCTCGCCTCTGAACTGTTTCTATGTCTTCCTTTAAACTGATCTGCTGCGGGTCCCAAACCCTTTAGCAATACTCAAGACGTGGTCGTACAAGGGTTTTATACGCGGTCTCCTTTACAGCTGAAGTACATCTTCCCAAAATTCTCCCAATAAACCGAAGTCGGCTGTCCGCCTTACTCCCAACTGTCCTTATATGTTCGTTCCATTTCATATCGCTCTGCAGTGTTACGCCTAGATTTTTGAACGACGTGACTGTATCAAAAATGTTCAAATGTGTGTATACTCTATGGGACTTAACTACGGGGTCATCAGTCCCTAAACTTACAAACTACTTATGAACTACTTACGAACTAGGACGGCACAAATATCCATGCCCGAGGGGGGATTCGAACCCCCGACCGTAGTGCCCCTCGGCCACCGCGGAGAATAATGCTGTATTGTAACATTATGGCCGGCCGCGGTGGCCGAGGGGACTGAGGCGCTCCAGTCACGGTCTGCACGGCCACTACGGTCGGGGGTTCGAATCCCCCCTCGGGCATGGATATTTGTGCCGTCCTAGTTCGTAAGTAGTTCATAAGTAGTTTGTAAGTTTAGGGACTGATGACCCCATAGTTAAGTCCCATAGACTCTACAAACATATGAACATATATAACATTATGGACTCTTTTTTCCTACTCATGTGCATCACCTTAAATTGTTCTACATTTAAAGCTAGCTGCCACTCTTCGTAAGTGTCAGCTCGGTATTCACCAGCTAGGATGCGAGGAAACCGCCTAAAAACCATGTCTATGCTGGTTAACAACGATCCACGTCGTTAATCCACCGAGTGGTTCCGAATCGGTATCGTCACAGCATCCCGCCGCGAAAAGCGTCTTTTATAAACTATGATGGAAAATCAACCAGTTAAAACAAATAGCGTCATTTGTAACCGGATTGTTATTGTCAATAACCGATTAAAAACACCAGATTAACTCCTTTCTGTAGAAACTGTTTAAAAAGTTTTTGTTTTTAAATAATTTGAAAATTACAAACTAGTAATATTTATTCCTAAAATTTCCCTTCCTCCCAAATATCACATCACAGAAACTAGGAAATATGATCAGTGATAATTTGAGAACAATCCTGAGTAAAAACCCAGCGATAAACACATGGCTTAAGAATCGGTACAGCTGTTGGTGTACTTGTTGTGGCGTGGTCTATGGGACGACGGTGTACAGGACTTGCTTCCTTTTAGTCTGTCATACCGACAGTTCCTCGCTTCCGTCGCCGGACTTCGGTTGTGTCTGGAGTTTGGAAGTACTTTGTGGTTGTCTGCTTTTCTATGAAATAATATCAAATAAAGGATACTATGGCAACAGTGATAAATTACAAACTTCATTCATAGTAATAGAAATAGAAAAATCACGTAGTAAAAATATCGTAAAAAATCTGATTTATTAACCGTTTCCAAGGTTGACAGACAAAGGTAACAGATCAGTTATTCCAGAATGAAACTTTCACTCTGCAGCGGAGTATGCACTGATATGAAACTTCCTGGCAGATTAAAAATTGTGTGCCCGAACCGGGACTCGAACCTGGGACCTTTGCCTTCCGCGGCAAGCTCTCTACCACTGAGCTATCCCGACACGACTGGCAGAAGTATAGTTGTGAGGACGGACCGTGAGTCGTGTCGGGATAGCTTAGTGGTAGAGAGCTTGCCCGTGAAAGGCAAAGGTCCCAGGTTCGAGTCCCTGTTCCGGCACACAATTTAAATCTGCCAGGAAGTTTCAGATCAGTTATTTTTTCCACAAAGGTTTAATCAGCGTTTGATGGAGGTAACAACACTGTTCTCTATTCTCCAATGAATCACCATCAAAAAATAATGACCGCTTTCGGAACAATTGGTCGGCCATCATCAGATTATGAACACCAGCTCCAACCCAATGTCGCTCTCCGAATGTTTGTAATTCTATGGGACCAAAATACGTTATTCATCAGTCCCTAGACTTGCAAACTACTTAAACCAACAAGAAAAGTATTTGGGCTCGAACAATTATAAATACACGAAAATCGTGTGAGAGATAATTTGAAGGTTCCTCATTGCACTAGTGATACTCCCGCATCTGCAAAGCTCTGCAGTCGCCCATTAGAGGCCTCTGCGTGTGCCTTGCCGCATTGCACTTTGACCTGTCGGTTCGCCAGCAGTGACGGTGCAGTGTGCCTCTGAAGTTGCGTTTTGTGACGTTATTTGTGTGGTGAAGCGTCGGATAGGTCGGTGATTGGTAAAAAATCCTGGTAAAATAGTGTGACTGGTTGAGGTGAAGTTACGAAGAAACCTTCTTCGTCATGATAGTATTGGCGTAGAAGATGAATCATTCGCATGTTACCTGGTATATACTATAGTGTTTCTAATCTATGCTCGTATTTCTGCACTATAATAGATACCAGAAAACATGTCAATGATTCATGTTCTACACCAAGACCGTATTCACGAAGAAGTGCTCTTTGGAATTTCATCTCAACCAGTCGCAATACATTATCAGAATTGATTGCCAATTGCCGACCCATCTGACGCTTCACTACACGAATGACGCAACTTTAAAGGCACACCGCACTATCCCTACTGGTCCAGACTGTTGTACCGGCAGGTCAAAGTGCAATGCGGCATGGCACACGCATAGGCCTCTAATGGGCGACTGCAGAGTTTTGCAGATGCGAGAGTATCGCTAGTGCAATAAGGGACCTCTACATTATCTCTCAGACCATTTTGGTATATTTGTGTTTGTTCGAGCCCGAGTACTTTCCTTGTAAGTTAAACTAACCTAAGGACAACACACACATCCATGCCCGACGGAGGATTCGAGCCTCCGACGCGGGAGGCCGCGCGATCCGTACCGCGGCGCTCCTAACCGCTCGAATACTCCCGCGTTTGAATCGCGCTCTTAATTGAGTTACTAATGCTGAGTACTCTTTCACTTCTGAATACTTCACGTAGCATAAATACAAAAAATAACAAAAAATGCGAAATGCTTGTGGTCTCCTTATCAAACGCATCATTCCCACAGCGGGAACAAGGAAAGCGTATACGGCACAGACGTAACACCGTTGCCTAGATCTTCAGGGTATGCAATCCTCTACACTACTTCACACTCGCATAGCGTCTCTACTATCAGCCACTGGCGTTATTCTATACGGTCAGGTCGCAACCACATATTTTTCTCAAGAAATGCCGGGTGATAAAAAAGTCAGCATAAATCTGAAAACTTAATCACGTAATAATGTAGATAGAGAAATAAAAATTGACACACATGCTTGAAATGACAAGGGGTTTTATTAGAACAGAAAAAATACAAAAAACAATAACAAAAACCTCAAAAAATGTCCGACAGATGGCACGTGATTCTGGTTTCGTAACTGTTACCGTGACGGGTGAGAGGTACGCCGATATGTTACAGAATCGCATCATCCCCAACCTGGCTGTTAAACACCTGCTGGAACGTACGATTTTTATGCAGGATGGCGCTCCACCCCATATTGCTAGACGCGTGAAATAGCTCTTGCGCGCGTCGTTTAGTGATGATCGTGTGCTCAGCCGCCACTTTCGTCATGCTTGGCCTCCCAGGTCCCCAGACCTCAGTCCGTGCGATTATTGGCTTTGGGGTTACCTGAAGTCGCAAGTGTATCGTGATCGACCGACATCTCTAGGGATGCTGAAAGACAACATCCGAAGCCAACCAATGCCTCACCATAAGTTCGGACATGCTTCACAGTGCTGTTCACGACATTATTCCTAGCATATTGTTGAGGAATGATGGTGAACGTATTGGCCATTTCCTGTAAAGAACAGACGTCACTTCTGATCCTGCAGTTGTTATTATTTAATATTCACAGAATATATGACATCAACTGCGATTGGGCAAAGCTCAAAATGTGTACCCAGCCGGGATTCGAACCCGGGTCTCCTGCTTTCTAGGCAGTTGTGCTGACCCCTACACCACTGGGGACACAGTGATCACCGCACCTGCAAGGACTACCTAAGCACGCCTCCCGTCAGATACAGTTATTACTTTAATAACTACGAGTTTGAGTATTGTGGGCAAGGCGAAGCTGGGAATCTGTATCTGACGGCAGGCGTGCTTAGGTAGTCCTTGCAGGTGCGGTGATCACTGTGTCCCCAGCGGTGTAGGGGTCAGCGCAACTGCCTAGAAAGCAGGAGACCCGGGTTCGAATCCCGGCTGGGTACACATTTTCAACTTTGCCCAATCGCAGTTGATGTCATATATTCTATCTTTCATTTATCTTAATACATTATGCTAATTATTGCTTTTCTGATCAGATGAAGCGCCATCTGTCGAATATTTTTTTTAACTTTTTTCGTTTTTGTAATAAACCCCACGTCATTCCAAGCACGTGTGTCACTTTTTACATCAATTATATATTTTTGATGACGTTACAGCGTTCATTTAATGAAATAAATCGCAATTTGGATCACTTATGGCATCAATGTAGTAGGTTTAGATGGAATACCAAAGGGCGGTAGGTAAAAATTTGTGCCCGGCCGGCATTCGAACCCGGGATCTCCTGCATACTAGGCAGACGCGTTGACCACTCCGCCACCGAGGACACAGTGACCAGCCCGACTGCAGAGGACTCTTCCCTGCACGTCTCCCGCAGTCGGGTTGGTCACTGTGTCCTCGGTGGCGGAGTGGTTAACGCGTCTGCGTAGTAAGCAGGAGATCCCCAGTTCGAATCCCGACCGAGCAGAAATTTTCACTTACCGCACTTTGTTATTTCATGTAAACCTAGTACAGTGTTGCCATAAGTGATCGCAAATTGCGATTTATTTTAATTTCTCCTTCTCTATCTACATTATTCCGTGATGTATAAAAGTTTTCCAAATTTATACAGGCTTTTTGATCGCCCGGTATGCATTTTACCCTGGATTTACCCTGCTTGCTACGCCTGTTAAAGGTAGCTTACTTGGAAGAGGTCTTTACACTGTCCAGCCAGAATGGAAACTCCTCTACAAAGGAAAAAAAAAATCTGGAGCCGTAACAGCTTCGCTTCGGTGAGACTGGCGAAAGATAGCGAGAGAAATGGGACGCGTCGCAGCCGGGCAACATCGGCGTCTGGAAGTGGGCGGCTCTGGGTGATTGGGAGGCCTCTGGAGCCTCCAGCTGCTGGAGAAACAATGGAGGCGAGGCGAGGCGCGGCGGCCACTAAATCAAGGGCCTCTCCTGCCGATTGGACGCGCCTGCTGGCTGCAGACCGCAAGCAGCCGCAGGCACAACACCGAGCAGACGGACGCCTCTCATAGCGGCTCTGGGGACGGCCGGCTTCTGCTGCCCGCGACAGCGTGCCACAGCGGACAATACACGCCAGGGAGGAAACCAGTCACTTGCCGTACTCCACCCGAGCTTTATAATGAGTTCATCCCCTGTCTGATACCCTCCAAAAGCTAACAAGGACATGTCACCGTCGGCGGGACCGACTATTTGAATCAATGTATCGATATAATTACGTAGGCTTCCGCGGCCAGAGTCAGATGACATAAAAGTTTTCTGGGTGTTTTACCGCGTCATGATGTAAGAAGGCTATTACTAAATAACCCACCTTTCGGCCAACGTTACAGTGGCCTTCATCTGGGTATACTGATGTGAGCTGGTTGTTACTACACTTTATATATTACTTTCATTTAGACATTACGTCATAATTTTTAACCCTTTCGTGGTTGTTGGGACATATACGTCCCACTAACTTCGGACCTCATTTGTACCACAAGGTAGCGAGTTGCGTAATTCTGCATAGTGCTGCCGTCTGTTGGTGGCCCTTCAGAAAGCGGAAAAAAATCGAGGCACCGAAATTCTCACAGTGTAGAAGGCTGTGACCGTTTATATGGGCTGCCGCGTGAATTTTCGCGCCGTACCATGTTTATTGTGCCTTGAATCGGTTTTCGTCGTTTTCTCGCTACCGAAAATGTCCGAAGTAAGTATATTTGCTATTTTATGTTTCTTAGAAGTTTACAAACAACAATTACGCTTTCTAAAACTCATTTTACTTCAAAAGTTTTTTTCAGTGAATTTACAATTAGTGGGACGCATGTGTCCCAGTGACCATTGTGAAGCCCTATAGTGCCTTTATGTTGCGATATTATAGTACTCATATTTCAAAGAAAAACAGTTTTTCCGTAAATTTTTGCGCTAATAAAACACGGTATGTGGTTTACTATTATCTGCATTTTCTATTATAGAAGCTGCCAGAAAGCTCTCTCTCGATTTTTTTTTAATATGGTGTGCATTACAAATTTTTGAATCATGTTTCTTGTTTAGACGCTATGACAGTTAGGATAATTTAAGAAATTATTTTAACAAGTCTTAGGTAAATCGGTACCAGAAATGATCAGTGGGGCATATGTGTCCTATCATTTTTTTTTTTTTTTATTTTTTTTTTAGGAAAAATGGAATGTGCAAAAATTTTTGAGTGTCATATTTGTAATCCTGACCCAAATCAGACTCTGTAACAGCTGAGATAACTTAAGATATTCTAAAAAATGAGTAAAAACCACGAAAGGGTTAAAAAGTAAGCGATGTTATTGGTGAATCTTGACGGAAGAATGGAAACTTTATTATGATAGGATGCTGAGGTGGAGGGAGTGGGGGTTAGCGTAACCTATTGCTTCCTGCATAGCGAGACATGATTGGTGTTCATCGGCGAATGAGGTGAGGGCTTCCGTTTCTCTCCTGCTTGCTAGTGACGCTCGCGTGTTGTGTTGTCAGTGCGGCCTGTTTCGCTGTGATGGCTGGTACTACACGCACTAGAGGCACTACACGCGTCAGGAGTATACAAGGTGGAATGCGAGTGTGGGGACGTATACATAGGTGAGACAGGGAGGGCAGTGGCAACGCGCATACCGAACATGGACGCTACATTCGATTAGAGCAGCACAATAAATCTGCAGTAGCCGAACACCAGCAAGATTGCAGCAAAAAGGTAAAATTTAACGATGCCAGAATACTCGCCAAGCAACCAGGGATGGTTAAACGCAAGATAAGGGAAGCCATCGAAATTGCAAAACACCCAATAACATGAACAGCGAAGATGGACTCAGGCTTACCGCTCTTGGCTACCGGCCATCACAGCGAAACAGGCCGCACTGACAACACAACACGCGAGCGTCACTAGCAAGCAACTGCCGACAGCAGGAGAGAAACGGAAGCCCTCACCCCATTCGCCGACGAACACCAATCATGTCTCGCTATGCAGGAAGCAATAGGCAACACCTAAACCTCACTCCCTACACCTCAGCATCCGATCATAATAAAGTTTCCATTCTTCCGCCAAAAAGCCATCAATAACATTAATGATTTAAAACAAAATTATGACGTAAGGTCTAAATGAAAGTAATATTAAGTGTAGTAACAACCAGCTCATATCACTATACCCAGATGAAGGCCACGTCGGTTATTTATAATAGTAATAGCCTTACATCATGACGCGGTTATTTAAGTAATAGCCTTACATCATGACGCGGTACAATACCCAGAAAACTTTTATTTCAATGTATCGATGATGAAGGTTAAAATCTGAGGTATCACACCCTGCAGCCATTCGCTTCGTTGGGCCCTCGTTTCCGAACAACAGAAAACACTAATCGCAATTTTTGATTATGGTCTAAAAAAAAGTGCTTTACTAGGCACGGTCCTATTTGGAGGTGGAATGCCGTTGGCTTCCTCCCACCATCGAACTGATATGGTCTATAGTCGTAATAAGGATAACAACACGAAATGAGGATTTATGACGCAGTAGTTGAGACATGTGAATTGAGGAGAAGATTGACGATTCGAATCTTGTCAGGTATTGTAAAAGTTATCTTTACGTTTCGATAATTTTACTTTTTCAATTCTTATAGGATCATGTTCTTTTAATATCAAATCCTTTGTCTCGCCAATCCACTCATCGTACTATTTCAACTCTTATTTTGTCCTCCAATCTTTCTCTTTTCATTATGTCTATCTGGACATGAAATTTGTATTTTCATTTTTTTATTGATTTTTATTGACTTCGATTTATTTTCTGTCCTCTTCTTATATTTTCGTCTAAGGTATTACACTCAGTACAACTAATTTTGCTTCAATATCGTTTCATTCGCCATCCCTTCTTTTGTTAAATTTACGTTATTTTGTCGTGGTGCAAGAAGGATTTTCTTTTCGTCTGTAATTTTGGAAAACTTAACTGATTTGCACGGTCGACGTAAACACATTAATATGTCTTGTTTTTAAACGATAGTATGACATTTTCAAACGCTAAAATAAAACAATTGATATAGTTGTGTCTTCGTAGGCTTTGCTGGCATGTTCAAATTTTCTTCGGGTTTTCTGTCGTATACTGATTTGAGTATCCGGCAGAAAACCAGAAGAGACTTTGAAAATTGAAATAGTTAATAAGATGATCAACATGATCTGAAAAAGGTTTAGAAATTTAAAAGAAAGATTACCTTTAGCCCAATTAGTTCAATAGAACTAATGGTCAGTCAGAAAAAGATTTTAAAATAAAAATAAAATATTACAACGCATAACGAGATTCGAACCAACAACCTTCACCACAACAGTGAGTATTCTTGAAAAATCGCATAGAAACACCCAGGACTGGTAACACACGTACGGCAAGAAGAGGACATAAATAATTAACCATATGAAGATTTTAAGCTAATACGTACTATTATTACAAATGCGAAATAAGCTGTGACTGTTATGCTTTCAAGACTTAACAGCTTAACCGATTTTGATGAAATTGGGCATGGAGATAGCTTGAACACCGAAGAAAACCATAGAACGTGCGTCACTCAAGATATTTGTTGATTTTTAGTATATAACTTGAAATATGGAACAGCTGAGTTATCAACATCTCTCTTTTAGCTTCTGACACGCTTGAAGACTCCTTGAAAACGCTATTCACTCTTTGGATTTTGAAATTTTTCATATTTATGAAAATACTTTCAATGGCTGATATGCTGTACGTAACAAGATGAACACAATGCTTGCACAAGACGTAAACGTCTTCTAACCGCCGAACCGATTTCGGTGACATTTGAATCCAGCGTAAGTGACACGTCGTTTAACTATAGCGGTTTAGTCATGATACAAAATTTCTTTCCGTATTTAATTATATCTTTATTTTCATCTCAATAAGTAAGGACACTATTTACCGTAATGCTAAGCACGGTTTATATTTAAACCGAAAGATTGGAAAATTTTATGCGGTAATCCTGGTAACAACTTTGTTCTAAAGTTGCGAAATTATTGTACTTTCGGCGGTCTTTAAGATGTATGCAAGGACAAGGGCATCATAGGATGTTGGTCAGTAAGCAAAACTAGTAGATACTAACAGCCATTTTATTAACTACGTAACGGCTGTTAATAATCACCTGTGCTAAGCAATGATTGAGAACATCCCTGAGTAGTATAAGTCAATATGTTACAATTCCTTCAGAAGGTGATGGAACCTTGAAAAAGGACTAAAATGCGCGCAGAAGTGAATAATATAGCCCATGTTTTATAATTGGAAGCCAATTAAATGCATGAGGTATTAGGTACACTATTTCTCTGAAGAGGAGACAGGATCTGCTTTTATTATTCTTTGCCAGGAAATTCTTGCCGAACGGCTTTATAATGGCAATGATGAACATGTGATTATTTAAAAAAGTTTTGACAAGTGAAAAGAATACATTCCGTCGCAGTGTGTTTATTACCATGTTTTGTCTTAATTCGGAAATTTGTGTGTATATTGTGGCATTAAATATTCCACGTGTCACCAAAATCTGCATTTGTGTAACAGTATAAAAACTACACAAATTAATGAAGCGCTTGTATAGTCTATAATTCAAAAGATAGCAGCTTTATGTAAGTAATTAAAATGAAAAGGCCGGAGGAACGCGACGGTACCTCGCCGTTAGGGAAACGCTGCAGTATTCACATCAGCGTTATATTTCAAGACAGCTTTAATTATCGCAAATTCTAAGCACTTATGTAAGCAAACCGAGTATTACATTCAACATAATACACTTGGTCATGGAATTTTTTACCTCCCTTACGGAGGACTGACTGGATTCATCTGCCGAATACACCTCACGCCGCTCTCCTAGTGTGTCTGCACTGACGCCTGCAAGACTGGCAACCAACTCAGCTCTGCGACACGTTGGGTTGCCTAAGTTACAGGTCACAAGCTCTTTTGCTTCATTTCATATAACGCGCTTACTTCCCTTACTTCATACGTCTCTGTCACGTCGTTGTCGTCAAAGGTCTGATAAACACCAGTTCCACCTACTAATGGTTCCCCACCTTCCACAACAAAGCAGTTTGTTCCCTTTCGCTTGCTACTTTATAGCACTCCTTTCAGCCATCTCTCTCTCTCTGTCGAGTCTCAGTATCTTTTCTGCAAACCTCCATGGTAAAATGTTTTTTGGTATCGTCTCTGGATGCTGTGTTTTTGTGTGTCTCCACAAAACTCAAATCACGATTTTTTTTATATCTGCTCTTGTGATGGTTCTCTCATTCTGACTTATATTCATCGCGAATAACATTACATTCGGTATTTACTCCTTTCCTTCACTCTCCACTTTTCTGCAGTAATCTGAAAATGGATAACTTTTAACTGCCTTGTGACGAATCCGAAGATCTGGAGTTCGATGCCCTGAGATTTTTCCGAATTTTTCGCGATTTTCACATCTGGAAAAGATTGTAAGTGTGAAAAATATGTGGTAGCAACGTTATATAAAGTGAATGCTAAATTGTATGACGGCCATAAACTAGCTAGGTCACTCAGAGGAAGGAAAGGGTAATCACTTCCAGTACGATATGCATAATAAAGCAGTGCGATATTCAAACCACCCTTCGGAATAACAGCTTTATCCTTTATGCTACGAGATCTGACTGTCCTGCACAGACATCGCTCTTTTTATTAACATTTGGAATGTAGGAGGAGTTTGCTCATATCGTCACATAGGTGTGTTTCATCAGGAAGATAAGAAAATTTCCATTGTTGAAACTGAAATTTATTCTTCAGTACCACACGTGTTTCGCCTATTCAATTCTAGACATGCTCAGTGGTGTATAGTATATATAATTATTGATCTCCATATTGTGATGTATATCTGCAGTGATTCCTGCCACGCGGGAATGGAAGTTCGGTTCTGGCGCCATATTAGGGAATGTGCGGCTGCTCCCGACAGAGGTTCGAGTCCTCCCTCTAGTATCGGTGTGTGTGTGTGTGTGTGTGTGTGTGTGTGTGTGTGTGTGTGTGTGTGTGTGTGTGTGTGTACTTACGATAGGTTTAAGTTAGTCCAAGTAGATTGTAAGTCTAGGGACTGATGACCACAGTAGCTTGGTCCCATACGTTTACAAACATTTAAACATTTTTTACAGTCATTTAAAGCTAGACAGCCGGCCGCGGTGGCCGAGGGGACTGAGGCGCTCCAGTCACGGTCTGCACCGCCCCTACGGTCGGGGGTTCGAACCCCCCTCGGGCATGGATATTTGTGCCGTCCTTAGGATTAGGTAGTTCATAAATAGTTGGTAAGTTTAGGGACTGATGACCCCGTAGTTAAGTCCCATAAGCTATACAAACATATTTATAAAGCTAGACAATTATTTCAATTTACAATATGTATTGATATGATTGCCTGACATCGTTAGATCGTCCACGGTGCGATCATATAACATTTTTGCTGGTATCTTCTTAATAGAAAACTTTGTCAACGATCTCAATGAAGTACTACTGTTAATGGCCGTTTCGACAAATTGTAATCGTCAGATAATTCATGAAACGATTCATCCAAAAATGGCGATTTAATTTGCCAAAACCGGACATTAATATGGATACTTCATCGCGGCCGTTGACAAAGTTTTTAAATTATAAGACTGCAGTAATCTAATATACATCGGTGTTATTTACTCACATTCATTTTTCTCCTCTTCGCAGCATCAATCGTTCTAAATGTTCTACATGCACATAATGTTGGTTTCTACGAGTATTCAACACATGTGAACAACTAATATGAATAGGGCATTGAAATGGATACGTGTCAATAACAACAGCCTATGTTGTAAATAGAATTAATTAGCTATATTTACACAGAATACTAAGGAATAAATACGGATTCACATGAAAATGTATACTCAAACAAGTTTATGTATTATAGATCACTGAAGATAACTGACTATGAGGAGACGCAACACGAATTTCAGTTGCAGAAGTTGGAAATTTTCTTGTCTTTATGAGAATACATAATTGAAGTTAGCGACCGAGCAAGTAGATGGGAGTCTTTATAGTCTGGACGATCAACGGAGGTTTCAAATTAAACGTTCAAATGTTTGTAAATCTGTGGGACTGTTTGGTTATTAGCCACTAGTTTACAAACTACTTAAACTAAGTTAAACTATGTGAAACCTTAACTTTTCCCGGCGTAACGAATGTTCAAACAACTTTCGGGTATGCTGCCGGGTGACGTTGTCGACAACCGCCTTACGCAGGAAGCATTTCCAACGAGTTTAATCGTATTTTGCGGAAATATGATGTGAAATGTGTTTTTCGACCACCTTCTAAGATAAAGACCCTGTTGGGGTCCGTATAGGATGATCTTGGTTTGCGTAAGGCAGGTGTATATCGTATTCCTAGCAGTTGTGGCATGTCATATATTGGTCAGACAATCAGGACTGTGGGAGACCAGTGTACTGAACATAAACGTTACACGCGCTTACAACAGCCAAACAAATCCGCTGTTGCAGAACACTGTCTTGGCACCGGTCATCCTATGGAATACAACAACACGGAGATTCTGGCATGCACTTCCACCTATTGGGGTAGTGTTATTAAGGAAACTGTTGAAATTAAACTAGCAAGCGACCTTATAGATGGTGATTTTTGTTTAATTTCTGCTTGGAATTCGGCACTGTCGTCAAAAAACAGAGGGACAAAATTAATGCTTCCTCACCTGTTGATTAAGTCATTATCGATATTTTTTATGTTTTATCATCTTTGCTTGTGTTGACTCTGCAGTGACTTGTACTGTGTGTGTTATCTTCCTTGTTTACCCTTTGCAAACCGAGGTATTAAATACGCTTGCACATTGCTTCCTTAAGTGCAGTTGTGCCTTGAGAATGGCAGGGTGTTCTTCTGCCGAAATATCGGCGGTTGTCGACAACGTCACCCGGCAGCATAACAGTAAGTTGTTTGAACATTTAAGTTAAACTAACCTAAGGACAACACATACACCAACGCCCTACGGAGGACTAGAACCTCCGACGGCGAACGGCCGCCTGCACCGCAGCACGGCGCCTCAGTGCGCACGGCTACTTTCATTTTATAAAAACCATGCACGGAACTCTTCTGCTTGATTTACCTTCCAACTTCGATACCGGCTGAAGAATGGCCAACTGGAGGGAAAGAAAAAGGAAATTTCGGAAGGAACGTGATGAGGGTGACGGAAACGGTTGAGTGGTGGTAGGTACGGAAGCAATCTAAACGTCCTCGCAAGGACGCAGTTAA
Organism: Locusta migratoria; assembly: GCA_026315105.1. Lineage (NCBI taxonomy): Eukaryota > Metazoa > Arthropoda > Insecta > Orthoptera > Acrididae > Locusta > Locusta migratoria. The sequence continues at coordinate 980,750,163 of CM048744.1, read as the reverse complement.
CATCAAAGGGAAGAGGGAACTCGAGCGGGCAAGAAGAGCGGCAGCTTTATAAACGAATTACCGCCGTGTGTGTGTGTGTGTGTGTGTGTGTGTGTGTGTGTGTGAGCGAGAGAGAAAGAGTAAAAAGGACAGGACAAGGCGTTCCAAGCAGTTGGACGGAGGCAGAGAGCTTGTGGAGGAGATAGCGAAAGAAAGTCCGGAAGCAATGCGAAACATCTCTGTGCGAGTGGGAAAAAAACAAATAAGAAAATGCAGGACATGGAATTCTGTCCAGTTTATTACTTCAAGGCGATTTCTGTCCACTACTAACAAGGGGAGGCCGACAATTGTGAAATTCAGATTCGATTCATACTGCGCATAATAAAAGCTTATGGCCAGAGGTGTAATTTGGCAAAGCACCAAGATGAACTTCTCAGCCGTTGTCGAATAAAACGACAAATAAAAGAAACCGTTGCGGTGAAATACTCTCTAGAATTAATAATCTTCTACAGCGGCGTGGCGCAGCGGTAAGCGCTCGGGTTCGTAATCCGAAGGAAGGAAGGAAGCTCAGGGTTTTCGTAATCCGAAGGTCGCCGGATCGAATCTCGCGGCATGCAACTTTTATTATTATTATTTGTTTTTTTGTGATTCAAATGTATACACACACACTATATAATCCCGGCAATCAGTTTCAACAATTATGCATATAATAAGTTGTTTGAAAGTAGTTTGTCGTGGAAAAAACTGGCAACTTCGTACATCATTATCGTTTCCGCAAACAAAGTCGTATTTCACAAATGTTATTGTCTTCATATTGTTTACCGCGTATAGTTAACGGAAGAAGTACATACGATATTCAGAAAGGAATACGTATAGTGTAAGTCAAACGTTCTAATTAGAATAGATACGCGAGGTATGCATGAAACGTGACGAACGATAGAACAATTTTTCAGAATGTCAGTCAGGTGTGTTTCCCAACAGATAATTTAAAATACTATTCTCCTGGGTCAGACGTGCTCGATGACGTGCTGTTTTCTGCTTTCCGTGTTTCTATTATAACTATCACTCTGGTTCGTGCGATACTCCAGCTACTTCTGTTCACTAATTGTTAATTATATGCGAGTGTATACAGAACTTTTCAATAAATTGTATCCACTTAAATATTATTTGTGATATTGTGTTTTATATCAAGTATTATTTATCCGCGACAAACGACTTTCAAACAACTTATTCTATGCATAATTGTTGAAACTGATTGCCGGGAATTATATTTTTGAATTATAAAAAACAAATAATAAAAGAAAGTTGCATGCCGCGAGATTCGATCCGGCGACCTTCGGATTACGAACCCGAGCTCTTACGGCTGCGCCACGCCGCTGTAGAAAATTATTAATGGTAGAGAGTATTTCACCGCAACGGTTTTTTTTAACTGTCGATATTCTGGACAACGGCTGAGAAGTGCATCATTGTGCTTTTCCAAATTACACCTCTGGCCATGAGCTTTTATTGTGCGCAGTATGAATCGAATCTGAATTTCACAATTGGCGGCCCCTCCTTGTAAGTGCATCTTGTTATTTTACGAGAGTGATTCAACAGCCTAACGACATTTATCACAGACCTGCAGGGCGAGGTTCGGTAGGAGATATTTGGTGTCAGTAGAGATGGCGAAAATACTGAGGGAAACCCATGGTACGTAACTGCATTTATGTACTTTATTTACAATCGGTTTGCTGTAACACTATTGTCTGGTGTCTGTATCACTTGTTAAGACGACAAACTGAGAACACTAGCATAACAGATACCAGTACTTATGGAAAACTGCTCAATGTAATTAACATGTCAGTCATGCACCATCGGGAGTGGTGAGTACGTGGACGGGAAACCGTCCGGTGTAGTTGGACAGATTTTTGAGCCCTTACTCTCCCATATCGGCTTTGTTTTGCAGGAGATGAAAATTAAAGTTTGCGTATTAATTAATTTATTTATTTAGCGTATGGCTACATCACGAAATTTACAGTTATTTGATGTTTTAACAACAAAGATACATACATTACACGTGTAACAAACTACAAATATCAAGTCCATGAATATAGTCCAGTGATCCCTCCGTAACCATCAGGAACTCTGTTCGGTCGCCAGCGAAAGCTCTCAGGGGACATTCCTGAGCCACGTGGTAGACAGTCAGCTTTCCAGCGCCACAGTCACAGCTTGGAGAAGCTATTTTCTTCCACTTCCAATGTTGGTTCTTATTCTGTTAAGCGCTGACCAATCTATGCGCGGTAAACCAAAGCCAGGTGGCTTGGTTGATATGCACGGCATCTTCAGTTGTTCTGGTGTTGCATTAATCTGCCATGTTTGTCTCCATGTTTGGTTTTTATAAAAAGAAGGTAGCCGTGCGCACTGAGGCGCCGTGCTGCGGTGCAGGCGGCCGTTCGCCGTCGGAGGTTCTAGTCCTCCGTAGGGCGTTGGTGTATGTGTTGTCCTTAGGTTAGTTTAACTTAAATGTTCAAACAACTTACTGTTATGCTGCCGGGTGACGTTGTCGACAACCGCCGATATTTCGGCAGAAGAACACCCTGCCATTCTCAAGGCACAACTGCACTTAAGGAAGCAATGTGCAAGCGTATTTAATACCTTGGTTTGCAAAGGGTAAACAAGGAAGATAACACACACAGTACAAGTCACTGCAGAGTCAACACAAGCAAAGATGATAAAACATAAAAAATATCGATAATGACTTAATCAACAGGTGAGGAAGCATTAATTTTGTCCCTCTGTTTTTTGACGACAGTGCCGAATTCCAAGCAGAAATTAAACAAAAATCACCATATATAAGGTCGCTTGCTAGTTTAATTTCAACAGTCATCGGTATTAAAGCTGTTGGTAACGAAACTTCTTGCAGTCTCAAGGGGTGAATGACGAGAGCGAAGCCTTGCTTTTCTTATGCTTGGTATGTCTTCATGCACAGGAAAGTGGGGACTCTTTTGCAGCTTTTTGTACTCGGATACTAGTGCATTTTTCCGCCGTAAAGATGGAGGTGGTATGTGGCTAAGTATGGGGAGCCAGAACGTCAGTGTAGGCCTAATCGTGCCAGTTATAAGACGCATGGTATGATTGAGCTGAGCGTCCACAAGTTTAGTGTGTGAGCTGTTTAACCAAGCTGGGGAGCGATAATCCGCAACTGGGTATACGAGACCCAGAGCTGAACTACGTCCGCAGGTTTAGCCGTCAACTGCCCTGCACGTGTCCCCTGGGTGGTGCTAAACGAGCGATAAAACACTGGCGACCACACAGTCCTTGATATCTCCTGGTAAATATTACATCACGTATCAGAACATAACTGCGTATTAATCTAAAGTATTTATTGAATGTTGAGTAATGATTTTTATGATGTGATACTTTAAGAAAATGTTTTGTGTTTCTTTCTGTTTGTTCCATGGTCGATCGAGGTACTGAAATAAACAGGATCAGCGTAGCCTCATCACGGAGCTTGCCTTGCGTTACGTGACGTCACGGGGCAGCGGACGTCTCTGCGCCTTCTTTATTGCGGGACATCGGTCGTCCTCTGAGAAGATTATTTAACATTATTATTGCTGCTATCGATGTTCGTCAGTTCACATTGAGTCCTTGTGAATGTATGGTCGGATCAGAAGCAAACAGTATATGCTTGTATTTCAAGAAGACCAATAAACATGTGATGTTTGACTGAAGAAGAGTTTTAAATATTACATCATGTATATGGAATGATTTATTATTTAACTAGTTGAAAACCCGGCGTTGCCCGGGTATTTCTTATTTACTCCTGACATTTTTCAGAGGTATATTTATTTGTATAAGGGCTGTATGTTTGTAAAATCTCTTGGGAATTTAATTACTAGTAAAGAAGTAATAGATTAAAACTTGGTGCGTGATGGGGCGGTTTTCCATGAACGTTACTGTTTATGTGCTCATATCTCATGAACTACGTGTCGTACTGTGATACAATTTAGAAGCTACTTTCAACTATATATATATACATATACTGTCTGTAAAATTTCCTGTCGCTACAATTTGTAGTGTTCAATTTATAAATTGTAACGTCATACCGAGAGCCGTAGTTGTACTCCATAAACAGCGGAAAAGTGGTGAGCGAGAAACTCTTTTCCATCCATCATTTTACTATGGTTGCCAGCGAGAAAAAGTTCAATAAAGGTTTGAAATTATGTTTACAGTTTGTTGCAAGTCGCTAATTACTGTCATTCTCATACACTGTATTTCGAAAGTCTCGCCGCATTATATGGCATTTTTTTGCGATATTGGTTATGACGTAATATTTTTTGAACCATGTGCCGTATGTGATGCAGCAATTGTTACCTCACGGTAAGGAATGTGTGTACCAAATTTGGTTGAAATAGGTCCAATGGTTTAGGAGAAAATGAGCAGCATTGTCGCAAAATGCAGCAGTTTTTCGTGCATCTCATTGTTTATGACGTCATATCTCGTGAACTATAGATCGTATGTGATTCTTCACACTTACAGCGACCATCCTTATGGATTGAAGCTTACGTGTACAAAATTTCATAAAGATTGGAACAAAACTGTAGATTTGTATGCAACACGTACAAATATACGGACACTCTGCGTTATATATTAGAAGATGTGAAACATGGAAAAGTTCAATACATTATTTGATCTTCTACATCTAGGAAGAAAACACTATCAGTTTAATAAATTTATAACAGGCTATTGAATTTCAAGACGCATTCAAATGAAACAGTGGTATTTTAAACGTGAAACTAAAATATAGTAGGCTGTGGATTTTTGCTCGAACGCCAGTTTCATGACTGAATTGGTGGTAAAAAGTTTAAACTTTGAATGTGAAGATACATACTGGCCTTTTATCTTTCTCCCGCGGGTATAAGGACCTGTTTGTGTTTTAAGGAATGATAGAAATATAATTATATATATAATTTTTTTATATTAGGCGGTGGACATAGACTTCGGAGGGAAGTTCGGTGCCACGGTTCACGAGAGGTTTTAAGTTACTAGGTGACATTACAAAACTTATAAATATTTACTTAGCAACTGCCTATAAGAGCTACAAAGAGGTTTTCTTAATAACACTGAACCAAATTTAGGACGAGTTTGGTATGATACGAGATTATTTTGACAATTTAAAGTTCTTCATGACCTTTTTCCTTTGTCCCACCGCACCGGGTACACCACGTGCTGCTGACAATCTTCCCCTTGCCTTACGCAGAGGGGACAGGGGGGGGGGGGGGGCAGTGGTGCAAAGTCCCTGACCACCAGTCTTTGCACCAATGCCCTGAATTAAATTCCAGACCCGTCCACGCCATCTCATGAAGAGTGGGCGGGAGACACTGTCGATGGTGAGTCATCTGTCGGGTGAAGACGATGAGTTCGGAGGCCTCATCGATGCTTTTCAAGCGGAGTACCACCATGTTTTCCCCCATTCCCTTCTCCGAAAATCTCCAGCAGAAAAGAATACTACAAGATACATCCATTACAGTCGCATACACTTAACATACCCACTTCCATACGCAGTGCTCGTACTTCGCAAAAGCAAGGTGCCAGCGAGCGCGAAGGATAGGGCCCTCCCCAATTACGCGGCTCAACCTGCTCTCGGGTCTTCCAGACTGTCACGCCATACGGCTTTAAGTACTTAGTTTACATGTCACTCAAAGGAAACACAATCAGGTGAGCTAACAAGGTCATGAAAATGATTTTTCTGCTGCAGCAATCATTACCACATACAGACAACTGGACACATTGAGCGAAGACTCAACATTTCCCCCCCTAGAGGCAATTTATTCAGTCAGTTTGTCTCTTAAGATATCTCAGGCATATATGTATCAAAATAATTAAAATGATGTAAGAGGGTGAAATATAGGGGGTAGGGGATTATCATTCGTATAATCAGTAGTTGAAACCAATGATAAAATACATTATTTAAGGCAGTAGCTATATAGTATTAAATTAGTGGTAATTTTAGTAAAAATTGACAGGATATACGTCAGTGACAATCGAACGTCAGTAATATAATTCAACAACGGAAAACATTCGTGTGAACGTGTGGGAATGTTAAATAAAACAACATACATTTTACGCCTGTTGGTGGATACGTTAATTATTTGTAGTTAGGTTATCTGTGGTCGGTACAACCACCCCTATAAATAAGACAACGGGAAAGTAAATAAACGTTAATATGAATTGATTAAATTACTAATGAGTTAGAGTGGGGGGCTACGTGAATTTTCTGCTGCAATAAAAGCGTCAAGAGCTTAATATCTACGGACATTGTGCTGCAAACGAATTGCACAACTAATTCAGTATTCGTATACAGGGTGATTCTAAATATGCGCACTCTGGCTTCGCAGCGCGATTCCTCACATGCTAGCAATAAAAAAAAATGTCTCTTACAAAATTTCGTCCAGCGCATATTTCTGGCAGTAAATGGACGTCGAAGATGGGTGTGTGTCCCATAAGTCAGTGTGTTTCAGAATTACACTACTACACCAACAGACTTTTAGGGGATGTGTCTTGAGGAACACAGTGAGCATAGAAACCCATTCCCCTAAACGCCATTCAACGACGCTACGGAGAGTCCAAGTCACAGGCACCAGCTCCTGCCGCTAGACATCCCCTCCAGCAACTTCGACGCTCTGTAGCGTCACTGGATGACGTTTCCGGGCATGGGTTTCTGTGCTCACTTTCTTCCTCAAGACACCTCCCACATCCCCTAGACGTTTGTTGCAGAACGACATGTTGACCATAGGTGGTTATTTTTTCTCAATGCTATCGGTTTCGGTCATTTACCATTATCAAGCGTTAGCAGAGATTGGCTAATAGCTTAACATGTCGTTATACAAGAATTCAAAATTATCACAGTGGCCGATTGTTACAGAGTCTGCAACAGTCAGCCACTGTGATACTATCAATGAGTAGAACAAAATTCTTATGTTATAATTTTGAATTCTTGTATAACGACGTGTTAAGCTATTAGCCAATCTATGCTAACGCTTGATAATGGTAAATGACCGAAACTGGTAGCACTGAGAAAAAAATAAACAGCTATGGTCAACAGGTCGTTCTGCAATTATCTAAAAGCTGTTATGCCCCATCTGTTCAACATTTCCTAGAAGTCTGTTGGTGTAGTAGTGTAATTCTGAAACACACTGACGTCCATTTACTACCGGAAATATGCGCAGGACGAAAGTTTGTGAGAGACTTTTTTTATTGTTTGTTGTTTGTAAATCTATCGGACCAAACTGCGTGGTCATCAGTCCGTAGCTTACAAACTATTTAAAGTAAGGTAAACTAAACTAAGGACACCACATACACACACACACACACACACACACACACACACACACACACACACACACACACACACGCCCCAGGGAGGACTCGAACCTCCACGGCGAGCGACCGCGCGCTCCGCGGCGAGACGCTTTAGACCGCTCGGCTTCTCCACCGCGGACATTTTATTTTTATTTTATTTTATTTTTTTTTTATTTTTTTTATTGCTAGCATGTAAGGAATCGCGCTACGAAAGCCAGAGTGCGCGTATTTAGATTCGCCCTGTATAATGGTTATGAGACAATGGTTGGTTACGAACCAATACAGAGAAGGTAGCTACACTGAACACAATCCACAACATTCCGAAAATTACCTCAGAGTATGAAACTTCCTGGTAGATTAAAATTGTGTGCCGGAGCCGGGACTCGAACCTGGGACCTTTGCCTTTGCAAAAAATGTTCAAATGTTTGTTAAGCTTATGGGACTTAAGTACGGGGTCATCAGTCCCTAAACTTACAAACTACTTATGAACTACATACGAACTAGGACGGCACAAATATCCATGCCCGAGGGGGGATTCGAACCCCCGACCATAGTGACCGTGCTGACCGTGACTGGAGTGCCTCAGTCACCTCGGCCACCGCGGCCGGCTTTGCCTTTGCAGGTTTCATTCTGGAAACATCCCTTAGGCTGTGGCTAAGCGATGTCTGCACCATCCTTTCTTCCAGGAGTGCTAGTCTTGCATGGTTCGCAAGAGAGCTTCTGTGAAGTTTGGGAAGTAGGAGGCGAGGTACTGGCGGAAGTAAAGTTGTGAGGCGGCATCGTGAGTCGTGTCGGAATAGCACAGTCGGTAGTGCGCTTGCCCGCGAAAGGCAAAGGTCCCAGGTTCGAGTCCGCCGGGCGCCGTGGCTCAGCGCGCCCGGTCAGAGGGCTGAACGGCCTCTGTAATAAAAAAGCTGAGCCAAGAACACATCGAACAAAAACGAAGAAACTTGATCAACGTCCGCAACGAACAGAACTACACATAGAGCAAAAAAAAAAAAAAAAAAAAGGTCCCGGTTCCGGCACACAATTTTAATCTGCCAGGAAGTTTCACATTCACATCAGCGCACACTCCGCTGCAGAGTGAAAGTTTCATTCTACCTCAGAGTAGTGTACAGCTGCCACTTTGCTTTATTCGTTTTCTTTTAGTCTTTGGACTATCGTTGCGGACTGCACATAAGACGTGTTCTGTGGGCCACACTATAGCCCTGTACTTGACCCTATTCCACGTTAATACTAGCTCTCAGACGAGAAAGACGCTGCAGACGGTAGAGAACAGAACAGAACGTCGGCCTAAGCGCTGTCTCTCAACAGCTGACACCCCCACCACTTGTCTCCTCAGACAGCGACAAAGGCGGGCGGCGTGGCTTCACAGAGGGCCGCTCCGCGCTTAAGAAGAGTCGCTCGTTACCCTCTGCCGAGGCGACGAGAGCGCCCTGGCGGATAGCTCAAAGACCAGCAGACACTGTCCCAAGCAGGCGTCCCACACCTAGCGCCTGTTACGCCAACTAGTGCCTACAGCGCTGCCAACACATCTTACTTCTTACCTCGTTTTCCTTCTCTGCTAGCATCTTCACTAAAGTTACATTTGTCGCGGCGGAGTAGTCGAACGGTCTAAAGCGTCTCGCTGCGGAGCGCGCGGTTGCTCGCCGTAGAGGTTCGAGTCCTCCCTAGGGCATGGGTGTGTGTGTGTGTGTGTGTGTGTGTGTGTGTGTGTGTGTGTGTGTTGTCCTTAGGTTATTTTACCTAGGTTTAAGTACTTTGTAAGCTACGGACTGATGACCACGCAGTTTGGTCCGATAGAATTACAAACATTTGAACATTTGAATTTTTTTAAAGTTACAGTTACATTATTCCCTTCCTTCCTTGCGGTTTATTTTTCTCCCTTCGTTTATTTTAATATCTCCAATAAATTAATGTAAATTCGTACTTTACTTTGCAGTACCTCAGAAAATGCTCATTACTGGTGCATAAATTATTTAAAAATTTTATTTACAACTTGTACAAGAACCAGACAGAAATCTATGGGACTCAACAGCTCGGTTGTTAGTCCGTAGCTGACAAACTACTAAACCTAAGGTAAACTAAACTAAGGACAACACAAACACCCATGCCCGAGGGGGGATTCGAACCCCCGACGGCGGACGGACGCGCGCACCGCAACACGGCGCTCCAGTACGCGCGGCTAATCCGCCGCGTCTATGATTTTATAGATATTTTATTTAGCACGACGCGTTTCGGGAAATAATTCACATTTTCAAGTACGTTTTTGTGCTATCCTATTATAGTTGCGATGTTCCTTATGTGTGGTGTTCTGCATTATTTTGTTATCTTTACTGCAATGATTACATGCGCATAGTTATTGCTTGGTCTTTATACATAGAAAATAGCGCCTTGCAACTTGGTGCAAAAATACACGCAACTAAAACTTGAAACCAGTTAATATTGAAACAAATAACGCATTAATCACCGAATTAACGGAATATATATTCTAATTATTCGTAATACTGGCATGTTCCTAACAGAGGGACTCATAGCATGGTAGCATGAAATGATATCGGAAGGTGCAAATGAATCATCCTACGTAACAACCCCTTAGAAACCCTACAGCACTGTTATTCATTGTTCCTCTGCCACCTCAGGATCGAGCTCAAAATGTAAAACGAGTGATGAACGCTTAGGTATGAATAAAAATGATTAACTGCAAGATAGTCTGGCTCGTTACCTTCCAGATCATTAGAAAATCTGCTCTCAAAGTTTAAGACAATAAGTCAGCTCAGGATTATGTGTATCAATAGACGAGAACTCAAGAAAAGAAACTTTTACGACTTCCGTTTGACTCGGACTAAGAACAGGGAATCCGCGCTCAAGGACGAATTGTCTTTGTCTTTGTCGGCTAGCGTCGCTATCGCGTACTGCATGTACAAGCGACAGTCGTAGAAGTTTATTTTCTCTACTTCTCGGAGACTGAGTTTTCAGACAAAGTACACAGTTTACGATTATCCATCGAGTCTGTTAATTTTGAGCGAAATTAGCATCATGAACTTTAACGGCTGTTTTCTCGCAATCTCGGACGCAGTGAGCCAAAAGATCTTACTATTCTTTCCTTTCGTCCACGCACAAGCGACCACTCAAAAGACAATCATACCATACCTTTGTCGTAAAATTATCTTTACCAGTTTATATATATATAACTGTCGCGTCCAGCTGAGCTGAAATGAAATGAAATTAGTAAATCATTAGTAGTTTGGTTGCCACCCGACCCTGATTTATACTAATTGCTCTTTTTATTTTTTCCACGTAATGGCGGCAGGTCGATGGCTGCTCGCTGCGTCAAGTGCTGACATTGTTTCTAAAAGAAATCGCTTGAAAATGGGTTAAACTGTTCCAACACAAATTGAGGTTGGCACCCGTATTATTTTTAACATCTATATTTTGTATTCTTCTTTGTTACCCAGCTTTTTTTTTAATAAAGGATTCCATAAATAAAAAAAAATAAAAAATAAATAAAAAAATTTAATTACGCCTGATGTAAAATTATACTCTCCTACGTCCTACAACATCGACAATCAGACAAGAAAAAGAACAACGAGAACAATTTCTTGGGCAACATACATTTATATACTATATACATGTGGCGTCTGTTCCGAAAGAACAGACGTCACTTCTGATCCTGCAGTTGTTATTTTTTCATATTCACAGAATATATGACATCGACTGCGAATGGGCAAAGCTGAAAATGAGTACCCAGCCGGGATTCGAAACCGGGTCTCCAGCTTTCTAGGCAGTTGCGCTGACCCCTACACCACTTTTTTTTTATTTTATTCGGGGCTCCCTTCTCCCCTACACCCCGTCCTTACTCTCTCCATCAATGCCTTCATCGGCGAGCTTTCTCACGCTATAACGAAATTAGTTGCCTCTCTGCTGATTGGAATTGAAAATCAAACAGAAACTTATGACTTCTTCTTTCATATGCGTTGAACTTCTACGCCATAAGTAAATTAACTGTACCACCTCTGTGAGGACTGGAAAACAATGCTTCCTCAAATAAAAACAGAAAACGAGACTTCTTCTTACGTCTGCATTAGTGAATCTTCTAGAGCTAGTGATTGTTCTTCATGTTAGTTGAACTAAGGAGTTGTCAGTACGGAGTAAAATAATAATAATAATAATAGAAATAATAATAACAAAAAATGGTATATTGATTCTTCTGTTCCATTTTGTTATTGGTAAAACATTATTTATCTCATGGAGTTCAACTGGTTGTATTTCTCTAGCGTAACATATTTTATCCTATACCTTCCTTTCGGAACACTATTTGCAGCATGTTACCGAAATCCTTCTTGAAATTTCTATTCTTTAATAGTTTGTAATATTCCATTGCCATATAGCTACTATAATCCTCAGCGTCGTTCTGGCAACTTCGATGAATTACGAAGTGCACAAAATGTCCGAATATCCACATTATTGTATTGTTTTTTTGTCGTGGGAAGTATGTCTTATCCGGTATCAGTAATTCTTCTGTGGTGATGAATCGGCCGTCATTTCTTTGGAGGAACGCCACCTGCTGCTTCACTTTTGTCCATAGGTCACTGTAGCCCGAGCAGGTAAATCTGTGGAGTAACGTATCTACATGTCCACAGGTGGTGCATAAACTGGAATTAGCCTTGCCTATAACACTCAGTCTCTCGTTCGTTGCTATAGTTGCATTGACAACCTGATACCACGTGGAACGTACCTCCGATGTTAAAAGTTTGTTGCTAATATTCCTCCAGACAGAGCACCAGTCTTTTGTAGGATATTTCTTCTCCATTCTGTTTCTAACAGCACTCGTCCGTGGTTTGTCATGATGACATGGCCTATTACTATGTTCTCCTGTTGTCTGACTGTTCTCCTTGTAACTAACCTCAATGAAGTACTCCCTGACATGGTTCAGCTTGTAATTAATGGGGGCCACATTGACGGGGGCAGCTAAACTCTTTGGCTCTGTCATTTTGAAGAGTAGAGCCGTAATACTCTCAGGGTTGTTACGGAGAATATCTTGTGTCCTCTTGATAAATAAATTCATCGTTTTCTGCCGAATGTCTGTAAGACCGAGGCCACCATCACCATATGGTAAGGTCACTGTGTTAGCTGCAACTCTGAATATGCATCCCTGCCAAATCACTTGACACACGGCTCCTGTAATGTTTTTTGCTATACCTAATGGGACAGGCAGTATTTGACCTAAATATAATGCTTTAGACAGGATAATGCAGTTGATTAATTGAACCCTCTGAACCAAATTTAGATTCCTGTTTCTATGTTCCCTTGTTAAACCTCTGATTTTTGCTAGCATTTCTTTCCATTTGGCAGAAGTCATCCGGAGTGGACAGTTATAAAATATGACGCCAAGGGTCTTATGGTGGTCTGTAGTAGTAATCCAGTCTAAATCATTTCCTTCAAAGCCATTTAAACTGAGCAGCGAACTTTTCGTTTTATTGACGACCGCGCCAGTGGCACTGGAGTACATCTGAATCGCGTCGCTTAGATGTTGAACGTCTTCACTACTCCGGACAATGACTCCTAAATCATCAGCATACACATTGGTTACTTTCTTGACAGACATTATTGTTATTCCTTCAAGGTCATTATTTATTTTTCGGACAAGAGGTTCTATCGATATGATGTACAGTAGCATTGAGAGCGGACTGCCTTGCGGAAATCCCCTGAGAATATCAATGTTCTTCGTGCGTTGTCCATTTACAAGAATTTTCGCTGCCATTCCCGTGATCATATGTTTTAATGATTGTAAGAATGAGTTGCCAAATCCCATAGTTGTCATCGTTTTAAAAAGGTAACGGTGGTCAACCCTATCAAACGCATTGGCAAAGTCAATAAAAAACAAAGATCCCTTAACTTTAGTCGCCGAAAAGATGGAAATAATGTCACGATATTCACTGACGGTTTTCACTATACTCCTATGAGGTAAGGCCGTCTGATCGCTTCCAATGACTCTTTTTAGAACAACTGTCAAGCGGGCTTTCAATGCACGAGCAGCGAGTTTATAGTCAGTGTTCAGTAGACACAGCGGCCGCAGTTTGCGCACGTCTTTCATCCCCTGCCCTTTGGGAACCACCACCATAACGCCTTCTTTAAATTCGGGCGGTAAGACGACACCAGTAAGAACTTCGTTTACAACGTCAGTAAAAGCGACGCCAATCATATTCCAATACTTTTTATAAAATTCCACTGGTATTCCATCAGGACCAGGAGTCTTATTCAGTGGAGAAGTTTTTATGATGTCCAGCAGTTCGTCGCTAGAAAAGGTTGTTCGTAAGCCTCTATTGTCATCAGATGTGACAATAGCGTCTGTACTGTCCAGCAATGTTGCTGCAGATGCCTCATTGAAATCAGTAGCTGTGTATAGGTCCTGAAAAAATCGGTGAATTTCATCCATTATTGCTCGTTGTTCAGATAGGACATCACCGTTTGCAGCTCGCAGCTTCTCCAAAAAAGTCTTCCTTCTGTTTTTTGTTTGTCTGATGATGTGGTACAGAGAAGCAGTTTCCTCTGCTATAGTTGACTGCGACCTAGACCTTACCTTCAAACCATCGAGTTGTTTCCTTTTCAGTTGTGTTAAAATTGCCTTGATTTTCTTTATTTGCATGAAGTGCTCGTCAGATAAAACAGGACGATCATAAAGTTCTCTGAGACAGGTATAATAAAATTCTATAGTGTCCTTAAAATATGTGGCCTTTTCTTTCGCATACTGAATCAACGTCATTCGTAGTTTCTTTTTAGCATGTTTCGTCCACCATTCAATTGCTGAACCGTATCTTGGTCGTGCCCTGAGTCAGTCGTACACATTCATCTAGTTCTGTGTCGTTAAGAACACTCACATTCAGTTTCCATAAACCCCGTCCCCAGAACGTTTTTTGCCGGACGAGATTGATGCTGCAACGTACCCCACTGTGATCAGAAAAACTAGCAGGTATCGCGTCGATGGAAGTTATACACTGCCTTAGGCTGTCAGAAACATACAGCCTGTCAATTCTACTAGCAGAGACATTGGTTACGTGCGTAAATTTTACCATTGTTGGGTATAGCACTTCCCAAGCATCGTTTAGACGTAAATCACGGACACAATCATTCAGTTCTTTGGAGAAATTAAAGTTTGGGGTTTGATCCTTGGGGTTCAAGACACAGTTCCAATCTCCTGCAATAATTAGATTTTCTGGATTATCTTTTAGTAGGTGAACGATTTCGGTCATGAAAAAGCTAGCTCTAGCATTTCTGGCATTGTTGCCAGAGGGTGCATAGATATTTACTACCGTTGTATCAAAAATTTTACAGGATATTCCCCTGCCGGATTCTAAGAGACACAGAGTTTCTACAGGTATTCCATTTTTAACTAAAATTGCCGTTCCACACTCATTCTCTAACGCCACATTTACAATTTCGATATAGCCTGGAAATTGAAATTCATGGACGAGTACTTCTTGCAACAGTGCAATGTCAGTGTCAGATTGGTACAAATAATCTTTCAAGGCCGATAATTTTAATGGATTCGAGATCCTGTTGATATTGAGGGTCAATATATTATACGTTTGTGTCGTTGTCTGCAATCGGTGTGCCATAGTCAAGGACCACAAAGGCTAGTCATAAACACGAGTATGATGTCAAACTTCAGATTCATCAAGTAACAATGAACACAGAACTGCCATCGATTGCGACTTATCGCAATGATTCTAGGTGAAGTTCTTGGAGTCCTTCTGCATTTGTGTTCCCAGAGAACACAGGAAGATTAACACTAGTAGTTGACGCCGGACGTTTATTCTCTTGTTCCATTTCAGTCACCCAGTCCATTGTAGCCGTCGAGTCACCTTTCTCCGGGTTCTCAGACATCCGTACCCGTTGACCAAAATCGGTGGCTGTTGCGATGTCTACACTTTTTCGTCGAGCACGCGGTCTGTGAGAACCAGCTTTACTGTTATCTTCTTTGTCCTGACTATACGCAGAACTATCGGACAATTCCTTATTTTCGTCTGTTCCGTCATTTCTCCTCTTCTTGTGTTTCTTCTTGATTTCCTGAAGTTTCTCCCGAGTTTTGGGAGCTTCAGTTTCCGCTTCCGGGTGTGCAATCCTTTTCTTTTCGTTTTTCTTCGGAGGAGAACTACAGGGTACGGATACAATGTGTTCAACTTCCATGTTTTGTACAACGTCATGGGTCGTCAAAGGACTGGAAGCCGTTTCCATAGCGGTTTCGTTCACTTGCTGTGACGGTTGTTGGTCAACCACAGCCTGGTGAGAAACAGTCGCATCCGCGGGGGTGACGTGTTCTTCCTGTTGCACCTGTGGTAATTCAGCCTCGCTCCGGGTAGAGTCGGTAGAGTTAACTTGAAGCACGGCCTGTGTAGCGTCTTCGGTGGCCGAGTCCTGCACGACACTTGTTGTCACGGGAGGCGGCGCCGGCACCGCAGCGGCAGCCGCCGCATACGACAGGGGCATGTTTACAACGCCAGGCGCGCGCGTCACTGCGTCGCCGGGAGGCAGCTGAGCCACCCGACGGCGCGAGCACTCCGCCCGGTAGTGCTCCGTCGAATTACAAATGGCGCACGTCCTGGGCTGTCCGTCGTATATCACAAGTGCACGATAGCCTGACACACTGATAAAGGACGGTATGTGCTTCATCAAATCAATTTTTACTTGACGCACGCCATTCAGTACGGGGCACGGAAAGTTGTTCCCCCACTTTTCCTCATGAACAGACAGAACACGGCCGTAGGCACTCAGAACATCGCGCACGTGCTCGCTAGGAATTTCAAACGGTAGTTCAAATACGCGCACAGTGCGCAAACCCATACCGCCAAAGGAAACTTCTACATCAATCACACTACCATCAGAACGCAAAAATTTCATCGTCCCTCCACTTTCTTCTACAATACGCAGACACAGATCAACATTCAAAAGTTTTACAAAAAATACAGGCGCTAGCTGAGACAGATTAATTCCGTAAAGTTCGTCTAATGGAATCTTAACTTGTTCAATAAGGAATCTATGAACTTCATATGCAGCAGGTTTCACAATTCCACGATCAAAAGTAAACTTCAAAGTATATCTCCTTAAAATCGTAGCCATATTCAAAACAAATTCATATTATAAACAAAACGACCAAATCCCAGCCACAAGCACCAGACGAAGACGTTAGTAGAGAATATATCACCCAGTAACACGAAGATACAAGATTCCGCTGTCAGAATAAACAGTAAACTTGCCTTGACGTGAGCAGCGACGGAGCACAGCGTAAGCACAACCGCCCTCCACAACGGCCCAAGCCGGAATGTGTACCAGTTAATATTGAAACAAATAACGCATAAATCACCGAATTAACGGAATATATATTCTAATTATTCGTAATACTGGCATGTTCCTAACAGAGGGACTCATAGCATGGTAGCATGAAATGATATCGGAAGGTGCAAATGAATCATCCTACGTAACAACCCCTTAGAAACCCTACAGCACTGTTATTCATTGTTCCTCTGCCACCTCAGGATCGAGCTCAAAATGTAAAACGAGTGATGAACGCTTAGGTATGAATAAAAATGATTAACTGCAAGATAGTCTGGCTCGTTACCTTCCAGATCATTAGAAAATCTGCTCTCAAAGTTTAAGACAATAAATCAGCTCAGGATTATGTGTATCAATAGACGAGAACTCAAGAAAAGAAACTTTTACGACTTCCGTTTGACTCGGACTAAGAACAGGGAATCCGCGCTCAAGGACGAATTGTCTTTGTCTTTGTCGGCTAGCGTCGCTATCGCGTACTGCATGTACAAGCGACAGTCGTAGAAGTTTATTTTCTCTACTTCTCGGAGACTGAGTTTTCAGACAAAGTACACAGTTTACGATTATCCATCGAGTCTGTTAATTTTGAGCGAAATTAGCATCATGAACTTTAACGGCTGTTTTCTCGCAATCTCGGACGCAGTGAGCCAAAAGATCTTACTATTCTTTCCTTTCGTCCACGCACAAGCGACCACTCAAAAGACAATCATACCATACCTTTGTCGTAAAATTATCTTTACCAGTTTATATATATATAACTGTCGCGTCCAGCTGAGCTGAAATGAAATGAAATTAGTAAATCATTAGTAGTTTGGTTGCCACCCGACCCTGATTTATACTAATTGCTCTTTTTATTTTTTCCACGTAATGGCGGCAGGTCGATGGCTGCTCGCTGCGTCAAGTGCTGACATTGTTTCTAAAAGAAATCGCTTGAAAATGGGTTAAACTGTTCCAACACAAATTGAGGTTGGCACCCGTATTATTTTTAACATCTATATTTTGTATTCTTCTTTGTTACCCAGCTTTTTTTTAATAAAGGATTCCATAAATAAAAAAAAATAAAAATAAATAAAAAATTTAATTACGCCTGATGTAAAATTATACTCTCCTACGTCCTACAACATCGACAATCAGACAAGAAAAAGAACAACGAGAACAATTTCTTGGGCAACATACATTTATATACTATATACATGTGGCGTCTGTTCCGAAAGAACAGACGTCACTTCTGATCCTGCAGTTGTTATTTTTTCATATTCACAGAATATATGACATCGACTGCGAATGGGCAAAGCTGAAAATGAGTACCCAGCCGGGATTCGAAACCGGGTCTCCAGCTTTCTAGGCAGTTGCGCTGACCCCTACACCACTGGGGACACAGTGATCACCGCACCTGCAAGGACTACCTAAGCACGCCTCCCGTCAGATACAAATTCCCAACTTCGCCCTGCCCACAGTACTCAAACTCGTAGTTTTGAAACTAATTCCCGTAAGAGTAAGGGCCACAAACTTGCCCACTCCTCCAGACTAACGAAAGGATCTTTGCCCGTCACCGGCATATTATATATACAGGGTGTTACAAAAAAGGTACGGCCAAACTTTCAGGAAACATTCCTCAGACACAAAGAAAGAAAATATGCTATGTGGACATGTGTCCGGAAACGCTTAATATCCATGTTAGAGCTCATTTTAGTATTTCTCTTTAAAAGTAAATTGAAATAATTCGAGCGGACAACTGTCAAAATACCCAATTGTTTCGTTAGCATGTACTGTACTTCCTCCGTTCACCGCCAGTTGGCCCAATTGAAGGAAGGTAATGTTGACTTCAGTGCTTGTGTTGACATGCGACTCATTGCTCTACAGTACTAGCATCAAGCACATCAGTACGTAGCATCAACTGGTTAGTGTTCAAATCAAATGTTCAAATGTTTGTTAAGCTTATGGGACTTAACTACGGGGTCATCAGTCCCTACACTTACAAACTACTTATGAACTACTTACGAACTAGGACGGCACAAATATCCATGCCCGAGGGGGGATTCGAACCCCCGACCGTAGTGGCCGTGCTGACCGTGACTGGAGCGCCTCAGTCCCCTCGGCCACCGCGGCCGGCAACATGGATATTAAGCGTTTCCGGACGCATGTCCACATAGCATATTTTCTTTCTTTGTATGTGAGGAATGTTTCCTGAAAGTTTGGCCGTACCTTTTTTGTAACACCCTGTATATATAATATGCCGGTGACGGGCAATGATTCTTTCGTTAGTCTGGAGGAGTGGGCAAGTTTGTGGCCCTTACTCTTACGGGAATTAGTTTCATAACTACGAGCTTGAGTACTGTAGGCGAGGGTGAAGCTGGGAATTTGTATCTGACGGGAGGCGTGCTTAGGTAGTCCTTGCAGGTGCGGTGATCACTGTGTCCCCAGTGGTGTAGGGGTCAGCGCAACTGCCTAGATAGCAGGAGACCCGGGTTCGAATCCCGGCTGGGTACACATTTTAAGCTTTGGCCATTCGCAGTTGATGTCATATATTCTGTGAATATGAATTTATATACTAACTAGCTAAACCCCCGCTGCTTCGCATGCGTATACTGGTTTGTCTGCGACAATTGTTTCTTTTTAATCCTGATGAAGAATCCATATTCTAAGTTTCGTAGTTGTAGCTTAAAATTTGAGTTAACAGCAACATATTTTTGAAAATCAATTTTTTTGCGTCACCAATTTTACCGCCTTATTTGTCGAATTTCAAAAATTGCCGAAACACGTGTCTTTTAACTTGGAAGCCTGAATTAAAATCCGAAATTTTGTAGTTGTAACTTCAAAATTGCCTATATAGATACATATTTTCAAAAAAACGTTTCATCCCCTATTTCACCCCTTACGGACGGAATATCGAAAAATCGCTTCTTAAATGACGCCTACAGAGTAAGATCAACACCCTCCTCAAATTCCAAGTTTTTATCTTCAGTGGTTTGTGCTGGGCGATGATGAGTTAGTCAGTCAATCGGGACACTTCCTTTTATATATAGAGATTATAACAGATATTAATATTTTTTATTACAATTCGATTACAGTCGTTGCGTGGCAGCTCCTGTTTACACAAGTGTCTTTCCACGACACACACAGTTTTATTGTCACAGAGTGATCACCAGCGTCGCGTGCCCCAGCAGACCGCATGGCGGCAGAACGTGCTACGTGCCCTGCCTGCCACGCCCCTAACTGGTCTTAATTAACGGCGCACCACTACCACTGGCCGGCGCTGCGGTCTGTTTGAAGGCCTGTCTGCCCGTCTGTCCACACGAGCCGGCACCACAGCCGATGCGACCGCTGACGCAAGTACCACCACCGGCGTGCGTCACCAATAGCATAGAGATTTGTGTGTCTCAACAAATAATACAATTCCTTCAGACAACATTTTCTCGTTACACCAAAGGTATTAAACATAAGGAGAGGCACTGAATTAAAATTCATGCTGTGACTGGGATTCGAACCCGGGACGTCCTACTTACTAAGTAGGTGTTTTAGACAACTTGTGGTTTTTTTTTTTTTTTTTTTTTTTTGCTCTATGGGTAGTTTTTGTTCTTGCGAACGCTGATCCTGTTTGTTCGTTTTGGTTCTACTTGTTCTTTGGTTCAGCTTTTTTATTGCAGAGAGCGCTTAGCCCTCTGACCGGGCGCACGGCGACAACTCAGCTAACACAGCGTTGTAGCCAAAGCAACTAACGGACTGTGTTAAAGCACGTCTCCCTCCACACCATATAACGAGACAATGTTGTCTCAAGGGATTGTATTATTTGTTGATATTTTTATCACCTCGGCCTGAGGAACAAGGGGGGATAGATCCTATTCGAGTTATTTGCTGGGGTGCTATTCCAATGTAAAAGAGCCTTGGCAATTTGATACGCATTTCACAGGGAACACTAGGCAGAATTAAAGTATGTGGTGTGGAAAGAGACGTGCTTTAAGACAGTCCGTGTAGTTGCTTTGGCTGCAACGCTGTGTTAGCTGAGTAGTCTAAAGGACGTACCTAGTAAGTAGGAGGTCCCGGCTTCGAATCTCAGCCGCAGTATAAACTTAAATTCAATGCCTCTCTTTATGTATGTATTTTGTGCACAAATTCCTTACTGCGAGGTAACAACCTTTGCTGGACTTGATACTTCCTGGCAGATTAAAATTGTGTGTCGGATCCGGAACTCGAACCTAGGACTTTTTTTCTTTGTTTGGTTTTTTGTTTTGTTTTATGGCGCAAAACAACTTTTCTGCCCATAGTAAAATCGAACCGGGGTTACAACTTAAATGGCTTTCGCCATATTTGCACGATGTATAAAAAGTAAAACTGCAGATTGCTGATCATCAGCTAAAATATCAGACATTTCAAATGGTAAAAATAGATCATAACGTAGAAGATTAAAAAACGGATATTGCCCTAAAAGGTGGTACACAGTAAAAGGTTGATCACAGTGCTCACATAAGGGAGCAGGACCACCACGAAGTAAATACTGGTGGCTATAACGGCAGTGGCCAATACGAAGCCGGGCCAGGACAATCTCCTCTCGACGAGAGGGTCGAGATGACGTTGACCAAAGATCATGGACAGGTTTAATGGCCCGCAATTTGTTCTCTGACAGGGATGACCAATGTAAAAACCAACGGGAGATGATACGCCGGGAGACGCCAGCACGAAGGTCATCAGAGGTATTAGAAAAGGTAGATAGCCGAGGAAGGAGAACTGCCTCCTTGGCAGCCGTATCCGCAGACTCATTCCCCAACACTCCCACGTGGCCAGGGACTCACAGAAACGTCACAGTAGTTCCGCTCGCTGAAAGAGAGGAAGGCAATTGCGGATGCTTTGTACCAGGGGATGGGCAGGATATAGCGTGCGGAGGCTCAAAAGAGCATCCAGAAAGTCCAAGCAAATGACACTCTTACTGAGCGAGTTTCGCCGGACGTATTGGGTGGCTTGATATAATGCATACAGCTCAGCTGTAAAGATGGAACTCCACTCAGGAAGACGATATTTCAACGAGGCGTTGCCAAGCACAAAGGCACACCCAACACCCTGGTCTGTCTTTGAGCCATCAGTGTAGATGAACAAATTGACATCAGATTTGAACCGGAGTGCGAGAAATTCTCTCCGGTAAACGAAACTAGGTGTGGAGTCCTTAACCTGGGACCTTTGGGGGGTAAGAAAAACCTACGGCACATATTCTAGGAGCTACGACGTCATAAACAATGAATTGGGCGAACAACTGCGACATTGTTCCACATTTCTAAAATTAATGGACCCATTTCAACCAAAGCTACTACATTGAGTGCTCAGTTAAGATCTACTCTCTTCTGTAAGAAGTAAGTCAGTACCGACACTAAGTTAGCTGTACACCGCTTTATCTTACGATCGAATTTGATGTATGGAAGTGAAAGCCGGATGGATACAGGTTACGTTATGGATAAGGTTGAGGTTACACATATGAAAGTAGCAAGAATGATTCCAGGTGTACGAGGGGGACGCCTGCCCCTGGATTACATAAGGTGGTGGTTGTTGTTGTGGTCGTCAGTCCGGAGACTGGTTTGATGCAGCTCTCCACAATACCCTGTTCTGAGCAAGCCTCTTCAACTCCACATAAGAACGGCAACCTACATCTGTCTGAATTTGCTTACTGTATCCATCTCTTGGTCTTCCTCTGCTGTTTTTACCCCACACACTTTCCGTCAATGCTAAATTCACAACTCCTTGATATCTAAGAATGTGTCCTACCAATCGATCCTTTCTTTTATTCAAGGTATGCCAGAAATTCCTTTTCTCACCAATTCTGTTCAGTACCTCCTCATTAGTTACACGATCAACCCACCTAATCTTCAGCATTCTTCTGTAGCACGACATTTCAAAAGCCTCTATATTTCAGGAGCTATGACATTAATAAAATTCCTCCATGATCCCCTACTCTATGCCTCTTCTAAAGTTAAAGCCTTCAAAATCATTCTTCACCGAATCTACACTTTCTCTTTCGTCCAACTCCTCTTACCCTCCGCTGCCGAGCTCATAAGTCTCTTGGGTAACGCATGTTACATGACCCCACCATCTCAGCCTGTTCGCTTTAACTGCTTCATCTATGGTGTTCATTCCCAGTTTTTCCTTGCTTTCCTCGTTATGGACACCCTCCTGCTATTGTTCCCATCTTTTAATACCTGCTATCATTCTTGGTACATTCATATCTGTAACCTCAACCTTATTCATAAGGTAACCTGTATCCATCCAGCTTTCACTTCCATACATCAAATGTGATCGTAAAATAGAGCGGTGCACAGCTAATGTAGTGTTGGTACTGACTTACTTCTTGCAGAAGACACGAGATCTTAACTACCATGCCTAGTGAAGCACTGTGATATTCAAAACCATCTTCGGATTGATGACTGCTATTTATTACTACAACTCTAAGCGAAACACACATCGCACACATTTACCTAATATTCCAGGCCGCGTACTTGGAAAATTAAATTATGGTACGTCATATTGCCGCGAGTCTTTCGACAGACCGCGTGGTATAGTTGGTATCGTCGCAGATTCTTCTGCTGGCGGACTCCGGTTCAAAAAATTATTTCTTTGTATCTACTATTTGTAGAATGTTCTACGTTTTTCTTATGATTAATGTACTTGTAAGTTACAGAAAATTCTTACTATGTATAAATAGCGGAATACTCCAATCGGGCGGCAGTCTGTATTAGCAATAAACCTGTTCTAAGTTTAATGTGTTGTGTGTGCTCTATTAACGACCAGCCTTCGAATTCTGAACCCCCTGCAGTTTTCAACGTGACATTATTATTCGAGATATATGATGACATACGAATTGAGCTGCATGAAAACTGAAATGAACAAAGTGGGGCACAAGATGGCGGACAGAGGGGACAGAAGCAGGTGGACTAACAAAAGAATGGAATAAATAAATAGCCGGGCAAGGCCGGGACCTAGCGGCGGCAGAATATAAAGAGCCGCCGAGTGTGTGGCGCTGAATTCCTGCGGCATTAAATATAGCGCTGTCTAGGAGGCTGCTAGGGAATCTCTCAGAGTGTCGCACGCCGAGGGAAGGAATGTGGATCCCCTCTAATGTTGGCCACCTGCCTGTAGACACCACTAACTGTTCTGTAAACATCTGGATCACAGACACAGCGTCACCGCAGAGGAACGCGAGGTCCCACACGGCAGTAAATACTTCTCTGAAAAATAAAAGCTAAGCTACCAGAGATAGAAGACAAAATAGAATTTAACAGTGTGATGATACCGCTGGTCCTCTCATCTCAATGTTATCGTACGATACCGTCTGTGTCGAACCCGGAATCAAAAAAATGTTCAAATGTTTGTAGAACTTACGGGACTTAACTACGGGGTCATCAGTCCCTAAGCTTACAAACTACTTATGAACTAGTTTAGACTAAAGACGACACAAATATCCATGCCCGAGGGGGGATTCGAACCCCCGACCATAGTGGCCGTGCTGACCGTGACTGAAGCGCCTCAGTCCCCTCAGCCACCGCGGCCGGCGAACCCGGAATCGTGTGGTCTAATAGTGATGTATGTTGCGTGTGAAGTTAGTTACAAACGAAATAGCCAGCCTAGGAATCAGTGTAGGACAGTGTCTCGGTGATACTGTGATTAGTTAACAAGTGATAGATTTCATTAATTAAGAGATTCATTTAGGGGCTTTCCAGACAGATCTATAAACAATAGTTTTGTCATTGTACATTATTTCAAGAACTAGACAGGAAAGGCATGAAAATCCGAAAGACATGAAAATAAACAGCATTGTATATACGAGGTGCGTCCAGAAAGTAAGTTCCGTTTCAATTTATCTCCGCTGCAGCGCTGCGATTGCTGTTCCGCACATGCCCTGTAGACGATGTGTATCAAGGAGAACAACGTGAGCCATTTGGAGATCGCTGTCAGTTACGTACGCTTTGTTGTGCTTGTTTGAAATGTCGGCGTTGGTTGAAAATTCCGCCGCCTGTGAAATCAGGTCGGTAATTCGGTTTCTGAATGCCAGGAAAGTGAAACCAAGTGAAATTTATCGGCAAATTTGCGATGTTTACGGACCAAATGCGATGAGTCATTCGATGGTGAGAATATGGGTCCGACAGTTCAATGATGGGCGTAGTGATGTGCACGATGAAGAACGAAGTGGGCGTCCACCTTTGGTTACAGAAGAACTGGTTCACGCGATTGATGACAAGATCCAGGAAAACCGTAGGTTTACAATTATTGCTCTCGCTATGAACTTCCCCCAAATTTCACTGTTTCCAACTGGTTGAAGACACAGACGGCAGATTCTATGAAGAAGGTATATAAAACCTGGTGCTACGCTATGACAAATGCCTGCAAATTTCGGCAGTTATGTGGAAAAGTAGTTTAACACTTGTAGAATTTTGTGCAATAAAAATTTCTTCTGCACCTGTGTACAATTTCATTTTATTACCAAACGGAACTTACTTTCTGGACGCGCCTCGTATGTTAGGCCCATAAACAAGTTGTGTTGACCAGCTAATTGTGTTAATTAATGTAATAGACGAGATTTCAATATTGTAATTCTTTGTATATATTGACTGGCGTGAGATTTTGAACCTATTTTCAGAATTGTCAAAGTATTTGATAGTTCAATATATTTTAGGAACATGTATGAAGTACTCATTAACAAATTAATTGACATTTAACATTGCTGTTTGTTGTCAAACAAAAAAGGACCGCAATTAAGACTTAAAAAGATATGCGCCATCTAAAATTGTTGTATGTATAGTTTTCATTTTATATTGCGATTATTTTTGTGTACATGAAATGTTTTACTTGTATGTTTGGTAATTGTAAATTACTATATATTTGCCTCACCGTCTTGCGTGAGGGAGTTCGAGTTTTGGCATCTGTAAAGTGCTTTGTAATCTATGTCAGTCTGCGTTTTGAAGTGGAAGTATTATCAGTTAAGTTCTGTTGCATTATGTACGTTATGAAGTTGTAATGTTTTGCTGAAATAAGAAGCAGTTTGATTGCAAATTAAAGAAGAAGTGAAAAATTGTACCTACGAGTATTCATTTCTACCACGACGCCCCAGGTGAATAATTTTGCAGCGAGCAGAAGCCCCATACATCGTAATGTTGAAAAGCTGAGTATCGGTACAATGAATAAACTGTAATTATTTAATAACCTAGTAAACGTTTAACAGTGAATTGAGTGGTTTTGTAAATATATCTGGATAGTTAATTAACTAAACAAAATCGTATCCAGTTCATAAATCCTATGTCATAGTATCTTCTACGAATCCTTAGAAAATTAACGCGTTTTGATACTGTTCAAGTAAAATAATAATAATTACTATTATAAGGCACTGTCATTAAACCCGACGTGCTATACGCAGCAGAAACCTTGTCCCTCCATAACAAGATGCTACTACAAAATCTACAAAACGAAGAACGAAAGATCATTAGGAGAATCCTTGGACCTCGAAAAACTGAAGCTCGATATAGAATTGAAACCAACAAAACTACAGATAAATTTTCAGATATTGCTGACATTAGAAAAAGACGCCTAAAATTCTATGGATACATACGCAGACTCCCTTGAGTATAGACTCTCACGCCAGACCCTCTTAGCCATAAAGGTATGACACGGGCCGAACAAGTAAGAAGAGACCTTACTGATGCTCAACTCTCTATTCAGGACACTGCAAACCGTAAAATCTACAGAAGCAAATTAGACAAATGGGAAGTCCAGCCACAGACAAGAGCCGAACAAACCGGCACAAAATGGACGAATGAAAATAAGAAAGCCATGAGCGAGAAAATGAAGGTCTCATGGGTAAATCGCAGGGAGAACTGTAGAGGCTTCACGTGATCCTCAAAGGGTCTACTACGTGTGCAATATTATTATTATTATTATTATTATTATTATTGTTTACCTTGTGGTTGAAGATCTTCGTTCTGTGTTTTTGTTTCCTAACATATTTTCATACTATATAGTTCTGCCCTGAGCAACAATTCTTTAGTACTAAAAGGATTAAAAACAAATTAAGACTCCCATTAACAAATTTTCGAATACACCATTTTCAAGATTATCTCAGAAATGCTTTCCATTTGCCTATCATAACCACCATGAATTTATTTCCTTGTAATCTCACTAAGGTAAAGCAGTCAACAATCCGAAGATTGGTTTGAACACCACAGTGCTTTACTAGGCATGGTCCTGTTTGGAGGTCGTATGCCGTTGCCTTCCTCCGACCTTCGAACTGACTTAACCAGCCAGTTATAGGGGGACCTACAGTTTAATGTGGGTTCCGAACCACGGTGCTACTCGGTATTTTTCACATGAGCAATACTGCCAGAGGTGAAAGAAGTGGAAAGTGACAGATAAAAATCCTAGGACCTGGCGGGGATCGAACCCGCGACCTTTGGATTTGTAGTCTGGCACTCTACCACTGTGCAACCGAGGCGCACTACAATTAAAAAAATGCATGTTAAAATTGACAATGTTTGTAAATATTCTTTGTGTGTTATTGAATAGCGCTTTCATGCCTGTATTATATTTTCAGTGTGTTACCGTACAATACTTATGTTTTTTATATTTTTTAATGTTTTTTTTGCCTTAGTTACTTGAGTTTAATACACAGGGGCCTGAAGATGGCATAATGGAATGCCGAAACTGGTAGTTAAGAAACAAATGTTTCTGAAGTGTTAAACATACGGCCGTTGGTATCCTACTTCCTACATAACAGTCAATTTAATCTTTCTAGTCTGTGACTTTGCAATATGGCCGTTTCTATAAGAATGTCACGCAGTTTTTTTTAGGACACACTGTTTTCTATTGACAGCTCCTAATTTTTTGTTCTTCCTTTGCTCTCGAATATCAAGACGTTTTTAAGGGTTTTTTGTCAACGTCCAGGTGTCACATATGTGTGTTAGAACTAAGTGATTTATATATGCATGTTTTGATTGTTCTTGTAAACGTTCGAGAGTTTGCGAGACACCCCATGATATGATTTAAAAGCGTTTTTAATTCTACTTTTATTTCAATTGTTTTATGATTTACAGCATAACAGCGGCGGATCCCGACAGAAGTGCTACCACCAGCTTGGATGCAGGAGAGACCCGCGTGTTGCGATCAGGACGTTAACGACAGCTTGGGATGACGTCACCTTAAACTCAGAGGAAGAAAGTCTGCTAACATGATTAGCATACGTGATTCGGCGACGAAAACGTTGACTATGTAGTAAGTGAATAAGACTGCTGACGCGTAAGGATTCAACAATTCCACAATGGTTCGAACGTATTCGGATAGTATCTTATATTGGCCGTATTTTTTTGAATATAAATGAATGTTCTAACTTCGTCACCCCTTTTGGGAATGACTCAAACTGATGCCTAATTTTTTCCTAAATCACGGAAAGTTTTATAAGTTCACAGCATCTATAACACAGTCATTGCACTGTAGGTGAAGTTGATATAAAAAATAGAGCTTATCTTATATGCTGGCTGAAGTCGACTGCGTTGTGAGCTGTCTTCGGCATTCACTAAAAGATTTGAAGTTTCAGAATAGTTTCGTACATCATAAACATGGCAGTTGATATGGAGGCGATTTTATTTCCATTTAAATGAATATCAAACCAGACACATAGTTGCACAATGTCCAAACTAAAATAAATGCAGCAGCAAGACAACAGAGCTGCTTACAGGTTTGTGACTACGGACAGAGTGACAAAACATGGCTTCTCTACAGCGGAACTACATAATAATCTGAATTACAATGTCTTGCGGTTGTTAAATAATTAACACAGGAGTGAAATACGTCAAAATGTTTAACTTGAAATACTACATTTACATTACTACTATTTAATTTAGTTTGTGTACTTGTTTCATGAAATTTGTATTTCATGTGGTACGCAAAATAAATGTCTTGCTTAGACTCATTTTTAAAATAGCTCAATTTCTTTACGTTATTTGTGTTTTTGAAGTGCACACTTATCTGTTTTGGCAACATTATGAAGGTGTACTATTGTTGAGGCACATAATTTTAATGTATTTCAATTTGTGGTCTAATTTTTTTTATAAATACGGGTTTGAGCAAAGTCGTCGTAGTTTTGTCTATTTCGAAGCTAGTTTCTTAGTACAAAATGGATTATTAATTTTAGTATGTGAAAAAGGATCAGTATTTAATTTAGGATCCAGTGATATAGAAAACATGGTCTGCCGTAATTTATTTTAAAAAAAGGTACATATGTAATCATTTTGTGCAATAGTTATAACATGTAATATTGGTGTTTTTATACAAATTAGTATCTATATAGGCTCAGCATATTCCGTAACTAAGTGTAATGCATTTTTAGTGTTTGCAGCTATTATTTACAAAAGTATCAAAAATTGAAAATCACGAAGGAGGACAGCCAAAGTTATGTTTAAATCAACATACTATTTCTTAAACGTGTTCTACAAATAGTGTTAATAGTATGTTACACTGAACGCGAAAATGTGATATTTTACATGTCCGGTAGCGAAATTTTACTTAGGTGTCCGATATTTCGTGTTTGTGATTTGGCAACGGGTTTTGTAGAGAATGCGCAACATGGGCGAAACGTTACAGTGCGCCCTTCAGTATAAATCCTATGCCTTTACAGCAATTTCCCAATCCTCGGTTGCAACTGATTCAATAAGAAAGCAGTACTGCCGGCCGCGGTGGCCGAGGAGACTGAGGCGCTCCAGTCACGGTCTGCACGGCCACTATGGTCGGGGGTTCGAATCCTCCCTCGGGCATGGATATTTGTGCCGTCCTAGTTCGTAAGTAGTTCATAAGTTTAGGGACTGATGACCCCGTAGTTAAGTCCCACAGTCTATACAAACATTTGAACATTTTTGAAAGCAGTACTCTGCTTGAAACTCATTCGGACCATAAACAGTCAAGAATTTTAACCGCAAATGGAGACAAGTGCAAGACAGGTTCTTATATACATTCTGGCACATAGAAAATACCAACTACTACCTATTGTGACTTACGCAATCATCACCCTTATTTACACTAGCGGAGAAATGAGAGACAGACCAAAGATGGCGTGTGAATATGCCGTTTATCACTACAGGCCTGTTTCGACGCGACTGCTATCGTCAGGCTGGTCTATCAGCACAATTTAATTACGTGCTTATATCTTTCCTGCCCACTTATCTAATATTCGACCACATAACTTCATATTTCGTTATCTTACTACAGAAGTGAATAAAACTAGGTTAGTCTTTTCACCCATTTTTATTTTGCGTATTTCATATAAAGGGAAAAAAGCGCATGGGACATAGAAGTTGCAACGAGAGAATTTCGGTGCGCCTCTAGGCGCCATGTCTGAGCCTGCACGGAAACTCCCGTCGGAGGTTCGAGTCGTCCCTCGGACGTGTGTGTTTTGTCCATAGGATAGTTTTAACGGAAAGTAGTTTGTGGGTGAGGGGACCAATGACAGTACCTTGCTTCCATATGTTTGCAATCATTTGATTTAAGCTTCGGGGTCCCGACAGTACATAATGGTAACACACATTACAAAATTCTTAGCTCTGTTTACTCTGGGATTTATTAGTAACAGACGTTTTACATCGAAATGCCAAATTAACATTATTAAGAAACGAAAAGAAAATGTAACTATCTCTGAACCGTATTCATATTCCGTGATTCGTACACAAAGCATATAAAGTTACAACCAATTATTACTAACGTCTAACAACAAAGACAGCTACAAAAGTAACGTGCTTTTGATGGACTACAGGGACAAAAAAGTCCCGACCACAATTTTAACGCTATATATACTTGTTGTTGTTGTTGTGGTCTTCAGTCCGCAGACTGGTTTGATGCAGCTCTCCACGCTACCCTGTCCTGAGCAAGTCTCTTCATCTGAGAATACGTTCGGCAAACTACATCCTTTTGAATCTGCTTACTGTATTCATCCCTCAGTCTCCCTCTACAATTTTTACCCCACACGCTTCCTTCTAATGCTGACAATGCCTTGATGTCTCAGAATGTGTCGAACCAATCTGTCCCTTCTCTTATTCAGTATATGCCAGAAACTCTCTTTCTCCCCTATTCTGTTGAGCACCTCCTCATCAGTCACGTGATCTACCCATCTAAATTTCATCATTCGTCTGTAGCACCACATTTCAAAACCTTCTATCATCTTTTTGTCTGAACTCCTTGTCGTCCACGTTTCACTCCCATACAATGCTACACTCCAGACAAATGCTTTCAGAAAGGACTTCCTAACATTTAAATGTTGGATGTTAACAAGTTTCGCTTCTTGAGAAACGCTTTCCTTCCCATAGCCATTCTGCATTTTATATCTTCTTTACTTCGGCCATCAGTAGTTATCTTGCTACAGAAATAACAAATTTCGTCTACTACTTTTATTGTCTCATTACCTAATCTAATTCCTTCAGCATCGCCTGATTTTCTGACACTGCATTCCATTACCTTCGTGTTACTCTTGTTAATGTTCATCTTATATCTTCCTTTCAAGACACGGTCCATTCCATTCAATTGCTGTTCCAGATCCTTCGCAGTCTCTGACAGAATTACTATGTCATTGGCAAACCGGGGAAAGGCTACAACCCAGTCTTACTCCCTTCCCAACCTCTGCGTATCTTTCTTGCCCTTCGACTCTAATAACCGCTGTCTGGTTTTTGTATAAGTTGAATATAACTCTTCGCTCCCTATATTTTACCCATGATACCTTCAGAATTTGGAAGAGTGTATTCCAGTCGACATTGTCAAAAGATGTATGAGACAGGGGAAATACCCTGAATATTGAAGAAGAATATCTTAATTCCAATTCCAAAGAAAGCAAGTGCAGAAAAGTGTGAAAATTACGGAACTATCAGTTTAATAAGTCATGGTTGCATATATACATAACAAAATAAAAAATAATGAACAAATCTTTATTCCTGAAATAATATCAGTTCGCATCAACGAAAACAATAGAAAACCAAATTGTCAACTATTTTCACAAGTATGTCTTTTGTGACAACAAGCAACTTAATTCGCCTTGCAAAATCGTGCACACAGATAGAAGATAGTCCGTATTTTACTGCTCCCAGTAAGCAGAGATACTGAACAATCTCGGCCAGCGAATTTCATATGGTACTTTAGAGGTACACTGATGTCGAGGTAGAAACACTAGTCAGATATCAGCGTCCACTTTGTTTTATGACGCTGGAAACGGGCAGTGACTTTTCAGAACCGCCAGTCAGGAATCTGTTAAATGCGATATGCGATGCAGCGGTCTCAGGTGAGTATAAAATGTTTAAACGCATGTTCAGAACATCTTGTGTGCTCGACTGTGTTCAAGCTCGGAAAAACTGCCAAAAGTGCGATTTCAACGGTGTAACGTCAGAACCAGGGCACGCTCAATGTTCACGTTCGAATGCATGATGTGTTTGACTAAGGATTCACCAGTCTCTGTGACGGAAGCGAGTAGGTAAACAAGAGTAGCGATACGGCAGTCTCATTATCTCGCGCAGCTACCCAGCACTCTGAGCCACGGGCGACGGCTGCAGAATGAGTAACGAGAGCGGCGAACAGGGCAGGATGGACACGCCGACTGACGTGGCAGTGCGTGGCAGTGTGTGTTCCTGTATGGAGCGCTTAATCAGCGCAGACGATAAATACACTTTTTTTTCCTTTTTTTCCCCTCGCTGGCTGTGACCATTGTGGGTGCTTTATGCGGCCAGTGAGAGTGATTGGGCGAGAAGCGATGCAACGGCGCAGTCGTAAATTTATTGCCAGCGGCGCGTTTGTAATGGAGCCGACATCAGGACGAGCTGTGAGTAAGCGGCAAGCGGCAGCAGTGGCGTCAAGCTGCGAGGGAGGCCACTGTTCTCTCTGTCATCGGAGGAAACTTAAGACATTTTTTTGTTTCTTCCATATAATAATGGGTAAACAATTAGTCCTCATTAAATAATTACCAGATTAAACTCCTAACTAACTCATTTGCTACACAAAACTTCAAACCTCACCTTTTTTAGTACGTATGTCTACGATTTTTAAAATATGTATTACTTTGGCCATTCATTTTACATTCATGTTGTAAATTTAAGGAGTTGCAGTGGGTAAAAGATACTACCCATACCCGGGGAGGGAGGATTCGAACCCCCGACGGTGAACGGCCGCGCGCACCGCAGCACAGCGTCCCAGTGCCCACAGTTAAACCGCCGCGCCGTATATTTATTTCTCGAGTAACCATTAATCGTTCATTAGGTGAAATACTATTCTTCACTTGCAAACTATGTTAGATTAGCTCTCAGAAATAGCATGTAACTAGTGAACAGACGACACAAACGTATGAAATATATATAGTGAATTGTACAGTTATCTCTCAATTCCTCTTGTTGTTGTTGTGGTCTTCAGTCCGGAGACTGGTTTGATGCAGCTCTCCACAATACCCTATCCTGAGGAAGCCTCTTCACCTCCACATAAGAACGCCAACCTACATCTGTCTGAATCTGCTTACTGTATCCATCTCTTGGTCTTCCTCTGCGGTCTTTACCCCACACACTTCCCTCCAACTCTGAATTCACAATTCCTTGATGTCTCAGAATGTGTCCTACCAATGTATCCCTTCTTTTAGTCAAGGTATGCCAGAAATTTCTTTTCTCACCAATTCTGTTCAGTACCTCCTCATTAGTTACGCAATCCACCCACCTAATCTTAAGCATTCTTCTGTAGCACAACATTTCAAAAGCTTCAATCCTCTTCCTGTCCGCAATATTTATCGTCCATGTTTCACTCCCATACAAGGCAACACTTCATACAAATGCCTTCAGAAAGGACTTCCTTAGGCTTAAATCAATATTCGATGCTAACAAATTTCTCTTTTTCAAGAACGCTTTTCTACCCATTGCCATTCTGCATTTTATATCCTCTGTACTGCGACCATCATTTGTTATTTTACTGCCCAAGTAACAAAACTCATCTACCTCCTTTATTGCTTCGTTACCTAATCTAATTCCTTCAGCATCACCTGATTTTCTTAGACTGCACTCCATTACCCTAGTTTTGCTCTTGTTAATGTTCATCTTATATGCACCTTTTATAAAATGGTAAAGCAGTCAACAATCCGAAGATTGTTTTTATCACCACAGTGCTTTACTAGGCATGGTCCTGTTTGGAGGTGGTATGCCGTTGCCTTCCTCCGACCTTCGAACTGCCAGTTATAGGGGAACCTACAGTTTAACGTGGGTTCCGAACCACGGTGCTACTCAGTATTTTTCACATGAGCAATACTGCCAGAGGTGAAAGAGGTGCAAAGTGACAGATAAAAATCCTAGGACCTGGTGGGGATCGAACCCGCGACCTTTGGATTTGTAGTCTGGCACTCTACCACTGTACAACCGAAGCGCACCATTCCTTCTATAGTCCTAAACAAATCAGTGATTTTACGGAGTGGTTAACAAATAATGAATCCAGCTTCTTTCCAGTAACAAAGTGAATAGCACAAGCTCACTCGCAGCTCTTCCCAGAGAACTTCGACAGGCGGTACATTCGCAGGGGCCGTTAGCGACACCGCGATCACGCTCCATTGTGACGTCAGACGAACCTGTCGCGTGCAGACCACCAGCTTCGACCGTCCGACCGTCAGGGTTATTATCGACTTTTCGATTTTTGCGGTCGAAATGAGTGCAAGCGCTAGCCACCTTGTGAAACTAGTAGCGGTATGTCAATGCAGTGTCGCACGGAATGATGTATGCTATGTCATACGTGTGCTGTACTATAACAAATTTCTGAGTCGATAACGCTGTAAATAGCCCCATTCAGAAACACTCGTTTCTCTAGAATGCGCCGCTAACAAAGGAAACACATCAAGGGGCAATACGCCGCGGTGGAGTGGCCGAGCGATTTGAAGTGGCCTGCTGCAAAGCGCGCGGTTGTTCGCCTTCTGAGGTTCCAGTCCTCCCTCGGGCACTTTTGTGTGTGTGTGTGTGTGTGTGTGTGTCTTCCTTACGTCAGTTTAAGTAGTTTGTAAGCCTAGGGACTGATAACCGCTGTAGTTAAGTCCCATAGATTTACAAACATTTGCACACTTTTTAACCTGCTGTTGTGTACACCTGCCTTTCAGAAGAGAAAAAGAATAACCATCTGTTTTGACGCCATCACAACTGTTTTTCGCAATTACTACTGTACTTCACGCACCAGTTGTCAATAATCTATAACTATAAATGTGAATGTCTGTTCGGTGTACGTTTATCACGTCTGAACCACAAGACATAAAGAGCTAAAAATTTGTACAGTTACTAATATCTACCCGGGGAAGGCTTTAGCCACGGTTTTATGGCGATCGGATAGCTAATTATCTATATCTATTAATGTGAAATATCTGTTCTGTGTACGCTTATCATGTCCGAACCACAGGACGCAGAGACTTAAATATTTGTACACATACTAATTTATACCTGAGGAAGGTTTTAGGCACGGTTTTACAGCGATCTGATAGATATTTAGTAATTTGAAGAATGTAACGCGAAATGCGGAACAATAATTACTCTTTGAAAATGGTTTTATTGGTTGCATTGTTCCTTGATGGTTGATAATGATAAAAGAGTGTAGTATATTCGGATGGAAAGTTATCGGTGTATATAAGATTCTACGTGTGTGTGTGTGTGTGTGTGTGTGTGTGTGTGTGTGTGTGTGTGTGTGTGTGTAATATTTCGCTCTGCGGCGAAAACTACAGAACGCAAACGAATGGTCCGTGTGTCCGAAGTCTCCCGTTCTACACCAAAGCAGTTCCATGCCGATAGCTATAAGGTGGGAGATAATGGTGCTTGAAAGTCGTCAAATTATAAAAAAATTTCGGACTGAAGACCAGCGACGACGTTCGCGACTCTATAACAAGGACGTTACCTACAGCGAAACCTCATGCCACAGACCATATCTTTCGTCTATGCGTTCTACAATGTCTTTCAGCTCTTTCTCTGTAAGGATAAGCATACGAATAAGGAAATATAAGAATAAATACAGCAGTAAAAAAGAAATTACTTTTAATACATTTCTTCAAAAAAAAAAAAAAAAAAAAAAAAAATCGATTTGACGTTTCGCGCAATATCTATCATAATCAACCAACACGCGAGCGGAGCCGCGGGTTTAAACTAGTAAAATATATATGTCAACACGACATGTTTCGGGACATTATCCCATTATCAAGTTCATAAATCTTCTCTGCTGCTAGGAAGCATCGTTTGACAATGTAAATCCACAGCTGTTGTGTTTAAAGATGCTTCCTAGCAGCAGATAATTTTTATGAACTTGATATTGGGATAATGTCGTGTTGACATATGTATTTTATTATTGACAACTGGTGCGTTATGTACAGTAATAATTGAAAAAGAATAAATCCTATAAATTGTATTAATAACAGTGTTGAGCTATTCACTATATCCGCTGTTTGGCTAAACGGTGCACATGTTGTTGCGAAAGAAAAGTTTCACTCTACACATGAACCCGGTGCATGTTAAGTTTCTCACTTGAGTGTAGCTGCTCTGCTGGGAAATACATTAATATTTTTAGCTCAAGTAACAATTAACTATTATTTTAACCATAGATGCAACTTGTAATACATTAGTTGAAACCTTATATGCCAAAATTCTGTAACTCGGAATAGCTAAATAATACAATGGCTGCCAGTTGCCACGGCGGAGCACCCGAGCGCATTGAGGCGCTATGCTACGATGCACGAGGCCGTTCCCCGTCGGGGGTTCGAATCCCCCCTAGGGCATGGATGTTTGTGCCGTCTCTAGTATAAGGTAGTTTGTGAGTTTAGGGACTGATGACTCCGCAGTTAAGTCCCATAAGCTTTACAAACATTTGAACATTTTGATTTTTGGCTGGCAGTTCTACATCTACATGGGATACTCTCGAAATCACATTTAAGTGCCTGGCAGAGGGTTCATCGAACCACAATTATACTATTTTATCTCCCATACCATTCTCGAATAGCGCGCTGGAAGAAAGAACACCTGAATCTCTTTGTTCGAGCTCTGATTTCTCGTATTTTATTCTGATGATCATTTCTACCTATGTAAGTAGAAGTCAACAATATATTTTCGCATTCGGAGGAGAGTGTTGGCGATTGGAGTTTCGTAAGTAGCCCACGCCGGAGCGATAAGCGCCGTTGTTGCAATGATTCCCGTCCCAGATCGTGTATCATTTCCGTAACGCTGTCTCCCCTGTATCGTGACAATACGAAACGAGCTGCCCTTCTTTGGACTCTTTCGATGTTCTCCGTCAAACCCATCTGATAAGGATTCCACACTGGGCAGCAATACTCCAAAAATGGACGGACAAGAGTAGTGTATGCAGTCTCTTTAGTAGTTCTGTTGCATGTTTTAAGGGTTCTGCCAATAAAACGCAGTCTCTGGTTCGCCTTTCCCCACGCCATTATCTACGTGTTCTTTCCAGTTTAAGTCTGAAGTAATAGTAGTTACTAGGTATTTTGTGCAGTTTATGGCGTTCACTTTTGATTGATTTATCTTGTAATCAAAGGTTACCGGATTTCTTTTCGTACTCATGTGTAAGTAACGGCCGTGTCGTGGCCTGTGGCAGGCTTCGGGCAGCAGAGACGAGGCGTCGACATGACAAGTTGCTGTTGCTGTTGCTGCTGCTGCCGTTGCCCGCGCCGGAAGTGTCGGCCTTGGGGGAGGGGGGGAGGGGTTAGACTTGTGCGGCGCTATTTCTGTAGCCGCTGCCTCTACCGCTGCTAGCTCTAGTGGACGACGCGGCGGAGCACACTTGTCTCTGCACCGGCTGTAGACCTGCCTGCTATGGTTACTCACGTCTGCTTCATTAAACAACTAGCCCATAATACAGGTACCACTAAATAAATAAACCTACTCACAGACGAATCGTTCATGCGAAACCCAACTTGCTCTTTATTCACACGATGTGATGGGTGTTATCGACAACGATTCGCAAATCGATTCCGTGTTTCTTGATTTCCAGAAGGCTTTTGACACCGTACCTCACAAACGGCTTTTAATCAAATTGCTTGGTTACGGTGTATCGCCCTAAATTTGCGCCTGGATAGGGTTCAAAGTTCAAATGTTTGTTAAGCTTATGGGACTTATCTACGGGGTCATCATTCCCTAAACTTACAAACTACTTATGAACTACTTACGAACTAGGACGGCACAAATATCCATGCCCGAGGGGGGATTCGAACCCCCGACCGTAGTGGCTGTGCAGACCGTGACTGGAGCGCCTCAGTCTCCTTGGCCACCGCGGCCGGCCCTGGATAGGGGATTTCTTGTCAGATAGAGCACAGTTTGTAGTAATAGACGGTAAGACATCGACTAAAACAGAGGTAATGGGCGTTCCACAGGGTAGTGTTGTTGGTCGTCTGCTGTTCCTTATTTACATAAACGATTTTGGGAGAAAACCTAAGCAGCTCTCTTAGGTTGTTTGCTGATGACGCCGTCATTTACCGTCCAGTACAATCATCTGAAGATCAAAACCAACTGCAGAACGATCTGAATAAGATGCCACTATGGTGTAAAAATTCGCAATTTACTCTAAATAATGAGAAATGTGAAGTCGTCCACATGAGTACGAAAAGAAATCCGGTAACCTTTGTTTACAATATAAGCCAATTAAAAGAGAAGGCCATAAACTCCACAAAATACCTAGGAATTACTATTACTTCAGACTTAAATTAGAAAGAACACGTAGATAATATCGCGGGAAAGGCGAACCAGAGACTGCGTTTCATTGGCAGAACCCTTAAAACATGCAACAGAACTACAAAGAAACTGCGTACACTACGCTTGTCCGTCCATTTTATGGAGTATTGCTGCCCAGTATGGGATCCTTATCAGGTGGGTTTGACGGAGGATATCGAAAGAGTCCAGAGAAGGGCAGCTCGTTTCGTATTGTCACGATACAGGGGAGACAGCGTTACAGAAATGATACAGTATCTGGGATGGGAATCATTACAACAATGGCACTTATCGCTGCGGCGTGGGCTACGTACGAAACTCCAATCGCCAACATTCTCCTCCGAATGCGAAAATATATTGTTGACTCCCACTAACAAAGGTGGAAATGATCATCAAAATAAAATACGAGAAAACAGAGCTCGAACGAAGAGAATCAGGTGTTCTTTCTTCCCGCGCGGTATTCGAGAATGGAATGGGAGATAAATAGTATAATGGTGGTTCGATGAACCCTCTGCCAGGCACTTAAATGTGATTTGCTGAGTATCCCATGTAGATGTATAATTGAAGTCGAAATTTTAAAACATATCGGCCCTTTCCGGGGGTTGAAATAAGTTCAACAGGTAAGTTGAAAATTTGTGCTGGACCGGGATTCCAACCGGATTTTCCGCTTCCGGCCAGTGGTCGCCTTAACCAATTAAGCTATTGATTTGTGTAATCAGCGTACGACGCCAATAGCGAGATCAGAAAGTGTTAGGTGTTTCAGCATCATTGGTTCACTGACGGGTCAAAATCAGACCAAGGTGTTGGGGCCGGGGTATATGGGGTGCAGCCAAGACTGGAGGGCGTCATCTCTCTAGGGAAACCGGCCTCAGTATTCCAGGCCGAAATCACTGCCATCAGCGCGTGTGTGGAGAATTTGCGTAGGTGCTACAAAGACCGTAGCATCTATATCTATTCAGACAGCCAGACAGACCTGAGATCACTGGCAGCTCCTGCAACAAGGTCTAAAATTGTTGAAGAATGTCACAGAGTTCTGGTAGAGCTAGGGGAAAGCAATAGGGTAAACGTATTGTGGGTCCCTGGCCACTCGGGGATCAGTGGCAACGAACATGCCGACATATTAGCCAGGATGGGGGCAGAGACTCCATTTATTGGACCGGAACCTGTCCTGACAATCACCAAGGCAATGATCAAATTGGAGCTACATAACTGGCTCAGAAGACAGCACGTAGAATATTGGACCAAAGTCTATCAACAAAAACATGGCAAGGTAATGATGCCAAAGCCATGTTTTAAAGGAAGCTCTGCAATCCTGGGCCTAAACAGGAGAGAGATTAGACTCATGGT
Organism: Locusta migratoria; assembly: GCA_026315105.1. Lineage (NCBI taxonomy): Eukaryota > Metazoa > Arthropoda > Insecta > Orthoptera > Acrididae > Locusta > Locusta migratoria. Next base: position 980,710,471 of record CM048744.1, on the reverse strand, counting down.
TGGATTGTTGACAGGCCATGGGAATTACAAAAAAACACCTTCATATAATGGGAATAACGAAAGAGGACCCTAAATGTAGGATCTGTGATGACGGTGATGAAACTGCATCACATCTAATGTTCGAATGCATTGCATTGGAGAATAAAAGACACAGAACATTTGGGACAACCAGACCCGAAGAAATTGTGTCTAATAAAGAACTGGTAAAGGGACTCCTTGCACTGTTCAAGGGCATTGGTTGGCTTTACTAGATATACAGGGAGCGATACCGCACAATAAACTTAGTTTCGGTGCGGGCAGTGGCAGGTTGGACTAAGACTGTTTTGGCTTCCCAGAGAAAATCAAATCAAAGCGATAGAACCCATTTTAAGTATCTAATGTAAGATTTGTAGAACCTTAAACTCCGAGGTCTAGTCATGACTGTAGATGTTGGACTGTGGTGTTAGTGAGAGCGATTGTGGCTCTTAGCATTTGCTGACAGACCGTGCCGCTACAGAGGCGTAGAGAAAAGTTCGCGTGCCGCCTGAAGCGAAGTGACAGTCCAGAAAGCCGGTGTTTGGACAGGCGCGCCTGACGTGCTGGTGAGTGGTGGGGCAGACAGAGGCAGAGAGGCAGGCACGCGACACAGGGCGGGGCCGCGGCCGTTACGTGACGTGACGTTACGTTACGTTACGTTACGGCAGAGAAGCTCCGTGAACGGGGAAGGAAGCACTCAGGGCGCAAAGAGGTCCGCCATTAGGAACTCTTCCTACACTTTGTTCCTGGCTGCACCGCACCCGCCGCAGCTCACAACTCAAGACTACGGCGAGGCGTCCGCAATCTCATCAATGGGCGGCTGCCTTTGACCTGGGAAACTCTCTCTCTCTCTCTCTCTCTCTCTCTCTCTCTCTCTCTCTCTCTCTCTCTCTCTCTCTCTCTCTCTCTCTCTCTCTCTCTCTCTCTGTGTGTGTGTGTGTGTGTGTGTGTGTGTGTGTGTGTGTGTGTGTGTGTGTGTGTGTGTGTGTGTGTGTGTGTGTGTAATTTCGGTAGTAGCACACCCATAAAAGGGCACAGAGCAAAGAACTGTTTCTTAGCTTCGCACTTATGCGTAAAGAGCTAGTGATCGCAACACCGCTACCACAACGTCTATAGAACACTGTTTAAAATATTTGAGCTGTGCCGCAATTGCTGTAATCGTTCACGTACAGGGGTTCACTAGCACTTGGGAACATAATAATAATAATAATAATAATAATTATTATTATTATTATTATTATTATTATTATTATTATTATTACTAGCTTAAACCCGCGGTTACGCTCGCGTGTTGGTAGATCAAATGACACGTAAAAATGCACACGTTTCGAACAATCCAATCACGAAATTCAATAATAATGATTGTAATAATATCACATCGATCACTTGATGTAATGCGCGAAACGTCAAATTGATTTATTTAATGAGATGTATTAAAAGAAATTTCTTTTTATTCCTTTATTTATGTTTTCTTGTATTTCCTTATTCGTATGCTTATCCTTACAGAGAAGCAGCTGAAGACATTGTAGCACGCATCGACCAAAGACATGGTCTGAGGCATCACGTTTCGCTGTATGTAACCTCCTTGCTATAGAGTCGCATACGTCATCGCTGGCCTTCAGTACGAATTATTTTTTTAAATATAATTTGACGACTTTCAACCACCATATCTTCCACCCCCTTATAGATATCGCCATGCAACTGCTATGGTGTACAACGGGAGACTTCGGACAACAATTACATACAGACTATTCGTTTGCGTTCTGTAGCTTTCGCTGCAGAGGGAAATATTAAAACACACACACACACACACACACACACACACACACACACACACACACAGAGAGAGAGAGAGAGAGAGAGAGAGAGAGAGAGAGAGAGAGAGAGAGAGAGAGAGAGAGAGAGAGAGAGAATTTTATATACACCGATAACTTTCCATTCCAATATACTCCAACCTTTTATCATTATCAACCCTCAAGCAACAATGCAAACAATAAAACTATTTTCAAAGAGTAAATATAATTTTCAAAGAGTAAATATAATTTTCAAAGAATAATTATTGTTCTGCATTTTCCGTTATATTCTTCAGATTACTAAATATCTATCGGATCACTATAAAACCGTGCCTAAAACCTTCCTCATGTGTAAATTAGTAACTGTGGAAATATTTAATATTCTGCGTGATATGCGTACACCGAACAGACATTCACATTTATAGATATAGATTAAGATTACTAGCAAATGCCCCATGGAGAATGATAAGCCGGTGATCTATCAATACCAGTATTGCCTGTCGTCGAAAACGACCAATTGTGTTTCCAATGGTCACTGGGGGGTCATGTCGGCGGCCTCACGTGATTATGTTGGCAACTTCAACAACACGATAGAAAATCTTTGCCCAGTTGTTCGAACCACATAGAATGACTCGGTTAGTGTATCGTACAGACCATGAAGTAAACAAAGAATGCTGTTCCTGCTTTATGGTTGACAGGTTCTTGTATGTACCCCCATCCACTCAGTAAAAATAATTGCCCTCGTAAAGCGAAGATTCCATGAGAAAACATCAGCGTTCTCAAGCAATTGGCTAAAATGAAGACTCACAGATTCTCATTATTCAGCATCTGTTGCCAACATTATCATAGAAGACCGCTTAAACATAGCTGCAGTTCATCAACGGTGGTACACGATCAAATTGTGAACAAATTTCAGCCGACCAGCTGCATAAAATGGTTTATATGCGTAAACATTGACACATGTTTCGGCAAACGTAATTTTGCTCTTTTTCAGAAGATTTACAGTTACCGCACATTGAAGATGTAGTTAAATAAAATAAAATAAAGTGCCCAAATGTTGCTATCTCCTTGTCGTGGAATAAATGTCAAGATGATAAAAGTTGTGGAGCAACACCACACACAGGCCTAGTGAGCCCTCTGAACACTGCAACTGCTCGGCTGAAATTTGCTCACAGTTTGATGGTATCAGGAATAGTGTAACGGGAAGAACCGCCCATAGGTCAGGTCAGGTCAGTAGGTTGGCGAGCAGACCGATAATTCGTGACTCTGAGGGCGTGGCCCCCGTGGAGGCAGGTACTGACCTCTCAGCTTATAAATGGGCTCCCTGCATAGCACACCAAACAGAAATAAGAGTCAGCCGCTAGCAAGGCTTCTCCTTATCAGATTAAAAGCAGTTTGCACGCAAATATAGTAAAATGCCAAGCATTTAGCGTAGGTTGATTTCGGACATCTGACGCTGCACTAATGTTTCACATAAAGTATTTCTCTCTGTAACTTACAAAGTAAGTGGAAGGATCATTTATTGAGGAAAATAACATAAGATAATCAAAATATCCACGGGTGTACTGCCGGTCTATAGTGTCCAACGGGCACAATATTTCGGCGATCATACATGTCGCCATCATCAGGTGAACTGACGGACTGAGCTCCTGGAAACGCGCCGGCACGGAGATCCGCACGCTACGGCTGCTCGAAGGGAACTGGGTTCTAGCCCGGTAGCGGGCCCTTTAAATACCCTCGGCCCGCGGAGCGAGCCCTCCGCGGTCCGCGCCCCGCGCCGCGGCCGCGCAATGGAACCGATTGCGCCGGCGTCTGAGAAGACGTCGGTGTGAGGGCTCTGTCCGCCGTGGTCGTCACTTCGTTACGTTTGCTAGATTTACTCTTAATTAACCCAATCGCTGGTTCCCAAGCTTTGCTAAGATTATAGCCAGAGTCACGGTTTATGAGGTCGTCACTTGTGCGAATTTCAATGGCCTCTCTAACGACGCAGTCCCAGTATCTCGACGTCTGTACCAGAATCCTAGTGTGTTCATACTCCATGGCGTGATTCTCCGACAAACAATGTTCAGCGACCGCCGACTTGCTCGGATACATCAATCGTGTGTGCCTCTGATATTCAACGCATCGATCCTCTACGGTACGCATCGTCTGTCCAATATATGACTTTCCACACTGACACGGAATCTGGTACACGCCCGCCTTCCTCAAACCGAGATCATCTTTAGCGCTCCCCACCAGTGCACGAATTTTATTCGGCGGACAAAAAACAGTTCCAACCTGGTGTTTTCTCAAAATGCGGGCGATCTTCCCTGAGAGTGCGCCAGTATATGGAACGAACGCAGTGCCTACATCCTCCCTTGCGTTTTCATCCGTTTCCACAGGTTGTGTTGTAGTGGTTGGGCGGAGAGCCCGCTGAATCTGCCACTCTGAGTACCCATTGTTTCGAAATACAGTTCTCAGGTGTTCCAATTCCTGGGGTAGACTCTCTGCGTCGGAGATAGTGCGCGCCCTATGTACTAGAGTTTTAAGTACCCCATTCCTCTGTAAGATACCTTACTCTCTTGCGAGGTTCGACCAATATATCAATAACGCTAATCGGTATGGTATTCCTGCCAGATGGGAATGGTAGATAAATTTATTATTATTATTATTATTATTATTATTACTATTACTATTATTATTATAGCAAGCGCGAAACTGGCAGTGCGCTCCAAGGCGCCTTTCTGCGGAGTGCGCGTCTGTTCTCCGTCGGAGGTTCAAATTCTCCCTCCGGCATGGGTTTGTGCCTCGTCCTTAGCATAAGTTAGTTTAATATAAAAAAGGAACAACTTCCTGATGTTCTGCAAAACTAACTTATTGGTCACTAAACGGCTTTCGGCTTCTTAGGCCATCATCAGGTGACAACTGACTGCAGTACACATGTTTTTCAAAGATGTTAAGATTTACAAAGATGTTATCACAGACAATCGATACTTCACAGGAAAGCTCATCGCAAGTACTTATTTGTGAAAGTTATTAACGTTTATATAAAAATATAATAAGTATGTGTAAAGAATCAAAACTAACATGATTATTTTTGTTGAAAAGGAAGGTTGAAAATACAACTTATTTCAGTAGAGGTGTCGAGGGGAAGTGGATCTGATCGTTTAATACTAAACTGGCATGCTGAACCAAATGTTTATTGATTTCCAATATTTCCAGTAGTGTCATATTTCTGCTTTTCTTTGGGGGGATGTAGAATCTCTCAGTTTTCATCATAATCATGGCCTTCTCTGAGCAGATGTTCAGCAAAGGATGAATCTGTCTTTTTTAACCTCCAGCTTCTCTCATGTTCTGATAATCTAATAGCTACAACCCTGCCAGACTGAACAACATACAGTTTCCCACAATGTTTGCATGTGATCTTGTATACACCACTCTGTGACAGGGGTTGAATTTTGTCCTTACTATTGAATAAATACTTAGAAATGTTGTTTGTATTGTAAAATGCAGGCCTGTAATTTCGAGATTTTAACTTTCTACCAATTTGGTCTGAAATTTTGCCTAAATATGGGATTACAGACCACTTTTTCTGACTACTAACTTGTTCTTGTTGGCCAGCATATAAAAGTGTTCTGGTTTTTCTGATTTTCTTGTTATTCATTATACTGTCAATAAGGGCAGGGCTATAGCCATTACTGGATGCTATATGTTTGATTGTTTGTAATTCTGATTGAAATGCAGAATCAGATAATGGAACAGATATGAGGCGATGGGCCATTGAATGGAAAGCTGCATGTTTATGGGTGTGTGGATGCTGGGAACTAGCAGGGTAACTGTATCTGTTACTATGGATTTTTTGAAAATATTGGATAACTGTTTCTTTGTGCTAATGTCAATAGTAAGGTCCAAGAAATTTATAGAAGATCCTCCTAGTTCCATAGTGAACTTAATTTTCTTGTGTTGGGAATTCACATGTTATAAAATAGGGGTACCAGTCCATAAACACAGCACATCATCCACATACCTGAACCAGTATAAATTTTGCACCTCAGTGGTTCTTTGTGTAGGAAAATCTGCTCAAAATGAAGGATGGGGATTTTTATTTAAATGTTTACTTCCAGTGATTCTAAGAGGTTTAGTTTTCCCGCTCATTCAGGAGTCTGAAAAACACCCAGAGGAAGACCACTTGCAATAATGGCCTAAAAGTCAAACAAATTTATAAATTTACAGTGCCGTGACAGCACGTGAATGTTTTATTGGCAATAACAACACCCGCAGAAGCCAAGGCTTTTACGTAAATTAAATAGGTAACAAGAAACAAACTTGATGAAGAAAACCAAGCGGAGGAGTGACATATCCTGCTAACGAGAAGTGTGAAATGTCGTCTGCGATAACCCGCGATGGCATACACACACACACACACACCTCAGAAGACTCAGGGCAGTAGAACCGCTGACAGCAGCAGCAGACCCCTCGCTAGCACTAGAGTGCAGGGTCACTTGTACAGCAGGAGTGACACAGCGTCAGAAATAGCGGCGACTTGTCAGCGACACACTGCTCTGCGGGTCGCGCCCCAGGAATGCCAAGTAGCCGCAATAACAGCCGCAAAAAACGTGGCCGCTGCCGAGAAAGGCGGCTTTAATGGCCCACCAGGGCGTGAAGGTCGCATTCACGACCGCGAGGAAGCAAGCAGCGAACAGTGCGGGCTTCATTAGTGGCCGAGCAGTCGGAACGCCTGGGGCAGTGTCAGCGATAGTAAAGGTGTCGAGAAAAGCCAGAGAGCTACCGAGTTGATGTAACCGATACACTGGAAAGCGGCGTTGATTTTCATCCGGTAACTACATATACTACTTGGGAAATAGTTGATATTGTGATAGCATCTGCTGAAAGATAGTATAGTTGAGATACTGAATAAAAATTTTTGCTACGGTCGGGATTCGAACCTTTTTTAATTTTTTTTTAATTGTGGTTTCAGGGCGCACAACTGCTGACGTCATTAGCGCTCAACACTGCCCATGGTAAAATCGAACCGGGGTTAGAACTTAAATGGCTTTCGCCATATTTGCACGATGTATAAAAATTATAACGCTGTCAGCAGAATGCGGACCATCAGCTAAAATATCAGACATTTCAAATGGTAAACATAGATCATGACGGAGACGATTAGAAAACGGACATTGCACTTAAAGGTGGTACACAGTAAAAGGTTAATTACAGTGCTCACATAAGGGAGCAGGATCACCACGTAGTAAATACTGGTGGCTATAACGGCAGTGGCCAATACGAAGCCGGGCCAGAACAGTCTCCTCTCGACGAGAGGGTCGAGATGACGTCGACCAAAGATCAGGCACAGGTTTAATGGCCCGCAATTTATTCCTTGACAGGGATGACAAATGTAAAAACCAACGGGAGATGATACGCCGGGAGACGCCAGCGCGAAGGTCAACAGAGCTAGTAGAAAAAGTAGATAGCCTCCTTTAGTTTCGAAACTGGGGCCTGTTTACCAAGTAGCCACTTTATCCACTTCGCCAAGGTGACGAGGGAGCCGTGCTTACAATATTTAGGGTATTCTGTGCATTCATGTCAACAATAAGACCACAGTCGCTGCGTGGGTAAAGCTGTGCTTAGTTAGCAGAGTCCCAGGTTCGAATCCCGGACGTTCCACAAATTTTAATTCGCGTTCCATCCAATATCTTTCACACAGAGATAATATATATTTAAGGAAATTAATTAATGTATGAGAGATAGCGTAGTGACATTGCAGACAGAGCGACGTCTACGTGTACCCTTTATTCGGGAATGTTTACAGTCAGAGCTGAGTGTGATATCAACATCTGAAGAAAAGAGACCCCATGCCACAGAGACGCGATTACTATAGCCAAATGAGCGAGTTTCAAAGAGGTCAAATTGTACTCTTCCGAATGGCGGCACGATCCTTTTGGAGAATTGTCACAGGAGTTGAACGTGCTCCATTAGTTGTGCAACGATGGTGGTTGCAATGGTCACGAGAACATTCTCACGCCCACAGACAACGGTCTGGACGCCCACGAAGCAATGTTCGCCGAGATTGTCGTATTGTAGTGGCACCTGTGTCAACCGGTTACTAGCATGAGACTAGGGCCACGCCCATCTTCCACTCGCGATACAGCATCGACATTGTGTTTCAACCTGCAGGTTGTGAGCCCCAGTGGGGTCGCAAAGTCATGTTTCTACGTCTACATCTGCACGGGATACTCTGAAAATCATATTCAAGTGCGCCGGAAAAAAGAACACCTGAATCTCTCCGTTCGAGCTCTGATTTCTCGTATTTGATTCTGATGATCTTTTCTATATATGTAAGTGTGAGTCAACAATATATTTTCGCATTCGGAGGAGAATATTGGCGATTCGAGTTTCGTAAGTAGCACACGACGCAGCGATAAACGACGTCGTTGTAATGATTTCCCATCCCAGATCCTGTATCATTTCCGTATGGTAACTAAACAAAACGAGCTGCCCTTCTTTGGAGTCTTTCGATTTCCTCCGTCAAACCCACCTGATAAGGATCCCACACTGGGCTGCAATACTGCATAAAAAGAATGGACAAGCGTAGTGCATGCAGTTTCTTTTGTAGTTCTGTTGCATGTTTTCAGGGTTCTGCCAATAAAACGCAGTCTCTGGTTCGCCTTTTCCACGACATTATCTACGTGTTCTTTCCGGTTTACGCCTGAAGTAATAGTAATTGCCGGCCGCGATGGCCGAGGGGACTGAGGCGCTCCAGTCACGTTCAGCACGGCCACTACGGTCAGGGTTTCGAATCCCCCCTCGGGCATGGATATTTGTGCCGTCCTTAGTGTTAGCTAGTTCATAAGTAGTTTGTAAGTTTAGGGACTGATGATCCCGAAGTTAAGTCCCATACGCTATACAAGCATTTGAATAGTAATTCCTAGTTATTTTGTGGAGTTCACGGCCTTCACATTTGATTGAGTTATCTTGTAAACAAAGTTTAACAGATTTCTTTTCGTACTCATGTGAACGACTTCACACATCTCATTATTTAGAGTCAATCGCCAATTTTTACACCATACTGATATCTTATTCAGATCGTTGTGCAGTTGGTTTTGATCTTCAGATGATTTTACTAGACGGTAAATGACGGCGTCATCTACAACCAACCTAAGAGAGCTACTTAGATTTTCCCCTAAATCGTTCATGTAAGTAATGAGTATCGGTGTAGCCTCTACAACCTTCTACTCTTTGGGTACCTATACGTAACAGGCGCGTTTTTGCTCACTACTCTCAGACTTTGAGTAGGGCAGGTGGGATGTATGGGCGCGGAGAGGGTCAGCAGAGCGTGGCTTTCAGGGTCTCCCAGCCAGCCATGTCCTACGACTTTCCTTCCAGCCACTCTGATGCGCCGTGCAGCTGCTATGTAGAAGCCCGCCCATACAGGGCGTGGCCTGTGGCCTTTGCCAGCCACGGCCAGGCCAGGCCGCATCCTTGGAATGTCCGCTGCTGCATGCATCGCGCCGCTCACACAGACGCCGGCTTCTACGCAGCAGCACCGGGCCTACTGCAGCGCACGATGCACAAGTGTCTCCCGAGTACAGCTACATGTAATTAGAAAATAAACTTCGACAATTTTGCATTTTCACCTTCAAATTTAGCATCTATATTTTTAATGTTGTTGTTGTTGTTGTTGTTGTTGTTGTGGTCTTCAGTCCGCAGACTGGTTTGATGCAGCTCTCCACGCTACCCTGTCCTGTGCAAGTCTCTTCATCTGAGAATACGTTCGGCAACATACATCCTTTTGAATCTGCTTCCTCTATTCGTCCCTCGGTCTCCCTCTACGATTTTTACCCCCCCCCCCCCACACGCTTCCTTCTAATGCTAAGTTGACAATACCTTGATGTCTCAGAATGTGTCCAACCAATGTATCTCTTCTCTTAGTCAGGATATGCCAGAAACTCCTTTTCTCCCCGATTCGGTTAAGCACCTCATTAGTTACGTGATTTATCCATCTAATTTTCATCATTTGTCTGTAGCATCACATTTCAAAAGCTTCTATCGTCTTTTTCTCTGAACTCCTTATCGTCCACATTTCACTCCCATACAATGCTACACTCCAGACAAATGCTTTCAGAAAGGACTTTCTAACAATTAAATTAATATTGGATGTTAACAAGTTTCCCTTCTTTAGAAACGCTTTCTTTCCCATAGCCATTCTGCATTTTATATCTTCTTTACTTCGGCCATCAGAAGTTATCTTGCTACACAAATAACAAAATTCATCTACTACTTTTATTGTCTCATAATCTAATCTAATTCCTTTAGCATCGCCTGATTTTCTGATATTGCGTTCCATTACCTTTGTTTAGATCGCATAACTAATGAAGAGGTACTGAACAGAATTGGTGAGAAAAGGAATTTTTGGCATACCCTGACTAAAAGAAGGGATCGCTTGGTAGGACACATTCTTAGACATCGGGGAATCGTAAATTTAGCATTGGAGGGAAGTGTGTGGGGTAAAAATCGCAGAGGGAGACCAAGAGACGCGTATAGTAAGCAGATTCAAGTGGATGTGGGTTGCCGTTCTTATGAGGAAATGAAAAGGCTTGCTCAGGATAGAGTAGGGTGGAGAGCTGCATCAAACCAGTCTCCGGACTGAAGACCATAACAACAACAAACATACCTTTGTTTTACTGTTGTTAATGTTCATCTTATATCTTCTTTTCAAGACACTGCCCATTCCATTCAATTGCTCTTCCAGATCTTTAGCGGTCTCTGACAGAATTACTACGTCATCAGCAAACCGCAATGTTTTTTATTTCTTCTTCCTACACTTTAATGCCCTCTCCAAATTTCTCCTTCCATTCCTTCACTGCCTGCTCAATGTACAGATTGAACAACATTGGGGAAAGGCTACAACCCTGTCTCACTCCCTTCCCAACCTCTGCGTCCCTTCCTTGCCCCTCGACTCTAATAACTGCTGTCTGGTTTTTGTATAGGTTGAATATAACTCTTCGCTCCCTATATTTTACCCCTGCTGCCTTCAGAATTTGGAAGAGTGTATTCCAGTCGACATTGTCAAAAGCTTTCTCCAGATGTACAAACGCCAAATACGTAGGTTTGCTATTCCTTAGCCTATCTTCTAATATATGTCGTAATGTGAGTATTGCCTCTCGTGTTCCTACATATGTCCTAAATCCAAACTGATCTTCCCCGACGTCGGATTCCACAAGTTTTTCCACTCATCTGTAAATAATTCGTGTTAGAATTTTGCACCCATGACTTATGAAACTGATAGTTCTGTAATTTTCACATTTGTCTGCACCTGATTTCTTTGGAATTGGAATTACGATATTGTTAATGTAATTTTTTAATGTATTTTTCTAAATTGCTGATCTCTCAGTTGAGTTTCACACTACGAAAGTGACATGTAGGAATTTTTGTCGCGAACATAAAAGCTACCTCTGTTCAGATAAGCACTGTATCACTCTTATAAACTCAGTTTCTTTATTTCACACTTTTGTTCCAGGCTTAAAGCTGGGCAATTTGTTTGACAGATACTGAACGTTGTCCATTTTTCTTTGATAATAAACACTAATAATATGCGGAAGAACACAAACACAGCAAGCAACTAATTACACTGTTAAGTGACTAACAAAATGAATCTATTTACGATGAAGAGACAAGATAACATTGGGGTCACGTGACACTGTAAGCAGCACCAGCACCTCCTCCTAACGTAACTCATGCGCAGAGGCTGCTCTCCCACGAATATTTTCAAACAGTATAATATTTGTTACGACTCGGTTGTTCGAGAAGTGCTGTAGTGAGCTACCTCAACAAGAGGCGTAACCAAGGGGAAACATGTCCAGACGTCGACGGCAATCCCTCATTACAGATGTCGGACGAAGTAGGCTAGACAGAAAAATGTTCAAATGTTTGATAATCTACGGGACTTAACTAATTCGGTTACAAGTCCCTTGGCTTACGAACTACTTTAATTAACCCAAGGGAAAAAAAACCACACACACACACACACACACACACACACACACACACACACACACACACACAATATTTGACGACGTTATAGCATTCAATGAATGGAATAAATGTCAATTTATTTCATTCATTGAACGCTGTAACGTCGTCAAAAATATATAATTGTATACAAGCCGAAGCTGGGCTCCTGACGACAATTAATTGTGTCTCGATACCTCCCTGATGCGGGAATACGTGTTTCAGGCTACGAGCAATACAGAACCAATAGGCTGTGGTAATAGGAAAGCGACAGCGTGGCGAATGGAGATTTGGGTGTGGCGGGAGACGTGCAGGGAAGAGTCCTCTGCAGTCGGGCTGGTAACTGTGTCCTCGGTGGCGGAGTGGTCAACGCGTCTGCCTAGTAAGCAGGAGATCCCGGGTTCGAATCCCGACCGGGCACAAATTTACATTCACAACACTTTGGTATTCCATCTAAACCTAGTAAAGTGAAGCCATAACTGATCGCAAATTGCAATTATATATATATATATATATCACCACGGCGGCTGAGCAGAGTGGTAAAACAGGAGAGGTGGAGAAGTGTGGCGGAACTAACAACAGACTTCAGTGATGGCAGATTTCAAGGGAGTGTGAACACGCAGTGCACTGAACACTACTTGCGATAGGCTTGTACAGCCGACGACCCATACGCGGGCCAATGTCAACAACACGACACCAGCAACAACGTGGGAACGTGAACATTTACACTGGACGTTAGCGTACTGGCTGTTGCATGGTCCGTTGAATCCTGATACTTTCTGCATCAGGCCGAAGCGAGAGTTCGAATCTGTCGGCTTCCAGGGAAACAGCTCATTGGCAGCTCCACAGCAGGGCGGTGGCAAACTGGGGAACATCCAAAAGCCCAGTGGAGGTCTTTCAAGGCATCGTGAGGGCCAACAAGAGTCGTGTACTTACTGCAGACAACGTACGCTCCTTCATGACCATGTTTCCCAACGTCATGTTGTAATGGAATTGACACTTTTTGATAACGTGTATATGAATTTCTTTCAGTGTCACTCATTTTATCGTCAGTTCCATTTTTTTAATATCAGAATTTTGTTTACATTCCCATGCTCACAAAATTCTTGCGGGGCTATTGTAATGAATCTGACAATATTTGATAACCTGTATATAAATATGTGTAACTAAATTTATATTAATATTATAAAATGCCACTCATCTTTAATGTAATTTTTATTAACATTGTGAAAGTCCGTACAAAATCTGCCGGTCACCAATGATAGTTGTTATGCATTTGGATAATCATTGCCGGCCGCTTTTGGCGAGGGGACTGAGGCGCTCCAGTCACGGTCTGCACGGCCATTACGGTCGGTGGTTCGAATCCCCCCTCGGGCATGGATATTTGTGCCGTCCTAATTCGTAAGTAGTTCATAAGTAGTTTGTAAGCTTAGGGACTGATGACCCTGTAGTTAAGTCCCATAAGCTTTACAAACATTCCAAATCGATATATCGATTTGCAGTATCTTTGGAAGGCAAGATCTTTGGAACTTTTTTTGTCTGTGATGCGGCCACTTTGAATTAGGCGTGGACAGTGACTAGTGGCATCGCTTTGTTTTTGTACTCTTGTGGTGTTTCAAGCTTGTGTACTGTATAGTTTTTCTTTATTTAGTGAAGTGTCGCAATAAATACCATTATTTAAAAAAAATGTTATCCACGAATTAATAGTATAAGCGTCGATAAAAACCTGGAACTCCAATTCTTTTGCAGCACAAAGAAATCGACCTTAGACAACAAAGCTAACTTTCTCACCGACAATTCACCGTAACCAATTATACGTTCACATGACCTCTAAAGCAGTCAATGATTGTACGACCCATTCTGGGTGGAATTGTGTACAACGTGCATATTACAACAACATAATGCGCCGTGTCCCACGGCCAAGAGTGAGATGGAGTGGTCTGACGAACAATGTGACGTGATGCAATTGACTTGTTGACCCCAAGTCGTCTAATCGTATTAGGTGGGTCGTCATAATGTTCTGGTCGATAAGTGTACCTGAAACTACTGGGAGTGGATCATTTAGTTTAGACCATATAACACAAAAACAAACTACGTGTAAAGTAGTCGTGTCACCTTTACGGATTTTATCCATTCATGTTTTGCACCTGGAAGGGGGAAAAGAAATTGTATGTCAAGGGGGACGGAAGGCAACTGGGCTCAAATATTCGATTTTTAGATTTTAGCGTATTTGAAATGCCTGGTATTTCCTACGTGAGTTATGATGGTTTCTCTGACACTCTGTGCAATCTGGCCACGCCTTCCGTTTTGCGCCATCCTGAGAAAATGCTCACAGCATTCCTTTACTCCTTGTATATTATTTCATGCTTCCACTTTTTTTATCACTTCAATGTTTCCTACCCTGTATCTACTATCGATACTTTTTGTTCCGATCGTGTTTGTTACTGTTTTCGAACGTTATCAAAAACTGGATTTGTTGAGATCACAACCCTGGTGTTTATTATGCTATTTTATGTTTCAATGATGGTGTAACTACAAAATTGGATGTTTTGAAATTATTGGTCAAACAATGTAGTGGAACTACTGCAAAGTCCTTGGTGCAAATAGATAAAGAGAGAATCCGCAAAGCCGATATTGCTAATTTAAAATGCACAAAAGAAGCTAGCCAGATAAGAAGAGGAACCGAGAGAAGAAAAGGTCAGTATGATTCAGATGGTGCTCATTATGGTGCAGGAAAATATTAGTGGTAAGTAATTCTCATCAATAACTGTACTAGAATTGCAATATTAAAATTTAAATTGATTTTTCTCAAAACTACATATATTTTTTTTAGGTGCCATTATTTGATAAACTAATGGGGTTAGAAAGATGAAATTTGGTCTTTTTGTACTGAAGATGGTAATAATTCATTAAAAGTAAATTGAGAACCACAGAACAAACATCAACTTTTTATAATAATTAATGTACTAAAAAGTTAAGTTTTACTGGTGAAAGAATATTTTTTTTTCTTCAAAACCATTAGAGTTATTATATTCATTTTGCTTGTAAATTGAGACATATATGTTATATATATGCAGTAAAAATTTCGTTGTTTTGTCACTTATACTTTGAAAAGTGTACCTATTCAAATGGTAAAACAGCATTGGCAGTATAGGGATAAAAATTGCCTTCCGTCTCCCCTTAACCTCTTCAGTCCCTAAGTGCACATATGTGCACCTTGGTTCGTAAACTGTTTTCTCTGTCTGTGGCGTATTTTGTGTGCTCCGACCGCGAATACACAATCGTGTACCTTTCTTCTTTCAAATGACTCCACTCGTGTAGCCCTTGCAGCAGTACATCTGGAGCTACACAAACCAGAAGTTTGGTGTTAGTGAAGCTGGCAGCCCGGTAGCGTCGTTTTGACAGCAAGTAACAAGTAAATAATACATAAAGCTTTGTGTGTTTATCTTTGTTGTTGTGAGTGATAAGTGAAGTTTGAAGAATTATCTGAAATACAGCAAATGTGAATTTTTTCAATTTTCCTGGGGAATAAATGCCGATGTTTTCATAGTACACCATTTGTGTACCTTGGTTCTTAATGTCCACTTTTACAATAGCTCTGTACTTCATAACGTACCATATTTTGGCAGCTCATGTGCTAAGTGATAAAGAGATATCACGCATACTAAAGGGAAGTGTTGCAGAATATTCTGTGTCTGAGGATAATTTATTTGCTGTAATGAATCGACAGCGCACGAATTCTGACTCCCCACGTGATGGTACTCAAGAATTTCAGTCTCAAAACATTGAAGCTTGAATGAATGGTGATATTTAAAAAATCCATAATAGGTTTGACGTGAAGAGCTATTTGGTTGATATTGCTATACTTTGAAAAAATGTATTTCTGTTTCTTTCTTTATTTCTAAGAAAATGTGAAAATTTTAACATCACATTTTAAGAAAACCGTAGGTTTGGTGCCTATCCATGGTTTGTTCGTTACTTTATTGCATGCCTGACATTGGCGCTTCTCTGTAGAGGAAAGTGATTCCAGTGGACCCAAAGGAGACTTGGAATCTTTCACTGAATTCTTTCCAGTCGAATTCCGAGAGGTTGTGATAGTTGAATTCCGAGAGCTAGTGACACATTAGACAAACCTCAAATCTGTTCAGACTAGTTCACTTAGTTTCAAACCAACCGCATCAGAAATTGTGGATCGTGTTGGGGATAAAGTTGTCATAGGGACTCATACAAAACCATCTGGCAGTAACAAATACTTGTAAATGTGTGTTGTCAAATTTCTTGTTGTAAATAAAATATGTAGGTTGTACAAATACAACATACTGTAATTAATTTTACCCTTAAATACAGTACGTTCCCTTAAGAAAATATAAGAAATATGTTTACGATTAAGACACAAGGTACACAATTGTGTACCATTCACGTTCAAAAAATGAAAATTTTCCAAATTGCAAACGAGAGAAATATGGTGCCTAAGCAACCTAATGAACAAAAAAATACTGACATTTTCAAAATTTTAAATTAATCTTGGCAGTGGGACTGAAGAGGTTTAAGCTCTTTACGTGTCTGGTGTATTCCATTAATGAAAGCCTTAGCCTAGTTTGCGTTCATTAGCAGCGGCGTTAGTTTACAGTCGCGGCTGTTTGAAGACTCTTCTCGGCTGGAACTAAAGGTGAATGGCGGACAGAGCGAGTGTGTTGGCCCCACCACGCTGAACAGACGGCGTCTGCGGGAAGCCGTTTCCCGCGGCAGAAATAGCGAAGCCGTTACTTGCACGACGTGACGGGGGCCCACAAACTGGTCGGCGTGGAGGTCTTAAGAGCTGACGACTGGCATAATCGACTAGGCCGCGATAAAAAGACAACGCCTCTCGTTTCTCGTTCTGCCAATAAGTTCTCACATGCTGCTCCTACAAGAGCGTGACCTACGATAATTACACCTGCATCTTTTCCGAACGTCAAACAGTTTGTGATTTCCAGAATGAAACTTTTCACTCCGCAGCACAATTTTAATCTGCCAGGAAGTTTCAGTTTGTGATTTATTCTGACGAGCCAAAGAACTAGATCAGGCGTGCACATACTAACACAGAAATATGTGAGCATGGCACAGGTGTCTGACGCAGGCGTCATATAGGTTGCCGCTCCTACAATGTAGTTTATCATGATTTAAGTGGGACGGAACGCGGTATCATAGTCGGCGCACGAGAGATGTTCAAATGTTTGTATAGCTTATGGGACCTAACTACGGGGTCATCAGTCCCTAAACTTACAAACTACTTATGAACTACCTTATACTAAAGACGGCACAAATATCCATGCCCGAGGGGGGATTCGAACCCCCGACCGTAGTGGCCGTGCAGACCGTGACTGGAGCGCCTCAGTCCCCTCGGCCACCGCGGCCGGCACGCACGAGAGAAGGGACACAGTATCTCCGAGGTGGCGATGACATAGGGACTTTTCCCAACGACCATTAGCTTAGATTAGTTTTTCGTTCCGTAGATCCATGTTGAGAAGATCCTTGTGGATGTGTAACATGTCAAGAAACAAAATTTACAAAGTGAATAATAGTTGAAAAATAGATAATACTAATAATATAAATACAGATGTATACATTAAGTTTTTTTATATTTTTTATTTTAGATCATAATCTATCTCGGGCCACTTCCAATTGTTTCCGCATTTTTCCTTGGCGGGCACCATGTAACTCGTCATTGTTCTTTATATGACTCGTTCTGCATACAATTCACCTTCACATGTGACAATTACATACATCCCATCACACACGTTCCCTGTTTGGTCGACAAGGCACGTAAGAAAGCGGTTTGTGCAGACTCATCGGTGTCTTCGGATCCATCTTCCTCATCCAGAACATCCGTGGTTACATTATCATCTGATTCTGTATGAAGTATAAAGTTGTCCCATGAAAGTCTCATTATTGACAATTGCAGCCAAGCTGGACACTAATTGTGGGATGTTCTATTCCATAGTCACACAAATTGTGGATAAAACATGTACGGTTTGTTATATGAGGCGCGTCCAGAAAGTAAGTTCCGTTTCAATTTATCTCCGCTACAGCGTTGCGATTGCAGATCTGCACATGCGCTGTAGACGATGTGTATCAAGGAGAAGAACGTGCGCCATTTGGAGATCGCTGTCAGTTACGTGCGCTTTGTTGTGCTTGTTTGAAATGTCTGTGAAATCAGGTCGGTGATTCACTTTCCTCGCTTTCAGAAATCGAAACAAAGTGAAATTTATCGGCAAATTTGCGATGTTTACGGACCGAATGCGATGAGTAATTCGATGGTGATAAGAGGGGTCCGACATTTCAATGGCGGGCGTAGTGATGTGCACGATGAAGAATGAAGTGGGTGTCCACCAACTGATTCACGCGATTGATGACAAGATCCAGGACACCTCAAGTCTTTCGTTGGCGTTCATCACTTCACCAATGACGACGAGCTGAAAGAAACTGTTTCCAACTGGTTGAAGACACAGGTGGTAGATTTCTATGAAGCAGGTATACAAAACCTGGTGCCAGGCTATGACAAATGCCTGCAAAATTTCGGCAGTTATGTGGAAAAGTAGTTTAAGCGTTGTAGAATTGTGCAATAAAAATTTCTTCTGAATCTGTGTACAATTTAATTTTATTACCAAACGGAACATACTTTCTGGACGCGCCTCGTAAATACAGGCACATACATTGTGTTTTTTAGCTGATAATATGTTAATACTAATACAGTATGAATACCGATACATGCATCATTTGGTACAATTTAGAAATTCACTAATGGAGTAGGAGGAGTTGGCCACTAGAAAGTCTTTTAGGTTCCTCTTAAACTGATCTTTATTTGTAGCTAAATTTTTTGTACTTGATGGTAAAATATTGAAAATCTGTGTTCCTGAGTAGTGGACCCCTTTTTGAACTAAAGTAAGTGCTTTTAAGTCCTTGTGTAGGTCATTTTTATTCCTAGTATTGTATGTGTGAACTGAGCTGTTTGTTGGGAAAAGGGATATATTATCTATGACAAATTTCATTAAGGAATAAATATTCTGAGAGGCATTAGTTAATATACCCAGTTCTTTGAAGAGGCTTCTACAGGACGTCCGTGAATTTACACCACAAATAATACGTATTACACGCTTTTGGACTGAAATTTTTAACTGACTTGAAGAGTTACCCCAAAAAATATAGCATTATGGAATGAAAGTAACCAAAGTATGCAAGCTTTGTAAGTTTTATGTCTCCTATGTCTGATAACACTCGTATTGAAAATACAGATTTGTTGAGTCATTTCTGCAGCTCTGTGGTGTGCTCCTTCCTACTAAATTAATTATCAAGCTGTAATCCCAGGAATTTAATACTGTCAACCTCTTCTATCTGCTCTTCTTCATACTTAATGCATACGCTAACGGGAAATCTCTTACATGTTCTAAACTGCATATAGTGAATCTTTTCAAAGTTTAATGACAATGAGTTGGCTTTAAACTCATTTATTAATGTTCATGAAAATATAATTAAGAGACCTTTCTATAAATATGCTTGACATACTTTTTATTGGAATACTTGTATCATCTGCAAAGAAAACGAACTCTGCTTCTGGTAGTGTAACTGATGAGACGTCATTAATGTACACAAGGAAAAACGCAATGGCCCTAAGATGGGTCCTTGTGGTACACCACATTTAATTTCTTCCCAATCCGATGATGACTGTTGGCGTAATTCACTAGTCACTTGCACTGACACCCTTTGTTTCCTGTTGGTGAGGTACGACTTTAACCATTTTGCAGTATTTCTCGTGACCCCATAGAATTCTAATTTACTAAAAAAAAAAAAAAAAAAAAAAAAAAAAAAAAAAACGTGAATACCGGGAACCTGGTAAAACTTCAAATCTGCGACATCGATGCGGCCGGCAAAAGATCCTGCAAGAACGGGACCACTCGTTTATCCTTGCTGACTGCACGACATAATTCGCGCTCGTGTTATGGCAACCCTCATCCCCATTTTCTTTGCGTCGAATGGCGTTTATCTTAAGGCATGTAGATTTTCGGATGACCGAACACGTGACCTTTTAGAATTAATGTAGCCCGATAGGTGAAACCGAGCCTCATCAGGGAAAAATGTTAGATCTAAAACACCAACTCCATTTCTGTTAATAAATCGCTGAAAGCATTCACAACATGCTATTCTTTACGTACGGTCCTTAGAATGTAATGATTGCAGTTGTAATATTTCTGGCTTGAAGCCATCATATTAAGATCGAAGTATTGCTTCAGTGCAGCCGGTTAGGACCAGTAGGCGACAGATGGTAAAAGCTGGTGAGAACCACGACAGGTGGTACAATAGGTCGGGTTCTGATGGGAAGAGCGCTGGCAAGTCTCCCCGAATTGTAGGGAAGTCCCCGAGCGGCAGGCGCTGGACGCCGATTGGCTGTAGCACTGGCGGTCACGCGCCAAAACGCAATCGTATTTTTGTTAATATTCAATAAACTAATTATTTATTCAACGTCAAACTCAATTTAGAAAAAAACCCTCAAACCTAAGCGATGTCCTGAGTAGGTAAAACATTGACTATCGTTAAAAACATAAAACAATTAATATTGGACGGAAGATGCACGGCGGCCATGTTTGCGCGCCAAATTGCGAAACGAAGACTGCCTTGCATCGAGCCGCCACACTTCAGTCCAGAACAGGCTCTCTGAGGAGTAACATGCATACGTAGGCGGCCATAAAACATTGTTTAATCATCTTAGATCGAGGCTAAATTACTTTATATTTACTTTCAGTCAAGACAATGTGTGTCAAGTGGATGTTGTTATGCAGTTTGCTGGTTTTCTGTAGCCTTTGAATAAATCAGATGGCATCCGAACTACTACAGTTTTATTCCGTAATCAGATCAGTTCCTGCCAATCGTTTAGCAATTTCACCCTCATTCAAGAAATCCGACCTGCGTGCTATCATCTGCGTGGGGACATAGAAGACGTCAGATTGGTGAACTTTGAGTTTCTACTCTTCACACAGTGCTGTGGTGGAGTTACTACAACCTTCGCGTACACTGTCATTGCGGTACAAAGGCAAACTGTTCACATGTTTGTACAACTTATGGGACTTAACTACGGGGTCATCAGTCCCTAAACTTACAAACTACTACAAACTATCTAAGACTAAGGACGGCACAAATATCCATGCCCGAGGTGGGATTCGAACCCCCGACCGTAGTGGCCTTGCAGACCGTGACTGGAGCGCCTCAGTCCCCTCGGCCACCACGGCCGGCCGCAAACTGTTGTACGTCATCCATGGCAACATGGAGGAGGGAAGATAATGATGAAAAGAACGGTTTAGCTCCACGCTTGTAGTCATATTCCCGTTGTACACTGCAGTAATTTTATACAGCCCGAGTTCTTTGATTACGGCCTTATGTGCTGACATACGAGATACTTTAGCCTCTTGTGATAATTTCATTACTGATTTTGTTGCTCTCCGCAACATGATGTCCGAAATGCCGTCGAGCTTCCGTCCTGTTAAAACCGTGGGGCTGCCAGACCAGTTCCTGATGCATTATGAACTGAACCTGTTGCGCGGTATTTGCGAAGTAAACCACGTACACTACCTCTACGTAGGAAAACGCAATCTGAATTGTCGTCTCACATGCTCCGAAACGTTTCCGCCTGCGTGGAAATTCTCTTCCACTAAAAAGGCTATCTTTGCAACAGTAAACATTCTCACTACACTCGGCGTATACAAGAACAAGGCGATAACACAAGTAACACCTGTAGCGCACACGCAGCACTACCCCACTGCAGGTCGCCGGAACACGTACAAGTGGGTTTTGCGTGTGCTGCCAACTAGACTTGCGCATAATAGTTCGCAATCGGAAGAGCTCACTTTAGTTAGCGGCTCTGCCGCGAACTAGTTCGTTCTTTTAGTTCGTCCGCTCCCAGTGACGGCTGAGCGGCGTGGTCTGCGCGTGCAGGTGGAGGGAGAAGTTCTTCCACCTAGCTGCTTCATGCGCTTGCTGCGTGAGCCGCTAACGATATCACGCAAACCAAAAGAAACAGTTTGTGGATAATTTCTCGCGCTTAAGTTTAGAGTTATCTCCATATCTTGGTATTGTGGAATTTATTAGTCAGTTATTGCAGAGTGCAGAATAATTCAAAGCAGAAATTTTGTAGGACTGAACTATGTAATCTAGCAGGCAGACGCTAACCTCGAAATGCCTCTCATCAGCAAAAGGCAAACACGTGACTTTTCTGTTCGCGACCTATCGCGCATGCGTATTTTAGTTCGCGACCTATCTCACATATTTTAGTTCGCGACCGGAAGCTCTTCTTTTAGTTCGCAGCTCGGCCGCGAAGTAGGTCGTTCTTTTTAGTTCGTCCGCTCGTTTTGGCTTTTGTTACCGCTACTAAAACTACAGCTGAGCTGCATCTCAACTCGAAATGACGGCAACTGGCAGAAGAAAATCACGCGATTCTGCGCGCCCTCGCGTCCTCTCGCTGTTACCCGTTAGTCTTCGGAAAAGGAGCGGACGAACTAAGAGGCGAGGGATCTGCGAACTAGTTCGCGTAGTTCGTCTGTGGGAGCGCTCTTCCTAACTAGTTCGTTCGCGAACTACAGAAGACTACTGCCAACCTTACACGCCCGGCAACGCGAGAAACGCGATCGCCGCGGTGGAGACACTTCGCGGCCACACTGGCGTAAAGCTTACAATCCGTGTACCATCAGACGTCGATTTTCTTCTTCTTAGTCACAGAATAGGGAGTATACAGAAGGGAAAGCTGGAGGCGGCGCCTTTGATCTGTATGTTACCAAGCGTTGCGCTCGACGCCATATTGAAAAGCAGTAAACGCGGAACTATAGCCACTTAGTACTTACGCTGGAAATGGACTTTTTACGAACTGCAGCTAATCTCACCGACTTTTACGAAAGGAAACGGCTTTCATCTATTTTGCACCATCTTCTTGCACCTAATTGTAATCCAACGGAAAAAAAAATAGCCCTAAATTTTAATACAACTATGAAAATGTACAGTGGAGTCGATGATCGTTTTATTTGGTGCTTATCTCTAGAAAAATTCCAAATAACGCCAAGTTATGTGTGGGAAATTAGTTATAAATAAGAAAGTGACTTTACAACTGCCAGGTTTTATTTGACACGAATAAGTTCGTACAAAATATTGAGTGAGACTTGGCAGTTCAACGTGATTACACAGAACTAATGACGTCTGGGCATATATAAAAGTTGTGTTTGCTTAATTTACTGATCGGAGAAGGGCATACAGAGGAATCTGTCAACCACAGAGCAGGAACAGCATAAAATAATTATTCCCCTCAATCAATTTGTTTGGGTATCCGAAGAGCATTGGCTGCCAACATTAGCACGCTACGCCTCCAATGCCGTAAGTAAAATTTTACCTGCCTACTTACGCACTCATTTTATATTATTCCCTGCAACATTAAACTTGTAAAATATAAATGTCCTTCAACATTTCGATGCCGTTGAACTGCTGCAGCAACAGCGAGAGTTATCGTCAAGAGAAGAAGCAAGGCTACTTTTAATAATTATGCAGACATTGCTCTCATTCGAAACTGATAACATTTAACTTTCACTGCACATATAGCGACGTTCACTTACTGCTCAGCCTGTTTTGGGAAGGTGAAGAAACTTATTTCCTTATTTGTGTTCGAATTATTGCGGCAATTAGGTGCTGAACACCACCGGCCGCCTTTTCTTTTATTGCTGTTCGTAATAAAAACAAACAGCTCCAACTACTGACACACAGTTCTTTCTTTTCACTGCACCAAATACTTGATTACTTCTATGCGATTCAGGCAGCTAAAATACACAATTAACAAAAAAGGCGGCGCATTACCACGCTACAGAGTAGGGAGTGATCACGCGTTTACTGCTTTTCAAGATGGCCGTTCCGCGCATGCGCACTAAATTTTGGACGACAGACTGCAGCGGGAGTTTCCTTTCTGTATACTGCCTATTCTGTGTCTTAGTATCAGAGAACGCCCTGTACCGTTCCTATACTGTGTATTTGAACGTGCATACAAACGTAACAGGCTAACCACATTCCGCGAAATGGGTATGATTTCGATAGGAAAGTTTATTAGCAATACATCACAGTTCAAATGATCGACATTCCAGGAGGTATGCTGAGATAATGCAGATATTTTTAGTGTGTGTAAATACACGTCAAGACCAGGAAAGATGGGACGCCAGATCTTCCGGATCAGACGAGACAGACGCGGTGGCCGCCGCCAGCCCAGATGGTCCCCTGTTAAAGCTTGCACGGCGCTGTGTGTAACCGGAACCCGGGCCCAGTAGCGATTTCCGCCCAATTAGACGGGACGCTACACGCGCCTGTTAGAGCCGAGTTGCCCTCCCCACGCAGGAAGCCAGCCAGCCAACCAGCTGGCGAGCAGTGGGGGCACAGCTGTCACAGCACAGTGGTCGTACGTTTAGAGTGTTTTCCACCCTGCGCCTCATCACTTTTACTTCGGGCAAGTCGTCAACGTCGCTTCTGTCCCCCGGCTGGCGCCAGTAATCGATGCCCCTGAGAAAGTTGAAAGCCGTCTGACAGGGCAGCACCACCTCGCCACCCCCCCCCTCCCCAAACGCAGAGCTTTCTCCACCACCTGTCGCTCAGCGTCTGTAAATATTGACGGAGGGTAAATTTGCTGTCCGTCACTACCTTGACCGATGGTTCGGTAGCTTGCAAACTGGCAAGGAGGTGATTATCCGAGCAGAATGCAGCTTATTAGACAACGTGTAAATTATCAGTAAAATTCTTCTGGGTATGAAACCGCGTCGTCATTTTATAAATTCCACCGACGTTTCCACCAGTCAGACACAGACCCTGATGAAGGCCGCCTGCAACAGCGGCCGAAACGTCGGTGGAATTTATAAAATGACGACGCGGTTTCACACCCAGAAGAATTTTATTGATAGTGACAACAACCGCGGAAGCCTACGTTTGAACGTGTAAATTTTTTCTCTTGTTATCCTTCTCTAAAGTCATCGATGTCGACGGGGCGTTAAACACTGATATCCTTTCGTTGCCTGTCAGCCGTGTTATTGCAGTTTGTTTATTTGCAATTTGGAATCTACATCGCGGTCTTCGGTCACTTACGCCTGGTAATCGATGTAGTGCTCCTCCAGAGAAATACATGAAATTGTGAGGAAATTCCCGCCACAGACTTTGAGGACCTTTACATGAGACTGAGTACATATTACATTGATAATGACTACAGCCACTCCCATGAACCACAGGCATTGCCGAGGTGGGGTGGCTTGCGTGCCTCAACGATGCAGATAGCCGTACCGTAGGTGCAACCACAGCGGAGGGGTATCTGAGGAGAGGCCAGACAAACGTGTGGTTCCTGAAGAGGGGCAGCAGCCTTTTCAGTAGTTACAGGGGCAACAGTCTGGATGATTGACTGAGCTGGCCTTGTAACATCAGCTAATGTGGCTTTGCCACACAGTTACTGCGAACAGCTGAAAGCAAGGGGAAACTACAGCCGTTACTTTTCCCGAGGACATGCAGCTTTACTGTATGAACATATGATGATGGCATCATATTCCGGAGGTAAAATAGTCCCCCATTCGGATCTCCGGGCGGGGACTACTCAGGAGGATGTTGTCATCAGGAAAGACAATACTGGCATTCTGCGGATCGGAGAGTGGAGTGTTACATCCCTTAATCGGGTAGGAAAATTAGAAAATTTAAAAAGAGAAATGGATAGGTTGAAGTTAGATATAGTGGGGATTAGTGAAGTTCGGTGGAAAGAGGAACAGCATATCTGGTCAGGCGAATACAGGATTATAAATACAAAATCAGTTGGGGGTATTACAGGAGTAGGTCTGATAATGAATAAGAAAATAGGAATGCGGGTAAACTACTATGAGCAGCACAGTGATCGCATTATCGTAGTCAAGGTAGATACGAAGCCAACACCGACCACAGTAGTACAGGTTTATATGCCAACTAGCTCTGCCGATGATGAGGAGATCGAAGGAATATATGAGGAAAGTACTCAGGCAATTAAGGGAGGGGAAAACTTAATTGTTATGGGAGACTGGAATTCGGTAGTAGGACATGGAAGGGAACATAGTAGGTGAATATGGTCTGGACAAAAGGAAACTACATCTACATAGATACTCTGCAAATCACATTTAAGTGCCTGGCAGAGGGTTCATTAACCACTTTCATAACTTTTCTCTACCGTTCCATTCTCTAATAGCGCGCGGGAAGAAAGAACACCTAAATCGTTCCGTTTTCGATCTGATTTCTCTTATTTTATTGGGATGGTCATGTCTCCCTAAGTAGGTGGGTGCTAGCAAAATATTTTCACATTCATAAGTAAAAGTCGGTGATTGAAACTTCGCAAACAGATCACGCCGCAATGACTAACGTCTTTCTTTTAATGATTTCCACCACAATTCGTGCAACATTTCCGTGACGCTTTCCCACCCGTAACGTGATAAAACAAAACGAGCTGCCCTTCTCTGAAACTTCTCAATATCTTCCGTCGGTCCCACCTGGTGAGGGTCCCACAAGGGGCAACAGTACTCCAGGAGAGGACGCACAAGTGTGATGTAGGTAAGCTCTTTGGTGGAGCTGGTGCATCTTCGAAGCGTTCTGCCAATGAAACGTAACCTTTGGTTCGACTTTCCCACAATATTTTCTATGTGTTGTTCTTAATTGTAACTCCGAGGTATTTAGTAGAATTTACGACCTTAAGGTTTGACTGTTTTATAGCGTAATTGAAGTTCAGCGGATTTCTTTTAGTGGTCATGTGTATTACTTCACACTTTTCTTTATTTAGTGTCAATTGCCAATTTTCGCACCATGTTGCCCCTTATAAATTTAATAAGATTTGTATGCAACACGTACATACATACGGACACTCTGCTTTATATATTAGACTATGCGTTACCATGACGGGGCATATTCAATCGAAATTAGCCTTATATACATATCAGTTTCAACCTAATACAACTCTCGCGGTCGAAACACCTCCCGTGTCAGGCACAGAAATCCACTGCACCTCATGCTAGTTCTGGACGAGTGAATAGCTCGGCTACATTCGCAGCGCTGCCAACAGATACTGATATACGTGAATGGCAGGTTGGAGTCGGTGTCCGCCCATTGAACCAGCCATACGAAGCGGCTGTAGCCTCGTGCTTACGGCCAGTTAGTGAGGGCCCTGGGTGGCTGTTTACTCTAGCAGGCGGTCGGTCACAGCTCTGCCGCTGCCTCTATTGGCGCTTTTAGCAGCGGCGCGCCGCCATATCGACACAGCGGCAGTTATAGGCGGCGCATTAGACCGCAGCATTATGGGACTGCCGCGGCAGGCAGAGGCGCCCAGTACCAGCCGTCAACGCTACGTTACGGTAGAGCTGGCTTTGAACATGACTAACTGTTCAAACAGTTTACGTCACAGTTCGGGAAATCTCGGGAAATGTTCCAACATTCGATCGCGACGCTATCTAGCAATCTCAGGAGGTACTATCTTAACGATTTACGACGATGACATTCATAAATCTTTTCTGGGCTGTGCAATATACGATTTATAACGAAGTTGGGGTGTCATTTATGTACTATGACGATTAATAAGTGTGAAATTCCGACTGTAGTAGCTCCTACAGTGCGGGTCATAAGTAAAAACAGTAACGAATATAAACGATTGCAATCGCAATTTAAAATTCTAGTGCTACGATCTCGCGACGCCTGTTGGTACTACGTACACAGCAGCTCCTTCTCTTTTTATTCCGTGGTGGCTACTACAGTTTATTTTTATATGACTTATTTCCGTTATTGCATATACATTTCTAATGTTTTCTCTATTTCATCTCTTTCAATCTTCTTTTCAAGCCGATTAAAAGGTGGTAACATTTCTATCTGTTATTGTACCGTATGAACAAGGAAACGGAATGGTTATTTGCAACCTATCTCTTATAATCACATTAAATTTAATTTCTACTGATGTAGGATTCACATTTTTTCCCTTTGAATGTTAGCCTTCAGTAATGTGATGCATTAGTTTTGTTATAATAACAGATATTTTGTTTATCAATGGATCATATCTTGCAGTGATACCACACAGGTCACGTATGCACTGTTTTTTAAAAAAATATGCAATTTTTCACAGCTATTAGTTCTGAGCAAAGCGATAGCCCAGTCACTTCAAAATTTCTCGCGTGCCGTTTGCAAATACGCAGCGCGAGTAATCTATTATCGGAGTGTTGGAACAGTTCGATTCTGTATCGAGTTCTCTGTTGTATGGGGAAATCCCGAACACGTTCGAACGCGAGTACCATTTGCCCAGACCTACATTACGGCGTGGGTGCTGGCGAGAGCACGCCGGTGACGTGCCCACAGCACTGCACAAAGCGGCGCGAACGCCAGGGGCCTTCCAAGTTCTAATCTTCACTTCGATAAATTTACGTAATGTATTTCTTTTCACAAGCTGCGACATGGTTGCGAATTTCTTGGGAAATATTTCCTACAGATTCAAGCGTCTTCTAATCGAAAATTTCAACTGTACTATTTCTTTTTCTACAGGCAATACTCTAAAGAGAAAATTGTTGCACACAGTGAAAAATACAGGTGATTGGTTCTCTAATTCAGGAGTCTATAATTAATATGTGATAACTGTCCGTAGAGGGAGACCGAGGTACGAATACAGTAAGCACGTTCAGAAGGATGTAGGTTGCCGAACGGATTCTCAGACGAGGAGACTTGCACAGCACAGGGTAGCTTGGAGAGCTGCATCAAACCAGTCTGCGGACTGAAGACCACAACAACAACAAAATGTTCAAATGATTGTACATCTATCGGACCAAACTGCGTGATCATCAGTCCGTAGCTTACAAACTACTTAAACCTAGGTAAACTAACCAACGGACAAACACACACACACACACACACACACACACACACACACACACACACATGCCGCAGGGAGCACTGGAACCTCCACGGCGAGCAACCGTGCGGTTCGCGGCGAGGTGCTTTAGACCGCTCGGCTACTCCACCGCGGCTATGACGACTCATTCACGAAAATACTCTTGTGTTCTGACGATGCCATTATGGCTACATTACATTAAGGAATGTAACAGGTATGCTGTATATATATCTTTAAACACTTTATGCATTTGTGACTAATGCATTATTTATGTTTTCTAAAGTAGTCTATTACTAAATGTGTCCTATTCCTGATTTGCTGTAGACTTGAAAATGGTCATCACTGACCGAAATCGGTCGTCAAAACGACAAAGCGTATTGAAGATGACCTTAAGAATTTGGATACACAGGACAAGGGAAGAAAGTTAGATCTGCTAGAACAGCTGGAGATTATAAAACATAACGCTAAAAGCGATGCTTCATTAAATGAACAAGTTCAAGGTAATACATACAGCTTTTTTTAAACTTTGTGGACCTATTATAACAAAAGTCGTTTATTTTAATTTTCAACCTCTGTCTTACTGTGCAAGTGATTTCGTGACACCTGAACGTACCCACTAGCTTGTGGATCATTTTCGGAATTTAGAGGTCTTTGTTTTCATATGCATACGTGCGCCCCAGTCGTGTTGTTGAATCTTGACGAAGCACAGTATGCTGGGAACCTGTCTTCGTAGACACGGTTACAGGGGAAGTAACCATGTTTTCTTGTATTACGTTTTAGATTTTTATTGTCTCATGTTTCAAGATTCTTGTACAGATTATCTGATGATGATATCTGTGGTGGAGCCTCCTTGACAAAAAAAATGAAGTAATACAACTACGACCTTACATCCATTATGGATATTATTATAATTATGATCGTTGAC
Organism: Locusta migratoria; assembly: GCA_026315105.1. NCBI lineage: Eukaryota > Metazoa > Arthropoda > Insecta > Orthoptera > Acrididae > Locusta > Locusta migratoria. The sequence continues at coordinate 980,680,839 of CM048744.1, read as the reverse complement.
GGAAATAAATGTATAAAAAGGTATTTATTTCTTTGCTTATTTGCACGTTGTAATGAAAGTGACCGATGCAACTATGCTTAGTTGCACAGGCGCCCACAGCGGTGAGGGTAGGGGTGGGGAGTAATGACGCAAACTGCGTTATTGAAATTTGAGGGGGTGAAAAATTAGTACTTTTGGCCACCCTGGGGGAGGGATGGCTTTATAAAACAATTTACAAAACGTGTAATAAAAGATATTTGATTTTAATATTAAATTTGTGGTAATTATTCAGCAATCAGTCGTCATAAATATAAATTCTTTATTTGTTGGCAAATCCGGATTTCGACCACTGTGTGGTCATTATCAATGCTTAAAATAAATTAAAATCCGGATTTGCCAACAAATAAAGAATTTATATTTATGACGACTGATTGCTGAATAATTACCACAAATCAAAAACAGTCGTGGAGCACCCATCCTAATATGGAATCAAGCCTGTTAATATTAAATGGAAAAACCATTTTTATTAGCTAATAAACTAGGAATCTAGTACCTAATATCTCGGTTGTGGTGACAATTTGTGCGTTTGGGAAAGGGGGTGTGTGGATAGTAAGTCATTGGTCAAGGGGGGCAAGGGCAAGTCTGCTTTGTTGAGTGCAGAAGAATACTAAAACACGATAAATCAGCAGCACAAAGCATTGATAACTTCCTATCTGCATACATCCGATTCTAATCTGTACATATGAATAAAAGACGTGGCTGAATGTACGTACTCCGTGACCAACCACAGATTTTCATGGTGGTAGATAGCCCTTCATCTCATGGTAGTCTTTTGGTCGCAGTGCGACGCAATTTTTGACTATGGCGAGCAAATATTCACGAACCAATGAATACTGTTAGATAAAGCTATATACTTTATAACATACGAAATTGTAAAAATTCGTTTACTTGTTTCATTCCTCCAACAATATGATGCTTACACAGATTCGTCCTTGAGGGAAAATAACCCTGTAATATAAAATGCGTAATTTCTTAACCCCTCAGCGCGTTTTTGTTATTCACGCTTCACAGGGGTTCAACAGGTGCACAAAGATAAAAACAAGATAAACTCCTAGATAAAAATGCTATACATATATACACATACTTGTTTTACAAGAAATGTGAAGATTCAGTTTGCTTGAAATCATCCAAATCATCATCATCATCATCATCATCTGCTGCTGCTGCTGCTGCTAAAGACAGATCGCCGATTCAGTGAAGGACTTTTTCCCGGGATGCAACGTCTTTGAGGTTCTTTACACGTCACAATGGTCGCTATAAAGTGGATTCAAAACCTGGAAATTTATGTGTAGCCAACAACTTGTCTCTGATGATAGATGTTCTAATTCCATGTGTTTTGATATGAATAGTTACATTGTTCACTCACAAGTACTGAAAATGTGCTTTTGTACAATGTTCTAGTTCTATCTCTATATATTCTTCTTATTATTGTAATTACATTTGGATATATATCCTGCTACCATAAATAAATAATAAATACAAATCTGCAGTTCTGTTCTGATCTTTATGGACTGTTGCGAACTTAACCTTCAAAACAACTGGTACATTGCATGGCACGAGTTGAAATATAACTGTTTTACAGGTCTGCACTGTTGCATTTATACGAATAACAAAGTTAAAAGTGCCATGTAAAGACACTTCAGTCGTCTTTAGTTCTCCGCAATAACAACAATGGCGCATCAGAAAAGAAATAAACAGCAACGAGAATATACTCTGAGGCCACTCCATTAAACACATCAATATACACCGATACCGCAGGTAACACTCTAGCGGTACGGAAGCGCGGTCATATTGCGGTCCCGTTAGTCATACCCGTAATTACGTGCCTTTCCCGGAGCAATATCGTAATTATTAATGGCAGGTGCGTTTAATCTTCTCTCTGGGGAGAGGTTGCGCCAACGTTTGGCTCTGATACCGATCTAACTAATGTCACTTGGCGAGTGCCCGATGTGTTTTTAATATCTCTGAACACACAGCGGAGTAATTCCTAGAAGCATTGCTGTTAATATCCACACGTCAGAGCTACGCTCATTATTAGCATCAGATAGGGGAGCTACCCATAATAGAAGCAGTCCATAAAGCTCCGCTAGCATTTCAAAAAGAAAAATCATAGGTAGGAACTATTAGAACATCGTGCTTTGCTGCTGAAAGTTTGGTAGCTTCAGAACTAATCTATCACTTGGAAGGATGGAAGGAAGATTAAGTGCTAATATCCGTCGACAGCACGGTCATTATAGACGGATATCGCTTTGTAGAGCTCTATCTCTCCAAGCGACGAAATATAGTTGTGACGCTAAGCAGGCATTTTGTTGTTAGAAAATGTTCAAATGTTTGTACAGCTTATAGGACTTAACTACGGGGTCATCAGTCCCTAAACTTACAAACTACTTAACAACTACCTTATACTAAGGACGGCACAAACATCCATGCCCGAGGGGGGATTCGAACCCCCGACCGTAATGGCCATGCAGACCGTGACTGGAGCGCCTCAGTCCCCTCGGCCACCGCGGCCGGCTTGTTGTTAGACAATGTATGTGTTCGTTAATGGGCCGCGTATTGTATGAGAAATTTTCTTTCCGTCTGAAAAGAAAGCGAAAGTGCATGCAGCTATCTGCAACGAGGCGGGCATTGTGCGTAGCGGCTTAATACAACCGCTCGCTCAAAGAAGGATCTGTACCAAAAAACTGGAAAGTTGCACAGGTCATACCGATATTCAAGAAAGGCAGTAGGAGTAACCCACTAAACTACAGGCCTATTTTATTGCCGTCAATCTCCAGCAGTTTTGGAACATATCCTGTATTCAAATATCTCGAACAGAACGATCTATTGACCGAAGGCTTACTCACACGAAGTGATGATTTCAATCGAAAAAGGCTATCAGATTGATTCCTTATTTCTTGATTTCCAGAAGGCTTTTGACTCCGTACCTCACAAAAGGCTTTTAATCAAACTGCTAGGTTACGGTACATCGCCCCAAATTTGCGACTGGATAGCGAGGACGCAGTTCGTAGTAATCGATTGTAAGGCATCGACTAAAACAGAGGTGATATTGAGCATTCCATAGGGTAGTGTTATTGGTCCTCTGTTGTTTCTTATTTACATAAACGATTTGGGAGAAAATTTGAGCAGCTCTCTTAGGTAGTTTGCAGATGACGCCGTCTTTTACCCTCTAGTAAATTCATCTGAAGATCAAAACTAGTAGCAGAACATTCTAAATAAGATATCAGTTTGGTGTAATATTGGCAATTGACTCTAACTAATGAGAAGTGTTAAGTCGTCCACACGAGTACGAAAAGAAATCCGTTAAACTTTGTTTACAAGATAAATCAAGTGAAGGCCGTAAACTCCACTAAATACCTAGGAATTACTATTACTTCAGACTTCAATTGGAAAGAAGTAGATAATGTCGAGGGAAAAGCGAAACAGACACTGCGTTTTATTTGCAAAACCCTTAAAAGATGCAAAAGAACTATTAAAGAAACTACATACACTACGCTTGTCCGTTCTTTTTATGGAGTATTACAGCCCAGTGTGAGATACTTATCAGGTGGGTTTGACGGAGGACATCGAAAGAGTCCAAAGAAGGGCAGCTCGTTTCGTATTGTGACGATACAGGGGAGATAGTGTCACGGAAATGATACAGGAACTGGGATGGCGAATCATTACAACGACGACGTTTATCGCTACGGCGTGGTCTACTTACGAAACTGCAATCGCTAACATTCTCCTCCTACATCGGCAGAAATGATAAACAGAATACAATACGAGAAATCAGAGGTCGAACGGAGAGATTCAGGTGTTGTTCTTTCCCGCGCGCTATTCGTGAATGGAATGGGAGATAAAACAGTATTATGGTGGTTCGATGAACTCTCTGCCAGGCACTTAAATATGATTTGCAGAGTATCCCATGTAGATGTAGAAATTTCAGCCAGAAAAGCTTTCCGTCATCTCCCGATTTTTTTTAACACTCTGTAACAAGTCGGCACAGTAGTACACAGCTATGAAATTTCGCAGTAAGTATGATTTATTGCAGACAACGCGGCAGTGCTACCAACTAAGGTGTCACACACCGATCAGCTGCGATCATACAATGTTCAAATGTTCAAATGTTTGTTAAGCTTATGGGACTTAACTACGGGGTCATCAGTCCCTAAACTTACAAACTACTTATGAACTACTTACGAACTAGGACGTCACAAATATCCATGCCCGAGGGGGGATTCGAACCCCCGACCGTAGTGGCCGTGCTGACCGTGACTGGAGCGCCTCAGTCACCTCGGCCACCGCGGCCGGCGATCATACAATGGACACTTGAAATTGACTAGTCGTCAAAGCATATTACAGGAACGATTGTGTTAAATTGTAAAATCCAAGTGCTAAGTGTTGCGAATCTTCTCTACTTTTGATTAGCCGCTTGATAATCCCGACAGGAAGGCTGATACTTGACATTTCGCGTGCAAGACGTAATCATTGCAGAGTCTAAACCACTGACGGCAAGACTTGAAATTTGCAGTCTATTGATTTTATGCTCTAAGCGTCTTTTAAGAAGGGATTTTCCGATATTCCATTCTTAGTTGGAATTGAAAAAAAAGTGTGCTTCGGCATTTTTGGTAATTCAACTCCGAAGGGGTGAAATGAGTGCAGGAAGTTAGGGGTGAAAATAAATCATTAAGAAGAAATACTTAAGCATTTTAATGTTTGTGAGAATTTGTGTTTGACTTCTAGGATGGAAATAAAGAAATTAATGTTTCATTGTCTTTGTAAGCATTTTTGAAACTAAATCCACGAAGATTTGTGAGTTAGAAATATTTTGCCAGTTTTCAGATATGACACCCGCTGGGGAGTGAAAAAGGGGGAAAAAACTTTCTTGAAACTACGTCGCTAATAAGACAATTTTGAGCTTAGTCATAGAAGCGCGTATTTTTTTTTTTTTTTTTTTTTTTTTTTTTTTTTTTTTTTTTTTGAAAAATGCACTAAATGTGAAATTAGGAGACGCTTTACGCAAACTTTTCATTATGAAGGCATTTTTAACGCTACATGTATGAAAATTTGTTTCCATGTCGATCAGAAATAAAAAAAAAAAAATACTAGCGTCATCATTTTTAGAAACTGAGCCCCTAAGGATGTGGGGGTAAAATTTCGGATGGAAGTTTAAAGCACTAAATACAAAAAATTGAACTTTTGAGAGGTGTCGTTTAAGAAGGGAGTTATTTGAAAAAATGTCGGTATTAAGGCAACTGTGAAGATAGAACTACGAGAATTGGAATTTCACTTATCGGTGAGAATAAAAATTTACGTTCTTCTGCGTTTTTGGAAACTCATCGCTTAAGAGAGTTAAATGCGGGATGAAAAGTTTTATGAATATTATTTAAAAAGTTTGTCTCCTTGACTAAAGATTTTAAAAAAGTCTTTTTTTCAACGTTTCTCGTAATTCAAGCGCTAAGCGTGTGAAATAGGAAATGGAAATACTTGAGTGTGGAAGCACATATTTAGATTTAATGGGTGAAAAAAAAAAAAAAAAAAAAAAAAAAAAAAAAAAAAAAAAAAAAAAAATAGAAGAAAATCTGTGGAGACCACTCTATCAACGCGAGCGAAGTAGCGGCAGTTAAGCTATTAATTAATACTTTGTTTCATCAACCGTTCTGCTGGGTATCAATTATGGAAATGCAATGAATAACGGAACTGCGCGACATTTTAGATGCCTTTAACTGAAAAGTGTTGGAAATACTCCTCTACTGCCGAATGTTTTGTTTTGAAGTAACGAAAAATTTGCTAACAGTTTCAAACGCTTAAATTTCTTTGTCGCTAAATGTAAAAGCAATCTAACTTTGTGAATTTAACGAACATACCAACCTTTTGCACAACCTTTAAAATGGTCACTACGCAACACATGCAATTTCCATATTCATAGCATTTCCCATTAAACTGTAGCAGTTTAGACAGCAAATATAGTTGCCTTAGTTATACATTCCATTGCATTTTTAAGTACTTTGATGAATTTTTCGAATACTGCCCAAGTTACTGTTCAGACAGCGTTAGGTAAAAAGTCTGTATTACGCGACTCCGGTAACAGCCATTGAAATGAACTTGATTCACCCAGTTGTTGTTATTTGTGTCTTTGACATGATTTGAACATGTCGCAAGACTTTTCACACTATAATTTAAGGCAACGTTTCCTTTGTACTCCTTAGTATTACGTCCGAGCTGATGCGGACCAACACAAATTCCTCTGTTGCATCCCTGTGCCGACTTCTTCATCACAGATTAAACTTTCGCCCTACGTTCTCAGTAAATTAACGGAGAAGTCTTAAAAGTGAAACAAGTCTTCCACAGCTCATTTAAATTCTGACTTCCTACCAGTGGCGGCTACTCCTTAAGGACTCTGGGGCGGCGCCCTCCCAAAAATATCCAACACAGAATACGTACCAATCGTTAATCACAAATCGACTTGAATAATTTTCGTGTAGCAGCAGCCCGTGTATGTGAATGACCAATGTTTTTAGTCTAGGTAGTCTGCCAACCAGGCTCACCGAATGTTTTCAGAATGGACTGACTGTCGGACTCTACGCGATCCGTCCGCGCCGTTAAAGGCTGGCTACGGGCGCTTGGGGTGAGTGGGGGTACTGGGGGTTGGGTGGGGGTAGTGTGCTGAACCGGGCCGCTTAGGACGGCGTCCGAGCCAACGGCGCCAAATATAAAGGCGCACCGCCACCGGTCAGGCAGTTTGTAGCAGGTGCAGTGCGTGTGATACTAGTGTCAAGGTGCGTGTTATTGCCTAATTGTTTTTCTAGTTTCCTATTTAGAATCAATAACATAAATAGCGTAAACTACATTTTAACATTTGGTAGTAAACAATTGACTTTTGAAGGAAAGTTGGAATTAAAAAGGTTAGCACCACCGAGACATGATTTGAACATTGTACAGACACAAAATGCGTGTACAAAAGCAAAAGTAGTTTCACTAGGGAATTTAATCCTGCTTCATATAAACACACCAATATATAAGCGTACCAATGGTATTACTACATTTGTTGGTGAGAGACTTCTAAGTTCAGTAACATATGTTTGTCGTGACGAAGCATTTGTGTTCTCTGAACACTTACTTATATAGTTACACACACAACGAATTTACTTTATATTATTTTAAGGTACAGTTTTGGGTCTCTTGTCAAATCTAATAAAATGGAGTTCAAATGTTCAAATGTTTGTAAAGTCTATGGGACTTAACTACGAGGCTATCAGTCCCTAAACTTACAAACTACTTATGAACTACCTACGAACTAGGACGGCACAAATATCCATGCCCGAGGGGGGATTCGAACCCCCGACCTTAGTGGCCGTGCGGACCGTGACTGAAGCGCCTTAGTCCCCTCGGCCACCGCGGCCGGCTAAAATGGAGTTACAAGGTTTTCATTGCCAGCAGAAAATGTTAAGAACGACATATTTGTGCGTAAATTTGTTCGTATTTTGGAATAGGAGGAAAAAGTCGTGTTAGATGAATGGTTAAATTACGTAACTAGCTAATAAAATTAATGCTATATTCTCCCCGTTCAAGAAATGTCCAGAAGGGACAAAATGTCGTGTACAATTGAAGAGACATGCCGCCCCTCCTAATAAACAGCCCACCAGCCGCCACTGCTTCCTACTCATGTTAAAATCTTCCGTTGCGCTTGGTATCATCCCATATATCTATGACTAGAAATCCGTATACCCTTTTGACTTCACTGACTCCACTATATCCAGACAGAACTTTTCCATTTTTCAGTTACACTAACTCTGCTGCATATTTTAGTAACATGTCGTCTTTCGCCATTCTGAGAACTTTGACGAAATATCAGAAGACAGTGTAACAGCCCTCTTCAAGAATAGGGCAAAAGGTGTTTTTTTTTTCTTCAAACAAATAAGACTAAAATAAGACTAATTATTGGGGAAAATTACGCATTAGTTGTCAATTATATAAATGTTGTTGTCAGCAGTAAGAAATGTTTATGGTTTTCGTCATCCCGTTTTGAAGTAATGAAAATTAAGGAAGCACATATTACAATACGAGGGTTGGACCTTAAATAGTGACAACTATTTATTCACAACCGTAACAAAAACGTTACATGTTTGCACCTATTACTGTCCTTGAAAGTAGTCACCAGCGTTGTGTAGAACCCGTTGCCAGCGATGTGCAAGGTTGTTGATGGTGCGAATGGAGCGGTCTCCTGCCTGTCGAAACTCTGGTACAGTTCTGAAGCCATGGTCTTTAGGCGTTTGGTGCGCCCGGTACTAGAAGAGTTTCAGGGAGCCTCTATCTTCTACACTGATGGCTCGAAAACAGCGGGCCACTCCGGTTATGCTTTTACATCTCCTGTTGGTGCGGAATGCCATTCTCTGCCAGAGGCATGCAGTGTGTTTACGGCAGAGCTGATGGCGATTTATAGAGCCCTCTGTTTTATTAAACATTCTGCTGTGGAACGTGGTTTAATCTGTGCTGACTCCATGAGCAGTCTGCAGTCCGTTGATCGTTGTTTCCCCTCCCATCCTTTAGTTATTTCCATCCATGAACTCCTTGCTGACCTTCATCGTGCTGCCTGCTCCGTTACCTTTCTCTGGGTGCCAAGCCATGTTGGTATTACAGGGAATGAAGAGGCTGACCGGTTGGCTAGATCGGCAATTACTCGCTGCCCATCTCCCTTTCTAATTCCAGGTGCGGATCTGCGGGTGCAGATCAGATCTTTGCTTCACTCCTCATGGGATAGCTGTTGGAAAGCTACTGCCCCTTCCAATAAACTCCGCACCATCAAAGATACGACTGCAGCTTGGAGTTCATCTTTACGCCCTTCCCGGAGAGAATCAATTGTCCTCTGTCGCCTCCGTCTTGGACACTGCAGGCTGACCCATGGATTTCTTTTACAAAATGACAATCCACCACATTGTGATTGTGGAGCCGTACAATCCGTGTCTCATATTCCGACTGAATGTCCTCTCCATTTGACACTTGGTGGCGACTATGGCCTACCGCCTTCGTTGCCTCTAGTTTTGGGGGATGACCCACGGATGGTTGATCGCGTCCTTGCCTTCCTCCGTGAAAGTAGGTTTTATTGTCAGCTGTAGGACTCGCTTGGTCGGGATGAGTGGGTTAGTGATTCTTGGCTGATTGTGGGGTTTAGAGCCTTCTCCCCCCCAGTCCCCCACTCTTTTACATTTTAACGTAGTTTTATTTCTCCCTGCTCTGGAGCTGTGATACGTTGACCACTGTGCCATTAGTAACTTGTGGTTTAGGGTAGTGGTCGCTTCCGGAGCTGTGGGAGCGGACACTGTAGCTTTCGCTGCCCTGGGTTGGTCTTAGTCTTGTTGGTGAGACGAATTTAATTCCTAGTGTAATGGTCTTTTGGCTTTCCCCTATTTTTCGTTGGGTTCCGTGGCGTATACAATTTGAGGTTGAAGGGACTGATGACGTCGTTGTTTGGTCCCTCATGTCCACCACCACCACCAGCACAGTTCTGAAGCGAATGCTTCGGAAATATGTAACTTTCATTGGCCTTCTTGTACGAATAAATTAGTAATCTGTACCACGATTTTCGTGTTAGCGTGTTTATATAATGATTTACTCATGTCTATGAGATCGGAATGCTCGTACTTTCCTGCTGGCCACTGCTGGAAGTGTGAGCCGAGCCGTGTGTGTGTGTGTGTGTGTGTGTGTGTGTGTGTGTGTGTAGGTTCGTTCCAGCAGCTGCCAGACGGCTACTTTCAAGCGCTAAGAAACAGGTGTTACTGCGCATGCGCAGCTGTTGTTGTTGTGGTCTTCAGTCCAAAGACTGGTTTGATGCAGCTCTCCAACCTACTCTATCCTGAGCAAGCCTTTTCATCTCCTCATAAGAACAACCCACATCCACTTGAATCTGCTTACTATACGCGTCTCTTGATCTCCCTCTGCGATTTTTACCCCACACACTTCCCTCCAACGCTAAATTCACAATTCCTCGATGTCTAAGAATGTGTCCTACCAATCTATCCCTTCTTTTAGTCAAGGTATGCCAGAAATTTCTTTTCTCCCCAATTCGGTTCAGTACCTCCTCATTAGTTACGCGATCCACCCACCTAATCTTCAGCATTCTTCTATAGCACCATATTTCAAAAGCCTCTATCCTCTTTCTGTCCACACTGCTTATTGTCCATGTTTCACTCCCATACAAGGCAACACTCCATACAAATGCCTTCAGAAAGGACTTCCTTAGGCTTAAATCAATATTCGATGTTAACAAATTTCTCTTTTTCAAAAACGCCTTTCTACCCATTGCCATTCTGCATTTTATATCATCTGTACTGCGACCATCATTTGTTACTTTACTGCCCAAGTAACAAAACTCATCTACCTCCTTTATTGCTTCGTTTCCCAATCTAATTCCTTCAGCATCACCTGATTTTCTTACACTGCACTCCATTACCCTAGTTTTGCTCTTGTTAATGTTCATCTTATATGCGCCTTTCAGCACACTGTCCATTCCGTTCAATTGCTCTTCCAGGTCATTTGCTGTATCTGACAGAATTACTATGTCATCGGCAAAACGCAATGTTTTTAATTCTTCACCCTGAACTTTAATTCCTTCTCCAAATTTCTCCTTGATTTCCTTTATAGCTTTCTCAATGTACAAATTGAACAACATTGGGGAAAGACTACAACCCTGTCTTACTCCCTTTCCAACCACTGCATCCCTTTCATGCCCTTCAACTCTGACCACTGCTGTCTGGTTTTTGTACAAGTTGTCAATAACCTTACGCTCCCTATATTTTACTCCTGCTTGCTTCAGAACTTGAAAGAGTTTATTCCAATCAACATTGTCAAAAGCCTTCTCCAAATCTACAAAAGCTAGAAATGTTGGTTTGCCTTTTCTTAACCTATCTTCTAGGATAAGCCGTAAAGTGAGTATTGCCTCCCGTGTTCCTACATTTCTCCTGAACCCAAACTGATCTTCCCCGAGGTCGGCTTCTACCAGCGCAGCTACTGTGACGTAGCTACTATGACGTAAAAACCCTTGTTTGATACTTGCACTGCTGGAACGCTTTTTGCACTGTTTCTGGTTGCAGGCGAAGGTGAGTTTAAAGGAATAATTAAAATACTTTCCTTCCCAACAACGAAGAAGTGCAAACGAGAAATATCTGACCTCAAGTGGGGCTGCAGTGACTTCGAAATAATCGAAAAACGCACAGGTATCACGTGAGGGTGCTTCTATTTACACTTCGGTAAAATCAGACGTGACATCATTGTGACGTATCCACACTATCGATGACCAGAAGAGCGGCGCATCGACTTTTGCGATCGTTCGAGACGCTGGTTGTGGGCGCGAGCAGTACAGGCAGTCGTTGATTGTCTGAAGTAGCATGTTGCAGCAACTTGGCGGTAGATGAGTACCCAATTTTACGAAATGTGTTACCTGATGTTCGCGGAGCCTCTGTAACAAATGACTGTATTAATATCCAGCTAATTTGATTCATAGTTTCGGCGAAAACATACATATACCTACGGCGACTATATGTTGTTTTTGTATGTCGCATATTTTGACATGTCCAAGTACACATTTTCGCTCCGTAGCCTGGTAACCTTACTTTGTTCTCTTTGTTGAACGTAGACTCCTTACTACAATGCAACTCGGTAGCATTTTTCGCTTAGAGAAAAGTTTCCATTAGTTTTAAACACAACCTTCACAAATGGGCCACGATGACAACATCAGATTTGGCTGAATAACGTTTCAGAGATCGCAGTGTAGGTCCTTTTTCGGAAAGTTTATAGATTCCTACTTTCAAAAAAACACAACAACCAAAGTAATAGTTTCCGAAACTGTAATGAATATACCAATTGAAGATATTATCAGCTACTCCTTCAATTCGTCTGCTACAATTGCAACCGCAGTTTTGCGTCTAGAACGACCGCATAAGTCGATCATGGCTCCAGTCGTCTTCGATAGTGAGGATATGTCAAAGACGTCACGTCTGATTTTACCGAAGTGTAAATAGAATCACCCATCAAGTGATGGCTACCCCCCCCCCAACTAACTCAGCCGTTTCCGCGCATGCGCAAATTGTCAGAAATATTTTTTCCGGGTAGCGTCTGGCTGCTTGCGGCAACTGCTCGAACACCGAACAGCCACACTCGAAGCAGCCAGAGGCGGGAGAAGGCGCTGCTGGAACAAAATTTCAGCGTTGCGCATGCGCGTCAAGCAATCTGGCAGCTGCTGGAACGAACACTGTGTGTGTGTGGGGGGGGGGGGGGGGGGGGTAGGAGGCGGGCGGATTAGCCGGTCTAATGGGATCGCGCGCCCCCAGGGCCTCTGTCCAGAATTAGACCGTCACACCCCCTGCACCCCTCCCCTGGCGACACCCTCCCCGAAGGCAGGGCTGCCGCGAATTACCCCACAAATAATTCCCTTCTTCGCGAAGAACGGAAAAAAGGACGTGGCGACGTGACATCTGGCGATCAACGGACAAAACTCCGACTCCCCCCAACTTTTGCGCTCGTTCTCAGGGGGAACAGTCGGATAACTTAATTTTTTCCGCAAACTTCCTCCGCACTGCGTCTTTCTCTAGTAATTGTAAGTAACGAAATTAGCAGAATAAGTTGAGAAAGTTAAAGAATAATAATTCGTAAAGGGCGACAGCGCAGTGCAACGAGCTCGCTCGTTAGTGATCATCTTATAACGTTACAGGATCGATAGTCGAATATAGTGTTACAGGATCGATATTCAAGTATTTCAATTTCGTGACAATATAATCGATAGCAAAAAAAATCGCAATGACATGTTTTAGGCCCACTTTAGATTTGTAGTGTCATAAGTTTTTGCAAACATTTTGTAACAAAATAATTATCTAAATAATAATTAATAAGAGTGTCTGAAACCCTTTTAGGAAAAAAAAGTTAACTAGTGGCGGGTTTCGAACCACCGACCTTTCGCGTAACAGTCGAGCACCTTGCCCACTACGCTACGGCTATAAATCAAAACAGGAGTTCTATAATCTCATACTATTCATTGCCGTTGTTAATTGATGTTAATATGGCATTTGTTAACTTTAGATTATCATTTATCGTACGAAGAACAATGTGTTTTTGTTAATTACTCAGTGTGCCGTTGCTTTGAAATGACAACGTGTAAGTTACGATAAGAAAATCATCAAATACGCAAGGAATGTCACGTGACATCTCCGAACGGCTGGTTTTCGTTAATTCAATGGAGGGTGTCAAATATCCGTTATTTTTTTTTCTTTTTTTTTTTTGCAAATATGACTCAAACGATACGAGATATGAAAAAAACATAAGAGAGCAACGTTGTAGAGAATTTTCTCCTCTACAAATTGGGTTATTCAATTTTTGTATCAGATTAATAGTTCAGCCGTTATTTTCATTTAAATTTCGCGCTGTCAAAAGACGATCGCAAAGGCCCACTTTTAGTGTTACTACCGTAACCTAAAGTGCTCCAAAAGTGGCAGCTCGTTTCTATTAATGCGCCAAATCCTACAAAAAATATTGTTAAATAATCAGAAAATAAATGGAAATTATTGTTAATCGCAAGCAGATTTTGCATGTATATACATTTTAGACCTATGCCATACTTGTAAGGATGTTTAATTATATAAAGTGGGAACTATTTGATGTACGAAAGAGAGCGACTGTAGCGCGGGACCCGAAAACGGGTTCTCGTTGTCTTTTTCCGTTGAGCTGTTGGAGTGTGAACACGCGTTAATAAAAGTATGTCTTGAAATTGGTGAGTTTCTCTTCTTTTGGCCACACCACCTGCATATAACTCAATATCTGTATCTACGCTAATGCTGATCTGATGTTACATTTCCCCTAGCGAGTCTAAAGAAATACAAAGTTTTGACAATCTTATAAATCAGTGACGGTTAGTGTTAGAATCTCTACCGCTGCTCTAGAGTGGGTTAGCGAAAAAAGTTGGCGGCTTCAGTGCAGTGCCCAGAAAGGAAATCGACAAAGCGTGGTAAAAAAATTGTCTGCACTGGAAGCAGCGTGTATGTGATGTACACGTTTAACGAACAGTTCACTTCATCACAACATTTAGAAATCTGTGTTTTCTATAAGACTTGTTTAGAAACACCGGGGCATCAGAAAACAACACTATTTCAGAATGAACTTTTCACTTTGCAGCAGGGTTTTATAACGATATCCGCCTGGTCAATGCCTGAAAAAAAAGATAAATATTGAGAAAAATCTATTTGAAATGATTATTCAACCTCTGCTTTTAATTGAAATATTTTAATTGTAATATTTTATTACTGTTGTTTAGTTGGGGCGGCAGGAAGCGTTATAATACGGCATCTTCGCATTACAACAATGTACGTAATTGTAACGCCCAATTTGCATTTCTGACTTTAATATGCATGAAAATGCCGTAAAAATTTTAAAAAAGTTAACTGCAGGTTCGTTTGCAACAAAAGAATAAATCGACTAATATTGGTGTATTAGTTACGTGCTAATGCACTAACGAGGAGGTGCTTAACCGAATCGGGGAGAAAAGGAGTTTCTGGCATATACTCACTAAGAGAAGGGATATATTGGTTGGACACATTCTGAGACATCAAGGAATTGTCAACTTAGCTTTAGAAGGAAATGTGTGGGGTAAAAATCGTAGAGGGAGACCGAGAGACGAATATAGTAAGCAGATTCAAAAGGATGTAGGTTCCCGAACGTATTCTCAGATGAAGAGACTTGCACAGGCCAGGATAGCGTGGAAAGCTGCATCAAACCAGTCTGAGGACTGAAGACAACAACAACAACAACAACAACAACAACAACAACAACAACAACAACAACATTGGTGCATTTGTGACTGATCAATAATTACGTCGTACTGCAATCCACATAACCTACTAGAAAAAACTACGGAGGATTAGATAATGAAATAAGTTATTGTTCAAGAATGAATCGTCTTTTTATTTGCATTATGAATCGTCTTTTAATTTGCATTAAGTAATTAAAAAATAATTATTTACACTCACACTGAAGAGTAACCCGAAAGGAGAGCCTAATTGTCCGAAAGAACAATATCAATCGTAAGACAATCACGGACAGAGACAAAGCAGTGCCTTCTTCTTCCTTTTGACAATTGAAAAAAAATGACAATCAATGATATTGAAGGGACAAGGCCGCCAAGCTAATTATCTAAGGGATAGGACCAGAGACCGCTTGTAATGCTTCAGTGTGCGTTAATAGAAACTGCTTGGTAGATTAAAACCGTTCGCCAGACCGTGATTTGAAACCAGGACGCAATGGTCCTGGAGTCAAATTCGGTCTCAAAAAATGTTTGTAATGCTATGGGACAAAACTGCAGTGGCCAACAGTCCCTAGCCTTACGAACTACTTTATCTCACGCCAAGGACATCACAAACACCCATGCCCGAGGGAGGACTCTAACCTCCAACGGGGAGCACCCGCGCACTCCGCAGCAAGGCGCCTAACAGCGCTTGGCCACGGAACTATTATCCGTTTATCTAGGATTTGGCTAGTAGCAATTTATTTGTTTATTGCTACTATAATCATACGTTTTTCATGACTGTTAATCGAAAAAAATCATGCCCTTTTAACATGACGCCTTCTCTTTGGTACTGAAAGTAAATCACGAGATCATAAACCTCGCTGTACACCACTATTTATCCATTGTATCAACAAACCTTTGTTCTTTTGTACATGGTTCCTATCTCTTTCTCTCACATTTTAACATAAATAAGCAACTTTTTCTATTCAAGTCTATCCTTTCCACATTTTTGAGGCGGTAGTGTGGACCAATACAAGAATAAGATATGTAGTAGAAACTTCCTCATCTTCGCTACTATGAAACGCCTAAATCTTGCTGGTCATATCTCTTGAGATACGAACTATGAACCCCATGTTTACTGCATTTTTTTCTTGTTTTGGTCCATATTATTTCCTCCTAAAAGATGGAAAGCAAATGTCTTGCAGTATAAAAGAGATTTGTATCACAGCATAGAAGATGCAGTGCACAAAGAACTTTACGTATGCATTTTACAGTCCTTTTCCATTAGATGATGTTGCTTCAGATGATCCTTTCTGTCACACCTGTATGCCTGAGAATTGACCATTTCTTCAGCGACACCCTCTTAATATCGAAATAGGCGTTGATATTATCAGCATCGCGAGCCTCTACTAAATGCTGTATTTTATCGATTGTTTTCCTTCCAAAGTAGTGAACGTCGGTTGCTGTAGTTATTATTACTCCACCACTAAAGTACGGTCAATGCAATAGTACTATTTCGAATACCCCGGCGCCTATGTTCACCACCGAAAAAATCGCGTTGCCCTTTGACCGACCACTTTAGATTTTTCCGTACTTTCATGATTTTTGTAATAATTCGAACAAAAAATAATAAAAGCATCATCATCGTTATTAGAGGCTAATTATGCCTTTCAGTGTTCAGCCTGCAGCATAGTCCCCCCCCCCCCCCCAATAAAATTCTTCCGTAATCCCCTATTACATCTCATACGTTCCTCAGTACATATTTGCGATATTTTATTCGTAGTTATTTATTATCTTTGAGTTGTTTTAACGTTATATTTCCGTTCATATTTTATTTATTTATGAAAAGCCATTTTCCTGCGATTACTCATCAATAGATTACATAGCAAATTCAAACCATTATTGGAACCTCCATTAAATGACTTGCAGCTAAAGGGGATTAGAGCCATATGAAGAAATATATGTATCAACTTTCAGAGTAATAATATCTGAACAACTTTTGCTTGATTCTTTTGATTTATTTTGTTTTATTTCTTTCGATCGGACGCATAATAGCCAAGATAGGCCGTAGTGCTGTAGAGATAGGTTTTGATGGCTGACACTCAACAAATACGTTTGTGAAATTTGGTGCCAATCGGTTAAAAGGCGCGACTTAAGAAGTGGGAACAAGTTACAGACAGAATCATAGAGAGTGTCAAATCGCCATTATTTTTGCAAATATCTTTGGAACGATAAAAGCTGTAGAGAATTTTCTCATCTACAAATCCGTTTATTCCATTTCCGTCTGAGATCAAGGGTTAAGGCGTTATTTACAATTAAATTTAGAGCTGTCAATAGGCCATAGCAAACCGCTCAGTTGGTGTGTTCTACCGAGCGAGGTGGCGCAGTGGTAAAGCACTGGACGCGCTTTCGGCAGGACGGTGGTTCAAATCCACCTCCGTCCACCCAGATTTAGGTTTTCCCGTGATGGCGGTATGGTATGGTTCCTTTCACAGGGCACGGCCGATTTCCTCCCATACCCGTCCCCAAAAAACCCGTGCTTGAGCTCAGTCTCTGATGAATTATCTCGAACAGAATGATCTATTGGCCCAAGGTCAACACAGATTTAGAAAAGATCGTTCATGCGAAAAACAACTACCTCTTTACTCACACGAAGTAATGGGTGCTATCGACAAGGGTTCGCAAATCGATTCCGAATTTCTTGATTTCCGAAGGTTTTTGACACCGTACCTCACAAACGGCTTTTAATCAAATTACGTGGTTATGGTATATCAGCCCAAATTTGCGATTGGATAGGTGATTTCCCGTCAGAGAGGACACAGTTCGTAGTAATCGATGGTAAGGCATCGACAGGTGAGATATCGGGCGTTCTACAGGGTAGTGTTATTGGTCCTCTGCTGTTCCTTATTTACATAAACGATTTAGGGGAAAATCTAAGTAGCTCCCATAGGTTGTTTGCAGATGACGCCGTCACTTACCGTCTAGTGAAATCAGCTAAAGATGAAAACCAACTACAGAACGATCTGAATAAGATATCACTATGGTGTAAAAATTGACAATTGACTCTAAATAATGAGAAGTGTGAAGTGGTCCACTTGAGTAAGAAAATATATCTGTTAAACTTTGTTTACAAAATAAATCAATCAAAAGTGAAGGCCGTAAACCCCACAAAATACCTAGGAATTACTATTACTTCAGACTTACTGTTCAACTGTATAGCTTATGGGACTTAACTACGGTGTCATCAGTCCCTAAACTTACAAACTACTTACGAATTAGCTAACACTAAGGACGGCACAAATATCCATGCCCGAGGTGGGATTCGAACCCCCGACCGTAGTGGCCGTGTAGACCGTGACTGACGCGCCGCAGTCCCCTCGGCCAACGCGGCCGGCACTTCAGACTTAAACTGGAAAGAACACGTAGATAATGTCTTGGGAAAGGCGAAACAGAGACTGCGTTTTACTGGCAGAACCCTTAAAAGATGCAACAGAGCTACTAAAGATACTGCATACACTACGCTTGTCCGTTGTTATTTGGAGTATTGCTGTCCAGTGTGGGATCCTTATCAGGTGGGTTTGACGGAGAACATCGAAAGAGTCCAAAGAACGGAAGCTCGTGTCGTATTGTCACGATACAGGGGAGACAGCGTTACGGAAATGATACAGGAACTGGGGTGGGAATATTAGAACAACGGCGGTTATCGCTGCGGCGTGAGCTACTTACGAAACGCCAATCGCCAACATTCTCCTCCGAATGCGAAAATATATTCTTGACTCCCACTTACAAAGGTAGATATGACCATCAGAATAAAATACGGGAAATCAGAGCTCGAACGGAGAGATTCAGGTGTTCTGTCTTCCCGCGCGCTATTCGAGAATGGAATGTGAGATAAATAGTATAATGGTGGTTCTATGAACCCTCTGCTATGCACTTAAATGTGATTTGCACAGTTTCCCATGTAGATGTAGACGTAGATGTAGACCACGTTGTCGACGGGATGTTAAACCCTTCCTTCCTTTTACTGTTCAAACGTAAAGTGTACCAAAATACTGAATCTGGCGAAGACTAGTTGTACAGAATGAAACTTTCACTCTGCAGCGGAGTGTGCGCTGATATGAAACTTCCTGGCAGATTAAAATTGTGTGCCGGAACCGGGACTCGAACCTGGGACCTTTGCCTTTCGCGGGCAAGCGCTCTACCACTGAGCTACCCCGACACGACTCACGATGCCGCCCCACAACTTTACTTCCGCCAGTACCTCGCCTCCTACTTCTGTGAAGTTTGGAAAGTAGAAGGCGAGGTACTGGCGGAAGTAAAGTTGTGGGGCGGCATCGTGAGTCGTGTCGGGGTAGCTCAGTGGTAGAGCACTTGCCCGCGAAAGGCAAAGGTCCCAGGATCGAGTCCCGGTTCCGGCACACAATTTTAATCTGCCAGGAAGTTTCACTAGTTGTACAGTTGTAAAGGTTAGGGCAAATGTAGAGTAATTTCCCGTATTCGCGGGAGGTGGCAGTGTAGAGAGGCCGCAGACACGTGTGTTGGGTCGCCTCCGCGCTGTCACCTGGCAGGGAGTACCGGAGCTGCATTTAGATGGGAAGCCGTCCAACGAGTGTGCCGATGACGGGAGCGAAAACCTCTGCTGGTGCTGCCACCACTGCACGCCTGGCGTCCACAGCACACATGCTGTACATACCAACTGCGAGCGACGCGTTTTTGTCACGTGAAATGGGGAGCAGAAACAGTGTACTTTCATAAAAAAAAAAAAGAGTACCAAAACTAATGATAAAAAAAGTGGCATTAACACGTGTCTTCAGTCCGCAGACTAGTTTGATGTAGCTCTCCATGCTAACACGTCCTGTACAAGCCTCTTCATCTGAGAATACGAACGGCAACCTACATCATTTTAAATCTGCTTACTGTATTCCTCCCACGGTCTCCCTCTACGATTACACTTACTCGCCGGAAACTGAGGCGCACTCACCTGAAGATGGCAGCCAGTTGGGCTGCCGAAATATCGTGTCTAGTTGACGATGCTATCCGGCTAGAAGCCCGAGATGAATATTATCAGATATGACGCCGGTAAGTCTACGCAACCACAGATCCATTTCTTTTTCATTGCACTTGCCACTGGTTCTATTTCTTTATAAACTGTTTCATTAGAAGCTATTCTCCGAACTCCGTCTTTTATTATTATTATTATTATTATTATTATTATTATTATTATTATTATTATTATTTAGGCATGTTTTGAGGAACCTTTTATTGAGTTATCTGTCTACTGCTACAATGTTGGATTTAAAAATAATTTCACTAGCATATGTTATTTGTGGCTGTGTGACTTCTGTGCTGCAGAGTGTCCATACAGGGTGTCCATTTTAAATAAAATATAACTTTCTGTTAAAAAACACAGAGGCTTTAGTTTTCGAATGTTTCAAAATACCGGGTGATCAAAAACTCAGTATAAATTTGAAAACTTAATAAATAACGGAATAATGTAGATATAGACGTAAAATTTACACACATGCTTGAAATGACATGG
This sequence comes from Locusta migratoria, assembly GCA_026315105.1. Taxonomy (NCBI): domain Eukaryota; kingdom Metazoa; phylum Arthropoda; class Insecta; order Orthoptera; family Acrididae; genus Locusta; species Locusta migratoria. The sequence continues at coordinate 980,660,512 of CM048744.1, read as the reverse complement.
GGTTTTATTAGAACAAAATAAAAGTATTGCTAGACAAGTGGAAGATCTCTTGCGCGCGTCGTTTGGTGATGATCGTGTGCTCAGCCGCCACTTTCGTCATGCTTGGCCTCCCAGGTCCCCCAGACCTCAGTTCGTGCGATTATTGGCTTTGGGGTTACCTAAAGTCGCCAGTGTATCGTGATCGACCGACATCTCTAGGGATGCTGAAAGACAACATCCGACGCCAATGTATCACCATAACTCCGGACACGCTTTACAGTGCTGTTCACGACATTATTCCTCGACTACACCTATTGTTGAGGAATGATGGTGAACATATTGAGCATTTCCTGTAAAGGAACGTCATCTTTGCTTTGTCTTCATTTGTTATGGTAATTATTGCTTTTCTGATCAGATGAAGCGCCATCTGTCGGACATTTTAAACTTTTTTTTCTTTGGTTCTAATAAAACTCCGTTTCATTCCAAGCATGTGTGTAAATTTTTACCTTTCTATCTACATTATTCCGTGATGTATTAAGTTTTCAAATTTATACTGACTCTTTGATCACCCGGTATACAAGGTGTTACGGCCAATCTTTCAGGAAAGATTCCTCACACACAAGGAAAGAAAATATGTTATATGGACATGTGTTCGGAAACGTCTAATTTCTGTGTTAGAGCTCATTTTAGTATTTCTCTTTAAATGTAAATTGAAATAATTCGTGGAGATAATTGTCAAAATACCCAACTGTTTCTTTAGTATGTACTGTACTTCCTCGATTCACCGCCAGTTGGCCCAATTGAAGGAAGGTAATGTTGACTTCAGGTAATGTTCTTCCACCTACGCTCACTAAAGCACGTTATCATGATTTCATACGGGATACTCTAGCTGTGCTGCTACAACATGTGCCTTTACAAGTACGACACAACATGTGGTTCATGCACGATGGAGCTCCTGCACATATCAGTCGACGTGTTCGTACGCTTCTCTACAACAGATTCGATGACCAATGGATTGATAGAGGCGGACCAATTCCATGGCCTCCACGCTCTCCTGACCTCAACCCTCTTGACTTTCATTTATGGGGTCATTTGAAAGCTCTTGTCTACCTAACCCCGGTACCAAATGTAGAGACTCTTCGTGCTGGTATTGTGAACGGCTGTGATACAATACGCCATTCTCCAGAGCTGCATCAACTCATCATGGATTCCATGCGACGGAGAGTGGATGCATGTATCCTCGCTAACTGAGTACATTTTGATCATTTCCTGTGACAAAGTGTTTGAAGTCACACTGGTACGTTCTGTTGCTGTGTGTTTCCATTCCATGATTAATGTGATCTGAAGAGAAGTAATAAAATGAGCTCTAACATGGAAATTAAGAGTTTCCGGACACATGTCCACATAACATATTTTCCTTCTTTGTGTGTGACGAATGTTTCCTGAAAGTTTGGCCGTACCTTTTTGAAACACCCTGTATACATTCATGAGCTCCAGCCTTACATTGATACCGGTGAAAATCATTTTACAATAATAAAACTATTCACTCTGCAGCGGATTGTGAGCTGATATGGAACTTCCTGGCAGATTAAAATTGTTTGCCGGAACCGGGACTCGAACCTGGGACCTTTGCCTTTCGCGGGTATGCGCTCTACCAACTGAGCTATTCCGACACGACTCACGATGCCGCCTCACAACTTTACTTCCGCCAGTTTCATTCTAGAAACATCCCTTAGGCAGTGGCTAAGCCATGTCTCCACCGTATCCTTTCTTCCAGGAGTGCTAGTCTTGCATGTTTCGCAGGAGAGCTTCTGTGAAGTTTGCAAAGTAGGAGGCGAGGTACTGGCGGAAGTAAAGTTGTGAGGCGGCATCGTGAGTCGTGTCTGGATAGCACAGTCAGCAGTGCGCTTGCCCGCGAAAGGCAAAGGTCCCAGGTTCGAGTCCCGGTTCCGGCACACAATTTTAATCTGTTAGGAAGTTTCGTATCAGCGCACACTCCGCTGAAGAGTGAAAGTTTCATTCTGGATCAATAATATTGTCATTGTTTTCAGATGGCAATACGATTTCGTAAAGGCAATAACATATGTCCGACAGGGAGAAAGTGTGTGCTTTAATCATATAGTGTTGGCTAAAAAAAACATCCGAGTGCTGCGAGAAAGGTAATTGGGTTCGTGAGTGGTTTAATCAAAAGGAATGATTTTACGCAAGTGGAACGGCCGACGGAAATCCGAACAATTGAAATGAAAGATTTTTTAAAATATTTTTGAATGGGCCTAGTATCATAAGACAAACTAATTACGTTACGAGATAATTGGAAAACAAGATGTAATTAAAAGAACCACAATCCCAGCCGATGAAAGATTATGTGTAACTTTATAAATGTTGGCGACAAGGTCATTTAAATATATAAAGTTCAGTGCAATTATGTCCACTAACACGATTAGTAAAATTCTCATTGAAACATGCAAAGCAATCTCATAATTTATTTTCTTTTTAACGTCCACTATTTTGCTTCCGGGTACTGAAGGAGATAAATTTCAAGTAATTGCTTAATACCATTCTGGTTCTTTCCATGTAATCAACGAAACTCTGGGTTTAGAGATAATGGATTGCTCCTATAACATTCGATTAACTGCGCCATTACTTACTTACTCATATTTCGTACCTGATTCAGATTCAGCCAAAGCATATCGAGATAGAAACGGCAAATGTAAACACTGAAAAACAGTAGTTGTGCGATAGACGCTAGCGCTCTGACGCTGTCTCGCGAAATACTGTAAAAATACTGTACACATCTGAACAAAGAATATTGTCAAAGTGGAAAATATTTTTGGGCTCATCAATACTGCTCTGTCAATATTTACGGTATTGACAATACGTCAATACTCATGCGCACACGGTCAATATATTTACTCATTGTCAGTATATTGTCAATATTATTGAACATGTGAGGGCCCCTTTATATTGATAGCGGTGAAAGTCTTTTTACAATAGCTATTGTTGTTTCAGAGATATTTTGGATAAGCAAGATAGCTGGAACACCCTGTATACACAGTGCAATAGGGGGTTAAACACGGGTAAGTAGTAGCACTGTGTGTTCTCGCAAGCTGTGAGGATACAAGCAAGTAGATGTCTGAAATCGTCTCTCCGAATTGTCCGAATTGAACGCAGGTGTCTCGTTCCAACGATGTTGTGGAAATTTGTTACAGAGACGAGAGAGAGAGAGAGAGAGAGAGAGAGAGAGAGAGAGAGAGAGAGAGAGAGAGAGAGAGAGAGAGAGAGAGAGAGAGAGAGAGATGTCAGATGAAGCGCCATCTGTCAGACATATTTTATCTTTTTTTGTTTCTTTGGTTCTAATTAAACTCTTCGTCATTCCACGCATGAGTGTCAATTTTTACCTCTCTATCTACATTATTCCGTGATTTATTAAGTTTTCGATGTATATTGACACTTTGATCACCCGGTATATACATTCATGAGCCGCAGCCTTACATTGATACCGGTGAAAGTCTTTTTACAATAGCTGTTGTTGTTTCAGAGATGTTGGATAAGCAAGATAGCTGGGACACCCTGTATACACAGTGCAATATATATATATATATAAAGTTAATGGAATGCAATGTCAGAAAATCAGGCGATGCTGAAGGAATTAGATTAGGTAATGAGACAATAAAAGTAGTAGATGAATTTTGTTATTTGGGTAGCAAGGTAACTTCTGATGGCCGAAGTAAAGAAGATATACAATGCAGAATGGTATGGGAAGAAAAGCGTTTCTAAAGAAGCGAAACTTGTTAACATCCAATATTAATTTAATTGTTAGAAAGCCCTTTCTGAAAGCATTTGTCTGGAGTGTAGCATTGTATGGGAGTGAAACGTGGACGACATGGAGTTCAGATAAAAAGTTGATAGAAGCTTTTGAAATGTGGTGCTACAGACGAATGATGAAAATTAGATGGGTAGATCACGTGACTAATGAGGAGGTGCTTAACGGAATCGGGGCGAAAAGGAGTTTGTGGCATATGCTGACTAAGAGAAGACATAGATTGGTTGGTCACATTCTGAGATATCAAGGAATTGTTAAGTTAGCATTAGAAGGAAGTGTGTGGGGTAAAAATCGTAGAGGGAGACTGAGGGACGAATATAGTAAGTAGATTCAAAAGGATGTTGGTTGCCGAACGTATTCTCAGATGAAGAGACTTGCGCAGGACAGGGTAGCGTGGAGAGCTGCATCAAACCAATCTGCGGACTGAAGACAACAACAACAACAACAACAACAACAATTGGTAGAGGGGAAAATTCTCTACAACTTATCTCCCTTTCGTTTTTTTTTTTTTGTTTTTTCCATATCTCGTATCGTTTGAGACATATTTGCGAAAATAACGGAGATTTGACACCCTCTATTGAGATGTCACGTGACATTCCTCGCGTGTTTAATGATTTTCTTATTGTAACTTACACGTTGTCATTTCAAAGCAACGGTACACCGAGGAATTAACAAAAACATATAGTTCTTCGTACGATAAATGATTATCTAGTGTCTACAAATACCATATTAGCATCAGTTAACAACGGCCATCAATACTACGAGATTAAAGAACTCCTGTTTCGATTTATAGCCGTAGTGTAGTGGACAAGGTGCTGGACTGTGACGCGAAAGGTCGATGGTTCGAAACCCGACACTACCTATATTTTTTTCCTAGAAGGGTTTCAGACACACTGTTGTTGTTGTTGTTATTGTTGTTATGGTCTTCAGTCCGGAGACTGGTTTGATGCAGCTCTCCATCCTACTCTATCCTGAACAAGCCTTTTCATTTCCTCGTAAGAACATCCACTTGAATCTGCTTACTATACGCGCCTCTTGGTCTCCCTCTGCGATCTTTACCCCACACACTTCCCTCCAATGCTCTTATTAATTTATTTATTATTATTTAGATTATTATTTTGGTCCAAAACGTTCGCAAAAATTTATAAAACTACAACTCTAAAGTGGGCCGTTAAACACGTCAGTGCGATTTTTTTGGGTGAGCAAGATAGCTGGGACGCCCTGTATACACAGTGAAATAGAGGGTTAAACCCAGGTAAGTAGCAGCACTGTGTGTTCTCGCAAGCAGTGAGGATACGAGCTAGTAGGTGTCTGAAGAATTGAACGCAGGTGTCTCGTTCCAACGAGGTAGTGGAAAATCGTTACAGAGATGAGAGAGGGAGACGAGGGGAGGGAGGGAGAGAGAGAGAGAGAGAGAGAGAGAGAGAGAGAGAGAGAGATATTGGGAACGGTGCTGGAGAGCAGCTGGTGCGATGCGATATTGACACAAGTTGGCAGCCGGCGGGATGGACCGGGATTAAGGCAACAGGGAGAGCCAGGGAGAACGGCCTGGCGCTGTGACAGGAGGGGTGGGGGGCGGACAGACAGGGGAGGGGGAGGGGATGGAGGGGAGGGGGTGGGTGGCGGCTGTCGCCCACGCTTTCAATTTGCCGCCCCCGCGGCCGACAAATTCGGTTTGCAGCGAGCCCAGGTGCGGTGGGCGGCGCTCTTTAAAGTGATTCCGGCGGCGGTACGTGTCGCGATTAAAGTCTTCTGGAGGGCAGCCGCCAGCGAGAACGACCGCCGACGCCCGACCAGTCCGGCTCCAGATCCAGATCCAGATCCAGCGACAAATTGGAATTTGTGGCGCCGCCACCGGTGCTGCGCTCTGGTGGCGAGCTGGCCGGTAACAGCGACGAGCGCGTCCTCTGCAAGGAGCAGCAGGTGCCGAGGCCTGACGTCACTGCGTAAATGCCGGGTCACCGCTGAAATTAGCGGTTCTAATAATAACAATACTAATTATATGGTTAATACGTTGCGTGCAGTGGACATTTTGAGCAGCAGCTGATTGTATTTCACTGTAATGTTTTTAAAGTAAACGCCCTTTGCTACTGCGAATGAAGGGTATTATTTTTGTAAGTGACCCATACGCGTTTCGCCTTTTGTGTCAAGGTATCATCAGTGGGTGTCAGCACTTGCTACTCCACGTCAGTCTCTTTCCGGCAACCAGGTCCAAAGGTTACACTGTTTTGTGGAACACATTGCAGTTTTCTGGTTCCACTGTCACCTGTGGACACAGTATGGCAGCAGGTGACAGTGGAACCAGAAAACTGCAATGTGTTCCACAAAACAGTGTAACCTTTGGACCTGGTTGCCGGAAAGAGACTGACGTGGAGTAGCAAGTGCTGACACCCACTGATGATGCCTTGAGACAAAAGGCGAAACGCGTATGGGTTACTTAAAAAATAATACCCTTCATTCGCAGTAGCAAAGGGCGTATACTTTAAAAACATTACAGTGAAATATAATAATATGGTTCTCTGTTCCGCACGACCTCATTGAGGACTAACAGTACATGAATGGTAATAGAAAGTATATGAATAAAGAACAGTCTAGAATGCAATAATGTATTCCATTCAAGTAGTTTCAGTCTTATTTAGACCATCTTGAGGAATTTTGACTCCATCGATGTTGTGGAGCTGGCAGGTAACTGGGAGCCTTCCAGTGCGTCACTGAGTCTCACTGTGCAGTGACGAACTGGAAGGCTCCCAGTTACCTGCCAGCTCCACAACATCGATGGAGTCAAAATTCCTCAAGATGGTCTAAATAAGACTGAAACTACTTGAATGGAATACATTATTGATTTCTAGACTGTTCTTTATTCATAAATTTACATAAGAGTGCTGTTGACCCAAACATAGTGAAACGAAAATTTTTAAAAAATATGTTATGGTAATAGAAAAACTAAGTATATCGCCACAAATTTGCGATAGGATAGGGGATTTCCTGTCAGAGAGGACACATTTCGTAGTAATCGATGGTAAGGCATCGACTCGAACAGATGTGATATCGGGCGTTCCACAGGGTAGTGTTATTGGTCCTCTGCTTTTCCTTATTTACATAAATGATTTAGGGAAAAAATCTAAGTAGCTCCCTTAGGTTGTCTGCAGACGACGCCGTCATTTACCATCTAGTAACATCATCTGAAGATCAATACCAACTGCAGAACGATCTGGATATCACTATGAGGTAAAAATTGGCAATTGTCTCTAAATAATGAGAAATGTTACGTCGTCCACATGAGTACGAAAAAAAATCCGTTAAACTTTGTTTACAAGATAATTCAAAAGTGAAGGCCGTAAACTCCAAAAAATACCTAGAAAGTACTATTACTTCTAACTTAAACTGGAAAGAACACGTAGATATTGTCGTGGGAAAGGCGAACCGGAGACTGCGTTTTATTGGCAGAACACTTAAAAGATGCAACAGAACTACTAAAGAAACTGCATACACTACGCTTGTCCGTCCATTTATGGAATATTGCTGCCCAGTTTGGGATCCTTATCAGGTGGGTTTGACGGAGGACATCGAAAGAGCCCAGAGAAAGGCGTAAGCTTAACAAACCTTTCAATACTTGGATATCCAGTGGTGCGACCCATCACGACTTTGCCCGCCCATTCGTCTCTGAGTAGTCACCAGTCTTTGAGCCCATCAGTGCATTAATTATATCAGTGCGGATGCACAGGAGGATCGATCTGCCTACTACGACCACAGGTAACTGAGAATAATGGGCGAGAGGAACTACGACGCATATGGCGAACACAAGTTGAGAATTTGTTTGTGGCTGAAAAGCGTGCGCTACGGTAGTTTTTACAGCTGCGATATCCACCGTGTCCTGGTGGGGTAGTGGGTATCTTCCTTACGAGATGGGGAGCCGGGTTCGATTACCGAACATTTTCAAACGCCTCAATATAATTCGATGCCCGGAAGAATCAGCTAATAATTAATCCACTTAATTTTCAGCACATTTACAACGTACTTCAAAAGCTTCCTTTTCTTTCCTGTTCACAATAGTTGCTTCGGTTATACAAAATACACTTTTAGTACTACTCGCAACGTTTCGCTAGTATAAAACTTTACACTTAAGTCTTCATCATGCAGTCGGTCCTTACTATCGCTCTCAATCTCTCCGAGAGCGTCTTCTCTTATCTTCCCCAGCCGCTATTTAATTTATTTCTCTCTTCTCTACGTCAATGTCTTATTTGCACATCTTTTTGCTTACAACTGGTTTCATTCATACTATGCAGCCAGTATGTTATTACAAACTAGAGTCAACAATTATGTATGTTTGACGACGTTACAGCGTTCATTTTTAATGAAATAAATCGCAATTTGCGATCACCTATGGCTTTCACTGTACTAGGTTTAGATGTAATACCAATGTGCGACGAATGATAATTTGTGCCCGGCTGGGATTCGAACCCGGGATCTCCTGCTTACTAGGCAGACGCGATGACCACTCCGCCACCGAGGGCACAGTGACCACCAACCCAACTGCAGAGGACTCTTCCCTGCACGTCTCCCGCCCTATCCAAATTTCCATTCGTCACACTGTCTCTTTCCTATTACCGTAGTCTCTTTGTTCCGTAATGCTCGCAGCGACAATACTGTATTCCCGCATCAGGGAAACAGACCATGAGGTATCGAGACACAGTTAATTGTCGTCATGAGCCCAGCCTCGGCTTGGTACTCCATCTAAACCTAGTACTGTGAAAGCCATAGCCATTTATTTCATTAAAAATGAACGTTGTAACGTCGTCAAAAATATATAACTGTATACAAGCCGAGGCTGGGCTCCTGACGACAATTAATTGTGTCTCGATACCTCATGGTCTGTTCTCCCTGATGCGGGAATACAGTATTGTGGCTGCGAGCATTACAGAACAAAGAGACAGTGGTAAAGAGGAAAGAGACAGTGTGGCGAATGGAGATTTGGGTGTGGCGGGAGACGTGCAGAGAAGAGTCCTCTGCAGTCGGGCTGGTCACTGTGTCCTCGGTGGCGGAGTGGTCAACGCGTCTGCCTAGTAAGCAGGAGATCCCGGGTTCGAATCCCGGGCGGGCACAAATTTTCATTCGCCACACACTGGTATTACATCTAAACCTAGTACAGTGAAAGCCATAGGTGATCGCAAATTGCGATTTATTTCATCAGATTCAAAACATTCTCCTGTTGCATGTCGACGCTTCAACACCTCAACACGGAAACCTACATGGTATGTCGATGACCTCGAGCGTGGCGTCTACTCTGCAATTGCTGATAAATACGATTCAAATGAAACGGATTCTAGTGGAAGGCATCTGAACGTTAGAGCTGTTCGTATTGCCGCGAACACTTCCGTGCAGGGGTGCTGTTAGTATGCGGGATGCGCGAGAGTGGAGGATTTTTATGTCGCTTTATCCTGCCACAACTTGTGCACCTAAATCGCAGGCACACAAATACAGAAGAAGACACGAGGCGCGTCCTTTGGCAGAAAGCGACATTCTTCGCGCCAACTGCCGCAGAGCCAGCTTCCCTACAGTAATTTAAGCACTTCCATTGTTTTCTCGCCCAATTTCGCAAATTTATCGTCATTTATTTGGCACAGGTACGGCAGGAGATGCTTCTAGCATCGCTTGGGTGGCTCTCCCTTAACACAATCCCCTTGACACTGTAAGCATAACGCCAACTGGCAGAAGCTCTGTCCATATAAATAAAAATTAATTGCTGTTCGTTAGTCTCGCTAAAACTCGAGAACGGCTGAACCGATTTGTCTAATTTTAGTCTTGAAATATTCGTGAAAGTTCAGGGAAGGTTTAAACGGCGATAAAATATGGAAACGTTGTCCGGAAAAGAGAAAAATCGGGAAAGCATGAACATGATTTTCCCAGAGAGCTACCAATACTTTTCGTCCAATTGCGATAAAATATTGTACATTTCATGTTGAAAGCAAGAGGACGGTTCGTATCAAATAAAAATTTTGAAAAGTCGCCCAGAAAGTATGAAAATTTAGAAAAACCGAAAGCAATTTTTCTATGAATAAATGTTCCAATGTTTGTTAAGCTTATGGGACTTAACTTCGGGGGGGTCATCATCTCTCAACTTACAAACTACTTATAAACTACGTAATACTAAGGACAACACAAACATCCATGCCAGAGGGAGGATTCGAACCTCCGACGTGGGAGGCCGCACGATCCGCAACGTGGCGCTCCAGACCACTCGGCTACGAGTAAAAATCAATTGGTTGTAAGAGAGTCACTTGAATACGGCGTGACAGTACAAGGTTTGTGTGAAATAAATTTTATGGAAAATCTACTGGAAAATTTGAGAAAAACAAAGTGCGTTTTTCAATGTGTTTTTGATTCAATTCTGCACTATAACTATTCGCATGACGGAGAGGGGTATTCTGTTTTTTGTTTTATTCGTTATGGTCTTGGAACATTTTTGAGTAAAAACAAAGAGGGACAGTTAAGAAGGAAAGTCGCAAAATTCCAACCAAGTTCTTTTTCAATGTGTTTCTAACTGTTGATAACCATTCATCCGATTCCGAGAAAGTTTTGATCATTTGACATTCAACGAAAGATGAACATTCTTATGAACTAAAACTTTGGGAACATTACCCGGAAAATTTGAAAATTCGCGAGAAACGGAAAGAAATTTTTTCAATTGGATATCAATATCATTCGTCTGATTGACATAAAAGTTTGCATATTCGACGTTCGAAGCTAGAGTAACGTTCTTACGAAATAAAAATTTGAAAAGTTTCCCGGAAAATTGGAAAATTCAGAAAAAATATAGATTTTTCTATGAAATATCAAAACCATTTACCTGATTCCGATAAAATTTTGCACATTCGACGTTCAAAGCGAGAGGAAGGTTTGAGTGAAGTAAAAGGGAAAATTTATGGAAAAGAGCTCTTTTCTTTGGTATGTCAAAATCATTAGTACGATTGCGGTACAATTTTGCACATTTGACGTCCAAACCAAGAGTACATACATATTAGCAATTGCGAAGCATTGCCGGGAAGACTAGTAATAACTAAGACAGGAAGGTGTTTCAACTCGCCGCCGTGGAATGGCCGAGCGCTTTAAGGCGCCTTGGTGCGGAGCGGAGCGTTCGGTTGATCCCCGTCGGAGATTCGAGTCCTCCTCGTGTGTGTGTGTGTGTGTGTGTGTGTGTGTGTGTGTGTGTGTGTGTGTGGTTTGTCCTTTGGGTAGGTTTAAGTTAGTTTAAATAGTTTGTAAGTTCAATGTTCAAATGTTTGTTAAGCTTAAGGGACTTAACTACGGGGTCATCAGTCCCTAAACTTACAAACTACTTATGAACTACCTACAACTAAGGACGGCACAAATATTCATGCCCGAGGGGGGATTCGAACCCCCGACCGTACTGGCCGTGCAGACCGTGACTGAAGCGCCTCAGTCTCCTCGGCCACCGCGGCCGGCAGTTTGTAAGTCTAGGGACTGATAACCGCAGTAGTTGAGTCCTATAGATTTACAAACATTTGAACATATCAGACTCATGTGAAGTCTGCGAACCCAATGTTGAACGTTCCCCGTTTAGCAGCCTAGTTTTCTAGTAAAAACGCCGTGCATTCGTAAATAATATATCTGCTTTGCAGGCAAATGAGAACGCTGTTTAAAAACTAAAGGAAACATTTTTATGTCAAACGAAGAAAATAATTCTGTCTTTTTTTTTGCGGTTTTAGGGCGCACAACGTCTCAGGCCATTAGCGCCCAAATCGGAACAGAGATTCGCTAGATCTCGAACAAATTGTTAACTACCAGATAGAGTATCAAGAGAAAGCTAAAAACTAGAGATAAAAACAATTAAAAGGGTTAAATATCTTTTGATAGATTGGCCATGTTGATAAAACGCAAAACTGTAGCAGCTGCTCGTGTGTCATCGGCTAAAAGTTCCTCCAGAGTAGACGGAAAGTGAAGTCCTACACGGAGATGATTAAAATTGGGACAAGACAGTAAAACATGTCGCACCGTCAGCAGTTCACCGCAGGAGCACATCGGTGCAGGGTCGGCGGTTAGCAAATGACGGTGGCTGAAACGGCAGTGACCGATCCGCAACCGGGCCAGGATGACCTCCTCTCGCCGAGAGGGGCGTGAGGAGGTCCTCCAAGCGTCCGGGATCGGTTTTACGGTTCTCAGTTTATTGCCGTGGAATGAGAACCACGCACTGTGCCAGGACGACACGATACTCCGGCGGAGAGCCCGTTGGACATCGTGGGATGGGACGCAAAAAGTAGCCATGCGAGGCAAAAGAGTTGCTACCTTGGCTGCTATGTCGGCGGTCTCATTCCCGGGCACACCCACGTGGCCAGGGACCCACAGGAAAGAAAGTGACAGCTGTCAGCTGCTAGCAACTGGAGGGAGCGTTGTATTCGATATACGAGAGCATGGGTCGAGAGAGGGTCCTTAAGCCCGCGCCGCTGTGCTGTGCTGAGGTGTCGTGTGGTGTCTGGCAGGCCGCGCAGCCTAACCTGACCTGACCCTTGGGTCAAGTGGCGTCGAGCTGCCCGCGCCTCAAGTGACACCGGAGTCCACATCACACGGCCGCGACTGGCTGTGCTGTGCTGGTGCTGTACCAGGGCAGCTCTGACACCGCCGCGGGACCGAGTCAAGTAGCCAGCGCTGACGTGCGACTGCAAAAGTGCACTTTAGGTTACGGTAGTAACACTAAAAGTGGGCCTTTGCGATCGTCTTTTGACAGCTCGACAATTTAAATGAAAATAACGGCTTTACCATTCATCTGACGCGAAAATTGGATAACCCAATTTGTAGAGGAGAAAATTCTCTACAACTTTGCTCATTTATGTTTTTTTCATATCTCGTAGCGTTTTAAAGATATTTGCAAAAATAACGGCGATTTTTAGATGTATGTCTGTCTGTCTGTCTGTCCGTAACATGTTGCCCGTTTTTAACACGAATCGTTCAACCGATCAGCACCAAATTTTACAGACATTATTGTAGGCTGCCAGAGACCAGAATCTGCCTTTTTCAAATTTTTCGGGCAATAATAGTAATACAAAAAAAACCGTTTGTAATATAATTGTAATTTCAAACGAACCGTTCATCTGACACGAAAATTGGATAACCTAATTGACGATAAGCAGTGCGGGCAGGATGAGAATAGAGGCTTTTGAAATGTGGTGCTACAGAAGAATGCTGAAGATTAGGTGGGTAGATGGCATAACTAATTTACAGGTACCCGACAGAATTGGTGAGAAAAGGAATATTTGGCATACCCTGACCAAAAGAAGGGATCGCTTGGTAGGACACATTGTTAGACATCGAGGAATCGTAACTTTAGCATTGGAGAGAAGTGTGTGCGGTAAAAATCGCAGAGGGAGACCAAGAGACGCGTATAGTAAGCAGATTCAAGTGGATGTGGGTTGCCGTTCTTATCAGGAGATGAAAAGGCTTGCTCAGGATAGAGTAGGGTGGAGAGCTGCATCAAACCAGTCTCCGAACTGAAGACCATAACACACACACAATTCGTAGAGCAGAAAATTCTCGACAACTTGGCTCCCTTGTGTTTTTTTTCATATCTCGTATCGTTTCAGACATATTTGCAAAATAACAGATTTGACACCCTCCATTGAATTAACGAAAACCAGCCGTTCGGAGATGTCACTTGACATTCCTCGCCCAGAACTCTCTTTGGCATACGCCATCTTGCGTTGCGTATTTGATGACTTTCTTGTTGTAAGTTACACGTTGTCATTTCAAAGCAATGGCGCACTGTAGAATTAACAAAAACACGTCGTTCTTCGTACGATAAATGATAATCTGGTGTCTACAAATGCCATATTAGCATCAGTTAACAACGGCCATCAATAGTATGAAATTAAAGGACTCATCTTTCGATTGATATCCGCAGCGTAGTGGACAAGGCGATAGACTATCAAGCTAAAGGTCGGTGGTTCGGAACCCGCCACTACCTAAGTTTTTTTTCCCTAAAAGGGTTTCAAACTTGTTAATTTTTTATTATTTTGGTCCAAAATGTTTGCAAAATCTTATAAAACTACAACTGTAAAGTGGGCCGTAAACATGTCAGTGCGATTTTTTCCCATACTTTTCACATTCTCCCGTTAGTCAGTGTCCTCCGCCCCTCTCCCTCTTTCTTCTCACCCACTGTACTCATTTCACCTCTCGCGAAATTCGGCCAGCAGTTCCACTGAAATTATGTTTAAAGTTGGTTGCAATTCGCTAAGTACTGTCATTCTCATACAGTGTATTTCGAAAGTCTCGCCGCATTATATGGCATTTTTTTGCGATTTCTATTGGTTATGACGTAATATCTTTTGAGCCATGTGCCGTATGTGATTCTTAACCATGCAGCAATTGTTACCTCACGGTAAGGAATGTGTGTACCAAATTTGGTTGAACTCGGTCCAATGGTTTAGGAGAAAATGAGCAGCATGTCGCTTATGGCAGCTGTTTTTCGCGCATCTCATTGTTTATGACGTCATATCTCGTGAACTATATATCTTATGTGATTCTTACATTTACGGTGACCGTTCTCATAGATTGAAGCTTACATGTACAAAATTTCATAAAGATCGGAACAAAACTGTAGATTTGTATGCAACACGTACAAACATACGGACACTGTCCTTTATATATTAGATTGGTTTCAGGTGATTTTCCAAGCGATTCGAAATGTAATTTGGAGAGAGTGTGGTGAGAAAACGCGAAAATTCTCCGACACAGAAGCCCTGTTGAATCGATAGCAAAACTGCAAGACATCACCTGATCGTCCTCCATTTTTAAATGAACATTCTGGTTGAGGTGAGTGGTCGCCGCAGTGAGCGGCCAACAATATCCCCGAGACACCTACGGCTTGCTCCATCCTCACACATTCAGTATGAAATATTGCATTCGTCAGTCGACAAGTGCGTTATCTGAATAAAGGAAGGGAAAACAATGAATCTTTTTACCCCATAACTCTCCGCCATTCAGCTGCTGTCCTCTTTTGATAATTTTTTAGACCCATGAAGCAGCGCAGACTAATGTTCCTCTATGAGCGATAACCTTTTCATAGGTGACCGATTTGCTTGTAGCTCCCGTAGCAGTGTTCTCTCGCCTAATGATAATTTCGTGTGACTCAGTGGCTGGAGGCAGTCTTTCAAGTAGACGCCACTTCGGCGATTTGAGTCTCCCCAACTTACCCCAGTTATCCAACCGAGGAAACGAAACATTGGGTTCGGTTCAGCAGCTGCGAGACGGCTACTTCCAAGTGTTACTGCGCATGCGCAGCTACTATGACGTAAAAACCCTTGTTTGATACTTGCACTGCTGGAACGCTTTTTACACTGTTTCTGGCTGAGGAGAAGGTGAGTTTAAAGGAATAATTAAAATACTTTCCTAATAACGAAGAAGTGTAAACGAGAAATATCTGATCTCAAGTGGGAACTCAGACCTTTCTGAGCATGCGCAAATTGGCAGCTTGACCGCGCCAGAAATATTTTTCCGGGTAGCGTGTGGCTGCTTGCGGCAACTGCTGGAACACCAAACAGCCACACTCCAAGTAGCCAGAAGCGGGAGAAAGCGCTGCTGGAACACAAATTCAGCGTTGCGCATGCGCGTCAAGCAGCTGCTTGAACGAACGTCTATAGTTACTCCTCACATCGTCGAGAAGTGAAGGCCGGATTAAAGGGAACACTGTGATCCGACCGGGTTTCGATCCCGCTACCTGTTTTCATCCAAGGTCTTTACTCTGATACCTCCATGCCCAACGCCCTCTTGCTAATAGGTTGGGATCGGCCTACCTCCACAAACTGAATGTAATTCCTTACATGCACAATTGATTTTGATTTACAAGTCGTGAAAATCGTCTCCAGTCCCTCTTAATCTTTTCGACCATAATTTTGACGCTGTGTTTCGTAGTCACGAGTAATACACCACTGTTTGTACATACCGGGTGATCAAAAAGTCAGTATAAATTTGATAACTTAATAAATAACGGAATAATGTAGATAGAGGTAAAAATTGACACACAAGCTTGGAATAACATGGGATTTTATTAGAACAAAAAACCACACAAAGTATTGCTAGAAGCGTGAAACATCTCTCGCGCGCGTCGTTTGGTGACGGTCGTGTGCTCAGCCGCCACTTTGGTCATGCTTGGCCTCCCAGGTCCCCAGACCTCAATCCACGACTATTGACTTCGGGGTTACCTTAAGTCGCAATTGTATCGTGATCGACCGACATCTCTAGGGATGCTGAAAGACTACATCCGACGTCAATGCCTCACCATAATTCCCGACATGCTTTGCAGTGCTGTTCACAACATTATTCCTCGACTACACCTGTCGTCGAGGAATGGTGGTGAATAACTGAGCATTTCCTGTAAAGAACGTCATCTTTGATTTGTCTTAATTTGTGATGCTAATTATTGCTTTTCTGACCAGATGAAGCGCCATCTGTCGGATATTTTTGACCTTTTTTTTTTCTAATAAAACCCCATGTCATTCCAAGCATGTGTGCCAATTTTTACCTCTCTATCTACATTATTCCGTGATTTATTAAGTTTTCACATTTATACTGAGTTGTTGATCACCCGGTGCAATGGCTAGTTCTCCGCCAAACAGTAACAAATCCAGTAACGCCATGCGCACCGCCAAACACAATTTTTCGCTTTCCGCCACTCCGTTCTTACGTTTACCCGTGTTTACTAATAATGGCCGCTTGAAATATTAATGACTCACTGTTCGCTACTGCCATATGTTACGTAGAGGCACTGCGCTACCAGTTGACCACGAGTCTAACGCCGCGTTATCTGTAAAAGCTCAACTATTCGTCTGTACTGTGCACTGAAATGAGTAATTTGTTTTCCGGTGAGCTGATAACCGACAGTTCATCTAATGTGACGCGACACTTAAACTTCACAAAGGTAAGTCAAATACTTAAAGTTTCATATAACTGCATGAATGTTCTATGCATCATACTGAAGGCAAACTATGTACAGCGGCAGAAGAACTGAAACTACCATGCAAACATTTTTTTGTTTTGTTTAAACTTTTGGACTGCACTTTGCAGGGGTAGGCCTACATATCAGACAATTGAGCATTTGTGTTCTTCCGCAACCCCTGCACGCTAGACCTCCAGTTAACAGTGCAAGCTGTCCGGGACTGCCTGCTTGCAAGGCGAAAGGAATACGATGTAAGTCGCGCTACGTTTCACTGCTCATGTCTCCGAAAGATGCGGTTGTCATCGACAGCGTATGACACGTCCATGGAAGAGCAGTACTGTAACCAAATGCATTGACAAGTACCTCCTGAAGTAGTGTATTTGTATTGTTAAATGAAGGTATGTTCTGGTCTCAGATTTTGCAGTATCGACTGCCGGACAGTGCCACTACATATGCTTCCTAGTGTTTTCCGCGATGCAATGACTTTTCAAATAAATTACGAACGTGCGGCCGCATGAAGTTTACTTCTTCCAATATTTCGGCTGGGAACAGTCTTGCAATCTTCAGATAAAGTCGTGGACTGCCGCTCTAGCACGCGCTCAGTCCTTATAAACCGCGCTACTGCGCACGCGGTAATAATAATTTCGTGTGGCTCATTGGCCTGGTGTAAGTCTTGTACGCCACTTCGGCGACTTGCGTGTCCCTAGCCTAGCCAGTTATCCAACTGGGAAAAGGGGACCTACAGCTTAACGTAGAATCCGGATCACATGTCGTTTATAGCGACTTCTCACATCGTTTAAAGCTGAATAATGAGTCAAAGCGCAGACTGAAAGAATCCTAGGTCCGACCGGGTTTCGAACCCGCGACCCTCCGGTTTCCCGTCAAGCGCTTTACCCCAAGACCACCGGGCCCGACAGTGCACATGCGGTCAAAGATACGGGCCGAAACCCATGCATGTCATACCTCCAGTTAACAGAACAAGCTGTCCGGGACAGCCTGCCTACAAGTGGGAAAGAATAGCTTTCTGCTTAAAAAAAAGCTTGGAATCCAGCACTTTATTTAATAATAAATTAACAAAGACGCCGCTACAGCACGGCGACAATCAACCGCTCAGCCACAGATATAAGTCATACTCCCTAATGTAACGTCTTTGGTTCCTGTGTATCCGTGGCCGCATGCACAGTAGCACGGTCCGCGCATTAATGAGGACGAAGCGCATGGTAGAGTATCTGTCCACGACCCCGACTGAAGGTGACAGAACGGTATGAAGCCGAAACTCAGAAGAAGCAAACTTTATGGGGCTGAACGCCCGAAATTTTAACTACATTTACATATTTAGGGTGCAAATCACATTTAACCCTTTAATGCGTGACCTTTTTATCTGAAGATACAAGACCTACCACAATTAATGTATAGTGTGTATATACTGAGAAAAATATTTTAAAAACATTCCTTAAAATTATTATGCACTACTAGCAACAGAAAGTTCATAGCTGGTCAGCTATATACTGCTTCTCTGATGTACCCGACGCAGTAAATGTCTATTATGCCTCTCATCTTTCCCAAAAGTAACTCGTAATGCAATGGTAGTATGTGATTGACTACTTTTACATGGCAAAGGAGGAATACTGAAGTAAACAAACGCACAATTTAGTGCAATAGCACTCTGTAATTTATAATCTCTTGGACGAGCTACTAGCATATGTAACACTATGTATGCAGGCAGCTGCAAATGAATGTGCTAAAATGTTGATCAGCCTGAGACATAATGCAAAAATGAAGTATATAGCCGATCAGCTACACTATGCATTAAAGGGTTCAGTACCTGGCACAGGGTTTATCGAACGGCTTTCATAATATTTCTCCGCCGGTCCATGGCGAGCTGGAAAAGTGAACATGACCAGATATCCCTATGCAGGTGAGAGATAACATTATATGTTCACATTCACAGGAGAAAGTTGGTGAAAGAAATTTCACGAAATGATCTTGCCGCAACGAAAAGCGCTTTTCTGCTTTTCTTTAAATATCTACCGCAACACTAAATACATTCCAAAAGGTAATATGCACCAGTCGTTATTGTGCAGATTCCGATTTCACTTGCAAGTCACTTGCCGAGATCTGGATCTGCACACTAAAGTTGTTTCTTTTTATTTAAATGACTGATTGCTGCAAATAACCCATTTATTTGGAAATCATATACAGTCGTGCACAAAATAAACCTTATTTATGAAAGACAATCTGTTAATATTGTCGCGGTGGAGAGGCCGAGCGCTCTAAGGCGCCTCGCAGCTGAGCGCGCCATTGCTCGCCGTCGGAGGTTCGAGTCCTACCTCGAGCATGGACGTGTGTTCTCCCCAGAATAAGTTAGTTTTCATTGGTTTAACTTGTTTCTAAGCCCAGGGACCGATAACCGCAGCACGCAGCAGTTAAGCACCTTTAAACATTTTTTCTTACATTTTCGCAGCCGACAGCCGGACATAACGGTTGTGTGTCTGTGAAGTGTACCTGTTTGATGTCGTTTCTAACGAAGGTTAATGCCCGAAAGCTCCAATTGTACGTGTATGAGTACCTTTCTTACGTACTCGTCGCAGCTTGATGTACGTCTTGTATGGAGAGTGAACTATGCCCATTCTTTACTCAGTTGTCAGCTACTCTTGATTCCATAACTGTAACCAAAGTGGGTTTGACAAATTCTTTAGGCCACTGTTTTTCAACCTGTCGGTCCCACCCCTTAGGGGACGGGACGGGGGGGGGGGGTGAATCGCGAAGTCTTGTTCGGGGAGGGGGAGGCGTTACAGGAGGAAGTACTTGCGTCAAACAGTAACTAGGGTTTCTGTAATACAAAAACGTATGCATGAATGAAATTTATTTAATAGTAAAATTACGGCATTTTATTTGTAACATTACTTATATGAACTGAATGTATCATAGATTCTTTTATAATACAGTGTATAATGATGAATAAGCATAAAGCCAGAAAATTGTTTTCAGCAACCAATCAATAGGTAAAAGAACATCATATACATTACTTAATTCGTGAAAATTCGATAAAAAGATGAATTTCTTTAGAAATATTCTATACAGTGGGACATTTCTTAATGACCGTAACTTTCTGCTGTGTTTTGGCTAAAGTGCAAACCACTTGTTAAGCGAAACGTTATTCTGTTTGAAATCGTGTAAAAATATAACGTCTGCAATTTCTAAAAAAACCCAAAAAATACTTCGTCCAACAATTTAAAAGAAATTAAATTTGTTTTCTTTCGCATAACAGTTTTGCTGTGGTTCATAAGGATGAGGGAGTCGCCAGAAAATTTTTACTTGGAAGGCAGTCTCCAGAAAATTTTTACAGTCGCAAATTCGAAAAGATTGAGAAACACTGCTTTAGAACGCCGCTGCTACAGAGGGCGAGTGCTGGCAGCTGGAAGCAGTGTTGCCAGCCTCTGAGGTTGAAAAGTCCCATCCAGGAATTAAAAACGTCCCTTTTCAATATGGAGTGTCCCACGTGAAAAAGAAAAAAAAATGACAGCAGCATCATATGCGGATGACTTAGTTGTAATGGCCGATTCGATTGAAAGGTTGCAAACTAATATTTCAGAGCTCGATCAGAGGTGCAAGGATTATGACATGAAGATCAGCATCTCCAAAACGAAAGTAATGTCAGTGGGAAAGACATTTAAACAGATGAAGTGTCAAATAGGAGGAACAAAGTTAGAACAGGTAGACAGTTTCAAGTACCTGGGATGTATTTTTTCGCAGGATGGCAACATAGCGAAGGAACTGGAATCGAGGTGCAGCAAAGCTAATGCAGTGAGTGCTCAGCTAAGATCTACTCTCTTCTGCAAGAAGGAAGTCAGTACCATGACTAAGTTAGCAGTGCCCCGCTATATCCTTCGACCAACTTTGTTGTATGGGAGTGAAAGTTGGGTGGATACAGGTTACCTTATTCATAAGGCAGAGGTTACAGATATGAAAGTGGCAAGAATGATTGCAGGTACTAATAGATGGGATCAATGGCAGGAGGGTGTCCATAATGAGGAAATCAAAGAAAAGCTGGGAATTAATACCATAGATGAAGCAGCTAGAGCGAACAGACTGAGATGGTGAGGTCATGTTACACGCATGGGAGAAGCAAGGTTACCTAAGAGACTCATGAGCTCGGCAGCGGAGGGTAAGAGGAGTCGAGGTAGACCAAGAAGAAAGTACTTAGATTCGGTGCAGAATGATTCTGAAGTAAAAGGCATAACATCAGACGAGGCATTGAATAGGGGATCATGGAGGAATTTTGAGGTACTATGCTCCATACTGAACGCTGAAAGGCATAATCAGTCTCTAATAATGATGATGATGATGATGATTAAAATGGAGGGAGAAGAAAAAAATTGCGGTTTCCCGATGACACAGACCGCAAAAGATCTGGAAGAGCAATTGAATGGAATAGACACTGTTTGTGCTGTTTGATGGACAGACGTACCACGCCAACATATAGCCATACTAGGATTGACAGGAGATTCTTTACTTCATCAAGACGTAGGGAAAGTACGATTGGCAGCAGTTGAAGAAAAAAAAAAGTGAGGTACCAACTAAAAGTCCCATATTCATCTCACTTTTCGCAAAAAAAAAAAAAAAAAAAAAAAAAAAAAAAAAAAAAAAAAAAAAAAAAAAAAAAAAAAAAAAAAAAATTCCCTTAGTCTTGTTGTATTACATTAAAAATTTTTATTCGATAAATAATGTATTTACGATGCTAATCGCTAACCACAGCTTTCTCTGGCAGCTAATTAAGTTCGTCTTATATTTGTGATATTCATCTATTTTTTTACGAGCTGCCCAGAACGCTGTTGTGAACTTCGTCTTTCACATTTCCTACCTCACTGAGAACAGTCGCACATCAGGGACATATTCATTATTCAATGTAAGTGTGTGTGAGATCGTTTTTCTTGTGAAGTATGGTGAAAATATAATTAGTTACGTATAAATCTTTTACTTATTTCAAATGACCCACCTTTAATAATTCATGATGTGTTTCTATTTTTCCAGCAGTAATCTTAATTATGTAATATGATGCTTGGACCCATTGTTGGACTTCTATCTATAATTTACTAGATGTACTTCGAGATCTCATTATTTGTAATTTTCATGAATGTGACTTTCTAGTAATGCCTGCACAGAAATCTTCGGAATTAAAAGAAATCCGATCGATTTAAAGAGCCTTTTGTCACGAAAGTTAACTTTTTTTTTTTAACAGTCATTAAGTCAGTACAATCTGCTCCAAGCCAACCAAGCATCATTTTACACAATGCAGCAAGAGATTTTACAGCTTCATGTACTACATCTAGTCAACATAATCAACATGGTAAGAAAGGTCATCGCGGAATCTGCTAGTTTCATTGTGTAATATTGTGCTTAGGTGTTGCTTTCATTCCAAATTGCTACTGCCGCTAAATTTTAAAGTCATGTTCCGCCTCCTTTTTTTGAGTCTTCTATTTATAAAGTTAACTAAATGTGACAGATCCACCAAATTGTTTCCTTGCATTATTGTACTGTTAGTGAACTTTAATAGCGGCTACGAACAGTAACTACTACTCCAACACCTGATCGGAAGAAGGAAAACGCCATATTACAGTCTCATTGTGAAGAATATTTGTCAAAACTTCCGCGATAAGGGACAAATGCCACGGGTTGGCACCCTGTCTGGAGAAAAGTTGTGCAGATGTTGCGGCCTGTGGAGCCACCTGTCATAAATCCTGACCTGCCGTCATACGTCCAGCTGGCGGCCTCTGCTGCCCAAACCACGCTGTCCCGCCCTCCTATCGACATCTCTTCTCTCCTCTCCTCCTCCTACATCGTTTCTCCCCTCCCTTCCGTTACCACGCTGCCTGATTTGCGTGTCGAAGCGTCGCACCTGGTGCAGATTTCTTGGTTACCAGACCACCAGGCGACGCACGGGGATGCGTCTACACCAGAGGTGGGCAGTGAGCGAGCCGCGCTCTCGGAGCCGCCTGCCTGAGCGGGAGCAGAGCAGAGCCAAGAGCAGCTGGCGTCCAGCACGTGGTTCCTGCTGGAGAGACTAGGTGGCGCTAATGAAGCCGCAGAAAGGCACCTGGCTGAGTGCGTTATAAAATAACTTATAAAGATAATAGTAACCAACTCGAATGAACAGATTCCACTGAAAGATGCTATTATCTTTATAAGTAAGTAACTGGACACTAGTCTCTAAAACGTCCAGCGCGTGCAGTCGAGGCGGCAAATATCTTATAAGGATAAGAGCGATTTTTTGTTTTATTTCAGAAGACACTGCTTACAGTGCCATTTGTCAGTTCGAATTTTGTACTTCAGGGTTTTCGTTATAATCTATGATATTACATTATGGTACAGTACGCTGTGGAGTTGAAATGGCTAGTCAAATCGGCGCGGTAAAGTGGCGTTCTATTTTCCAGTTCAACTCTAGTTGGGAGTGTGATTACTTGTTCACTGAAAGCGAAGGAGGAGCAAAATGTTTGGTATGTGGTAAAATACTAGGCATAAAAAAGTACAATTTAGAACGCCAGTATAGAACACATCACTTCAACCAGTATGGAAGTGTAGAAGGTTAAATGCGACTTAATCTTCTCAATCTATGTGAGGAAGGAAGTAAAGTAGAGGTATGTATTATAATGGTGTACCTACTTACGAGATAACTTAATCAGTGTTTTGTTTAATACCTGACTCTCACGGAACTACGTGCACCAGCAAGCATGCAGACCTCTAGCGGACACTAGGATAACTACTGGCCGAGCGCGCCGGCGGTGGTGGCCGAGGGGACAGCAGCGCTCCAGTCAGGGTCTGCACGGCCACTACGGTCGGGGGTTCGAATCCTCCCTCGGGCATGGATATTAGTGCCGTCTTTAGTGTTAGCTAGTTCATAAGTAGTTTGTAAGTTTAGGAACTGATGACCCCGTAGTTTAGTCCCATAAGCTATACAAACATTTGAACATTTTGAACTGGCAGAGCGTGAACGCTGCTCTTCTTCCGGCCTGAGCCGGAGCGCTGCTCAGTGAGCCGATTTGTACCCACCTCTGGTCTACACGGACATTTCTAGAGCACACATTTTCAACGTATGGTCCGCGGGGTACATCTACATGGCACAAAAGCAGTGGCGGCTCGTACAAAATTTGATATTACAAAAATAAACAGGAAACAAAATATACTAAAATAAAAAGCAGGACTTAAAATTGTTGTGATATTAGCTTTACCTAATGAACTAAGATCAAGTATGTTATTTATATGTTTATGATTTCCTTTATGTTTATTAATGCATTAAGATGTCCGAGGTCTTTCACTCCTCCTATACTCCACGCATCACTGTTCCAAAACAACAGACATGAAAGCAAAAAGTGCATTGCGAATATCAAATCCGCAAATCCAACTATTTTCATACACTTTCATTCTAAATTTCCTCGTGCGCTCACTTTTCGTGCCACCTCATGTAGCTTTTTGACTGGGACTTAAAACTGGAGTAGGTCTACCTAACTCTTTCACTTCGTTTCCCTCCCAAAGGTCTGTTGGAAAATGGGCTCTGTGGCAGATCATCGACAGAATTCTCCATGTTGCTCGCACAGTACGTAACGCGCACTTTCACGACCGCGAAACACTTCTTCAGCGAACGCACAAAGCGTGACTGACAATGGAAATAACGGAGCTTAGCAACATCCCCACCACGTCATCTGCGTTCTACACAAGCGACCAATGAAACTGCTTGGCTGAAGAGCGCAGTTTCACTCGCATGTTGGCTAAACATTACTGATGCTGTTTGCGATTGAAGTTTTACATCGAACACGTCAAACTTTGTACGATTGCCTTTAATTAAATACCAATTAATACTGTATTGACAGCAAGACCTTCAGGGTAATTTATAACAGCGTTGCAAACTGCATGTTTTCACTGCAGATAATAAATATAACGTTTAAAAATATTAATTTTATTTACAGAAATTAAAAATTAGACTCAGAGGTATTTGAATACGAGCCTCACACAAGTAGGTTTGAGAGACAACGTGGAAGATGCCTAAGCCAGCGCAAGATTCGTCATATAACATTCTTCCGCAACCGTTACACGCAGCGCGAAGAGAAATATTGATCTGGTGCTGCAGTCGGTCTCAGCACACAAGAGTCGCCAGGCCTGACGTCACGTCTGCGCATGCGCACTAGCGAACAGACGACTGCGCCGCCTCTCTGCGCACGTACCAGCGCGGCTGAATCCCACTTCAGCACACGGAGCTGCTTTCCAGCTATCGCGGCGAGAGCGCTCCAAAATGCGTTTTCATCCTTATTACTAGCATTCTAATACGCATTGGAAGGGAATTGGCATAATTTTATTGCGATATCTGGCTCGCATTCCAAGAGAAAGGATGTAATTTTAAACGATTTCTCACTTGAATTCGAAGAGAAATGACAATTTTAGTAATATATTTACAGTGTGCTGCAGCACATTAGCACATTATCACCAGCCACCACTGCACAGAAGCATGGCCACCTGGCTCCAACCCAAAGACCTATATAAACAACATAGACTGGCCACAGCGCCGCCATACTTGAAGCCAATTGGTAAGGCTGCCGCCATCTTTGAGAAAGTCAGTATCACGCCATGTGCGTCTGCTAACGCTCCTTCATAGATTTTATACTAATCATTGCCAGTCTTGATTTTTCCTCAATTTCTGGGCGACGCAATTCGCAAAGTAATTCACACTACGAATATCATTTCTCATTTACTACTGCACCGTGTTTACCATCGCCGAACTGCTGCATTATTTGGTGTTACTATGTTAATAATCGTTTGTATTTGCCGTCATATCTTTCCTATAAATACAGGCGAATTTCTTTAAAGTCTTTAATTACCTTTATTCTGCCTGTGGTTCAAATGATGTTTCATGACTTGAAGTAAATTACGTATTTATCGAGCACTCCACAATTTGACTCTCCTTACAGCTCTTGGTTTCTGTAGGTGTTCAGGAAACGATAATAGTGTTGAAATGGCATTTGCAAATAGCCGCTTTCGATCGGTGGTAGCATACATGAATTTTCTTCAAAATGACAATAGCATATGTAACTATACTTTGTAGGCTGCCACTTATCACGCCTCATATTGGTCACGCATTGGGTTAGCAACTCCTTGTTTTTCAAAGGAAATCTGTACAAAGAATAGTTTAATTACTGTTCATATACCTAGGCTACCTAGCCAATGGTTAATACGCTTTTGTACACTATATAAACAACTCTCATTACATTAAAACACATCAATTACAACCGTCATCTGCCTAGATGTTTGATGGTCGTTAAGTAAACAGAATTTTGAAACTTGGTAATTGCGAAAGTTTATGTATAACGAATGTTTATAGACATATACACGCTGATACACAACGACATATATAATTACATCTCTCTTTCTTTATGTATGATGTTCCCACAGTTTTATCACTGCGGTTGCTGTAGCTGTACGCCGAACATACACTGGGCTTGATTTACCACTAATAATAGTGCTTACACGTAAGTTTAGATTACAAACAGAAGCATCTGCTCACGCTGCCGCTTCAAAGTGACGTTCTCAAATATGGCGGCCAGTGTTGCTTAGTGCTGCCACCCAGCGCGCTGTAGCTTG
The DNA here is from genome assembly GCA_026315105.1 of Locusta migratoria. Taxonomy (NCBI): domain Eukaryota; kingdom Metazoa; phylum Arthropoda; class Insecta; order Orthoptera; family Acrididae; genus Locusta; species Locusta migratoria. The sequence continues at coordinate 980,634,134 of CM048744.1, read as the reverse complement.
CCTATAGCCTCTCTATGTTGTTTATATACCTCTTTGCTTCAACCAATGCCTGTCCTCAGCACAGATAATGACACCTCCCTTTATTCTAACCTCCTTGGTCCCCAATGACACGCAAAAGTTTATGTTAAGTCCTGACCGTGGTTTCAATATCTTTGATCTCATGTCAGCCTAATTCGCATTTTATGACTCGTTTTGAGAGTGACACTGATCAAAGGCACCGAAAGACCAAAGAAACTTCTAATCATACATATTCGACTGATACATCAATATTATTTTGTGCAATGAATGTATTGATTTGTAGACATTAGAACCATTACCTTTGGTCATGCCGTGAATTTTATTTTGCCACAGGGGGGAATACGTTAAAATTTTCAAGTAAAACTGTCATACTCACTCGTTCAATAAAATTACAGCTAAGTCACATAAAACGACAGGATTAAACAATCGCAGAAATGAAGTCAGAAAAATAAGAGCAGCTCACCAAGTAACTCCGTCAAAAGGCGGCATCAACTTACCTGGAAGAAAGAAAAAAACTAAATTAATTCATATGTTTTACACAAACATCCAATCTTTTTAATGCTTTTAAACAAGAAAATTAAGTTTGCACTGCGTTCATCTCTGGTTTCCCCAAGAGTTTATTAAGATGTAGCAATAAAACACCATCAACAGTTTACAGTCTTACTATATTTACATCTACATAGATACTCTGCAAATCACATTTAAGTGCCTGGCAGAGGGTTCATTAACCACTTTCGTAACTTTTCTCTACCGTTCCATTCTCTAATAGCGCGCGGGAAGAAAGAACACCTAAATCGTTCCGTTTTCGATCTTATTTCTCTTATTTTATTGGTATGGTCATGTCTCCCTAAGTAGGTGGGTGCTAGCAAGATTTTTCACATTCAGAAGTAAAAGTCGGTGATTGAAACTTCGCAAACAGATCACGCCGTAATGAATAACGTCTTTCTTTTAATGATTTCCAACCCCAATTCGTGCAACATTTCCGTGACGCTTTCTCCCCGGTAACGTGATAAAACAAAACGAGCTGCCATTCTCTGAACTTTCTAAATGTCCCCGTCAGTCCCACCTGGTGAGGGTCCCACAACGGACAACAGTACTCCAGGAGAGGACGTACAAGTGTGATGTAGGCAGTCTCTTTGGTGGATCTGGTGCATCTTCGAAGCATTCTGCCAACGAAACATAATCTTTGGTTCGCCTTCCCCACAATATTTTGTGTGTGTTCTCTCCAGTCTAAGTTGTTCGTTAGTGGAAGAAGACGTTAAATTTATCAGAAGTTTCACTCCTGTCGTCATGAGGAATAACGGCTTACACTGTATAGTAATCTACAGAGAGGGAACTGATGACCTAGCTGTTTTCTCCCCTTAAAACCACCACCACCACCACCACCACCACCACACCAACAACAACAATCTATAGAGAATGATTTAAGATCAGCTATCAAAGAAGATCCGTATATTATTTCAAAATAGGAAAACTAAGTACAGTGACAAAAAAGCCGGCCGCAGTGGCCGAGGGGACTGAGGCGCTCCAGTCACGGTCTACACGGCCACTACGGTCGGGGGTTCGAATCCCACCTAGGGCATGGATATTTGTGCCGTCCTTAGTATTAGCTAGTTTGTAAGTAGTTTGTAAGTTTAGGGACTGATCACCCCGTAGTTAAGTACCATAAGCTATACAAACATTTGGACCCCAAAAAGTATTCGTCCGACCGTGGCGCATTGACTATAATATGCACAGTTATACAAATATAGCTGCGAAATGAATAATAACTATTTCCTTACATTCGGTGATTTCTACACTTGGATTTAAAATGCTATTTATGGTACATATGCCATCGAATTTGTAGGCAAGTACACGCTATTTAAAATCACGCCTGACTGGATGTCAAGCAAGTATTCGTCTAGTAAGCAATATCTGTGGACTTGGGCTGCACTGAGACACGCCCCTCTCGCGTTCATTATGCAGTTGTTTACCTTCCAGCACAGTGGATAGTCGTGCATCCAGTCTGAAAACCATCGACTGACATTTACGTAATATGGATCGAAAACGTTGCGAAACTACAACGGAAGAGAGAGAAACCTGCGTCAGGTTGTTTCGACAAGGAAAAAGTTTTTAAGTAAGCGGAGAAACCGTAGTTACACCTACCAGTACAGTAAAGAGTATGATATACCGGTTTGATCAGAGCAATAAGTACGAACAAATCACGAAGCGGTCGTCCTGCAGTTTTGTCCAAGATGGAGAATCGACAGCTACTTCGGGAAGTCATTAAAAAATCCGAAAGTGAGCGCTCCACAACTTGCTACTGCTTTTTGCATGAGTACAGGAACGTCTATTTCAGCACAGACTGTAAGAAATATACTTCATGACGTTGGGTATGGAGGCCGAACAGCACGTAGAAAACCGTACATCAGTAAAATCAACAGAAGAAAGCGAGTTGCATTTGCAAGAAACATAATTCAGATACAAATGATTGGTAAAAGAAGCGAAGGAAGAAGGATAGGAAAGACAGGATTGACAGTGGACGCATTTGGGCATTGATATTAAGCAATGGCGACAAGTGAAAATGTGGGCCCGACCGGGAATCGAACCCGGGTCTCCCGCTTCGGGCCAGCGGTCGCTTTAACCACTTTGCCACACGTGCTCGCCTCCCGCCCGTCTCATAGTCCCACAAGTCGCACGCTATGTTTGTAGCGCCCCTATAGTCCATGCCCTCTTACACTCGCCATTACGGATTCCCGTGCGAGGTCTGACGTATGACCGCATCTGCGGTGAAGTAACTGAAGATAACGCCGTCGTCGCGTTGAAATACTTACGTCCGAAAGAACAGACACCACACCAATACAATAAATAATTCAGATGGGTCTGATTTCTAGGAGAAGGTTGTATTTGCAGAGTAGAGTCGATTTAAGTCTAATGGGAGAGTGAAAGTGTGGAGAAAAAAGAATTGTGAATTTGAAGAAAGAAATATAACAGCCTTAGTTAAACATGGAGGAGGTTCAGTACTTGTTTCGATGGTGCATGAGGGCAAATGGTATGGGGGACTTGTGTCTTATTGTCGGCATTATGAACCACGAGTTCTACATAAATGTCCTAAACACACATCTATCCAGTGGTGTGAATCACATGTGCATTAATGTGGATCATGTTCTGACGCAAGGTAATGATCCAGAACAAACGGCTCTAGACACAAAGCTGTAGCTGTTGTATAACACGCACTACTGGCTGCATACACCACCGCAATCCAAGTGCTGTAATCCTATAGAGAATTTGTGGCATTTACTAGACAGAAACATCAGGAATCGTATGTTGCAGTAGAAGTGATCTACAAAAAATGTTCAAATGTTTGTTAAGCTTATGGGACTTAACTACGAGGTCATCAGTCCCTAAACTTACAAACTACATATGAACTACTTACGAACTAGGACGGCACAAATATCCATGCCCGAGGGGGGATTCGAACCCCCGACCGTAGTGGCCGTGCTGACCGTGACTGGAGCGCCTCAGTCACCTCGGCCACCGCGGCTGGCAAGTGATCTACAGAACGCTCTACAAGATGAATGGCGTATAATTACAGTGCAAACAACAGAATCCCTGGTGAAATCTAAGCCAAGAAGAATGCAAGCAATTATAAAGAGTACAGGAGACCCTACTAAAATGACATTCTATGTTCAAAGTACTGTAGACGAATACTTATTTTGCGTCTTACATTGCCTATCTGTTCTTCTGAATGCTTAACCGTGTTAATTTAAGTAGTAATCTGCGTTCCTTTATTGTATCCTCATTTTTACCGATCAATAAAGGCATCCTTGCCCCTTCTTTATTTCAATCTGCCAGTTTTCCACTCTTTATACCCTTAAACATAACAAAAAAGCATTAGACGAATGCTTTTTGGAGTAACTGTATGTGATTTGGTGGGTGTTGTGAGAAGAGTCGCGGAATGAATGATCTGGAGGCCATATATGACAAATTTATAGCAGCAGTAAAAAAATATTATTGGTTTTCTGGAATAACAAACAAACCAATGATCTGTTATCGAATGGTGAGAAGAGAGCAAACGAGCTTATTTCGAAAACAAATTAGTTTCCGAATTGGCGGCACCAAAGGTCACGACACAATTATCGATAGCTGCAGTCACTGCCGCGGAAACACCAATACCGTTTTCAAATATTCAAATGTTTGTCAAGCTTACGTGACTAACCTGCGGGGTCATCAGTCCAGAAACTTACAAACTACTTAGAAACTAACTTATACTAAAGACAGCACAAACATCCATGCCCGAGGGAGGATTCGAACCTCCAACGGGGATCCCTGTTTTGCCAGGAACTGTTTGACGATATTGACTGTGGGTGGGCGAGCATCAAAATAACAGATCAAATCTTTTTTTAGACATCGAGGAATTGTGAATTTAGCGTTGGAGGGAAGTGTGTGGGGTAAAAATCGCAAAGGGAGACAAAGAGATGAACTTAGTAAGCAAATTCAGATGGATGTAGGTTGCCGTTCTTATGAGGAGATGAAGAGACTTGCTCAGGATATAGTAGGGTGGAGAGATGCATCAAACCAGTCTCCGGACTGAAGACCACAACAACAAACCTTTTTTTAATACAATAACTATAGTATGCAGCATTGGTCGTTTTTTATTAATGTTTTTGCAGATCGATTTCGATCACATAGTGGTCATCCCCAATGCGCCATTTCATGGTTCGACACTACATTGATATGTTCCAAAAAAATCTGTTACATTCAGCTAATTTGACGTATGATTATGCATAGCTGATATTACAGTGACTGCTGCATTGAGGATGATCACTATGTGATCGAAATCAATCTGCAAAAACATTAATAAAAAACGATCAGTGCTGCATACTATATTTTATTAATTGATTTATGGTCGCTGAGCGCATGGTTCCAAAATATGGAATCGCACTTCAAAAAAAAAAACCTTTTTTTTGCTTATGTCCCCTCATAATATGCATAAACAGCATCATAGACATCAGACAACATGGCAGACAGAATGTACTTCACACTGGTTTAGAATAGCATGATAATTTTCTCGTTTTATTCAGGCCTCGGCGCTCAAACGGCACATCTTGCCGAGACGTCACTGTGTCAGCACCTGTTTGTAAAAAGCGAGACAAAATGCACAACGTGGCCCTCTTAACAGCTGTGGGGCAGGCATCTGCAATATCGTTTTTGCAGTGTGTACCTAGAATCAGACCACTGTTGACGGAAAGCGACCATTTGTTTTCCGACGGAAAGGCCCGCTTGTTTGCCGAAACAAACAAATGATCGCTAAGGCGGAAGTTTACATTCCATTCAACAGAGTGCTCTCATATTAGTGTTGAGCGATACTTGCTTTACCTATTTGTCATACCAGGGACAGTAAAACAAAGACTAACTTGCGGATGAACAATGGCTAACGGTATCGGACACCGTAGTCCCAGGTTGTTCTTTTTATTCCGTGTTTTACAATCCCTGGTAGTACACATCTGGGCAACGAGTGCAACGCTAGGTTACTTTGGGACCGCTATGTAGAGTCGCATTTAAAAATGAGTTTTAAAAATCATTTAGCCTGAATAAAGCAAAAGATTTTACGGCTAATGCTGCTGCTTTCGTAACTGATAAAAGTGATTTTGTGGCCGTTAAGCACACCCCTCCAGATAATGGAATCCAATTTAAAGAAAATATTGCCTAGCTGGGCATGTGAAGCATTCTTCATTTACAAGACTTTAAAGATTAAGCTGTCGACTACCATTCGACACATTCTCTTCAATAAAGAATGTTTGGTAAAGAAAGTGACACCAAGGTATGTGTATGGATACTTTAATAGGAACATTAGATCAGTGACGTCTGCTATAAAAAACTGCCACGTTACGATCATCAGGAGTGAAATTAGGAAACTTTTTATGAAGAAAGATGTACTTAATGCAAAATTATATCACGCACAAAATGAGTTAACTAGGCTTGTATCCCCGTTGATCTTCGATATGTTATTTAAGAGGGTAGCTTATACTGTAAATAAGATAGTAGAAAAAATCAGGTAAAAACATTCGAAGAAAATGCAAAAGTTTGTGGGTCAAGCAGTGAATACTGATGTCATTGGTAATTCTGACTATAATTTTTATCCTAGGGTTTTAAATCTGACTGATATCGTGTTTGATGAGAATGAAGAGAAACTTCTACAGAAGGGAATGAAGTACAGTATTAATAGTAAATATGACAGAAAAGCGTTAAAGAATACTTTAGCGCAAGTTAAATTTTCATTGGATGTAAATAAAATTGCAAAGGTAGAACAGAATAAAGTAGCTGTAGCTTTAGAGAACATCACTGCGAGTGAAGAAAGGACATTCTGATAGTAATGATAAAAAAATAGTAGATAGCATAAATAAAAATCTGGTAGAAAATAATGCCATCATTACTAAAGCAGATAAGGGTTTTTTTTTTGTGGTTTTAGGGCGCACAACTTCTATGGTCATTAGCGCCCAGCCAAGAACATAGATTCGCTATGATCTAAAAAAATGTAGACTGTCAGAACATCAACAATAGGCTAAAAACGAAAGATAAAAGACAATTAAAAGAGTTAAATATCCTTGGATAAGTTGGCCAAATTGATAAAACGCAAAACTCGAGCAGCTGCTCGTGTGTCATCAGCTAAGATTTCCTCCAGAGTAGACGGAAAGTGAAGGGCTACACGGAGATGATTAAAATTAACACAAGTCAGTAAAACATGTCGCACTGTCAGCAGTTCACCGCAGGAGCATAGCGGTGCAGGTTCGGCGGATAGCAAGTGACGGTGGCTGAAACGGCAATGACCGATCCGCAACCGAGCCAGGATGACCTCCTCCCGCCGAGAGGGGCGTGAGGATGTCCTCCAAGCGGTCGGGATCGGTTTGACAGTTCGCAATTTATTGTTGTGCAGTGAAAGCCACACACTGTGCCATTGCGACACGATACTCCGGCGAAGAGCCCGTTGAACATCGTCCGATGGGACGCAAAAGGTAGCCATGCGAGGCAAAAGAGCTGCTGCCTTGGCTGCTGTGTCGGCGGCCTCATTCCCGGGCACACCCACATGGCCAGGGACCCACAGGAAAGAAACGTGACAGCTGTCATCCGCCAGCAACTGGAGGGAGCGTTGGATCCGATACACGAGAGGATGGTTCGAGAAAGGGTCCTTAAGACTCTGCAGGGCACTAAGGGAGTCAGAACATATGGCATAGAAAGGGTGGCGGTGGCGGCAGGTATACAAAACGGCCTGGTGGAGGGCGAAAAGCTCAGCCGTGAAGTTTGAGCACCGGTCAGGGAGCTTGTATTGGAAACGGTTGTCCCCGACGACGAAGGCAGATCCGACACCGGCAGTGCTCTTGGAACCATCAGTGTAAATAAATACGGCATTATCGAACCGCGAACGGAGTTCGACAAGCCTCGAGCGGAATACCAAATCCGGAGTGCTCTCCTTGGGGAGCGAACTAAGTTCGAGGTGTGTGTGAACCTGGGCCTGATGCCACGGTGGCAATGGGCTTTCGCTCAACCGAAGGGTGGAAGGAAGGGTAAAATCGAGCCGTTGTAGCAGACGGCGAAACCGGAATCCCGGTGGAAGCAAGGCAATCGCAGACAACTGATATTGGCGATCGAGTGAGTCGTCAAAAAATAATCTGTAAGATGGATGGGTGGGCATCGACCGTAGGCGGCATGCGTACCGACACGAGAGTATGTCACGTCGATTGGTCAAGGGTAATACAGCAGCCTCGGCATACAGACTTTCAACAGGGCTGGTATAAAATGCACCGGTCGCCAGACGTAATCCACGATGGTGGATAGAGTTGAGACGGCGGAGAATCGACGGCCGTGCTGAAGAGTATACAAGGCTTCCATAGTCGAGCTTCGACTGAACAATGGCCTGGTAAAGGTGAAGCAGGACGGTACGATCCGCTCCCCATGACGTGCCACTGAGGACACGAAGAACGTTAAGGGATCGGGCACAACGGGCAGCCAGGTAGGACACGTGCGTGGACCAGCAAAGTTTACGATCCAACATGAGTCCCAAGAATTTTGTAGTCTCCACGAAAGGGAGAGCAACCGGGCCGAGACGTAGAGAAGGTGGAAGAAATTCCTTGTATCTCCAGAAATTGATACACACAGTTTTCTCAGTGGAGAATCGGAAGCCGTTTGCGATGCTCCAGGAATACAGACGGTCAAGACAGCGTTGGAGAGAACGCTCCAAGAGACACGTCCGCTGGGCGCTACAATAAATTGCGAAATCGTCAACAAAAAGAGATCCGGAGACGTCGGCTGAAAGGCAGTCCACGATCGGATTGATTGCAATGGCAAAGAGCGCCACACTCAAGACGGAGCCCTGTGGTACCCCATTCTCCTGGCAAAAGGTATCTGACAAAACAGAGCCCACCCGTACCCGGAACTTGCGATCCGCCAAAAACGCTTGAATGAAAAGAGGAAGGCGGCCCCGAAGGCCCCATGTGTGCAATGTGCGGAGAATGCCCGCTCTCCAACAGGTATCGTATGCCTTCTCCAAGTCGAAGAACACTGCTACTGTTTGACGCTTCTTCAGAAAGTTGTTCATAATGAAGGTCGACAACGTAACGAGGTGGTCAGCAGCAGCGCGGTGTCGACGAAAACCACATTGGATATTAGTCAGGAGGCGGCGAGATTCGAGGAGCCAGACCAACCGAGCGTTAACCATGCGTTCCATCACCTTACAGACGCAGCTCGTCAGAGAAATAGGACGATAACTGGAAGGAAGGTGTTTGTCCTTCCCTGGTTTGGGGATGGGGACAACAATGGCTTCACGCCAACTTGTGGGAACATGACCTTCAGTCCATATGCGATTGTAGGTACTAAGAAGAAAGCACTTGCCCGCTGGAGAGAGGTTCTTCAGCATTTCAATGTGAATGGAATCGGGCCCGGGAGCAGAAGACCGGGACAGGGCGAGAGCACGATCTAGCTCCTGCATGGTGAAGGCGACGTTATAATTTTCCCGATTAAAAGAGCGGAAAGAAGGCGGCCGTGCCTCCTCTACCTGTTTGCGAGGGAGAAAGGCAGGGTGGTAATGGGCAGAGCTCGAAACCTCCGCAAAGAAACGACCCAATGCGTTTGAAACATCAGCTGGGTCCACGAGGACCGCGTTCTCCACGGTCAGGCCAGGAATCGGGGAGTGGACCTTGATGCCGGACAAACGGCGTAGGCCACCCCAGACAACCGTGGAGGGAGTAAAACGGTTAAAAGAACTAGTAAAATCTGTCCAGCAAGCTTTCTTGCTGTCGTTTATGATACGACGGCACTGTGCTCTCATACGTTTGTAATTGATGCAATTCTCCAAAGTCGGGGGGCGGCGGAAGGTGCGTAAAGCACGGCGCCGGGCTCGAAGCGCGTCGCGGCAGGCTGCAGTCCACCAAGGGACCTGGACACGACGTGGAGAAGAGGATGTACGAGGTATGGAACGTTCAGCAGCAGTGAGGATAACCTCTGTGAGGTATTCGACCTGACTGTCACAGTTGGGAAAATTCTGATTGTGAAAAACAGCCATGGAAGAATAAAGCCCCCAGTTGGCTTTAGAAATGTTCCAACTGGTGGGACGTGGAGATGGGGAATGATGTAGGAAGTGGATGATACAAGGGAAATGGTCACTCGAGTACGTGTCAGAAAGGGCATACCACTCAAACCGACCGGCAAGCTGAGGAGCGCATATTGCGAGGTCTATATGGGAATAAGTGTGTGTTGTGTCAGAAAGGAAGGTCGGTGCACCGGTGTTGAGGCAGACAAGATCGAGGTGGTGGAGAATGTCCACCAAAAGGGAGCCTCTTGGACAAGGTGCCGGAGAGCCCCATAGGGGGTGGTGGGCATTAAAGTCGCCTACCAACACGAAAGGTGAAGGGAGCTGGTCAACAAGGTTTAGCACATCTGCCCTAGTAAGGGCAGATGACGATGGCGAATATATATTACAGAGGGAGAAGGTAAAGGTGGATAAGGTGATGCGGACGGCAACTGCCTGTAGGTGAGTGTGCAAGGAAATGGGATGGAAATAGACGTCGTCTCGAAGGAGCATCAGAACCCCTCCATGGGCTGGGACACCTTCCACGGGTGGCAGGTCGAACCGCACAGAGGTGTAGTGTGGCAAGTCTGCACGATCACGTGGACGCAACTTAGTTTCCTGGAGGCAGACTAGAAGCGGGCAGTGCAATCGAAGGAGTAGTTTTAACTCCTCCCGATTAGAACGAATGCCGCGAATGTTCCATTGAAGGAGTGCCATGATAAAAATGAAATAAGAAATAAGGATAAAAACCAACTAGCAAGCAGGGTCACCTCGACGGCACCTGAGGACCGGATTTCGAGGTAGCACTGCTATCGCCATCTAGTGGCAAAGGGTCATGTTCCATTGGTTCGGTCGACGCGTCTGCCACCTCCCGGAGTTGATCAGGAGGGGCAGCTTCCACCGCCGGTAGACGGCCGGGTGCCCGGCAAACGGAGCGTCCCGGTGAAACAGAAGACGGCCGAGGCCGGCAACTGTTGGATGGCGCGACCGACGAGTCACGCCGCGGCGGGGAAGGTGGGGGCTGTTCTTTTTTGGAAGCCTTCTTAGAAGCATGACGGGTTGAAGAAGCGGTTGACGATTGAGAAGTCGGAGCCTTGAGAAAATCTTCGCGGACGGGTTCCCTTTTTGAACTCCGGGCAGCAGATTTGGGTGCCCGGGATGTGTGTGAACTGGTCGACGAATTCAGTGTAGCACGGGTAGAAGGCATCGGAGAGGTGGAACGAGCAATTTTCGGGCTAGCCGATCTGACGACAGTGTCACTGAACGTTAAATCGCAAGTCTGAATGCCCACCTCCTTAGTTGGTCGAGGGGAGGCGAGGACCTGGCTGAAAGTACCTGACGGGAGTACTGCGGGCTTCCTACTAGCTAATAACTTCCGAGCGGCATAGGTCGAGACCTTCTCCTTCACGCGAATCTCTTGGATGACCCGCTCTTCTTTATAAACGGGGCAGTCCCGTGAAGAAGCAGCATGGTCACCCATGCAATTAATGCAGCGAGGGGATGGAGGTAGACATTCACCCTCATGAGCGTCCCTGCCACAGGTGGCGCACTTGGCTGCATTTGGACAAGATTTACTGGTATGATTGTACCTTTGGCAATGGAAGCAGCGTGTAGGATTTGGTATGTACGGGCGGACGGAAATGACCTCGTAGCCCGCTTTCACTTTCGATGGCAGGTCAACCTTGTCAATAGTCAAGAAGACAGTACGGGTTGGCATGAGTTCATTGTTAATCTTTTTCATCACGCGATGAACATCCGTGACTCCCTGATCGGACATATAGTTCAATATCTCCTCGTCCGATAACCCATCCAGTGATCTAGAAAACACTACCCCCCGCGAAGAGTTGAGGGTGCGGTGAGCCTCCACTTTCACAGGGAAAGTATGTACAAGGGTAGCTCGAAGTAACTTCTGCGCCTGGAATGCATTTTCTATTTCGAGCAACAAGGTCCCGTTGCGCTGCCGAGAGCAGGTCTTCAAGGGACCAGCGATCGCATCGACACCCTTCTGAATAATGAACGGATTTACTGCAGAAAAATCCTTATCGTCGGTACGTGATACCACCAGGAACCTAGGAATGTTTGGCAATGCTTTCTGTGGCTGAGAATCATGTTTCCGCTTATGGGTCAAGGTTATAGATGATGTGGAAGGTTTCATAGCGGAGGTGTCCCCCATGATTACCGGCGTCTCCGATGGCGCGCTCCTTCCTTGTGGGGGCCCTCACTGAGGGCGCACCCGCTTAGGTGACTGTTCGCACCTCAGGTCACACCTCCCGAGAACGGACGGAGGGACCAATCGGCATGTTCGGAAGGTATCAGCTCGGGTAATCACCCCTCCCTGGGCCCGGCCTTTACCGGGGGGTACGTACGTGCCCTACATGTCTACCCGGGGTGGGGAGTTACGCCTTACCCCGTCACCGGCTACGCAGAGCGTGGGTCGACCTTCAGACACGCACAGGGAGGAAAGAAAGGAGGAAGGAGAGAAAGGGATGAAGGAGGGAGAATCTCAAACGCCGAGGCGGAGATTAAAGGGTGAGTCAAGAACAAGGAGAAAGGAAAAATAGGCGAAGGCTGAAGAACAAGAAAGGAAGAGGACCAAGAAGAGAAGACAGGAAGCGAAAAAGAAACCTTTGACTGATGAAAAACGCCCGTCTCCGGGCGAAGGCACAAACCGGGGGGGAAAGAGGGAAGCGGCCTGGGACAGAAGAAAGGTCGCTTCGGTTCGGGGCCCCGTGCGCGCCACACACGTACCCACAAAAGAGCTGTGGGCCCCCTGGGGGGGCAGATAAGGGTAACAGTGTAGTTGTCCTTACGAAAGATGTGTGTAGAAGAAACCATGAAATTTTTTCAAGAGAATGACATTGTAGCAATAGATAGGGATCCCACTAATGAAATTCAGGAAATATTAAATGAAAAACTAAAATCATATCCCGAAATTGTCTCTCCTCGTGAGAAACAATTTCTGAGATTAATGAACCCCAAAGCCCCGAAGTTAAGATCACAGGTCAAGGTTCACAAGGAGCTGAAACCGATTAGGCCATTGGTTGATGGTAGAGAGGGTCCTCTTCAGAAGGTAACTAAAAATGCTTAAATTTAAAAAAATAGAAAAAAAATTGACAAACAGTTCTCAGTAAAAAACAGTACTCAGTTAGTCGATGCAATCAAAGATGTGCCCATCACCAAAGATATGACCTTTATTTCACCTGATATAGTAAATCTATAATTTCTTCTCCTTTGATGAAAAAATGTATATGCAAAAAGATGGCCTTAGCATGGGAAGTTCTACATCGGGTTTCCTAGCATATGTGTTTATTTATCATTTAGAAACGAGGTTCTTTCATCAGTTCCCTAATTTAGTCAACAAGATTGTTTATTACTACAAATATGTTGATGATACACTGTTACTCGTCAAAGGCAGTACAGGTAATGTAGACGAAATAGTAAACGGTTTTAATGGTCTGCATAAAAAGATTGCTTTTACAGTTGAAATAGGTAACAAGTGCTCTATAAATTTTTTGGATCTTACGATCAACAATGACAATGGGAGACATGCATTTGGTATTTTTAGGAAACCTACTTCCACTGATGCCATTGTAGATTATAACTCCAATCATCACAGTTCGCATAAAAAAGTTTTCTTCCACTTTGCTTTCAATAGAATGTTTAAGCTTCCTTTAAAAAAAAACGGACTATGAGTCTGAGCTTAAATTAATAAAACAGATTGCAAAGAAAAATAATTATCCCAATAAATATGCAATGAAAATTTATAATAGGGTTGCTCTCACAAATACAAAGAAAACAAATCGAATGCTCAAAACAAAGTTGAAAAATCCAAAAGCTAAGTAACGTTGCCGTATTATGAGAAAATCAGCACAAGAAAGCGTCAGTTTTCACGAAACAAAATATTATGGAATCTTTCACTACTGAAAATTCCATAGGGCGTCTTTTAGTGACGAACATTAACAAACACAATAAATTGCACGAGTCAGGTTTATACAAACTTTCATGTGCTGACTGTAGCGCCTTCTATGTAGCACAAACGGGGAGACGCTTAGAATGAGATGTCGTGAGCATGTCGCAATCGACAGAAGAGATATAGCTGCTCGATCAAACTTTGCCGCACATCTTTTAACTACAGGACACAATCGCCATATCTGACATCACAGCTCAAACTACTGCATAGGAGAGGAAAAGGGCAGATACCTTGACCTCCTTGAGAAGATCGAGATATTTTGCCACCAAAAATTGTCCAACTACCAGCTCAATGAGCAAACATTTACAAAGAGCGTCCATTTTTGGGAGTTCTTCGTAGGTTGGCTTACACCCCCACAAAGGTAAGCGGCCTCTGTCACATTGTACTATTGCCGACTGCTTCATGCTCACGATGCGAGAACGTCGGTCATAAATAATACAGAGCCTTCTTCACTAATGAACTTTTCACTTGAATCTTTATTTGTCTAATATTTTGCAGCAAACTGCCATGATATTGATTTCAGAAACTAACACATTTCTGATAAGCAACCGATAAGGTGCTACATGACATATGTTTTCCCTTCCTATTTCGTGGAAACGCAGCATTTTAGCACTACACAACGTGCTACATTTTTCAAAGACTAGATGACGCTGCTCTTTGCTCTGCTGAGCACTTAAAAATATTGACCAATGAATGTTATTTTATGTTATTGTTTCCTTATTATTGTCAATTATGTTATTTCATCCAATTTGTTTTTAATTAATATTGCAACTTCGTAATGAGTGCAATAATATGTAAAAACTTTAAGAGAACAGCTCTCGATATAGCGTGGACCAGACATTGTACCCATAACAGAAAAATGAGAGCGCCAATATGTTTCATTTAATTATTTATGTAAATTTATTCATATTGCAGCTTTTTTATATACATATAAGAAATGTAAACCTTATGAGGCAATAAAGAGGGTGCTAACGACGTCCACACAGAGCCCATCTGTGAACAAATGAAAGCAGCTGGCTCAGTTTGACTTCGTATGACAACAGATAATATCAAGTTCAAGTGTTTGTATAGTCTATGGGACTTAACTACGGGGTCATCAGTCCCTAAACTTACAAACTACTTATCAACTACTTACGAACTAGGACGGCACGAATATCCATGCCCGAGGGGGGAGTCGAACCCCCGACCGTAGTGGCCGTGCAGACCGTGACAGGAGCGCCTCAGTCTCCTCGGCCACCGCGGCCGGCACAGATAATATCACCTGTATGTAGCTGTGTTGTCAACGGATATGTTAGACGTAAATGTCATTGTACATTTCACAAAAATGCTGTTTTGAACTTGGTATGTATTAATTACTCATAATCTTTGTACCCATTGGGGAGTTTTTAGTTTTTTTGATTTTGTATATTTCTTGTTGGGCCAGCTGACAACACTGAAGATGGTTTCTTGGAAAACGGAAATCGATTTGCCTGAATAAAGCAAAAGATTTTACGGCTAATGCTGCTCCTTTCAGTATTGATAAAAGTGATTTTGTGGCCGATAAGCACACCCCTCCAGATTATGGAATCCAATGTAAACATATCAATTGTTTACCGTTGCGTCCTGCTGACAGGTGAACCGTAAGTTGTGTTTTTATCAATTTTTCTCACAGTGAATAAGCTTCAGAATTTTTCGAAGCCCATGCAGATTGGAGATTAACGCGGACGCAGCCGCTGGCAGAAGCTATGAATGTGCTGTTGTGTGCTGCGGACTGGACACCTGTAGCTGGCTGCTTGGACTGGCGGCAGCTGCGCCATGTAGCTGGCCGCCTCCTCACCGACCCGTCGATACAGCCAAACGAGCCCTGTCTCTCTCTCTCTCTCTCTCTCTCTCTCTCTCTCTCTCTCTCTCTCTCACCCCTCTGTTCCCTCTCTCGGCAGTGGACAAAGGAAGCGGCCACAAGTGCTGCGCCTGTTGTGAGGATCGGGATGGCTGGGGGGGGGGGGGGCGCAGGCCAGCCAATATTACTGGAGCGGTCTGCTGCCGAGGTACCGACAGCAACAGGCCGCGGGGGGCACTGTGCACCGAGAGTGCACTATCCGTATACTTACATCCACGTACTTTTTATTGAATGGCAAATTTTATGAACAAACTGACGGTGACGCTATGGAGAGTCCATGTTTTTGTTGATAGACTTTTGTCCAATGTTCTACGTGCTGTCTTCTGAGCCAGTTACGTAGCTCCAATAGGGTATTTTCTTGTGTTAGAAATATGGTTCGAATTGTTCTTATTCTGCATGATTATAACATTCAGACAGTATTTTCGCTCATAATTCTTACAAAACATCTGTTATTTTTACGTAATTAAAGCTTCAAAATCATCAAATTTCACGATTAGATCACGTGATCGAAAACGCTCCGTTATTGGCTGAAATACTGGTGACATCATAGAACACCTACAGCGCGGCATCTAGAAGTCGGAGCTGTATTATTGTACGCGTTTCCTCCATTTCGCAGCTTTAAGTTCAGTTCTTTCGTTATCTAAACGCGCTTACAGTTTTTATGCCACAATGGAAGATGGTTATGTGAAGGTGGAGAGCGGAAACCTCCCTAAAATTGATGCAATTATGGTGTCTTCATTCTTTAAAAACAATCCAAATTTTTACGTGCCAGAAATAAGAAACGTGAAAACTGCATTGTAAGTAACGCATACCTACATTTTAAAGCTAATTATTTCGAGAGATATTTTATGCCATTGGGAAAATGTACCCTATTTGTTGATGTCAGCAGACTTAATCTGAAGTCACCATATTATGCAATAAAGGGTGAAATTTTATCTGCTATCCAAACGGCCTTGAGTGATTATGTTGGCAACATCAACACGATAGAAAATCTTTATCCAGATGTTCTGACCACATAGAATGACTAGATTAGTGTATCGTACAGTCCATGAAGTAAATAAATAATGCTGTTCCTGCTCTATGATTCTTGTATGTACCCTTGTCCGGTCAGTAAAAGTAACTCCCCTCGTAAATCAAAGGTTTCACGACAAAGTATTTGCGCTGTCACGCGATTGGCTAATGGCGACGTCTCATGATTTTCGCTACTCAGCATCTGTTGCCAACATAGTCACAGGAAGCCGCCGGGATAGTTAGTAAAATTTAACCCACTCAAGCACGAAGTTAAGGGAGTAATTTTATTTAACTACTTCAATACTGGTGCAAAGTGAAGCATCAAAACCTGTAATATACAGCAAAATGCATTGTGTATAGTTATACAATATATCTGTAGTCTAGAACTGGGACAGCGGGTTGCGTGGGCGGTGTTTTCAGAACGCTCGTAGGTTGGCAACGCACATTTCGTGTAGCCAAAGGCATGTCACTTGGAATAATATTGTTTACTTACATCAAAATGATCCTCACAGAAATACACACATGACGTAGCCGCTATTTCATTTGGATCTTTTCGCGCCAGTGTCAACCACTTTTTGCGTATCTTCTAATTTTTTGTACTTGCAAGAACAATTTCTCTGGAGTCTTGACAGATGTATTGGTACAGTGCGGAACTAAGCAATATTCGTAGGTCATTATGCAAACGTTAACGCCCAAACACGACGCCTCGGCCCAAACAATATACAGGTATTCGTGTATCTTACGAGAGCAGCAGCAGCGTGTTGTATGACGTCACAGGCATGACGTGATTCAAATGTAGCGTTTTAGCCGGCTTTCAAATTATTTGAATTTTATTTCTTTATTTTAAAAAAGTACTGAAATCCACGAGGTAAAAAAGCGTGTTCGGACCATAATATGACATAAGTAACAATTTAAAACGATTTCCAGAAAACAGTCAAATACCCTATGGCCATGTTTTAAAAGAAGCTCTGCAATCCTGGGCCTGAACAGGAGAGAGATTAGACTCATGGGTGGATTGCTGACAGGCCATGGGAATTTAAAAAAAAAAAAAAAACACCTACATACAATGGGAATAACAGAAGAGGACCCTAAATGTAGGATCTGTCATGACGGTGATGAAACTGCATCACGTCTAATCTTCGAATGCATTGCATTGGAGAGTAAAAAGGCACAGAACATTTGGGACAACCAGACACGAAGAAATTGTGTCTACTAAAGAACTGGTAAAGGGACTCCTTGCACTGTTCAAGGGCAGTGGTTGGCTTTACTAGATATACAGGGAGCGATACCGCACAATAAACTTAGTTTCGGTGCGGGCAGTGGCGGGTTGGATCAAGACTGTTTTGGCTTCCCTGAAAAAATCAAATCAATGGGGAGTCCATTATCCCCCATAGTAGCCAATCTTTTTATGGAGGACTTCGAAGACGTGGCATTGAAGACGGCGGCTCTAAAGCCAAATTGTTTTTGAAGATACTTTCTGGACGCGCCTCGTATCATCGACGTAAGTTCCGTTTGGCAACTAAATGAAATACAAAAGAAATTTTTATTGCACAAAATTCTACAACTCTTGAACTACTTTTCCACATAACTGCCGAAATTTTGTAGGCACTTGTCATAGCTTTTCAAAGCAAGACTTATTGGTCTCCAGGGAGTTTCTGCGATCGTCATATGAATAAAATTCTTCAATATCAGTCTCCAGATCGCTTTTATTTTCTAAAACATGACCGATTTCGGGACAGGTGCCCATCCACAGATCTGTTAAACAAATGTTACAACTGAATATAAGCTACTATTTACAAAGTATGATATCAAAAAGTTAAAGGAAAAACATTAAAAACATACCAAGTTTTTGAAGTTACAGAGTAACCTGTCATTATAGGTATGCAGGACCCAATTTTATCTTATTTCTACGTCTTTTATAGTTTGACAGCTGTGTATCTCATTTGTAACTGCTATTTTATAACTTGACTACTACCTTACACCTTGACCTCAGAATTGCTTCTATATGAAAGTCAATAATTACTTATTGAGAATAATTTTAACAAAAATGATCCCCACCAATCAGATGATTTTAAGTACATTATATAAAGCCTCAGGAAGCTACTATGTTTTAGTAACGACTGTGAACATTCGTTCATCACAGGACAGGTTACTCTGTAACTTCAAAAATTTGGTATGTTTTTAATGTTTTTCCTTTAACTTTTTCATATCATACTTTGTAAATAGTAGCTTATATTCAGATGTAACATTTGTTTAACAGATCTGTAGATGGGCACCTGTCCCGAAATCGGTCATGTTTTAGAAAATAAAAGCGATCTGGAGACTGATATTCAAGAATTTTACTTGTCATAGCGTGCCACAAGTGTTTGCATGCATCCTTCGCAGAAGCCGCCTGTGTATTCAACCATGTGGTAACAGCTATTTATCATAGTTGAAGTGTTGACCATCAAGGACAGATATTAGGTGTAAAAAGAGATGAAAGTCGCTAGGAGAGAGATCCGAGCTGTAATCGGTGTGTGAGATCAGGCATTATCGTGAAAAAAATTTTTTCTTTGGCAGTAATTCTCTTCCTAATCCTCTCCTTACACCTAAAATTTGCCCTTGGTGGACAACACTTCAACGATGATGACGAGCTGAAAGAACATGTTACCACATGGTTGAACACACAGGCGGCAACATTCTATGAAAAAGGCACACAAAAACTTCTGCCATGCTATGACAATTGCCTACAAAATTTCGGAAGCTATGTAGAAAAGTAGTTTAACAGTTTTAGAGTTTTGTACAATCAATATTTTTTCTGTATCTGTACCCGTTCGTTTTATATAACCAAACGGAACTTACTTGCTGGACGCGCCTCGTACTTTTATGGTGTGGCCTTATGGGGAAGAAGCTCTTGACCGCCTTTTGGACCATTTTAATTGCATGCAACCCAACATCAGATTCACAATGGAAGTGGAGAAGGAGGGGGAAGCTTCATTTTCTTGATGTTCTGGTTTACAGAAGAGATGGGTAACTGGGACATAGTTTTTGTCGAAAACCTACGCACACGGACCGCTATCTGCATGCCTCGTGCTGTCATCGTCCAATCCAACGTACTGGCGTTCTTCGGACACTAACTAGAAGAGCTTACGCCATTTCTGATGCAGAAAGTTTGACGCAAGAACTAGATCATCTCAAAGTTGTGTTTAACCAGAATGGCTACACAGAAAAGCAGATCCGCTGCGCTTTTCAGTTTGGTCCTTCACCTGAACCACTAAATGAGACACACAAATCAGTTGCTTTCCTACCTGCCGGGAGTTATTTATTAATGGTGTCATGCCATTTACTGTCTGAAACTGTATATACTGGGTTTTATCAAAGAGAACCACTTAATAACTTTCTGGAAGATATCATTTACAATTTCATCAGTTAATTCCTGTTTGTCAGGTGTGATGGCTATACTTGTATCATCAGCAAAAAGTACTAGCTTAGCATCTTCGTGAATGTAGAATGGCAAGTCATTAATATATATTAAAAACAGCAAAGGACCCAAGATGAACCTTGTGGGATCCCATTTTTGATAACTCCCCAGTTGGAGGAATTACTTGTTTCATTTATATCATGCGAACTGCTTATTTCAACATTCTGCTCTCTTCCAGTTAAGTATGATTTAAAACATCTGTGCACTGTCCCACTCATACCACAATACTTAAGCTTATCTAGAAGAATCCTATGATTTACACAATGAAAAGCCTTTGAGAGATCACAAAAAATCCCAATTGATGATGTTCGGTTATTCAAAGCATTTAATATTTCATCAGTGAAGGTACATATAGCATTTTCAGTTGAAAAGCTTTGAAAACCAAACTGACATTTTGTTAGAATGTTTTGGCGCACTTTAGGTTACGGTAGTAACACTAAAAGTGGGCCTTTGCGATCGTCTTTGACAGCTCGAAATTTAAATAAAAATTACGGCTTAACCATTAACCTGACACGAAAATTGAATAACCGAATTTGTAGAGGAGAAAATTCTCTACAAGTTTGCTCTGATATGTTTTTTCATATCTCGTATCGTTTCAGAGACATTTGCAAAAATAACGGCGATTTTGGGATGTCTGTCTGTATGTCTGTCTGTCTGTCTGTCAGCAACATGTTCCCCGTTTTTAAGACAAACCGTTCAACACCAAATTTTACAGACATAATTGTAGGCCGACAGAGACCAGAACCTCCATTTTTCAAATTTTTCGGAGAAAAAATACGGTAGTAATAAAAAAAGGCGTTTGTAATATAATTGTAATTGCAAACGAACCGTTCATCTGACACGAAAACTGAATAACCTAATTGGTAGAGGAGAAAATTCTCTACAACTTAGTTCCCTTATATTTTTTTCATGTCTCGTATCGTTTGAGAGATATTTGCAAAAATAACGGCGATTTGACAATGTCTGTCTGGTTGTAATGTGTTCCCACTTTTTAGGTCGAACCGTTCAACCGATCAGTACCAAATTGTACGGACATAATTTTTGGCTACCAGAGACCAGAACCACGCTTTTTCAAATATTTCGGGCAAGAATTGCGTTAGTAATACCAAAAAAAGCCGTTTGTAATGTAATTTTAATTGCATATAAACCGTTCATCTGATGCCAAAGTTGAATAACGGAATTTGTAGAAGAGAAGATTCTTTACAGCTTTGTTCCCATATGTTTTTTTTTTTTTTTTTTTTTTTTTTTTTTTTCATATCTCCTACCGTTTGAGAGATATTTGCAGAAATAACAGAGTTTTGGCAGCCTCCACTGATTTAACGAAAACCAGCGTTCGCAGATGTCACGTGACATTCCTCGCCCAGAACTCTCTCTGGCGTAAGCCATCTTGCGTTGGGTATTTGATGATTTTCTTACTGTAACTTACACGTTGTCATTTCAAAGCAATGGTGGACTGAAGAATTAACAAAAACAAGTCGTTCTTCGTACGATAAATGGTAATCTAGTGTCTACAAATGGCATATTAGCATCAGTTAACAAAGGCCATGAATAGTATGAGATTAAAAATTACTACTCCTGTTTGCCGCAGCGTAGTGGGCAATGCGTTGGACTGTGGCGGTGAAGGTCAGTGGTTCGGAACCCGCCACTACCTTAAAAAAAATTTCTAAAGGTTTTCAGACATTCTTATTAATTAATTTTTCATTAATATGAAAAAGGAACAACTTCCTGATGTTCTGTAAAACTTATTTATTGGCCACAAACCGGCTTTCGGCTTCTTAGGTCATCATCAGGTGACAACTGTTGTCATCTGATGATGGCCTAAGAAGCCGAAAGCCCGTTTGTGGCCAATAAATAAGTTTTACAGAACATCAGGAAGTTGTTCCTTTTTTATATTATTATCATGTTCTGTTAAGTACCGACGGAAAAATCAATTTTAATTTTTCAAATCAAATGTTGAAATGTTTGTAATCAATCGGACCAAACGGCGTGGTCATCAGTCCGTAGCTTACAAACTATTTAAACCTAGGTAAACTAACCTAAGGACAACACACACACCCTTGCCCCAGGGAGGACTCGAACCTCCACGGCGAGCAACCGCGCGCTCCGCAGCGAGACGCCTTAGACCGCTCGGCTACTCCATCGCGGCGATTTTTCATTAGTTAGATTATTGGTCCCAAATGTTTGCAAAAACTTATAAAACTACAAATATAAAGTGGGCCGTTCAACATGTCAGTGCGATTTTTTTTATATGCCACTATAATGCACAATAAATTATTGTAGCTGTTTTATTTTATGAAGGGGCTTGAAGATGGTATGAATGGGGCACTGACTTACGGTGGCTTACGGCTGTTGGGGTTCAATCTTAAATACTGTGGTTACCAGTCGGAGTTCAAACCTCAATGCAAATATGGAGCTTATGAAATCAGAGCGTGATTGGTGGAAATGACTCTTGGGCTGTTCGCGGGCGAGAAGTAATCGTGAGGCGTGGCAGTGGGAATATTTTTAGGAGCCGCCGACCGAGACAGACGGCTTGGCAGCCACACGCTAGCGATGCGGCGCCAGGGGTCGCGTTCTGTATGTACAGCACTCGCTGTGCGGGGCATGCGTGCCATGGCTCAGGGGATGACAGCCTTTTCATCGGCTCAAGGGCTGCCAAGCTTTCTACCTGTGCGGAACAGCTGTTACACTACACACACGCACGCAGAGAAAGGGAGAGACAGCATATTTGTAATTAATGGCACATACTCGACAAGCTGGATCGATTTTTTTATATACAGAAAATATTTTTTTTAACTTATTAATTTCACTGTCGCAACTATGTTGACACTGTTATCCATTCCAAGACTAAATGCCAAAATGTAAATTACTGTATGGAGACGATTTACAGTGTTGATAAATTTATCAATATCTTTTCGCAATAGCGAATTTCACTTTGCCTCACTGTATAAGGTATAGATGTTCTACCAAATGGTGACATATGAAAATTTGTGCCGGGCCGGAACTCGAAGCCGGATTTCCCGCTTTTCGCTAGTGGTCGCCTTAACCACTAGGCTACCCGAACACGACTCCATTTGGTAGAACATCTATACCTTATACAGTGACGCAAAGTGAAATTCGCTATTGCGAAAAACCAAAATATACAGACTGAGAAAAATGAGCCCAAAGTTTCCGGTCGCTTAAAAATATTTTATTAAATTTTCCCTATTTTTTTGGTACGGAGGTAGGGTTATTACTGTTTCACTTAGTATGGTCTACGGTATGGTTAATTACCTGTTGTGAGCTTTTGTTGTGCATCACTACACTAACCGTCTTCTAAGTCCTTTGGTCTCATTATGCATAACTGAACAATATATTACGCTTATTTTAACAATTGCTAATCTACGTACCTTTCATGAACTAAAAAAACTTTTAAGAGTTTTCTTAATTTGAAACAAAACGTAAATAAAGAGCAAATTATATTTCGCAAGCTAAAAATTTCAGAAAGAATAAAAGCTAGTGGCGTCAAAACTGTAACTGCAAAATGAACATATGAACATACATTGTATTGATTGTTGGAAACAAAACGATTGCAACAATGCAAATAACAAAAATACTTCGTAAAAAAGGTATTACTTACATTCGACATGGAAGTAACTGTTACTAATCGTACATCACAACAGAGCCTACCGTATAAACTATGTAAAATTAATGAAACTTACAGAAACAAGACATTATAATTAGCAGTCATTATTCGCCTTTTATTTCGAAGTCAATTGTCACTGAAACCATTTATGCGTCTTCCATGATAGCAGCAATCTGAAACGACTGGGAAAATTTGTCTTGCGATAGAAAGTCTTCCAGCTGCTCTTGAGAAATCGGTTTTTCCCTCGGGAGTTAACTGTTTTTGTGAGTCATCTTTGCGGATTGTCATTTGATTTGTAGCATTTCAGTTCTAATGAATTCCCTCTTTACCACTCTAAGGACAACCAAAGCGTTGTTTTTTTATTTTATTTTACATTTATAGTATCATCAACAGTGTACAGCCGTTGTTGTACCCACTCTGTAACTCCAAACTCACTCATTAAGCAACGACTGTGGCCTGGGAAAACATAGCGCAAAGTAATATTTTCTAATTGGGGGGGGGGGGGTTGTCATTTTCGAACGTAGCTTAGTCCCAGCACTATTTTCATGTTACAGATTTGGCCTCTACATGATCCTGACCAAAGAATAAGCTCCTTAGCAATAACATTTTGTTGTACATGTTATTTTTATGCAGCTATCATCCTCATGTGCTCCACGGCCAACGGCACCCGTCAACCCATATACAGCAGCATCCTATGTTATACACACACACAGCTGTCTTTTACAGCATACAATGTTGGTAGGAACCTTAGGCAGAATCAACGACTTTAGTAAATCATCTCGTGCCTTTTTAGTGTCTTTACGACGTTGTGAGCGAGCGTTGGCACAGCTAGACCGGAGGCTTCTTTGTCTACTGGTGGATTGCGTTTGTGGTTTTGTGATGCAAAACTGAAAATCAGACACAGACGAAGTGGCATTTTAACAATATTTCATGGGAACCGTAGCTACGACGACAACGATGATTTTTTTTTTTTTACCAAACTAGATGATCTGGAGAACTTCGTATCACTTACCTCTTAATATAAACCATATTAATTTAAATCGTATGTATTTCAGACCCAGTAGCTTTATAAAGGCATCATCGGGTACCCTATCGGCTCGATAGTGGGCGGAAAGAGTAGGCAAATCACTCACACATGTCCAGGATAATGTTCGTGTCACATTCGTGGATGTTCAGGGAAGGTTTAAGTGGTGGTAAACGAAAAGCAATTCATTTTTATCTTTGACAGTTCATATACGAATTCAGATCGTGTAAGCCAAACTTTACTCTTTCAAAGTATAATTCTGAACGCATCCAACACAACAGCTAAATCATTATTTTATACGTATTAAATCTAAATTTTCCTCGCAACTTTTCCATATTTCATCGCCGTTTAAACCTTCCCTGAACTTCCACGACTCTGACTTGAACATTATGTTGTTGGTTTTTAGAGGACTAATTGAACATTATCGTGGACATGGATGCGTGATTGCCCACTCTTTTCGCCCACGATCGAGCCGATACTTACGCTATCTGATGATGTCTTTATAAAGCTGCTAGGTCTAAAATACATATGATTTAAATTAATATGGTTTATATTAAGAAGTAGGTGATACGAAATTCACCGGGTAATTCAGAAGGGTCAGAGTAAGAGCGGAAATATGTTCTTGCATCCGCACGATGTGTCGTGTTCGTAAAACAAATGTTCAAAATGTTTGTATGTCTTATGGGACGTAACTACGGGGTCATCAGTCCCTAAACTTACAAACTACTTATGAACTACTTACGAACTAGCTCGGCACAAATATCCATGCCCGAGGGGGGATTCGAACCCCCAACCGTAGTGGCCGTGTAGACCGTGACAAGCGCCTCAGTCCCCTCGGCCACCGCGGCCGGCTCCCCGACCGCAGTGGCCGTGCAGACCGTGACTGGAGCGCCTCAGTCCCCTCGGCGACCGCGGCCGGCTGTTCGTAAAAGCAAAATACTGTTCGACAAATTTGGTAGTTAGTGACGTGTCCTTTGGTTATTTATCGGATTGCGTGCGAGCAATTTAAATCCAATTAAGATTGAACAAGTGATGCGGACAGGAGTAAAGTGGAATGACAACATTTTTTTGAAGAGTGGAGGAAAACCAATGCATTCTCGGTACATCGAAGTAATTATGTTTCTACAGAGATTGTGTTTACGAATTCTAGTGTGTGCAAATAAAATGTTTATTATTATAGTACGGTTTACCGGGCATTAAAAGTAAGTTATTTGGCAATTACGGGGAGTAATCGCGTTTGCAGGTTCCGGGCTGGCTGTCCGTTGATTGTGCTGCGGTGGCAGCGCAATATTGTCTGCCCTGCTGCCCTCCTGCCCGTCTGCCAATAATTATTGACGAATTTCCGGCCCAGCTAGACGGCCAGCACAGGCCATTCCGCGCTCGTCACGTCAGCCGACAGTGCTGAGCTACAAGGGGAGGTGGAAATCTCGCGAAATGTCAACAGATCTTGTTTCATTAAAGACTTGAGAATAGTTGTGAGTCTTTAGTTTCTCCCGGCGTATTTGATAATCAAAATATCCACGGGTGTACTGCCGGTCTATAGTGTCCAACGAGCACAATATTTCGGCGATCATACATGTCGCCATCATCAGGTGAACTGACGGACTGAGCTCCTGGAAACGCGCCGGCACGGAGATCCGCACGCTACGACTGCTCGAAGGGAACTGGCTTCTAGTCCGGTAGCGGGCCATTTAAATACCCTCGGCCCACGATGCGACCCCTCCGCGGTCCGCGCCCCGCGCCGCGGCCGCGCAGTGGAACCGATTGCGACGGCGTCTGAGATGACGTCGGCGTGAGGGCTCTGTCCGCAGTGGTCGTCACTTCGTTACGTTTGCTAGATTTACTCTCAATTAACCCAATCGCTGGTTCCCAAGCTTTGCTAAGATTATAGCCACAGTCACGGTTTATGAGGTCGTCACTGGTGGGGAGCGCCTAAGATGATCTCGGTTTGAGGAAGGCCGGCGTGTACCAGATTCCGTGTCAGTGTGGCAAGTCATATTGGACAGACGATGCGTACCGTCGAGGATCGATGCTTTGAACACCGGAGGCACACACAATTGATGTATCCGAGCAAGTCGGCGGTCGCTGAACATTGTTTGTCGCGGAATCATACGATGGAGTATGAAAGCACTAGGATTCTGGTGTCAGACGTCGAGATACTGGGACTGCGTCGTTAGAGAGGCAATTGAAATTCGCACAAGTAACGACCTCATAAACCGTGACTGTGGCTATAATCTTAGCAAAGCTTGGGAACCAGCGATTGGGTTAATTAAGAGTAAATGTAGCAAACGTAACGAAGTGACGACCACGGCGGACAGAGCCCTCACATCGACGTCATCTCCGACGCCATCGCAATCGGTTCCACTGCGCGACCGCGGCGCGGGGCGCGGACCGCTCGCGTATTTGTTGATTATGATAGATAATGCGCGAAACGTCAAATCTATTTTTTAAAGAGATGTATTAAAAGAAATTCATTTTTACTGCTTTATTTATTTATTGTTATATTTCCTTATTCGTATGCTTATCCTTGCAGAGAAAGAGCTGAAGACATTGTAGACCAAAGATATGGTCTATGACATCACGTTTCGCTGTATGTAACCTCCTTGCTATAGAGTCGCAAACGTCTTCGCTGGCCTTCAGTCCGAATTTCTTATAATTTGACGACTTTCAACCACCATATCTTGCACCCTCTTATAGCTATCGGCATAGAACTGCTTTGGTGTACAACGGGAGACTGCAGACAACACTTAAACACAGATCGTTTGCGTTCTATAGTTCTATAGTTTTCGCTGCAGAACGAAATATTCACACACACACACACACACACACACACACACACACGTAGAATTTTATATATACCCATAAGTTTCCATCCCAATATACTCCACCCTTTTATCTTTATCAACTCTCAAGCAACAATGCAACCAATAAAACCATTTTCAAAGAGTAATTATTGTTCCGCATTTCGCGTTATATTATTCATATTACTAAATATCTATCAGATCGCTATAAAACCGTGCCTAAAACCTTCCTCAGGTATAAATTAGAAACTGTACTGATATTTAAGTCTCTGCGTCTTGTCGTTCGGACGTGATAAGCGTACACCGAACAGACATTCACATTAATATATACATAGATAAATAGCTATCTGATCGCCATAAAACCGTGCCTAAAGCCTTTCCCGGGTGGACATAGTAACTGTACAAATTTTTAGCTTTCTATGTCTTGTGGTTCAGACGTGATAATCGTACACCGAACAGACACTCACATTTATAGATATAGATAGATAAATAAACTAGCAATAATTTGGTATAAAAACTTTGTTTTAACCTTATCATCTACTAGAATACTTTAATACTAAGTGCGTATTCTTTGCCGACTTTCCCCTACATACTGCAAACGAAAAAAGGCGAGTAACTACCATCCAATGACGCCTATCCAGGTTTGGTTCTCAAAAATCGATATAGGATATTAATTATTGCATGTCTATTTATTACTTGGTAGGAAACACGTCATACTGTTCCTAGTGATTTTTCACTAACAGTGTAATAAAACGGTAATGTATCTATTCGTCTACTAAGGCGCAGTATGTTGCATGTATTTTTCGTTTAAGGTAATTTCATGCAGCAATCGTCGATCATATCTAGGTCATATTAAATGAGCGAACGTAACTGCAGTCGTAGGCGTCATATGTAGGTACGTACGGTCCACAGCGCACTGGCTTGTGGAATATATCCGTAGGTGTACCGGACAATGATCCCTCTCCGGCGTTTTATTATTTTCACACTCGCCTGCTTGTACCGCGTATTCTACTATGCGGATTTTGAAAGCGCTTACGGAAGAACCGTCATATATTACAGCTAACCGCAATTGTACCAGTTAACACGTGCGCGTAACTCCTTTCAACACATTTTGTTTGGCGATGCAGAAACTTTACGAAACTTGACCGTGAAAAACACTGCATCTTTTTCCACCGCACTCCCTTCGAAACGAAATACAAAAAATGTATTCGCAATTGCTGTACAAGTTGATGGGGAAATATGAAAATTTGTGCGGGACGGGGATAATCCCCTTTTCGCGAGCACAGGAAGAGAAGTTTACTGCAATTGTCGCAAGCCTTGCTGTAGCTCATTTACATAAGATGTTCAGTGTCCGTGTTTATCTATGGAACCAATGCAAACGTCCTTTAGACATTAAACAGTACAGCTAGTGCTGATTCATATTCGCAGTTACGAATACATTTCTTTTATTTCATTGAGACCTGAAGGAGATTTGCATTGGTTCCAGGGAGGTTTAAGCAACAATTGACAGAAACGGGGGGAAACAAAACAGTAGAGGAGGAATGCGTAGCATTGAAGGCAACGGAGGACCAAATAGGAAGAAAGGCGAGACCCACAAAAAATCCTTGAATATCACAGGAAATACTACAGTTAATTGATGAAAGGAGAAAATATAAAAATGCAGTGAGTGAAACAGGCAAAATGGAGTAAGACGACTAAGGAATGAGATTGACAAGAAGTGTAAAATGGCTAAGCAGGAGTGGCTAGAAGCCAAATGCAAATCTGTAGAAGAATGTATAAGAAGGGAAAAAAATAGCTACTGCCTGCAGGAAAATATGAGAGACATTTGGAGACAAGAAAAGCAGCTGTATAAATATAAAGAACTCGGATGGAAACCAGTTCTCGTCAAAGATGGGAAACCTGAAATGTGGAAAAAGTATATAGAGGGACTCTACAAATAAGATGAACTTACAGACAATATTGTAGTAAGGGGAGAGGAAATAGATGAAGATGAGATAGAAGATACTATACTGAGAGATGAATTTGACAGAGCACTGAAGTCTAAACAAGGCCCCTGGCGTGGACAACATTCCCCCAGAACTAATGAAGTCTCTGGCAGAGCCAGCCATGACAAGACTATTTCACCTGGTATGTAAGATGTATGAGACAGGTGATATAGCCTCGAACTCTAAGAAAAATGTAATGATCCACATTCCAGAGAAAGCAGGTGCAGACAGTGTGTAAATTACAGAACCATCACCTTAACAGATCATGATTGCAAAATTTTAACACGAATTATTTACAGTTGGATGGAAAATCTGGTACAATCCGATCTTGGGGAAGATCAGTTTGGATTCAGAAGAAATATTGGAACTCGGGAGGCAATACTCACTTTACGGCTTGTCTTAGAAGATAGGTTAAGGAAAAGGCAAACCTACATTTCTAGCTTTGGAGAAAGTGTTTTCCAATCAACATTGTCAAAAGCTATTTCAAATTCTGAAATAAGCAGGTGTAAAATATAGGGAACGGAAGGTTATTTACAATCTGCACAAAAAACAGACAGCAGTTATCAGAGTTCAAGGGCATGAAAGGGATGCAGAGGTTGGGAAGGGAGTAAGACAAGGTTGTAGCCTCTCTCCAATGCTATTCAGTTTTGACATTGAGGAAGCTATAAAGGAAAGCAATGAGAAATTTGGAAAAGGAATTAAAGTTCAGGGTGAAGAAATAAAAAGATTGCGTTTTGCTGATACTGTAATTCTGTCAGAGACAGCAAAAGTCCTGCAAGAGCAGTTGAACGGAATGGACAGTGTTTTGAAAGGTGCGTATAAAATGAACACTAACAAGAGCAAAACAAGGGTAATGGAGTGCAGTGTAAGAAAATCGGGCAATGCTGAAGGAATTAGATTAGGTAACGAATCAATGAAGGTGATAGATGAGTTGTTACTTGGGCAGTAAAATAACATATGATGGTCGCAATACAGAGGATATAAAATTCAGCATGGCAATAGGAAGAAAATCGTTTTTGAAAAAGAGAAATTTGTTAACATCGAATATTAATTCAAGTGTAAGGAAGTCGTTTCGGAAGGCATTTGTGCGGAGTGTTGCCTCGTATGGGAGTGAAACATGGACGATAAACAGTGCGGACAGGAAGAGGATAGAGGCTTTTGAAATGTGATGCTAAAGAAGAATGCTGAAGATTAGGTGGGTGGATCGCGTAACTAATGAAGAGGTACTGAAACGAATTGGGGATAAAAGGAATTTTTAACCTATCTTGACTAAAAGGAATAATCGCTTGGTAGGACACATTCTTAGACACCAAGGAATTGTGAATTTAGCGTTAGAGGGAAGTGTGTGGGGTAAAAATCGCAGAGGGAGACCAAGAGAGGAATACAGTAAGCAGATTCAAATGGATGTAGGATGCAGGTATTTGAGGACAGGAAGAGGCTTGCTCAGGGTAGAATAGGGTGGAGAACTGCATCAAACCAGTCTCGGGACTGAAGACCAAAACAACAACAACAACCATATCGATAAACACATCGAGCTGGCCGTGGTGGCCGAGGGGACTCAGGCGCTCCATTCACGGTCTGCACGGCCACTACGGTCGGGGGTTCGAATCCCCCCTCGGGGATTGATATTTGTGCCGTCCTTGGTAATAGTTTGTTCATAAGTAGTTTGTAAGTTTAGGGTCTGATGACTCCGTAGTTAAGTCCCATAAGCTATACAAACATTTGAACAGAAACACGTCGCTTACACATCGTATTAATTCGAAACGTGCTGCATGCTCTCTTCTTCAGCCTGCAGTCACTTTGCATCGGTGCCATGCTCTCGACGTTTGCTCAGTGTTCAAGACGATTTATCTGTCAACAAGGACAAGCAAACTGGCCCACTGATGCAATTAATGCTATTACTTAATCTGCACGAAACGTGTAGTGCGTTATTCTAGAGAGCCGCTGTTCTTTTCGGAGTGTGCGCCTCTGTATAGCCGAGATCGATAACGGAAGGTCGTGGAGAGCCGCCGATTCCGGAAACGGCCGGTTAGTTCTGGTGGAACACCGCCAGTAGCACACACCTATTTCTGTAATCGGATTCTCACAGCAAAGGAAATTTTGCACCACCTGTGTATGCTATGAAGACATTCCTCGTGGATTTACGTTGTCATTTTTCCGAGAAAAACTTGGCCCTCTGAAGTGTTATAAAATGCACAGAAACTTTCTCGTAGTCTCAACCAGCAAAATATAACCGTTTCGTTGAATAAGTGAAGCAGTAAGAATTTTGCTTCAATAAACAGTGTAGGAACAGTATAGGGCGTTTTTTGACGTTGTATGGACGTTCTCCAATTGCAAGAATAAGAACATAGATAATTGATCGCACATGAATGCTGTATGGCAACAAGTATTTTCATAAAAAGTCGTTCCAAAGCGAATAGTCGTATTTATTGCTCAGAACACTAAAAACCGCGGCGTGCAATCTGTATCTAAAAGTTCATCCGTAATTAATAAGTTCAGAAGTTATTTTTTTAAACACCGATAACTGAACGCACGTCTACCTCTTTACTGTTCTAGATTTAGCATTTCTTTATAAAACTCAGTCAACCGCACGAAGTACACGTTTGTGCCTCGTGACTGCTCGTTACGGAGTGATGTAGACAGAGCGAACCACTTCCCGTTTGGGAGCGTTGTTTGATCGTGATCCAAAGATAACTGCTATGCTTAGTTTGCCATGTTATTTGTTTCATACTCACAGAATGTATGACATCAACTACGTGTGGACAAAGCTGCAAATGTGTGCCCAGCCGGGACTCGAACCCTGGCCTGCTGCTTTCTAGGCTGTTGTGCTGCCCCCTACACCACTGGGCACACAGTGGTCACCGCACCTGCAAGGACTACCTAAGCACGCCTCCCGTCAGATACCAATTCCCTGCTCTACCCTGCCTCAGTGGAGAGGGGGAACAAGTTTGTGGCCCTTACTCTTACGGGAATTAGTTTCATAACTACGAGTTTGAGTACTGTGGGCAGGACGAAGCTGGGAATTTGTACCTGATGGGAGGCGTGCTTAGGTAGTCCTTGCAGGTGCGGCGATCACTGTGTCCCCAGTGGTGTAGGGGTCAGCGCAACTGCCTCGAAAGTAGGAGACCGGGGTCGAGTCCCGGCTGGGCACACATTTGCAGCTTTGCCCACACACAGTTAATGTGATATATTCTATGAGTGTCAAACAAATAACAAAAGTTGAAATAAATGGCAAACTAAACATATCAGTTTTATTTTTGGATCACGATCAAACTACGCTCCCAAATG
The DNA here is from genome assembly GCA_026315105.1 of Locusta migratoria. NCBI lineage: Eukaryota > Metazoa > Arthropoda > Insecta > Orthoptera > Acrididae > Locusta > Locusta migratoria. Next base: position 980,601,532 of record CM048744.1, on the reverse strand, counting down.
GGAAGTGGTGTCATATATTGATTTTACTGTTGGACTTGTTGAGAAGCTGTGTGAGCCACAGAGACGCACTCCAGGCTGAGAAAGAGAGACCATTGCAGATAACAGGCTAAAACAGACACGTATATCTTACGGGATGTAGGCACTAAAGAAACCTAGCGAACTGCTGATGCCCTCAGCCACCGTCCCAGGGTGGAGGTTACCTTTCGGAGAAGATGGGTGTAACTTCATATAGCGTCTAGACGCTGTTGTAAGACGTTACATTGGTACTTGGTGACCAACAGGCACGTTTTAATGTACGTAACAAAGTTGATACCAGTCACTTGGGAACAGCAATGTCAGTGGTTTCACGAGGCTGGAGTTAGAGGATAAAGAAGAAAAACTGCAAGTTAGCAGCTCCCCTGAGGCATGGCCTAAGGCGGAGCCTAAGTCGTGGCCAACTGACGTAAAACATTGTTGTTGTTGTTGCCCATATTGGGTAGCGTCGTGACGTTTTACTTTCATCTGAACAATGTTGCTACCAAGTATGGATTTTGTTAGTGCACAAACAAGCAACCTCCCCCACCCGGGGAATGGCAGAAGGGACACGGCTGAAACGTTGTTCGCTAGAGGACTCAGAGAAAGGTCAAGCCACAGTTTAGATTGGTTGAACCAAGCAGCGGCCAATAGGAAATTGTTAACTGTCGGAAAGTGGGGAAAAGAAGTGCGCCCACACCGGCCGTTAAAACCCCCGGTTTTTGGATCGACAGGGGAGTTCTCAGTCAGACGAGTCGGGCGCCAGCCCGTGACTATCGCCGTCGGCTTCGGGGTGCTCCACGACAGTCTGTTTCTCGCGGGGAGTGTGTGTGTCTAGGGGATGCTGCTAGGGAACGTAATCACTGGCTTTTGTTGTGGCAACAAATTTATACTACTACTTTTTTTTTTAATCGCTAACCCCAGTGTAGACTTAGTATGGGATGCAATAAATTCAATGCCAGGTACCTATAAGTTCCAAAAAGTTTCCTAAACAAGTATCATCTCGAGTCCCGAAATCCGCATCTCTAGTAGATGCCTGTACTGTCTCTCTGCAGTCACTCCTTTCCGCTCGGGATATGCAGACTGACCTTGCTACCTCTTCCCTCTTTCCCATGTAGGACACGACAGTGGTTCGCTCTGTCTACATCACTCCGGAACGAGCAGTCAAGAGGCACAAACGTGTACTTCGTGCCGTTGACTGAGTTTATAAAGAAATGCTAAATCTAGAACAGTTAAGAGGTAAATGTGCGTTCAATTATCGGTGTTTAAAAAGACAATTTCTGAACTTATCAATGACGGATGAACAAGACAAGTTCGACACAGATTGCACGCCACTGGTTTTAGTGTTCTGCTGGAATAAATACGAATGGCATACTATAAAGTGAAAGAATAGGCCATTTTATTAGCAGGAGTTCCTTGCTAACCGGTCACTAAAACCCAAGACGCGTCAGTTCTCAGTTCGAATGTGAAGAATGAGAACTAAGTGATGACCAAGACGAGGCACGTGTTCTCCTAGAAGAACTACTTTTTGGCCGTACAATATAGTCTTGACAGTCATAAAAATTTGTAACACTATATAGGGTGTAATTCTTCATGCTTTCCCGGCGAGATCTTGACATTTTGGATAAACGGGATTACTGCCGGATGTATGCGTCGTTCTGGCACAATATTTCGGCCGCGTAACTCGCTGCCTTCTTCAGGTGCTACCTGAGACTGCCGTTTGTGGAGGACCTGAGACTCAGGTAGCACGTGAAGAAGGCAGCGAGTTACGCGGCCGAAATATTGTGCCAGAACGACGCATACATCCGGCAGTAATCCCGTTTATCCACTATATAGGGTGTTACAAAAAGGTACGGCCAAACTTTCAGGAAACATTCCTCACACACAAAGAAACAAAATATGTTACGTGGATGTGTGTCCGGAAACAATATCCACGTTATAGCTCATTTTATTACTTGTCTTCAAATCACATTAATCGTGGAATGGAAACACGCAGCAACAGAATGTACCAGCGTGACTTCAAACACTGTGTTACAGGAAATGTTCAAAATGTCCTCCGTTAGCGAGGATACATGCATCCACCCTCCGTCGCATGGAATCCCTGATGCGCTGATGCAGCCCTGGAGAATGGCGTATTGTATCACAGCCGTCCACAATACGAGCACGAAGAGAGTCTACATTTGGTACCGGGGTTGCGTAGACAAGAGCTTTCAAATGCCCCCGTAAATGAAAGTCAAGAGGGTTGAGGTCAGGAGAGCGTGGAGGCCACGGAATTGGTCCGCCTCTACCAATCCATCGGTCACCGAATCTGTTGTTGAGAAGCGTACGAACACGTCGACTGATATGTGCAGGAGCTCCATCGTGCATGAACCACATGTTGTGTCGTACTTGTAAAGGCACATGTTCTAGCAGCACAGGTAGAGTATCCCGTATGAAATCATGATAACGTGCTCCAGTGAGTGTATGTAGAAGAACATGAGGCCCAATCAAGACATCACCAACAATTCCTGCCCAAACGTTCACAGAAAATCGTTGTTGAAGACGTGAATCGAGGAAGTACAGTACATACTAACGATACAATTGGGTATTTTGACAATTGTCTGCACGAATTATTTCAAGTTACATTTAAAGAGAAATACTAAAATGAGCTCTAACATGGAAATTAAGAGTTTCGGGACACATGTCCGCATAACATATTTTATCAGCCTTGATTCCATGTTGGAATTGGTGCTGCACGACTGTATTTGATTTGTGGTAATTCTTTCAGCAATCCGTCGTCATAAATATATTTTATTTTTTATTTTTTTTGCAAATCTAGATTTCGGCCACTGTGTGGTCATTATCAATGCTAAAATAAATACAATAGAGCCAGTTAGAATAACACACATGTCACGCTATAAGCCAATTGTACAAGTTTCAGTTAAATTTGTACAATTGGCTTATAATGTGACATGTATGTTATTCTAACTGGCTCTATTGTATTTATTTTAGCGTTGACCACACAGTGGTCGAAATCTAGATTTGCAAAAAATAAAAAAATATATATTTTTACGACTGATTGCTGAAAGAATTACCACATAACATATTTTTGTGTGTGTGTGTGTGTGTGTGTGTGTGTGTGTGTGAGGAATGTTTTATAACACCCCATATAAAATCGCTCTAGTTCTTTCAAATATTTCGGCAGTTAAATATGGCGTACCAGTGACTAGCCGAATGCTTCATGTTTTTTCGACATGAGGAGAGGATGCGTTTGATGTTACCTAATACCATGTAGATTTAGTACGAAGTCCATTTTGCACTGCATCTACGTCCACGTGAGCTGCGACAGCGAAGTGGTGCTCGAATGTAATATAGTGCGTCGTCGCGATTGTGGTTGGCCGCTGCATGCGGCCACGATATTAATTCTGGCGGGCAAACTAATTACGCGAATAGTTGGGGTGGCGGTGGAGGTCCTCAGGACAGCGGAATGCTGCGGCCTCTGGAACTCTGAGTGCGTCGCAGCCAGCGCGGTCATTGCAGCGAAGCCACGAGGCGCGCCGCCGCGGTAAGCGCGGATTCTATAAAGGAGAACAGCCGCCAACTTACAGAAGGTCGTTATGCCGCACAGACGGGGCAGTTACATTGAGTAATAGAGGCCACAGACGGTAGCCGAAACGCATAGCATTGATTTGTGAATGTTCGCTAGTACAATGTTACCTTTTCAGTAAGGAGGGAAACACCAGAAGGCCAAGGAAACTATATCGGACATTCAAAATAAACCAGAACAACAAACGGGCATTATCCTATAAGGCCAAAATCCCTCGTTAGAGTCCTAAACTTGGGAGTGTTTTATCTTAATACAGGGTGTTACAAAAAGGTACGGCCAAACTTTCACGAAACATTCCTCACACACAAAGAATGAAAATATATGATTTAAGAAAACTGCTCCAGTCACTTTTTCTTGAAATGATATTTATTCCATGAAGCGTTTTTTTTTTATAAATTTTTTAATTGTTTTTAAGTTTTATCTAAAAATTTACCTACATTGTAGAAGGAGTTGCCATTTAGAAATTCCTTTAATTTCTTTTTAAATACTAGTTGGCTATCTGTCAGACTTTTGATGCTACTTGGTAAGTGACCAAAGACTTTTGTGGCAGCATAATTCACCCCTTTCTGAGCCAAAGTTAGATTTAACCTTGAATAGTGAATATCATCCTTTCTCCTAGTGTTGTAGCTATGCACACTGCTATTACTTTTGAATTGGGTCGGATTGTTAATAACAAATTTCATGAGTGAATATATATATTGTGAAGCTACAGTGAAGATCCCTAGATCCCTAAATAAATGTCTGCAGAATGCTCTTGGGTGGGCTCCAGCGATTATTCTGATTACACGCTTTTGTGCAATGAATACTTTTTTTCACTCAATGTTGAAATGCCCCAGAATATGATGCCATACGAAAGCAGTGAATGAAAATAGGCGTAGTAAGCTAATTTACTGCGATGTATATCACAAAATTTTGCAATGACTCTGATAGCATAAGCAGCTGAACTCAAACGTTTCAGGAGATCTTCAGTGTGTCTTCCAATTCAGCCCCTCGTCAATGCATAAACCTAAAATTTTTGAATTTTCCATCTTAGCTACAGATTTATGTTCAAAGTCTAAATTTATTAATGGTGTCATACCATTTACTCTATAAAATAATAATAATAATAATAATAATAATATCGTGTGGCTCATTGGCCGGGTGTAAGTCTTTAAACTGGACGCCACTTCGGCGACTTGCGTGTCCCTAGTTATCCAACCGGGGAAAGGAAAGGGGACCTACAGCTTAACGTGGAATCCGAACCACGTGTCGTTTCTGGCGACTCCTCACATCGTTGAGAGGTGAAGGATGGCTTGAAGTGCAGTCTGAAAAAATCCGAGGTCCGACCGGGTTTCGAACCCGCGACCCTTCAGTTTCCAGTCGAGCGCTTTACCCCAAGACCACCGGGCCCGACTATTTACTTTGATAAAACCCAGTATATACAGTTTCATAAAGTTTAATGAGAGTCCATTTGTAGAGAACCACTTAATAACTTCCTGGAAGATATCACAATTTCATCAGTTAATTCCTATTTCTCAGGAAAGTAGATTAAGGTACAGGCTTTTATGTAAAAATAAAATTAAATTCAAATGTTCAAATTTTTGTACAACTTATGGGACTTAACTACGGGGTCATCAGTCCCTAAGCTTACAAACTACTTATGAACTAGTTAAGACTAAAGGCGACACAAATATCCATGTCCGAGGGGGGATTCGAACCCCCGACCGTAGTGGCCGTGCTGACCGTGACTGAAGCGCCTCAGTCCCCTCGGCCACCGCGGCCGGCAAATAAAATTATTGAGATATCTTGGCACGTCTTTTTTTAAATTTCAAAACGCTACTTAAAAAAAAAAAAAAAAACACGCGTCGTATACTAAAATAGAACAATATTGGTCTACTACTACTGAATGCATCGCATTTTTCTGTCAGGCAGTGTATCTGCAGCAAGATGCGCAACAACATCGATCATAGTCTGAAGGAACTGAGCTACCAACAGCCGTAAGTACAATGAAATATTTATTCTATTACAACCAGTTTCGGCATTCCACTATGCCATCTTCAGGTCCCTACATCGGAGCATGATATCCAAAAGTAGGGATACTAAACTGGATTCGTGGATTTCGTCTCTTAGTTGAAAAAAAAACCGCAACTGCTGTTGTTTCCAACTAAGAGACGAGATCCACGAATCCAGTTTAGTATCCCTACTTTTGGATATCATGCTGCGACGTAGGGAGCTGAAGATGGCATAATGAAATGCCGAAACTGGTTGTAGTAGAATAAATACTTCATTATACTTACGGCTGTTGGTACCTCTGTTCCTTCAGATTCTTGACCAGCCGCTGTCCCGTTCCACCACCGATGATGGATTCAACAAGATAAATAAATTAAAAAACACAATTTTGTGTGTGTTCTACAAGTTTATTTTTGTTTAATTAACCGGTTTTCGGCTTATTAGGCCATCTTCAGAGTATTTACTGCTTTGTTAAAGAGTTTACAATGTTTAGATACAGTATGGGAAGAGATGCCAAATGACTACACTTAGATCGACATACATAGTATAACACTTGTTTGGCATTGTGTCATTACAGTTATCAACTTAAAAACTAAACAATGTCAAAGAAGTGTTATACTGTGCATGTCGATCTAAGTGGAGTCATTTGTCAACTCTTCCCATACATCTACATCTACATACATACTCCGCAATTCACCGTAAGGTGCGTGGCGGAGAGTACATTGTACCACTACTAGGCATTTCCTTTCCTATTCCACTTCCAAGTAGAACTAGGGAAAAAAAAAGAATGCCTGTATCCCTCCGTACGAGCCCTAATTTCTCTTATCTAGTCTTTGTGATCTTTACGCGAAATGTAAGTAGGCGGCAGCAAGATCGTACTACACTCAGCTTCAAATACCGGCCCTCTAAATTTACTTAACAGAAATTCACGAAAAGAACGTCGTCTTTCTTCCAGCGATCCCCAATTGAGTTGCCGGAGCATTTCCGTGACACTCGCGCATTGGTCGAACCTACCGGTAACAAATCTAGCTGCTCGCCTCTGAACCGCCTCTGTCTTCCTTCAAACCGATCTGCTGCGGGTCCCAAACACTTGAGCAATACTCAAGACGTGGTCGTACAAGCGTTTTATACGCGGTCTCCTTTACAGGTGAAGTACATCTTCCCAAAATTCTCCCAATAAAGCGAAGTCTGCTGTCCGCCTTACTCACAACTGTCCTTACATTTTCGTTTCATTTCATATCGCTCTGCAATGTTACGCCTAGATATTTGAACGACGCGGCAGCATCGAGAAGCTCACTACTAATGCTGTATTCGAACATTATAGGATTGTTTCTTCTACTCATGCGCATCACCTTACATTTTTCTACACTGAGAGCTAGCTGCCATTTTTCGCACCAACTAGAAATTTTGCCTAAGTCATCCTGTATGCTATTACAGTCAGTTACAGACGACACCCTCCCATACACCACAGCATCATCAGCAAACAGCCGCAAATTACAACTTACTCTGTACATCAGATCATTTATATTCGTATAGAAAATAGTAGCTGTCCTATCACACTCCCCTGGGGCACGCCTGACCATACACTCGTCTCTGATGAACACTCGCCGTCGAGAACAACGTACTGCCTTCTATTACTTAGGAAGTCTTCCAGCCAGTCACCAACCTGTGAACCTATTCCATAAGCTCGTATCTTCGTTAGCAGTCTGCAGTGTGGCACCGCGTCGAACGCCTTTTTGAAGTCGAGAAAAACACAATCCGCCTCTTGCCCTTCATCCATGGCTCGCAAGATGTCATGTGAGAAAAGGGCAAGCTGAGTTTCACATGAACGATGTTTCCTAAACCCGTGCTGATTCATGGACAGAAGCTTTTCCGTTTCAAGGAAATTTACTATATTCGAACTGAGAATATGTTCCAAAATTCTACATGAAACTGATGTCAACGATATTGGCCTGTAATTGTGTGGGTCAGTTCTCTTTCCTTTCTTATACACGGGAGTCACCTGCGCTTTTTTCCAATCACTAGGAACTTTGCGCTGAATTAGATTCGCTATAAATGCAAGCTAAGTAGGGGGCCAATGCCGCAGAATAGTCTTTGTAAAACCGAACTGGTATTCCATCCGGACCAGCAGACTTTTTCGTATTTAGCTCTCTCAGCTGCTTCTCTACACCGGAAATACCTATTGCTATGTCCCCCATTTCGGAATTAGTACGTTGATCAAATGATGGTATATTTGTGCGGTCCTCCTGCGTGAAAGATTTCTTAAAGGTTAAATTTAGAACTTCAGCTTTCCGTTTGCTTTCTTCTATTACTGCCCCGGAATGATCAACGAGTGACTGGACAGTGGGCTTTGACCCGCTTATCGATTTTACATAGGAACAGAATTTTTTCGGGTTCTCGGAAGATCTTTTGCTAATGTATGGCTGTGATAATTATTGTATGCTTCGCGCATCGACCTTTTTTTAGATGCACGAATCTGTACTAACTTTTGCCTGTCATCATTTGCGTGTTCTTTTTTGAATCGATAGTAATGTAATGACACAATGTCAAAGAATTGTTATACTATGTATGTAGATCTAAGTGGAGTCATTTGTCGTCTCTTTCCATACTGTATCTAAACATTGTAACCTCTTTGACACAGCAGTAAATACTCTCAAGATGGCCTAATAAGGCGAAAACCGGTTAAGTAAACAAAAATAAACTTGTAGAACACAGAAAATTGTGTAGTTTTTTTTTAATTTATTTGATTATGTTCTACGAAGAAGCGACGGAAGAATCAGTCAAAAATGATTCAACAAGAGTCGATCGTAGTATGTTGGATGATGAACAGGAGACCTGGAACGGAACAAACGGCAGAGCGAGAGCAGAATTGTGTTGTCAGACTGTTACGGATGCGGCTAGCCCCCTGTGTCAGTGAGAGGCCGGCCGCTGTATTTGCGTCTGCGGGCAGCGCGGCGTGCGAGGATCAAAGCGACGGCGGTCGATGGCTGCTGCTAGTGGTGGCTGCCGGCTGCAGGCTACTGGAGGCAGTGGCAGTAGCTGTGGTCGCGCTCACCTGCAACACACAGCCAGACGCGGGCGATAAAAGGACGCTCTCCGAGTGTCAGACTAGTAAACACTGCTACAAACAGTTAGGGGACCAGCTGAGGTATCACCTGATACCTTATTTTATTCAGCTACTACATGACCCGGTGAATTACGTGTCACTTATCTCTTAATATAAACCATATTGAGTTTATGTTCTAGGAGGCGATCCAATTATGATATTGCAGCTTTTGTAGATTTGGAAAAGGCTTTTGACAATGTTGATTGGAATAAACTCTTTCAAGTTCTGAAGCAAGCAGGAGTAAAATATAGGGAACGTAAGGTTATTTACAACTTGTACAAAAACCAGACAGCGGTTGTCAGAGTTGAAGAGCATGAAAGGGATGCAGTGGTTGGAAAGGGAGTAAGACAGGGTTGTAGCCTTTCCCCAATGTTGTTCAATTTGTACATTGAGCAAGCCATAAAGGAAAGCAAGGAGAAGTTTGGTGAAGCAATTAAAGTTCAGGGGGAAGAATTAAAAACATTGCGTTTTGCGGACGACATAGTAATTCTGTCAGATACAGCGAAGGACCTGGAAGAGCAATTGAACGGAATGGACAGTGTGCTGAAAGGTGCATATAAGATGAAAATTAACAAGAGTAAAACTAGGGTAATGGAGTGCAGTGTAAGAAAATCAGGTGATGCTGAAGGAATTAGATTAGGTAACGAAACAATAAAGGAGGTAGATGAGTTTTGTTACTTGGGCAGTAAAATAACAAATGATGGTCGCAGTACAGAGGATATAAAATGCAGAATGGCAATGGGTAGAAAGGCGTTTTTGAAAAAGAGAAATTAGTTAACATCGAATATTGATTTAAGCCTAAGGAAGTCCTTTCTGAAGGCATTTGTATGGAGTGTTGCCTTGTATGGGAGTGAAACATGGACGATAAGCAGTGTGGACAGAAAGAGGATAGAGGCTTTTGAAATGTGGTGCTACAGAAGAATGCTGAAGATTAGGTGGGTGGATCGCGTAACTAATGAGGTACTGAACCGAATTGGGGAGAAAAGAAATTTCTGGCATACCTTGACTAAAAGTAGGGATAGGTTGGTAGGACACATTCTTAGACCTCAAGGAATTGTGAATTTAGCGTTGGAGGGAAGTGTGTGGGGTAAAAATCGCAGAGGGAGACCAAGAGACGCGTATAGTAAGCAGATTCAAGTGGATGTGGGTTGTCGTTCTTATGAGGAGATGAAAAGGCTTGCTCAGGATAGAGTAGGGTGGAGAGCTGCATCAAACCAGTCTCTGGACTGAAGACCACAACAACAACAGAATGATATAAAAAAGCCAAGATCGCTGATCATCAATTTTTATTTACGACGACCGGTTTCGCTGAATTATGTAAGCATCATCTAGTCCAATAAAATCATTTTACAAGGCCATAATCTGTTAAAAAGGGAATGACTAAAATTTAAAACATACGTGTCATTATAATAAAACGAGAAGATACATCAATTAAATTCTTAAGAGCAAGATCGGCCATACTTAGAGATGAGACATACCTTGTAATGCCAATCAGTTGCTACATAACATGATTTACAGTGCATGGGTGCACTATGTCATTATAATAAAACATAATTATCACTGAGTGACAATAGCAAACTGATACATGATACAAGTCAAAGTTCCATGCAAGTGATGGCGTCATTTGTAGTGCAGTAAAATACAGGTTGACCTATTTTAAGGGCCTGATGACTATGGAGTGGCCGTGCAGACCCATGCAAGTGCGACACCAGTTGTTTTTGTTGTTGTTTGTAATGCAGCAAAATACATGTGCGATTGTAGACTTTTTCGGCGTATTCGATTAATGAAATCTTCTCGAGTCATCAGCCGAGTGATGGCGTCGTCTCGTCGCAACGTTTCGATGAGCTTCGTGCTCATCATCATCATCATCATCTTCGCTAAATGATCATCACGGAGCTCATCGAAACGTTCCGATAAGACGCCATCACTCGGCTGATTACACGAGAAGACTTCATTAACAGCAAAATACAGTTTGCAGTATTTAAGGGCCTGATGATTGCGTAGTCTAGCGAAACTGGTAGCCAGTAAATGACAATACAAAAATACAGCTGACGGTGGTGTTTTTCATTGTTTTCAATACTTTAACAGTTGCAGCCACCTTCCTCTGCGTCTGCCCCGCTTCCAACCATCTCACGATTTCCTATCAGAAAGAACACAGTTCGTTGTAATTGACGGTAAGTCATCAAGTAAAACAGAAGTAATATCTGGCGTTCCACAGGGAAGCGTTATAGGTCCCCTACTCTTCCTTGTGTTTATAAACGATTTAGGAGATAATCTGAATAGCTTCCTTAGACTGTTCGCGGATGATGCTGTCGTTTATCGGTTAGTGAAGTCAACAGAGGATCAAAAGCAACTGCAAAGCGATTTAGACAAAATTTCTACTTGGTGCGAAAATTGGCAATTGACACTAAATAAAGAAAAGTGTGAAGTAATACACATGACCACTAAGAGAAATCTGCTGAACTTCAATTACGCGATAAATCAATCAAACATTAAGGTCGTAAATTCTACCAAATACCTAGGAGTTACAATTACGAACAACTTTGACTGGACAGAACACACAGAAAATATTCTGGGGAAAGCGAACCAAAGGTTACGTTTCATTGGCAGAACGCTTAGAAGATGCACCAGCTCCACCAAAGAGACTGCCTACATCACACTTGTGCGTCCTCTCTTGGAGTACTGTTGCCCCTTGTGGGACCCTCACCAGGTGGGACTGACGGAAGATATTGAGAAGGTTCAGAGAAGGGCAGCTCGTTTTATTTTATCACGTTACGGGTGGGAAAGCGTCACGGAAATGTTGAACGAATTGGGGTGGAAATCATTAAAAGAAGGACGTTATTCATTGCGGCGTGAACTGTTCGCGAAGTTGCAATCGCCGACTTTTACTTCTGAATGTGGAAATATTTTGCAAGCACCCACCCACTTAGGGAGACATGACCATCCCAATAAAATAAGAGAAATCGGATCGAAAACGGAACGATTTAGGTGTTCTTTCTTCCCGCGCGCTATTAGAGAATGGAACGGCAGAGAAAAGTTATGAAAGTGGTTAATGAACCCTCTGTCAGGCACTTGAATGTGATTTGCAGAGTATCTTTGTAGACGTAGATGGCTTTCCATGCTATAGCTTCGGTAACTGACGTTGCTCTTGCATTGCACTACCTGCTCACTACACTATCTGCACGAGTGATTCGTTTCGTAGAGTGAACACAACACCTTCCCCTCTGCAACAACTTTCTATGTTTACCACTACCTCGGTTGCCGTTATGTTGTTGTTTCCACTCTGTAGAACTGACACGACGACGTCAAACCATTTTAGTTTATTCTGCCTATGATAATACTTCAGAAGCTAGATGTTTCAGCTGATCCCCTAATTGTTTAGACAAGTGTATTAACTGAATCAATAATCAATTATTAAACAAGAAAATGATGAAAAGCACAATAAAACTTGATGAAGCTATTTAGTTGACAATAGGATAATCTGATACATACTATAAAACAACAAGGAAATCCAATCTTTATATTTATTGTAATCTATTTTACACTGGAAAAAGAAAAGAAAAGAAAAAGAAAACACTTGCATACAATTCATTAAGAAGATCTGTTGAACTTGCAGAAATTTTCTGAAGCAAATTTAACTGAGAATTGTATTTAGTGCGAATTAACATCTATGAGCACGGCATCGACATATCGATGAATCTTTGATTTGCGACAGCAAGTAGACGTATTCTTGTTCTTGTTATTTATTAGTTGGAACTGAGTAAATAAAGATAACGACCTCTTTTACGTTAATGGGCAAAAGTGTTACACAAGGATTTGTGGGAATTTGTGGGAAAGAGGTAACTTTTAACGTTGGTACTATACTCCTGAATAAATGTATGGTGGAAATATACTTACCAGCCAGAACGTTACGACTATCTGCCTACTATCAATGTAAACGCGAATAGTTAATAGCACCTGACGAGAAATGACTGCTCGTCAGACATATGCACGGTCTGTAAGAATGCTGTCAGATTGCTGCGGAGCGCGACGTTGCTCTCCGTCAGAGGTTCGAGTCCTCCTCGGTCATTGTGTGTGTGTGTGTGTGTGTGTGTGTGTGTGTGTGTGTTGTCCTTAGGTTAGTTTAACTTAGTCTGCAAGCATAGGAATTGAAAACCAAACTATTTAAGTCCCACAGATTTACAAACATTTCGATATTTAATTGCTGTTCGGGTGTAGAATGGGGAAAGCGCGCAATCTATAGGAGTTTGACCGCGGGCAATTGTGAAGGTCTGGACGCTCGGAACTAGCGTGTAGGAAACTGCAAGACTTGTCGGGTGTTGTGAACGTTAGATTAATACTTGTCCCATAGATCATGAACACGACACTTCGTAATGATGTGGAACGTGTCGGGTTAATGAAGGGTGTCTGTACAAACCGCTACATAACACAAAATATTACATTACACGATTTTTTAAATTTATTAATTTATATCTAAAAATTCATCCAATGAGTTGGAGTAGTTGTCATTCAGAAATTCTTTTAATTTATTTTTAAATGCTAATTGGCTATCTGTCAGGCTTCTGATGCTACTTGGTAGGTGACCAAAGACTTTTGTGGCAGCATAATTTACCCCTTTCTGTGACCAACTCAGATTCAGCGCTACATAGTGAAGATCAACTTTTCTCCTGGTGTTCTAGCTGTGCACACTGCTATTACTTTTGAACTGGGTTGGATTATTAACAAAAAATTTCGTAAGTGAGTATATGTACTGTGAAGTTACTGTGAGGATACCTAAATCCTAAAATAGATTTCTGCAGGATGATCGTGGGTGGGCTCCAGCAATTATTCTGATTGCACGCTTGTGTGCTATGATATTTTTTTTTTACTCAATGATGAATTACCCCAGAATACGATGCCATACGAAAGCAGTGAATGAAAATAGACATAGTAAGCTAATTTACTGAGCTCTTATCGCCAAAATTTGTAATAACCCTAACAGCATACGTAGCTGAACTCAAAAGTTTCAGCAGACCATCTGTGTGTTGCTTCCAGTTTAACCTCTCATCAATGCACACACCTAAACATTTTGAAAATTCTACCTTAGTTACAGACTTGTGTTCAAAATCTATATTTATTACTGGAGTTGTGCCATTTACTGTGCAGAACTGTATGTACTGTGTTTTATCAAAATTTAATGACAGTCTGTTTGCAGAGAACCACTTAATAATTTTGTGAAAAACCTTTACGATTATATCACTTAGTTCTTTTTTTTATGTGATTACTATATTTGTATCATCAGCAAAAAGAACTAATTCGGAATCTTCATCAATGTAGAATGGCGAGTCATTTATATATATATCAAGAACAGTAAAGGACCTAAGACCGAAGCCAGTGGCATCCCATCTTTGATAGTTCCTCAGTTTTAGGAATCGGCTGATGTTTTGACATTACGTGAACCACTTAAACCTTCTGCATTATTCCAGTGAAGTATGAATTAAACCATTTGTGCACTGCCCCACTCAAGCAGTAATTATTAAGCCTATATAGAAGAATTCCATGATTTACACAATCAAAGGCCTTTGAAAGATCACAAAAAATACCAAGGGTGATGTCTGGCTATTCAGAGCATTTAATATTTGATCGGTGAAGGCATATATAGCATTTTCTGTTGAAAATGCCTTTCTGAAAACCAAAGTTACATTTGGTTATTACTTTGTTTTTTGAAATATGGGAGGCTACTCTTGAATATATTACTTTCTGAAAAATTTTCGATAAATCTGTCAGATGAGACATAGGGCGGTAGTTGTTAACTTCTGCTGTATCCCGTTCTTTATGCAATGGTCTGACAATGGCATATTGGTTTAAATCATTAACATATACATAATTGTTAGCGTTTCCACTCTACTATATCCTTTCATGTTATTCTGCTATTATCAGTTCCTGTTTGAAACTGTCTGTCATTCCACCCATGATCAAATTTATTTTCGGCATCACATTCGTGACAGACATTGGTCTGCATTTTGTTTAATTAATGATCTATTAGTCAAATTAACGAATCCCACCTTGAGCTACAACTAGACTAGTAATTCATTATTCAACCAAACTCGTGTTCTGGATAGTAAAGTGCACTAACAGGGCCATTACACATAGCTATCAGTCGATGGCAGGTTGATTAATTGTAATATTTACTCTTCCTTGAATCCGTCAACAGAGAACAGCCACCCGCCTACATAGCACAAGCCCAAACTGTATTGCCAAGAATTGTAATGACATCTTGCAGAACTGTTTGACAGATAAGAAGAACTGTAGCAACACGAGCTTATCAAAGTTAAGTATTCTGTTCATCTGTATTAAACGTACATGTGGACTAATCAATGCTTTTCGTTGCAGACCCATGTTCACATCCTTGCTCTTCAGCGTCCATCTCCTCCTACTACAGCATCCCGAAAACACACACGTTTTAAGGCGGTTATCAGTCCCTGGTCTTAAAAACTACTTGTGCTAGTGATAACACACACCCCATGCCCGAGGGTGGACGCGAACCTCGACGGCGCAACCGTGCGCTCCGCAGCGAGGCGCCTTACCGCGCTCGGTCACTCCAGAGGAACAGCTCCCCCACACCTGTACTATGGGGCGGACAGAACCCGACGGCGGCTCGACTATCCTCTGGGGAATGATGTTCACGTGGTAACCATGGCAGCTAGTGTAAGGCACTATCAAAGCCAAGAAGTGTCGTACCCTGGTTACAGACCACTTCACTCCTCCTTAACTGTAAAATTTCCCAACAGTAGTGGCATGTTTCAGTAAGATCATGCGTCATGTCACTGGGCCAGGAGTGTGACAGAGTGGTCCAGCTGCGAGTTGCAATTGATGTCTTGGCCCCCTAACTCGCCAAATCTAAACCCGATCGAACACACATGTGATGTGACTTAACTTGGCGTCACAGTTCGTCAACACTATCTCCTGAATTTACGGTAATTTGGTGAGAATTGTGTGCAGGCGAGATGCCAGCTCCCTCCAGCGATCTACCGAGGCCTCACTGCTTCTATGACGCCTAGCCGACGCTGGCCGGTCATATCCATTATTAGGTAGCATTAGGTAGCATTAATTCTCTCCATAGTGGATGCTTTGGGGCGCAGCTGATTCGAATATAAAGATGGATGAAAATACCAGCAGCCGTATTTAAAATCTTTATAAAATTCTGTGCGAGCGGTTTCGGTGTTACATTACAACATCTTCAGGCTCCCGTTGTGTGTTTAATATTAAAAGCACATTTGAATTGGGTAATACACTTTTCCAAATTCTGAAGGTAGCAAGGGTAAAATATAAGGAGCGAAGAGTTATATTCAACCTATACAAAAATCAGACAGCGGTTATTGGAGTCGAAGGGCAAGAAAGGGACGCGGAGGTTGGGAAGGGAGTAAGACAGGGTTGTAGCATTTCCCCAATGTTGTTCAACCTGTACATTGAGCAGGCAGTGAAGGAATGGAAGGAGAAATTTGGAGAGGGCATTAAAGTGTAGGGAAAATAAAATCATTGCGGTTTGCCGATGACATAGTAATTCTGTCAGAGACCGTAAAAGATCTGGAAGAGCAATTGAATAGAAAGGAATTGAAAGGAAGATATAAGATGAACATTAACAAGAGTAAAACGAAGGTAATTCAATGCAATGTCAGAAAATCAGGCTATACTGAAGGAATTAGATTAGGTAATGAGACAATAAAAGTAGTAGATCAGTTTTGTTATTTGGGTAGCAAGATAACTTCTGATCTCCCAAGCAAAGAAGATATAAAATGCAGAATGGCTATGGGAAGAAAAGCGTTTCTAAAGAAGCGAAACTTGTTAACATCCAATATTAATTTAAATGTTAGGAAGTCCTTTCTGAAAGCATTTGTCTGGAGTGTAGCATTGTATAGCAGTGAAACGTGGACGATAAGGAGTTCAGATAAAAAGAAGCTTTTGAAATGTGGTGCTACAGACGAATGATGAAAATTAGATGGGTAGATCACATAACTAATGAGGTGCTTAACCGTGTCGGAGAGAAAAGGAGTTTTTGGCGTATTTTGACTAAGGGAAGAGATAGACTGGTTGGACACATTCTGAGACGTCAAGGAATTGTCAACTTAGCATTAGAAGGAAGCTTGTGGGATAAAAATCGTAGAGGGAGACCGAGGGGCGAATACAGAAAGCAGATTCAAAAGGATGTAGGTTGCCGAACGTATTCTCAGATGAAGAGACTTGCACAGGACAGGAGAGCTGCATCAAACCAGTCTGCGGACTGAAGACCACAACAACAACAACAACAGCCATTAAAACCAGTAGCCGAGAGTGTAGTATAAACAAAGCAAGAAATTTACGATTACTGGTTTTAATGGCTATCCAATCCAAATGTTGTTGTTGTTGTCTTCAGTCCGGAGACTGGTTTGATGCAGCTCTCCACAATACCCTATCCTGAGCAAGCCTCTTCATCTCTACATAAGAACGGCAACCTACATCTGTCTGAATCTGCTTACTGTATCCATCTCTTGGCCTTCCTCTGCGGTTTTTACCCCACGCACTTCCCTCCAACGCTAAATTTACAATTCCTTGATGTCTAAGAATGTGGCCTACAAATCTGTCCCTTCTTTTAGTAAAGGTATGCCAGAAATTTCTTTTCTCCCCAATTCTGTTCAGTTCCTCCTCATTAGTTACGCGATCCACCCACCTAATCTTCAGCATTCTTCTGTAGCACCATATTTCAAAAGCCTCAATTCTCTTCCTGTCCGCACTGTTTATCGTCCATGTCTCACTCCCATACAAGGCAACACTCCATACAAATGCCTTCAGATAGCACTTCCTTAGGCTTAAATCAATATCTTTTTCAAGAGCGCTTTTCTGCCATTCTGCATTTTATATCCTGTGTAGTGCGACCATCATTTGTTATTTTACTGACTCCAAATGTACTTCTAATAATAATCCTACAACGGGAGCCTGAAGATGGTGTAGCATAACACCGAAACCGTTCGCACAGACTTTAATAAAGATTTTAAATACAGCTGCTGGTATTTTTATCCTTCTGTATTATTAGGTAGGTTTCGATTTATGTTCTCGCTGATGTATCACCGGTAGATATCATCACAGAAGTAGTAACTGATTAATGAGTAAAGGATGAACTCGTTTCTTGCAGATTGTGTGTTTTCGAAATAACCTAATTAAAATCTTGCATAAATCACCTCTCAACCCCATAAAGAAGCCCAGCTACAGAAGTGCTGGGTTAATTTGTCTGCAGCCGGTCGGTTTAAGTGCCTCTTGCGGGTCTGGGAGATACGCCCGCTGCAGCTCGACTCTACCCGCCGGGTAACGAAGTGGGTCGGTGTCCCGAGGAGCCTGAGGGTGGTCGTTCAGACGCTTCTCCATCTGCATCGGCGAATGCGGGCTACTTCCCTGTTCCGTCCCTGTTCCTGAGAGCGTCTAACACGTGAGCCACTGATTTTGATCAATTATTTCAAGGATGTTCTACAATGAAAATAAAGACAAGTTCAGGCGCTTTTCTAGAAACTCTGACCTTGATGTTTCAAAAAGTATAAAGTTCATGATCGACAATTTATTTTCAATGCTACACATTGAAAGAGTGTAAAAATAAACAGCTTTTCAATAGTATAACTAGATTACCCGGTGAACTTCGCATCACTTACCTCATTATCAGATATCTAAGTATCGGCTCGATAGTGGACGGAAATAGTGGGCAAATCACGCACACGTGAGGATAATGTTCGTGTCACACTCGTGAAATCAGGGATTTTTTTTAATGTGTTTATTTCCGTCAACAGTTGCAATATAATTGCTTAATAACATGTTTAGATCACTTGGATCATATTCAGATCTTATAGTTGCGTCCGCAACTCGTCTGGCTGAGTACTAATTGGTACTCACCCAGTACCAATTACTACTCAGCCAGACGAGTTGCGGACGCAACTATAAGATCTGAAGATGATCCAAGTGATCGAAACATGTTATTAAGCAATTATATTGCAACTGTTGACGGAAATAAACACATTTAAAATAACATAGTGCAGTTGCGGACACTCTCTAATCGACCATGTCGACTATAATGGATATCAGGGAAGGTTTAAACGGTGATAAAACATGGAAAAATTAGGAGGAAAATGTAGATTTAAAACTTGTAAGATAATGACTTGATTGTTTTACTTCAATCTAACTTTCCTTTTGCTTTGAACGTCGAATCTACAAAATTTTATCGCAGTCAGATGGATGGTATTGATATTTCACAGAAAATTTTCCGGGAAACTTTTCCAAATTTTTACTTTATAACAACGTTACACTTGCTTTGAAAGTCAAATATGCAAAATGTTATAGCAATCAGTCGAATCACATTGATATCCCATTGAAAAAAAGCTCTTTCAGTTTCTCGAGAATTTTCAAATTTTCCGGGTTACTTCCCCGTATTTTTACTTCATAAGAACTTTCATCCTTCGTTAAACGTCAAACGATAAAAAATTTTATCGCATTCAGATGAACGGTTCTCAACTTATAGTGTTATGTACATTTCGAAACACATTGAAAAAGGAACTTGGTTCGTATTTTGCGACTTTCCTTTTTAACTGTCCGTCTTTTGTTTTTAACTGACAACTTTTCCAAGACCGTAATGAAAAGAAAGAAAAAAATTGCCCTCTCCTTCGTGCGAATAGTCAGTTATAATGCTGAATTCAATCAAAAACACATTAAAAAACACCCTTTCAGTTTTTCTCAAATTCTGTCAAGCCGTACTCAAGTCATGCTCTTACAACCATGTAGCAATTGATTTTTATTCATACAAAAAAATCGATTTCGGTTTTTCCTACTTTCCGGGCGACGTTTCCAAATTTTTATTTGATGCGAACCTTCCTCTTGCTTTCAACATGACATGTACAAAATTTTATCGCAATTGGACGAACGGTGCTGAAAGCTCACTCGAAGAAGCTGTTTCAGTTTTTTTTCCGATTTTCCTCTTTTCCCGACAACTTTTCCATATTTTATCACTGTTTAAACCTTTCCTGGACTTATGTGAATATTTCAAGATTTAAATTAGCCAAATCGGTTCAGCCATTCTCGAGTTGCGAGACTTACGATCAGCAATTCATTTATTTTCCAGAGTTATTAATCCACGCCTCTACCAGTACGCAGTGCTCACTTGACCTGTGTGGCCGTGCTCCACAAATTTATGTTGTGGACATGTCTCAAATTTTACATTTTATTCCATGACATGGAGTCAGCCACATTCTATTTAACAACTATTTTAATGCGAGCTAAATGTAATACTTCTGAAGAAGGCAAAAATTACTTCTGCCGAAACCTAAGTCAAGGTTTATGCATGTAAACCATTTTTGAAAATGGTCGCCTGAAACTTTGTTGACTTTTGGATCGTGTTCCACCGTAGCTGAACTGCAGCCATGTTAAGAATTTTTGATATTAACATTTGTGTGTTTTCATGCTGTATCCTTAATAACGTGAACGTAAGTACGAAGCTGAGCGCGACGTCGGTCGACTTGTCAAGGTGATGGGTAACGACTACGTTTCAGTCGAAACGTTTATCTATGTAAAAGTTTTATTTATTACGTGTTGGAACCTGCGACTGCAGCTTGAAATAGGTTTGAGAAATTACTGCAACCAGTCGCTTTTTTCTCAATGAAGATTTATTAAAACATGACCGGTTTCAAGCTGCCTAGCAGCTCATTATCAGATGGTTTATCTATACATAATGTAATTTGTATTAAATGTACACATAAACCATTTGACGATGAGCTGCTATGCAGCTTGAAACCGATCATGGTTTAATACATCTTCATTGAGAAGAAAAAAAGGCGGCTGGTTGCAGTAATTTCTGAAACCTATTTTATCTATGTATTTGATATTATTCTGATATTTGGAATGCTTTACTGTGCCGATTTCGTGAAGTGTCGGGAAGACAAGCCCCCTCTAATGACGATTCTTACCCATTACAGGAGAGTCCAGCGTTCAGTATGGTATAGCAGTTGCCTATCCCGATGTACTTAACGTCAATGACATGTCACACTGCTATATTAGTTCTCTGGCCTGCTCTCAGAGGATGTAGCTGTGTACAGACAGTCGTTACGAAAGTAAAACAGCTCACGGGAAGGTTTCATGATACGCGTTTGCTGCACTAACTAGGGGTCAGGCCACAACCTAAACAAATTTAATGTACATCAATAAAAAAGAGTGACTAAGCGATCACAATAACCCAATTGAATCAGTCACACCTGTCAAATATCTGAGTCGCATTCCGAATATCCATGTTAAGCCATGACCTTCCAGCCCCCTGCTTAAGAGGACCAGTACGGCAGTGTTAATGACAATTAGTTTAAAAGCCCTACTTGTGTGAAGCCTGTACTGTAAGTAGCCGGAAGCTGACCTGTGGCTTGGTACTCATACAAAGTTACACTTGCTTTCGTATGATGCCGTAAGTTGTTAAAATTCATTCCGCGATTGTAATTTGGACAAAAGATTGGTTGTATCGGAATTTTGAATTTGAAATAACTTAGTTGAAACACAGGACAAATTAACATTTATAAACATTAAGACAAATAAACCGCGGGTTGAATGTTAAAGTCGGGCACCACACAAAGCAACGGCACGTTATAAGACTTATGGAAAGCATCTAGATGGATGCTATGCTTCGTACTGCAGAAGCTGAATATGTTAATCTTTTCTTATTTAATATGAGATTGTTCGAGATACGTTCCGTACTAGACTAATGCTTAGACCACTTCGCTTTTCATTGTTGTATGACCGTGGATGAAACATGATCGTGCTTCGTAAAACACAAAAGAAATGATTGCAGGTTCTGAAATCAAGCAAGGTACTTATAAGAATGACTAATAGGGAGTGAAATTTAGAAGACATGCGGAGCGTGTCTTGTAACAACATGAGCCTCCATCTAATGTAGTATACGATACCTCTTTACTGAAACCCAGGATACCATTCTTTCCTTATAGTGTAGTTTAGCATACCATTCCCTATATACTGAAGCTCCGGATGCCTTTCTTTCCTGTAGTTAAGTTTATTATACCACTTTTAAACCTTTCTATCCTGTAGTAAAGTTTGTGATACCACCCGTATTCATTTCTACATTATAACAACTACATTGTTTATGTTACTAAGTATTTACCTCATTTTATTCCCATTAATAAAACCCATTAATTTCAAAGTAATTACAGCTTTTATGCCCATTACTAAATTTCTATAACTTCGTAATTACCATTACCATATTTTCCCATTATCACACCTCGTTAATTTCGTAATGCTCTATTACCATTGTTCCCATTATTAAACCCCAGTAATTTCGTAGTATTTATTTCCTTTCATTTCCTTTATTAAGATTAGATTAATTTTCATAATATTTTTGGCTTAACCAAATTCCAGTACAAATTGTAATTTGAAGTAGTTGTTACATCTAATCGTCATTATGGCTAATTGTCAGACATTGTAGTTCATTGTAAAGCAGATTATTTAACTTCAACCAAACAATAGGATTCACTTCATTTATAAAATATTAAAACTATTTAATCCGTTATTTGTTATATTAATACATTGACATTGTATAATAAATACAAATTATATGAATTTGTTGTTTATAAAAGAACCTATTCATAAATTATCATTGGATAATTAGGCATCACTTAACATTGTTAATAATGTAATAAATACATGTAATGCGCGGGAATTAGGATTCAGTCAGTCAGTTGTTGCACTTCAGAATTAGAGTTCAGTTCAAGCCAGTTTTATCTTGTCTGTAGCAATAAATCAAAGTGGATTTCGAAGAAGTATTTGTTCTTTTTGTAAAACACCCTTCACAATTAATATTTATCGTCAAGTTCAAATTAATTATTAAATGTGGCGATCACCTTATTCAAAGAGGGATCGTCATAGAGCGATTGTAATGGCGTCTGAACATTAAACTATCACGGACGTCGAGGAACTGAAACCATTAGAAAATAAATATTTTTATATCATGTTTTTTATAATATTTGTATAGCTTATGGGAATTAACTACGGGGTCACCAGTCCCTAAACTTACAAACTACCTACGAACTAGCCAACACTACGGACGGCACAAATATCCATGGCCAAGGGGGGATTCGAACCCCCGACCGTAGTGGCCGTGCAGACCGTGACTGAAGCGCCTCAATCTCCTCGGCCACCGCGGTCGGCAAATAAATATTTGACGTGGAGGGATCCATTTAAATAAATGCCAAAGGGAGGGGATGATTTTAAATTTAATATACTTTAACAACAACTTGCATCACAATTACTTACACTGAATGGCTAAATGAATGGAAGACGTCCGAACATAACGAACACAGACATGAGAGTGATCAAAACTACGATCGCGGTTCCGTCTTCTCGCTTGTCCGGAAGTAAAAAATGACGAACAAAATTAAGTCAGTTATATTGCGAGATAGAGGAAACCGCAGGCGATAAGCATTGCTTATAAAAAAAAATCTAGTGTATTATACTGGAGACAGGAACGATGCAGGAAACGCTGCAGCTAGGAAGTGATTGTGTCGCGTACTAACAAGTGAATTGTTTGCTTTAAGCAGTGTATGTAAATTGCTCGGCGGACAATACCAGCTGATACCGTTTGTTTGAAGGAAAAAAAAAATCACGACAGACACACGCTGCACACGAAACCTAGCGAGTGTGATTATCCGTACAACACTCAGTCACGCAAAGGGTGTCCCACGTATCAGTAACGCTGAACGACATACAAGAGGGGATGTCGCTATCTCCAACACACGAAATGCCTGACAACATGTGAGGTACACCGTTTTTCTTCTCTATGCACTGGCAAAGCTACTTGGAAACTATACTACAAAAAACCTTCGATTTAGCGTATTTTACCAGTTCTTCATTCAGTTATTTTACCCAAACTACAAATATGGTAAGTATTGTCATTTGGGTTTTAAGTCGCATGTGAAGGATAGGTAGTTACGCTAGCCCTGTTTTTGCGTTTCATGAATATGCGAGACGCAGCACCTACGAATGCCTAACTAGAGGTTTTAATGAGACTATGATAGGTATATTCCTAGCTCCACAGATTTGTATCTACATTCTTTTATGTCCTGGCGAGCGACTGAGTATTCTTTGATATTTGCTGTTTTGGAATTGCGCAGTTTACACCGGTTACTGAAGTGGGACCTCGTAAAGACATGTACAACTTCGCATATTTTACGAAGTAGGAAAAGATTTGCGTGATATAACTGAAAAACGTTACTAAATGATTCTGTTACAAATTGGACGCAATAGAAATAATAAATCGGGAAAACTGGGAAAAAAGATTTAGGTTTTAACATTCCGCCGAAAAGATGGTCATTAGAGACGGAGAAACATCTCGAATTGTTTTGATAACGATGGCGAAGGAAATCGGCCGTGCTGCTTCAAAGGAACTATCATGGCATTTCCCTGAAGTTATTTTGGGAAATCACGAAAAACTTGAGGCTGGATGACCGGAGCAGGAGTTTGAAACGCCACACTCCTTAATGTGAGTGAAGCGCGCTAACCTCTGCACCACAGCGCACGGTTATGAAAACGAAATTGTAGCACTAACAAGAAAACCACATGTATATCGGATTTCAAAATTTAGTTATATTTATGGTACGTGAAGTTCAGAAGACATCAGCCAAAGCTATTGGACGCAACTCTAAACAATTCTCGGAAAAAAAAGAATAAAATCTACGAAGTTTTGCAAGTACCAATAATTGAAACAGCATCTGTCGATGTAACCTTACATCCAACGGGTCGGTGCTTCGAACCCTTCAGGGACAGATGTTTGTTTTATTTTTTTCGTTGTGTTCGAATA
This sequence comes from Locusta migratoria, assembly GCA_026315105.1. Taxonomy (NCBI): domain Eukaryota; kingdom Metazoa; phylum Arthropoda; class Insecta; order Orthoptera; family Acrididae; genus Locusta; species Locusta migratoria. The sequence continues at coordinate 980,577,001 of CM048744.1, read as the reverse complement.
GTTACACACAATTTTTATATCGAATGTTAATTTTTCCGAAAAATTCACTTTATTCGTAATTTTATATGTCTTATAAAAGATGTTTAATAACGATGGTTTCAATAAAAAAAATAAGTTACATTTTTTACAGTATTGGCTTCGCTTTTAGTTGACGACGGTAGTCAGATAGTTCAGTTTATGAAGCGCTATGATACTGTTAAAAAAAAATCTTTGTAGAACTTATGGGACTTAACTGCGGGGTCATCAATCCCTAAACATAAAAACTACTTATGAACTACCTTATACTAAAGAGTACACAAACATCCATGCCCGATGGGGGATTCGAACCCCCGACGGGGAACGGCCACGCGCATCGCAGCAAAGCGCCCTTAATGCGCTTGGTCACTCCGCCGCGGCTTTAGAGATCCCAAAATGTTTTATACAAGTGAATTCGAAAACAACGAAAAAAAATTAGCCACAGCGGGATTCGAACCACCGACCGTACGGTTGAGAGACAGAATGCTACAATCAGAGCTACACCGAAAGATTCTCCAACTATTTGATTTATTGGTACTTATATGTACTTGCAAAAGTTCTATTTTCTCCAGAATTTTGTAGAGTTGAGTCAAATGGCTTTGGATGATGATTACTTAAGTTCTGAACTGCACGTAACATAATGTAAAGAAATTGTACAATCTGATACCCATGTGGTCTCCTTGTGAGTCACATTATTCATGCAGCACGCAGTTGTCTAAATGTTTAAGTGTTTGTAAATCTATTGTACAACACTTTTATGGTCATCAGTCCCTAGACTTACGAACTACTTATACTAACTTATGCTAAGGACAGAAAACACACACACACACACACACACACACACACACACACACACACACACACACACGCGCGCGCGCGCGCGCGCGCGCGCGCGCGCGCGCGCGCCCGAAGGAGGATTCCAACGTCCCGCGGGAACGGACACCCAGTCTGTAGCATGATGCCTTAGACCCCACGACTATTCCGCGCGGCCGCACACGTCTAACGTATGACGGAGGAGGGTGGCAGAAAGAAAAACAAGGAGGAAGTATGACTGGCATTTAACGTCCGGTCTACATCAACGTAATTACAGTAGAACGGGAAAACCGTGACCTTTCAGTGGAATACGACAGAAAAATCCGGACAATAAGGGCAGGGTTTTTGATGGGAATAGTGGGGCTGGGGGAATGCTACGGACAGCATTGGGGTTGAGGACAGCTACAAGCCGCGGCGGCGGTCTCATCGCGCTGTTGTGTCGGCTTCCCTGGTCCAGTTCAGTTCAGTTGCCCACACGTGTCTTGCCTGTTCTGGAAAGCACATCTCCTGATATTCGTTCTTCTCCCCTACGTCTACTCACCACCACCACCACCACCACCACCACCACCACCAACAACAACAACAACAACAACAACCGATAGTCACAATACACGGCAATGTGTCAGGCGCAGCGTTGCTGTCTATCGGTGCTTGGCAATGGGAATGAGGGGAAGAAATGTTCAAATGTCTGTAAATCTATCGGACCAAACTGCATGGTCATCAGTCCGTAGCTTACAAACTGCTTAAACCTAGGTAAACTAACCTAAGGACAGCATACACACCCATGCCCTAGGGAGGACTCAAACCTTTACGGCGAGCAACCGCGCGCTCCGCAGCGAGGCGCTTTAGACCGCTCGGCTACTCCTCCGCGGCTGAGGGGAAGAGTACGCGACTGTTGTTGTTGTTATTTGGATGTTTAAGGGGAGCCGGCCGCGGTGGCCGAGGTGACTGAGGCGCTCCAGTCACGGTCAGCACGGCCACTGCGGTCGGGGGTTCGAATCCCCCCTCGGGCATGGACATTTGTGCCGTCCTAGTTTGTAAGTAGTTCATAAGTAGTTTGTAAGTTTAGGGACTGATGACCCCGTAGTTGAGTCCCATAAGATTTACAAACATTTGAACATTTTTTTGTTTAAGGGGGACAAAACTACAATGGTCATCAGTCCCCCTACGCGACTGTTCATAGTGCTACTGAAGTACCTATCATTATACCTTGCGATACAACTTTCCAATTTTCTCAACAAACTTTGTGATGTTCCAGTTTGTTTTCAGTTTTCGGCAAAACGGTACAGCGGCAGAGTCGAAAGAACCTAAGACTTCTTCGCTTTTATATTATTACTAGGGATAAACACTTAAAAATATGATTAGCACATTTGCTTATTCCTAAATTACGGGGGTACTTTAAAGACTGTTGAAGATTAAAGACATTTGTTAAGCCGGCCGCGGTGGCCGAGGGGACTGAGGCGCTCCAGTCACGGTCTGCACGGCCACTACGGTCGGGGGTTCGAATCCCCCCTCGGGCATGGATATTTGTGCCGTCCTTAGGATTAGCTAGTTCATGAGTAGTTTGTAAGTGCGAGCGACTGAAGCCTTCCACCGTGGCAACCACCTGGCGGGCCACATTTACTTCCAAAAAAGACGTCAACAGTACGTGGCAGTGCAGAAGAGTGCGGTATGTAACGGAGTGAGCACACTTGTAAAGGATAACTCTGGCGGTTGACTACAAGGCGGAATGCCAGAGCTAACTGACGTAACGCTTGTGCCACTTGCACTCCCAGACTGCACGAATGTTTCTTCTCTCTTTTCAAGTCGAAGTACTCGACTAACGGAACCTGTTGTAAGGCAGCATTGTGGGATTTGGACTGTGAAAATTGTCCCACCCAAATGTACTCAACTTTGCTAAAATGACGTTTATTTACACAGACAATTTACTGTCTTTCGGAAAAAAAAAGAAAGGAAGAAAGAACCTAAATGATCCCTACTTGCTGAAGACTAAAGAGAAATTGCTTCAAGGAAAGATTCCATAAAATTACAGCATTCGGTATTTATTTCGTGCAGCCATTTTTACAGCAATTATGACATACGCGAGGTTTAAATCTAAATTGATCGAAAATGAACAACTTTTCCGAATTAAAACGGAATGTGTTTCGGGTGTCGTTTCCGGAAAATCGTGTGACAGCAATCTGTTCGAGTAAAACGGAACGGAAATTTGAAGAAAGCTAGATGTAATCATCATTTACAGGAATTATTGCGGTGAAAATTACCTGCGAACGATTTTGCAAGATAGAAACACAGTGTATCCCAATACTATTAGGACCGTGGCAACAGAAAATAACACTCTGATTTCGTTCGCAAAATCACTATATTTATTTAGAATCGTCTCTTCCTGAATCAATACATATCTGGACGACACACAGGCTGATGCCCGAGGGAGGACTCGAACCTCCGACGCTAGGACCGCACGACCGTAACGTGTAGCCCCAGACCGCACTGCTTCGTGAAGGAGCGACCGTAAGAACTTACATCTCGCTTTCCGGTCAAATTCGACGAATTCTTGTAAAATAAAACTAAGTTTTCCATTCTGGTACAAATTCGCTGTTAATGATTTTTCTGGAATCTAATAAATCTGGCCGGCCGCGGTGGCCGAGGGGACTGAGGCGCTCCAATCACGGTCTGCACGGCCACTACGGTCGGGGGTTCGAATCCCCCCTCGGGCATGCATATTTGTGCCGTCCTTAGTCTTAGCTAGTTCATTAGCAGTTTGTAAGCTTAGGGACTGACGACCCCGTAGTTAAGTCCCATAAGTTCCACAAACATTTCAACATTTAATAAATCTGTTGCCCTTAACTTAACACGACTCTTCTGCAAGCCTACGTCCTTTGGCATCGGCTTCTGTGTACAGAACGACGCTATTCTCTGGAAATTTGTAACGGACCCCTTATGGCACTACCATGTCTCATCGCCATGTTTGTCATCGCCTGATACGGCATCTGGCACAAACCACAGACAAACCTTCGTGATGCCCAAAAACTAGTTCAAATTTCTGTTCACAACTGTTTTCGGTATTTCTGACAGATCCTCGATGAGTCTTCCATGATTTCGTCGATTTTTTCCCCGTATTTTTGTTGTGCGACTTTTTGTGACCGATTGTGGCGGTAGGTCTTTTGTGTCCCCGTACCGTTATGAAATAGAGCGTACCACTTAAAAACATTTGAACAACTTAAACAATGATTACCATAAACATTTCATCACATATAACATTTCACTGGCAGATTAGCCTAACTTAACACAAAATCCGATGCTGCCTCGCTGCCTCACTGTTGAGTCAGACACCATCAATAGTTTATTTTCTGCTGGGCCCGCAGCATATACAAGGTCAAAATATGACATTATCGTAATACAGAAATCCAAGTTTGCTGCTAACAATATTTATTCAGAATGAAACTTTCACTCTGCAGCGGAGTGTGCGCTGATATGAAACTTCCTGGAAACATCCCTTAGGCTGTGGCTAAGCCATGTCTCCACCATATCCTTTCTTCCAGGAGTGCTAGTCTTGCGTGTTTGCAAGAGAGCTTCTGTGAAGTTTGGAAAGTAGGAGGCGAGGTACTGGCGGAAGTAAAGTTGTGAGGCGGCATCGTGAGTCGTGTCGGGGTAGCTCAGTCGGTAGAGCGCTTGCCCGCGAAAGGCAAAGGTCCCAGGTTCGAGTCCCGGTTCCGGCACACAATTTTAATCTGCCAGGAAGTTTCAATATTTATTCAGCTTGTGGAAATTTACTCCGCTACAAGCTTGTTTCGGATTATGCCATTTTCAAGTGGACCTAATGATGTATAATAAAATAATTATCTACGTTTATAATATACAATTTTGTATAAATTTTTTTTATAATTTTTCATTACAAATTCACTTACGTTTAAGTTGGATTGACGTCCATAAAACATATTAGTGTCTTTCTGTGACAGGATGGTATAGTCATGTTTTATCTTAATTTTTTTATTTGACAGATATAGACACTGTTTACTATGTTGATGCTTTATGTTTACAGTAAATTATATCAGTGCTAGTCAGCGGGTCTACTCGTCTGTCATGGATAATATAATAGCAGAGAAAAACATCGTTTCTTTTTCTTGTGTGTATTTTTATCCGTTTTTCTTTTCCAAAACTTCAATAAAGTTCTCTAATTTTTATCTTTTAAATCTGTTTGTTCGTTGAGAATATCAAGTGGGTATTTTTTCGTGCGTGTGAAAACTTCTAGTTGTTCCAGGTTATTTAGAATATGGGCTTTAGGAACTGTGTGTAAAATTTTTAAAACATTTTCGATGTTTTCAGCTGTGTGATTTTGGCTTTTTAGGTGTAAGTAAATGTTCGACTGGTTGCTTTCACAGTCTCTTGTGTGTTCCTTAAATCGAATTTTAAAGTTTCTTCCTGTTTGTCCAATATAAAATTTAGTGCAATCATTACACGAAATTTTGTAAACGCCAGGTAGTTTTCGTCTTTCCTGATCTTAATTTTGACCTTAAACGTGAATTTCTAATGAATATTTTTTAATTTTTTTTAATACAAAATATTAATATTGTAAACGTAGTTAATTATTTTATTATACGTCACCTCGTCCACTTGAAAATGGCATAAGCCGAAACAAGCTTGTAGTGGAATAAAATTGCACAAGCTGAATAAATATTGTTAGTAGCAAACTTGGATTTCTATATTACGACAGTCAGACACCGTTACCTCGGTACGCAGGATAAAAGCTGCCGTGATGCTACACGGCTGTTGAAGCTTCCACCATCTTTAACGCAGCATTTCGCCAGTTGCATTAGGAATTTCACACAGCCTTACCGAAACAGGTACACGCAGAGTATTCTCCTATGTTATTCTCTCAATTCAAAAATGTTCGTAAAACCTATTGGACCTAACTGCTACGCTCATTGGTCCCTAGTCCGTAGCACGCTGCCTTAGACCACGCGGTTATTCCAGCGCTGCTTCTCTCAAGTGGAATTGCAGTAAGTTACTCGGGCAGAATTTGAGAGCGTGCCCCGATCATAGCAGCCGTTATCTTTACCGCTGCGCTAACTTCACATCTCTATGAGGCATTCAGAAAACATCAACAGCGATTTTTTATGCGAAACTAGCAGCTATCGCATGAAAAGCCGGGGAGTACTTTTAATAAACCCTCTGTAACACATATCACTGTTGTGATCAACACGTGTAATGCGCAATTGTCTACATCTACATTTTTACTCTTGATATCTCTCTGCAACGTCAGGCAGAGGATTTACCCAATCGCTTTCGTCATAGTTCTCAACAGTACTATTCTGTAATAGCGCGCGAATAAGAAAGAACACTCAAATGTTTCAGTTTTCGATCTGATTTTTCTTGCTTTATGATGATCATATCTCCCTACATAATGCGACAAATGTTTCCATGCGGATGAGGAATAAATTTCGCAAATAGATATCTTCGCAACGATTAACGCTTTTCTTTTAGTAATTTTCATTCCAACTAGTGTATTATTTCCGTGACACTCTCCCCTCTGTATCGTGATAATACTAAGAAGCAGCTCTTCTGTGACCTTTTCCTTTATCCTCTGTCGGTCCCATTCGTTGAGAAACCTATAATGCGTAGCAATACTCCAATATAGGACGCACAAGTGTAGTTAACAGAGTTTTGGCCCACTTTATGTTACGGTAGTAACACTAAAAGTCTTTTGACAGCTCGGAATTTAAATGAAAATAACGGCTTAACTATTCATCTGACACGAAAATTGAATAACCGAATCTGTAGCGCAGAAAATTCTATGCAATTTTGCTCTCTTATGTTTCAAAGATATTTCCAAAAATAACGGCAATTTTGGGATGTATGTATGTATGTATGTATGTATGTATGTCCGTCCGTCCGTCTGTAACGTGTTCCCTGTTTTTAAGACGAACCGTTCAACCGATCAGTACCAAATTTTACAGACATGATTGTAGGCCGCGAGAGACAAGAACCTCCCTTTTTCAAATTTTCAGACAAAAAATACGGGAGTAAAATAAAAAGAAGCCGTTTGTAATATAATTGTAATTTCAAACGAACCGTTCATCTGACACGAAAATTGAAAAACGTAACTGGTAGAGGAGAAAATTCTCTACAACTTAGCTCCGTTATGTTTTTTTTTCATATCTCGTATAGTTTGAGACATATTTGCAAAAATAACGGAGATTCGACACCCTCCATTGAATTACCGAAAACCAGCCGTTCGGAGATGTCACGTGACATTCAACGCGTATTTGATGATTTTCTTATTGTAACTTACACGTTGTCATTTCAAAGCAACGGCACACTGAGGAATTAACAAAAACACATCGTTCTTCGTACGATAAATGATAATCTACTGTCTACAAATGCCATACTAGCATCAGTTAACAACGGCCATCAATAGTTTGAAATTAAAGAACGCAGCTGTTAACTGTTAGCTATAGTGTATTGGGCAATGGGTTGGAGTGTGGTGCGGATCCCGCCACTACCTAAATGTTTTTTTCCTAAAAGGGTTTCAGACACACTTGTTAATTAATTATTATTATTTACATTATTATTTAGGCCCAAAATGTCTGCAAAAACTTATAATACTACAAATCTAAAGTGGGCCGTAAAACACGTCAGTGCGATTTTTTTTTTTTTTAACTAGAAGAGATTCATCTTGTGAGGTGTTCCATCATGGAAACACAGTCTTTGTTTCGCCTTCTGTGTATTCCTTCTAATTCAAGTTGATCCGCATTTTAATTCCTGGGTATTTAATTACCGGTCTATAGATTTTATCGGATTTGTTTTTGTCTCGTATGGATGACTTCATTATTTAGGATTTCTGGTGACTTCACTGACCGACAAACGGCAGCATCATCCGCGAACAGCCTAAGAGAGCGGGCTGTTGGTGACTCGGGAGTTTGCGCAGCCTTGGCGTGGGAAACACTCCGGCCAAGGTCGCAGGCGGACCGTGCTGCATATCACCTGCTACTTGCTACTGCCCACCAGCGAGGCAGAGACTGCGCAACCACAACCGGATTGGAGGCCGCTTGAGCAGCTCGCCAACCGCCCGAACGCAGCCTACACTCGGCATTCGCAAACATCTCCTACACGCTGTCACGCTAACGATTTATACTCGTAAAATACACTACTGGCGCCGGCCGGCCGCGGTGGCCTAGGGGACTGAGGCGCTTCAGTCACGGTCTGCACAGCCACTACGGTCAGGGGTTCGAATCCCCCCTCGGGCATGGATATTTGTGCCGTCCTTAGTATTAGCTACATCATAAGTAGTTTGTAAGTTTAGGGACTGATGACCACGTAGTTAAGTCCCATAAGCTTAACAAACAGTTGAACATTTGAACACTACTGGCCTTAAAAATTGCTATACCAGGATGAAATGCAGATGAGAAACGGGTATTCATTGTACAAATATATTATACTAGAACTGACATGTGATTACATTTTCACGCAATTTTTTGTGCATAGATACTGAGAAATCAGTACCCAGAACAATCACCTCTGGCTAACGCCCTTGATATGCCTGGGCATTGAGTCAAACAGAGCTTAGATGGCGTGTACAGCTATGCAGCTATGCAGCTTCAACTCGATACCACAGTTCATCAAGAGTAGTGACTGGCGTATTGTGACGAGCCAGTTGCTCGCCCACCATTGACCAGACGTTTTCAATTGGCGAGAGATGAGAAGAATGTGCTGGCCAGGGCAACAGTCGAACATTTTCCGTATCCAGAAAGACCCGCACAGGACTTGCAACATGCGGTCGTGCATCTTCCTGCTGCATGCAGGGTTTCGCAGAGATCGAATTAAGGGTAGAGCCACGGGTCGTAACACATCTGAAATGTAACGGTCACTGTTCAATGTGCCGTCGGTGCCAACAAGAGGTGACCGAGACGTGTAACCAATCGCACCCCGTACCATCACGCCGCGTGATACGCCAGTATGACGATGAAGAATACACGCTTCCAATGTGCGTTATCCGCGATGTCGCCAAAACACGGATGCTACCGTCATGATGCTGTAAACAGAACCTGGATTCATTAAAAAATGACGTTTAGCCATTAGTGCATCCAGATTCGTCGTTGCGTACACCATCGCAGGTGCTCCTGTCTGTGATGAAGCCTCAAGGGTAACGTGATCTCCGAGCTGATAGTCCATGCTGCTGCAAACGTCGACGAACTGTTCGTGGAGATGGTTGTCGTCTTGCAAACGTTCCCTTCTGTTCACTTAGGGATCGAGACGTGACTGCACGATGCGTTACAGCCATGAGGATAAGATGCATGTCATCTCGACTGCTAGTGATACGAGGCCGTTGTGATCCAGCACGGCGTTTCCGTATTGCACTCCTGAACCCACCGATTCCATATTGTGCTAACAGTCACTGGATAGCAACCAACGTCAGTAGCAATGTCGCGATACGATAAACCGCAATCGCGATAGGCTACAATCCGACCTTTATCAAAGTCGGAAACGTGATGGTATGCATTTGCCCTCCTTACAGGAGGCATCACAACAACTTTTCACCACGCAACGCTGATCAACTGCTGTTTGTGTACGAGATATCGGGTGGCAACTTTCCTCAAGTCAGCACCTTGTGTTAATGCTGTTAAAAGCTAATCATTTGCATATCACCGCATCTTGTTCCTGTCAGTTAAATTTTGCGTATGTAGCACATCATCTTCGCTGTGTAGCAATTTTAATGGGCAGGAGCGTGAAAAATTTGTGTGTTCCAGTGCGTAGCGGTATCGACTGAAAATTGCCTTCGGACAGGAACAGTATTACAGTATTACATCGTTCCGCGACCGATGTCGCTTACTTGCAAGAGTGCCAGTCTGACGATTTTGAGCATTGCGAGAGTGAAGGTCGGGGTGAGAGTTTAATATAGGGAAAGTTTAAAAATTAAACTCACAACCACCAACTGCGAACCAAATTGCTAAACATGCAAAAACACTGGAACTGTGATCGCGACTGTTTGACTCGTTTTCTAGGGGATGATATAACACGTTCGCAGCTTTCCTTCCCTGCATATGATTAACAAAACGAATTCATAATAAAGTAAGTTCATGAGAGAAAAGGGGGTACTAACTACTAATTTTTGAAAACACGAGTGAAAGTTCACTTTATGTTTATTTCACCATATTTAAACCCTGTGGCTGATACGTCTGTACGTCGACACATTTATCAAAAGAATTATAGCTCGTGAGCCCCCAGACAAAATGAATATTTGTCGCAAATTTGTTTTCACACCATGTGGCTGTCTCAAACACCGTTTATGTTCATGCCTATGCGACGACACGTGTTAAGTTAACAAATAACAGTCACTTTAATTCAATGCGATGCACACCTTGTTCCACCGGCTAAATATTCACAAACACACAGTAGCACTCGATTCAACTTGGTGCAGTCTACGACGAGCAACCACACGTGGCGATTGCCACAGACAAATCTCAAGTCACCACCTCGAGATTCACATGCCGACTGATGCAGAGCGACGCCGCCCGGCCAGTTCTCCACGTGCTCCCGACCTCGTCACCTCCTGCCTCCTGCCCCCCCAAAAGCTCGACTGCCGGGGTTTTTTCCCCTACGTCATCAACTTCCCCATGTGAACTGTTCTAACCGATTTGCCAACGTACAGCGCTCAGCCAATACATTTCTAAAACTTTACTTAAAATCAAAATAATTACATTACACATTAAACTAATATTTTCTTATGTTTTTATATTAGTATAAACATCCTTTGTACTGTTTATCATAATCGTGCAATTTCTTATACCACAGATAAGTGATTTAACTGAATACTTCAAGATAAAATACAAAAGGTTAATTGAAAATAAAATGAGAAATAGTTAATATATTATTTTTATAAACAAACATTGCCATGCTAGTTGTGTAACTGTCTTGTCTTCGTTGGTGATTTATTACTTTTCATTGTCAATTAAACATATTACGTTAGATGTGACTATATCAGCTAATGTATTGTTTATTTATCAACAGGCTATTTTGTAATGAGGGCCTTAAAGGTTCCTAACTGCATCGTATTACTTCAAATGCCAGTAGTATTACAATATTTGTGCACTGCACTGTGCCTGGCACTCGCCATTGTCCCTCTCTCCCCTCACCGGAAACGAACTGTAAAATCCTAAGTTGGAACAAGCCACCAACATCGGCCTGCTCGCTGGCCTCCCGTCAGCTACAAGCACACAGCAAATCTCAACGTGGAGAATTTCTACCTATGGCCTAACTATAAATGTTGTCACCCAACTGTGTACATACATTGCTACCATAATTAATAAGATTAAAATTGTGTAACATTTAGTGCATTGGCATGGTCAATGTTTGCAGTGAACTTCATACTGTTCAATTATCAAATGCTATTAATTACCAGTATTTCTATTGGGCGGTAATCTTACAGACCTCAGGATTATTTGTTGCTAAGAGATCAAGTGTTTCGACATCCACTTACAATTCTAGTTTGCTCATGAACTAATTGTTCGAACTAATTCTTAGAGAATGCGTCGAGTACGATTTCACACGATGTTTTATGCGTACCTCCTGATTTGAAAATATAATTTCGCCAACAGATCGAGGGTAAATTAAAATCACCGCATACTATTATCGTGTGAGTCGGGTACGTTTTTGTAATTAGACTCAGATTTTCTTTGAACCTATCTGCTATTGTATCGTCAGAGTCGGTAGGCCGGTAAAAGGAACCAATTATTAACTTCTTACGATTTTCAGGTACAACTTCTACACATAATAGCTCACAGGAAACTATTGTATAAAACGTAACGTGATTTTGTGTAATTAATGTTTTTCCTTGAAGCTTTATTATGGTATGTTTTGTTCATGTAATTATGCTCTAGTTTTATGAAACAATTGAATGTAGATGTTCCAGATATTGCGCGGGATCATTACTGCCCAGTGGCAAGCAGTCAAGCACCGACCGTTCAATCGTTAAGAAATACAACAATCGTGCTCTTAAAATAGTGTATTACGCAGTTCAAACTTCATATTATTAACTACTGTAGTTAGAAGTCAAGTGTTCGAAAATCACGGATAGTATTACGTATGTCTCTTGTTGTTTTACAACGTATTAATAAATATTATGAAACAACTAGCATCCATTTTTTTAAAGTGTGGTTTTAGGGCACACAACTGCTGAGGTCATTAGCGCCCATAGTAAAATCGAACCGGGGTAGAACTTAAATGTCTTTCGCCATATTTGCACGATGTATAAAAAGTAAAACTGTGTCACCAGAATGCGGATCATCAGCTAAAATATCAGACATTTCTAATGGTAAACATAGATCATGACGGACATGATGTACAAGGTGGTACACAGTAAAAGGTTCATTACAGTGCTCACATAAGGGAGCAGGATCACCACGAAGTAAATACTGGTGGCTATAACGGCAGTGGCCAATACGAAGCCGGGCCAGGACAATCTCCTCTCGGCGGGAGGGTCGAGATGACGTTGACCAGAGATCAGGCACAGGTTTAATGCCTCGCAATTTTTTCCCTGACAGGGATGACCAATGTAAAAACCAACGGGAGATGATACGCCGGGATACGCCAGCGCGAAGGTCATCAGAGCTAGTAGAAGAGGTAGATATCCGAGGGAGGAGAACTGCCTCCTTGGCAGCCGTATCCGCAGACTCATTCCCCAACACTCTCACGTGGCCAGGGACCCACAGAAACGTCACAGTAGTTCCGTTCGCTGAAAGATCCATTCTTATTTGAAAAATACGTATGAGCCTAGCCACAAGTGTTGAAAGTTCAATAGCACTTCAAGATAGGAGGATTGACGACCCGTGCGCTGCTTCTGCGTGGGGTCAACAACGGAAAAGAAGCAGCCAGGTTACTCAACAGACACTTTTAACTGCGCGCACTGACGATGCGTGTAGTTCTACCGACCTCACATGGAGAGCTACGTAAAGTCACGCTCATGGTGGTAACACCGCCGAGGAAAAGTCTTAGACATAACTTGCAAAAAACTTGCTAATCACTTTTATCACACTCTCTATCCTTTTATCTCCTAACCCGCCGTGAAATCTACGTTTATGAATTGAAATATAAGAAAATAAAATACCGAAAATACCGAGTTTCAGAAACATGTTATTTTGAGTGGTTTAAACTGTTAGATGAAATTGGAGACGAAACGACAGGCTATAACGTTAACCCGGTAGTTGCAGCGGCAGCCTCTGGTATCGACCTGCTCAACAGCTGCAGCTGCAGCTGTCTCGGCAGGTGTAATGCCTGTCTGGCCTGCGGGTCGTGGGCGGACAGTGCGGGATGGCGCCGCAGGCCGCGCGGCCGCCACCCAACCCAGCACAGCACAACACAACACAACACTCCACTGTGTGGAGCTGCCCGCCTGTGGCAGTACTCGTGTAGCGGCGGCCGAGTTCTACTGAAGCGACACATTCAACACCCAGCTACAATACCACAGTACGACACCAAAGTACGTGTATCAGCGATAACCCCGCCAATAACATCTACCGCGATACGAGGAATGCAATGCACACTCCAATGTACAGTACCACAGCTGTACTTGATCGAAAGTAATTTTATATATACAGGGTGTTTCGCTAAGTGTGTTTGCCTCTGTAACTTAGAAAATAATAGGTTACTGGAAATTTTAATGCGGTAGGTCAACACAAGAAATGTTACACTTTCTGCGGAGCTATGAACATAGTTTATTGTATCATTTTCCAAAGAGTTACACCACAAAGATATAATTTTTTTAATGGAACGATAGTTTTTTCTATCGTGCATTCGATTCCTTGAAACCAGCTGCGTCCAAATCATTTTAAACTACATTCCTATCACTGTTAGTTTGGGTGCTACAACCCTTCAAAGTTTAGGGGGCGGAGGCTACAACAGCGTAGCTGACTGGCTGGTGGTCATGAGACAGTGGGCCGTGCCCCAGGGGATAGCCACTCGGCCAGTCAGCTACGCTATCGCAGCCTCCGCCCCCGGAACTTTGAAGGGTTGTAGCTCCCAAATTAACATTGATAGTAATGTAGTTTAAATTGATTTGGACGCAGCTGGTTTCAGCGAATCCAATGCACGATAGAAAAAAAACTATTGTTCCATTTAAATAGTTATATCTTTGTGCTGTACCTCTTTGGGAAAGGTTGGATGTGGCGGATAACAAGTTACGCGTCCTAAAATCTTCAGTACGTCCATGGCGTACTTCCTTCCGCCCTCGAAGAGCTGAGGAAGTCGCCCTCACTCGCCTTAGAATTGGACACTGCCCGCTAACGCGTGGCTTTCTTTTGCGTCGTGAGGAACCGCCAGAGTGTAACAGATGTCGGACACAATTGTCGATAAGACGTATTTTCACAGAACGCCATTTATACGCTGGAGTGAGGACAACTTTAGGTCTCTCACAGGACCTGAAATCTATTTTAGGTGACGATGAGGCGTCCTAAGATTTTGTACAGCATCTGGACTTCTTCCCAAAATATTGGGTGTTCGATTTTAATGTGTGACAGTGTGGCTCGGTCACTCTTTAAGTAGTCACCGGGCCCCATACATCTATCAAACTTTTATCCCTTTTATGAAGTACTTTCCTTTGAACCGTCTTTTAAATTTTTAATGTACAATTGAAGTTAAATGTCCATACGACTGGACCCATTTTTCTTCTCATCTCCTTACGTTAGCATACGGGCGCTGATGACCTCGCTGTTGAGCGCCCTAAAACGCCAATCATCATCATCATCATCATCATCATCATCATCATCATCATCATCATCATCGGAAAATGATACAATAAACTGTGTTCATAGCTCCGCAGAAAGAGTAACATTTCTTGTGTTGACATACCGCATTAAAATTTCCCGTCACCTATTATTTTGTAAGTTACAGAGGCAAACACACTTAGTGAAACACCCTGTTAGATATATATATTGTGTGTGTGTGTGTGTGTGTGTGTTTGTGTACATTTGAATTTCAAAAAACAAATAATAATAAAAAGTTACATGCCTCGAGATTCGATCCGGCGACCTTCGGATTACGAACCCGAGCGTTTACCGCTACGCCACGCCTCTGTACAATATTACTCATCGCAGAGAGTGTTTCGCCGCAACGGCTTTTTTTTAATTGTCTATTTTGTCGACGACGGCTGAGAAGTACATCCTGGTGCTTTGCCAAATTACACCTATGGCCATGAGCTTTCATTATGCGCAGTATGAATCGGATCTGAATTTCACAATTGGCGGCCTCCCGTTGTTAGTCAACTACGTAGAGAGGCACTTTAGAAGCGAGCTCACACACACACACACACACACACACACACACACACACACACACACTCAACGCAGCGACCCTTCCGCGCTCACCGTGTGTATGCCGTTTTGCCGCTTGTTGCCGTGATCTTCCGCCATTGATACCTGCGCAGCCGTCAGTGAATTCTGCAGTCGGACAAAGTGCCCGGTCGCAGAAATAAAACAGCCGCTCCTCTAGCCGTGCGCGTGTGAGCAGAGGTCAGCAGAACACAGGAGAGAAGAGCAGCGGCCAGAGTGGCCGTGCATAATGAATGAGGCCGGCCTGGAAAAGCGCAGGAAGCGGCCAGCTCCCCTCTGTGCGGAAAGCGCTGCACTTCCACGCCAAATCCCCAGTCCAGCTCCCTATAATTACCGAGGACCGGCTCAACGACTGCAGTCTGAAACACGGCTCTCTGCTGCACACGATAGCGAGACCACACGCTGCCACGGATGAAACGACAAACATATATACCAACTAGATTCCTCTCAGAGTATGCTGATTCAATAGCTCCGCACTTAGCTATAATTTACAACCAATCACTCAGCGAAAGATCCGTACCCAAAGACGGGAAAGTTGTCCAAGTTACTCAAATATTCGAGAAAGGCAATAAGAGTGATCCCCAAAATTACTGGCCTATCTCATTGACGTCGATTTGCAGTAGGATTTTGGAACATATACTTTGTTCCAATATTATGAACTACCTCGAAAAGAACGACCTATTAACCAACACGGATTCAGAGAGTATCACTCTTGCGAAACACAGCTTGCCCTTTATTCACATGAAGTTTTAAGTGCTACCGACAAGGGATCTCAAATCGATTCCATATTTTGGATTTCCGGAAGGCTTTTGACACTGTACCCCACAAGCGGCTTCTAATGAAATTGCGTGCTTATGGAATATCTTCCCAATTGTGCGATTGGATTCACGATTTCCTATCAGAAAGGACACAGTTCGTTGTAATTGACGGTGTAACGGAGTGTGGCGTTCCACAGGGAAGCGTTATAGGTCCCCTACTCTTCCTCGTGTTTGTAAATGATTTAGGAGACGATCTGAATAGCTCCCTTAGAGTATTCGCGGACGATGCTGTCGTTTATCGGTTAGTGAAGTCAACAGAGGATCAAAAGCAACTGCAAAGCGATTTAGACAAAATTTCTGCATGGTGCGAAAATTGGCAAATGACACTAAATAAAGAAAAGTGTGAAGTAATACACATGACCACTAAAAGAAATCCGCTGAACTTCAATTACGCGATAAATCAGTCAAAGCTTAAGGTCGTAGATTCTACTAAATACCTAGGAGTTACAATTACGAACAACTTTGACTGTAGAGAACACACAGAAAATATTGTGGGGGAGGCGAACCAAAGGTTACGTTTCATCGGCAGAACGCTTCGAAGATGTACCAGCTCCACCAAAGAGACTGCCTACATCACACTTGTGCGTCCTCTCCTGGCGTACTGTTGCCCCTTGTGGGACCCTCACCAGGTGGGACTGACGGAAGAAATTGAGAAGGTTCAGAGAAGGGCAGCTCGTTTTGTTTTATCACGTTACGGGGGGGAAAGCGTCACGGAAATGTTGCACGAATTGGGGTGGAAATCATTAAAAGAAAGACGTTTTCATTGCGGCGTGATCTGTTTGCGAAGTTTGATTCACCGATTTTTACTTCTGAATGTGAAAATATTTTGCTAGCACCCACCTACTTAGTGAGACATGACCATCCCAATAAAATAAGAGAAATCAGATCGAAAACGGAACGATTTAGGTGTTCTTTCTTCCCGCGCGCTATTAGAGGGCTACACGGAGATAATTAAAATTAACACAAGTCAGTAAAACATGTCGCACTGTCAGCAGTTCACCGCAGGAGCATAGCGGTGCAGGTTCGGCGGATAGCAAGTGACGGTGGCTGAAACGGCAGTGACCGATCCGCAACCGGGCCAGGATGACCTCCTCCCGCCGAGAGGAGCGTGAGGAGGTCCTCCAAGCGGTCGGGATCGGTTTGACAGTTCGCAATTTATTGTTGTACAGTGAAAGCCACACACTGTGCCATTGCGACACGATACTCCGGCGAAGAGCCCGTTGAACATCGTCAGATGGGACGCAAAAGGTAGCCATGCGAGGCCAAAGAGCTGCTGCCTTGGCTGCTATGTCGGCGGCCTCATTCCCGGGCACACCCACATGGCCAGGGACCCACAGGAAAGAAACGTGACAGCTGTCATCAGCTAGCAACTGGAGGGAGCGTTGAATCCGATACACGATAGGATGGTTCGAGAAAGGGTCCTTAAGACTCTGCAGGGCACTAAGGGAGTCAGAACATATGGCATAGAAAGGTTGGCGGTGGCGGCAGGTATACAAAACCGCGAACGGAGTTCGACAAGCCTCGAGCGGTATACCAAATCCGGAGTGCTCTCCTTGGGGAGCGAACTAAGTTCGAGGTGTGTGTGAACCTGGGCCTGATGCCACGGTGGCAATGGGCTTTCGCTAAACCGAAGGGTGGAAGGAAGGGTAAAATCGAGCAACTGTAGCAGGCGGCGAAACCGAACTCCAGGTGGAAGCAAGGCAATCGCAGACAACTGATATTGGCGATCGAGTGAGTCGTCAAAAAATTATCTGTAAGAGGGATGGTTGGGCATCGACCGCAGGCGGCATGCGTACTGACACAAAAGTATGTCACGCCGAGTGGTCAAGGGTAATACAGCAGCCTCGGCATACAGACTTTCAACAGGGCTGGTATAAAATGCACCGGTCGCCAGACGTAATCCCCGATGGTGAATAGAGTTGAGACGGCGGAGAATCGACGGCCGTGCAGAAGAGTATACAAGGCTTCCGTAGTCGAGCTTCGACTGAACAATGGCCTGGTAAAGGTGAAGCAGGACGGTACGATCCGCTCCCCATGACGTGCCACTGAGGACACGAAGAACGTTAAGGGATCGGGCACAACGGGCAGCCAGGTAGGACACGTGTGTGGACCAGCAAAGTTTCCGATTCAACATGAGTCCCAAGAATTTCGTAGTCTCCACGAAAGGGAGAGCAACAGGGCCGAGACGTAGAGAAGGTGGAAGAAATTCCTTGTATCTCCAGAAAATGATACACACAGTTTTATCAGTGGAGAATCGGAAGCCGTTTGTGATGCTCCAGGAATATAGACGGTCAAGACAGCGTTGGAGAGAACGCTCCAAGAGACACGTCCGCTGGGCGCTACAATAAATTGCGAAATCGTCAACAAAAAGAGATCCGGAGACGTCGGCTGAAAGGCAATCTACGATCGGATTGATTGCGAAGGCAAAGAGCGCCACACTCAAGACGGAGCCCTGTGGTACCCCATTCTCCTGGCAAAAGCTATCTGACAAAACAGAGCCCACCCGTACCCGGAACTTGCGATCCGCCAAAAACGCTTGAATGAAAAGAGGAAGGCGGCCCCGAAGGCCCCATGTGTGCAATGTGCGGAGAATGCCCGCTCTCCAACAGGTATCGTATGCCTTCTCCAAGTCGAAGAACACTGCTACTGTTTGACGCTTCTTTAGAAAGTTGTTCATAATGAAGGTCGACAACGTAACGAGGTGATCAGCAGCAGAGCGGTGTCGACGAAAACCGCATTGGATATTAGTCAGGAGGCGGCGAGATTCGAGGAGCCAGACCAACCGAGCGTTAACCATGCGTTCCATCACCTTACAGACGCAGCTCGTCAGAGAAATGGGGCGATAACTGGAAGGAAGGTGTTTGTCCTTCCCTGGTTTGGGGATGGGGACAACAATGGCTTCACGCCAACTTGTGGGAACATGACCTTCAGTCCATATGCGATTGTAGGTACTAAGAAGAAAGCACTTGCCCGCAGGAGAGAGGTTCTTCAGCATCTCAATATGAATGGAATCGGGCCCGGGAGCAGAAGACCGGGACAGGGCGAGAGCACGGTCTAGCTCCTGCATGGTGAAGGCGACGTTATAATTTTCACGATTAAAAGAGCGGAAAGAAGGCGGCCGTGCCTCCTCTACCTGTTTGCGAGGGAGAAAGGCAGGGTGGTAATGGGCAGAGCTCGAAACCTCCGCAAAGAAACGACCCAATGCGTTTGAAACATCAGCGGGGTCCACGAGGACTGCGTTCTCCACGGTCAGGCCAGGAATCGGGGAGTGGACCTTGATGCCGGACAAACGGCGTAGGCCACCCCAGACAACCGTGGAGGGAGTAAAACGGTTAAAAGAACTAGTAAAACCAGTCCAGTAAGCTTTCTTGCTGTCGTTTATGATACGACGGCACTGCGCTCTCATACGTTTGTAATTGATGCAATTTTCCAAAGTTGGGTGGCGGCGGAAGGTGCGTAAAGCACGGCACCGGGCTCTAAGCGCGTCGCGGCATGCTGCAGTCCACCAAGGGACCTGGACACGACGTGGAGAAGAGGATGTACGAGGTATGGAATGTTCGGCAGCGGTGAGAATAACCTCTTGAGGTAGTCGACCTGACTGTCACAGTTGGGAAAATTCTGATCGTGAAAAACAGCCACGGAAGAATAAAGCCCCCAGTTGGCTTTGGAAATGTTCCAACTGGTGGGGCGAGGAGATGGGGAATGATGCAGGAAGTGGATGACACAAGGGAAATGGTCACTTGAGTACGTGTCAGAAAGTGCATACCACTCAAACCGACCGGCAAGTTGAGGAGTGCATATTGCGAAGTCTATATGGGAATAAGTGTGTGTTGTGTCAGAAAGGAAGGTCGGTGCACTGGTGTTGAGGCAGACAAGATCGAGGTGGTGGAGAATGTCCACCAAAAGGGAGCCTCTCGGACAAGGTGGCGGAGAGCCCCATAGGGGGTGGTGGGCATTAAAGTCGCCTACCAACACGAAAGGTGAAGGGAGCTGGTCAACAAGGTTTAGCACATCTGCCCTAGTAAGGGCAGATGACGATGGCGAATATATATTACAGAGGGAGAAGGTAAATGTGGATAAGGTGATGCGGACGGCAACTGCCTGTAGGTGAGTGTGCAAGGAAATGGGATGGAAATAGACGTCGTCTCGAAGGAGCATCAGAACCCCTCCATGGGCTGGGACACCTTCCACGGGTGGCAGGTCGAACCGCACAGAGGTGTAGTGTGACGTGGACGCAACGTAGTTTCCTGGAGGCAGACTAGAAGCGGGAAGTGCAATCGAAGGAGTAGTTTTAACTCCTCCCGATTAGAACGAATGCCGCGAATATTCCATTGAAGGAGCGCCATGATAAAAATGAGAGAAGAAATAAGGATAAAAACCAACTAGCAAGCGGGGTCACCTCGACGGCCGCTGAGGACCGGATTTCGAGGGAGCACTGCTATCGCTGTCCAGGGGCAAAGGGTCGTGGTCCATAGGTTCGACCGACGCGCCTGCCACCTCCCTGAGTTGATCAGGAGGGGCAGTTTCCGCCGCCGGTAGAGGGCCGGGTGCCCGGCAGACGGAGCGACCCGGTGAAACAGAAGACGGCCGAGGCCGGCAACTGTTGGACGGCGTGACGGATGGGTCACGCCTCGGCGGGGAAGGAGAGGAACTCTTTTTCTTGTCACCTCTTCTGGAAGAGTGACGGCGGGAAGAGGCAGTTGACGGTTGGGAAGCCTGAGAACGCAGAAAATCCTCACGGACGGGTTCCTTTTTCAAGGTCCGGGCATCTTGTTTAGGTGCCCGCGGTTTACTAGAGGTTGACGAAGACTGTACCTTAGAAGCAGCAGGAGGAAGCGGGGACGTGGAACGGGCAATCTTCGGGCTGGCGGATCGCACAACTGTGTCAGCGAAAGTGAAGTCACAAGTCTGGGTACTGGAATCCTTGGTAGGTCGAGTTGAGGTGACGACCTTACTGTATGTACCCGCTGGGAGGACAGTGGGCTTTCGACTCGCCAACAACTTTCGAGCGGCAGATGTCGATACCTTCTCCGTAACTCGAATTTGCTGGATTACCTTCTCATCCTTGTATACAGGGCAGTCGCGAGAGGAAGCCGCATGGTCACCGTTGCAGTTTAGGCAGTGAGGGGACGGAGGTGGGCAATCCCCCTCATGGGCATCCCTACCACAAGTGACACACTTTGCTGCATTTGGGCAATGTTCACGGGTATGGTTGTACCTGTGGCATTGAAAACAGCGCGTTGGGTTAGGCACATAAGGGCGGACGGAGATGACTTCATACCCTGCTTTGACCTTCGACGGGAGGTCAACTCTGTCGAACGTCAAAAACACAGTACGAGTCGGTGACAGCTGGTTATCGACCTTTTTCATGACCCTATGGACGGCTGTCACACCCTGGTCGGACATATACGATTGGATGTCTTCATCAGACAACCCGTCAAGGGATCTCGTGAAGACTACCCCCCGTGACGAGTTGAGTGTGCGATGTGCTTCCACCTTGACAGGAAACGTGTGTAACAGTGTAGTCCGGAGTAGTTTCTGAGCTTGGAAGGCACTTTCCACTTCCAGCAACAATGTGCCATTGCGCTGACGTGAACAGGTTTTAACAGGGCCAGCAATTACATCTACACCTTTCTGTATAACGAAAGGATTGACAGAATTGATAGCCTTTCCATCGGTGCGAGAGACGACAAGAAATTTAGGTACATTAGGCAGAGTCTTTTTTTGCTGAGGTGAGTCTAACTTACGTTTTTGGGTCAACGTCACTAAAGAAGAGAAGGAAGTCATCGCGGAAGTGTCCCCCGTGATTACCGACGTCTCCGATGGCGCGCTCCTTCCTAGTGGGGGCCCTCTCCGAGGGCTTACCCGCCTTAGGTGATTGTTCACACCTCAGGTCACACCTCCCGAGAACTGACGGAGGGACCAATCGGCACGTTCGGGAGGTACCAGCTCGGGTAATCACCCCTCCCTGGGCCTGGCCTTTACCAGGGGGTACGTACGTGCCCTACTTGTCTACCCGGGGCGGGGAATTACGCGTTACCCCGTCACCTGCTACGCATGATAATGCGTGGGTCGGCCTTCAGACACGCACAGGGAGGAAAGAAGAAGAATAGAGGAAGAGAAGAGAAAGAAGGAAAGAAGTGTCTCAAACGCCGAGGCGGAGACGAATGAGGGGAGGAGAAGAAGGCTAGGAGAGTACAAGGAGAGAAAGACAGAAACAAAGGGTAAGAAAGGAAGGAACGAAGGAAGAAAAACGACAACAAGAACCACCGTAGCTCACGAAATATGCCCGTCTCCGGGCGAAGGCATAAACCGGGAGGGAAGGGGAAGCAGCCTGGGGCAGAAGAAAGGCTGCTCCGGCTCGGGGCCCCGTGCGCGCCACACACGTACCCACAAAAGAACTGTGGGGCCCCTGGGGGGAGTTTGCTCGCATAAGCAGTTTATGTCAGAGACAAGCGATGGTCCTGTCAACCAAGCCGGTACTAAAGAGCGAGATGTGCTTCCTCTAGGCCTAATCATTTTGGAATGATAATAACCCCAATTACCACACTACAAACAAGCAGGCTTCTGAGTACAACACCAATCAATTAAGGCCATTTGCTGTTTCACCTGAACAGATTCCCCCGATCTCTCATGTCGAAAACAAAAACATCCGAAAAACAGTCCTCCAAAAAGGAAAAACTGTTGTTGTTACTAGCTCCCCTTACAGAAGAGAATTCCTGGAGAGTGTATGTAAAGTTAAAGCCTGGAAAAAGAAGGAACAAGAAGAAAAGATTCACCTGAGAAGATAAAACAGCCTCTCCAGCCGCGTGCGTGTGAGCAGAGGTCAGCAGCGGCGATAGCTCGCAGCCGCCAGAGTGGCCGTGCATAATGAATGAGGCCGGCCTGGAAAAGCGCAGGAAGCGGCCAGCTCCCCTCTGTGCGGAAAGCGCTGCACTTCCACGGGAAATCCCCAGTCCAGCTCCCTATAATTACCGTGCACCGGCTCAGCGACTGCAGTCTGAAACACGGCTCTCTGCTGCACTCGATGGCGAGACCACACGGTGTCAAGGATGAAACGACAAAAATACAACCTTCTTATATATTCAAAGTTCTTTTGTAATATTTTATTTTCACACACTTTTGACTTGTACAGGGAGTGGACAAGTAACATTAATACTAGACCTTCAGGTAAAATTTCCGGGCTGATGGGCCGTGCTCCAGATGTAAAACTTTCTCCCAACGTTTCGTCTCCAACTGCGGGAGACATCTTCAAGCGTCTTCCGGCTACAGCCACTGTGGGCCGATGCACTCTCGCATTTATAGAGGGCACCACCATACGTCACGTGATGCTGACTTTGTAGCTATCTCTGGATGACGTCGCCATTCTCGATTAATAATGATCGATTGTCCTTTTGTTGGTGCAGTATCGACATCCACATTTTATCTAACTTCAGACCACCTTCTTTCCTATTAAAGTTATTCTGGTATTTGTGGATCTCTATTGCTTCTCTATAGATGCGTGCATGGTACTGAGATGTCCTAGCTAAAACGCTCGTCTCGTTACATTTTATTTCACGATTTCCTTTTTGAAAAACATGTTCAGCCACTGCCGATTTTTCCGTGTGTCCCAGACGACACTTCCTTTTATGTTCAGATATGCGAGTGTTGACGCTTCTTTTTGTTGTACCAATATATACTTTACCACAGCTGCTAGGAATTTTATAAACCGCAGGTGTTGCTAGGGTGTGACGTGCGTCTTTTACTGATCTCAAATATTCTTTCATCTTTTTCGTGTGTCTGTAGATGGTTTCGACGCCATGCTTGGCCAATACTTTTGCGATTCGATCAGTAATTCTGCTAATGTACGGCAGGAAACCATTTCCAGATTGTTGTCGTTGTTGCCTAGAACTTCTGGATTCTTCTCTTCTTTGATGGAGAGCTCGATCAATTTCCTTAGCACCATATCCATTTTTCTCGAAGGCCGACCATACGTGATTTAGTTCATCCTCCAAGTAAACTGGCTCACAGATTTTGTTGGCTCTATCCACCAAGGTTTTAATGATACCTCTTTTTTGCCTCGGTTGATGGTTTGACTCCTTGTGGAGGTATCTATCAGTATGTGTGTTCTTTCTGTCTACCTTATGGCCCAGAATTCCGTCCTCTCGTTTTATTACCGATACATCCAGGAAATTAAGTTGGCCATTGCTCTCTTTCTCCATCGTGAACTGTATATTCTGATTAATTCTCTTGAGATGCAATAAGAAGACATCCAACTCCTCTTCACCATGGCTCCACACTACAAAGGTGACGTCAACATATCGGTACCAATTACTTGGCTTCTTTCTGGCAGCGCCTGCGCCTCAAAATGGTTGGTTGTTAAGCTTAAGGGACTTAACTACGGGGTTATCTGTCCCTAAACTTACAAACTACTTATGAACTACCTACAACTAAGGACGACACAAATATCCATGCTCGAGGGGGGATTCGAACCCCCAACCGTAGTGGCCGTGCAGACCGTGACTGAAGCGCCTCAGTCCCCTCGGCCACCGCGGCCAGCGCCTGCGCCTCCATAAATAAGTTGGCAACAGCTGGACTAAGAGGGCTGCCCATAGCCACTCCGTTAATCTGTTCGTAGAACTCACCGTTGTACTGGAAATACATTGTGGTAAGGCAGTGTCTGAACAAGGCCACGATGTCAGATGGAAACATAGCTGCTATGTATTGCGAGTGTGAAGGTCGGGGTGAGAGTTTAATTTTTTTAACTCACAACCACCAACTGCGAACCAAATTCCTAAACATGCCCAAGACAAAATGAATATTTGGCGCAAATTGTTTTCACACCATGTGTTTGTCTGAAACACCGTTTATGTTCATGCCTATGCGACGACACGTGTTACATTATCAAATCACAGTCACTTTAATTCAGTGCGATGCACACCTTGTTCCACCGGCTAAATATTCACAAACACACAGTAGCACTCGATACAACTTGGTGCAGTCTACGACGAGCAACCACACTTGGCAATTGCCACACAAAAATCTAGTCTCCACTTGGAGATCCACATGCCGACTGATGCAGAGCGACGCCGCCCGGCCAGCTACCCCCCTTGCTCCCGCCTCCTCACTTCCTACCCTCGCGCGCGCGCGCCAAAATCTCAACTGCCGGGGTTTTTTCCCTACGTCATCAACTTCCCCATGTGAGCTGTTCTAACCGATTTGCCAACGTACAGCGCTCAGCCAATACATTTCTAAAACTTTACTTAAAATCAAAATAATTACAATACACATTAAACAAATATTTTCTTACGTTTTTATATCAGTATAAACATCCTTTGTACAGATTTTCATCATCGTGCAATTTCTTATATCACAGATAACTGATTTAACTGAATATTTCAAGGCAAAATACAAAAGATTGATTGAAAATAAAATGAAAAATAGTTAATATATTATTTTTATAAACAAACATTGCCATGCTAGTTGTGTAACTGTCTTGTCTTCGTTGGTAATTTATTACTTTTCATTGTCAATTAAACATATTACGTTAGATGTGACTATATCAGCTAATGTATTGTTTATTTATCAACAGGCTATTGTGTAATGAGGGCCTTAAAGGCTCCTGACTGCATCGTATTACTTCAAATGCCAGTAGTATTAGAATATTTTATTTCACGCTGTGCACTGCACTGTGCCTGGCACTCGCCATTGTCCCTCTCTCCCCTCACTGGAAAATCCTAAGCTGGAACAAGCCACCAACGTCGGCCTGCTCGCTGGCCTCTCGTCAGCTACAAGCACACAGCAAATCTCAACGTGGAGAATTTCTACCTTTGGCCTAACTATAAATGTTGTCACCCAACTGCGTACATACATTGCTACCATAATTAATAAGATTAAAATTGTGTAACATTTAGTGCATTGGCATGGTCAATGTTTGCAGTGAACTTCATACTGTTTAATTATCAAATGCTATTAATTACCAGTATTTCTATTGGGCGGTAATCTCACAGTATGCAATAGCTTCGTTTACAGGAACCACAGTAAACAAGGACACTACATAAAAACTCACCAGAATATCACTTGGGCTGACGTTAAAATGGACAGAGTTTTTGATGTGGCTGTCCGTTTCTCCAATGTACGGCTGCAGCAGAGAAGCGAGATGTCTGGCCACCTCATGGGTGGGAGATCCTGTGGCGCTCACAGTCGGTCTTAACGGGACCATGGGCTTATGCACCTTTGGCAGGCCATACAGTCTGGGTGGATAAGTTTCTGTTTTGCACAGTTGTTTTTTATCATTCGAAGAGAGAGAAGACAGTTTTATCAGATGATTCGTTGTTTTCAAAATTTTCGGAGTAGGATCCTTCAAGTCTTTTGTAAGTTGTGGGATCCAAGAGATCAGTGATCTTCTTGTGATAATCTTCGCTCTTTAGCACAACTGTAGCATTTTATTTGTCAGCGGATAGTACAGTGATATTGTTGTCCGCTTTGATCTCCCTTACACTGTATGATTAATACTGGAGTCCGACAGAAACATAATTTTTGGCCGAAACCGTAACCGCAACTTGCGTAATTAAGTTAAAATTTATGTATAATTACGTTACACTACAGACCACTAGTTTTTCCACATTTTCCAAGATCCCCTCCACGTACTAAGCCTTCTTGAGTGTGTCTGCAAGCCTAATCAGGAGTCAGTAGAAGATAACAAGGCAGGCGTCTTCGCAGAAGAAGGCACTCCACCATCGTAACGCGAAGTAAATAGTGAAAAGACTTTTAAACCCTTAAGCTGACAATGTAAATGACTACTTAAAAACTTTGTTTTAAAAATAAAAAGAATTTTTTTTTACACGTCTACTGTTTTCAAGGTCGATTTTCTTCTTTCGATAGTTCGTGGTTATACCGGTCCCGTTCACCACGAATTGACGATTCTACTGTATAGCTATCACAAATTCGACAGTCCTGCGTACCTTCTCGCAGGATGAGAGTATTTAGTCTTTAGGTGCACAACAAACATGCCAATACATACTACGAAATGCCAGAGTCTTAATATCATTACCACAATACAAAACTCGCAGAAAGTAATCATTTGTTTGCTTCCATAACTAGCCATTACGATTTTTTTTCTCTAGAGCTCTAGCTTTATATTCCCGTCTACACTTCCGGTTTTTCAATCGAAAATCTACATAGATCCAATTTGGTATTCCTGAATACATATCAGCCCAATTAGTGCTGCATAAAGTATTTAGAGAAATAAAGTCATAGTTCCGATACTTGACAGTATAAATTTGTGCAAACTGAATAGGAAAAGGTCTGTACCACAGACAATTTCATAAACCCATATTAGTTATTAAAAAAGGCTGAACGTTTTCAAGGAAACTCATTAATAAAACTTTACAGCATAACAATATGATTACCCGTTCCAATACTAAGGACCATCTCTCGTTAATCATCTCGTTAGTTAACGAGAAGCCGCGGTGGAGTAGCCGAGCGGTCTAAAGCGTCTCGCTGCGGAGCGCGCGGAGGTTCGAGTCCTCCCTGGGGCATGGGTGTGTGTGTTGTCCTTAGGTTAGTTTACCTAGGTTTAACTAGTTTGTAAGGTACGGACTGATGACCACGCAGTTTGGTCCGATAGATTTATAAACATTTGAGTTAACGAGAAGATGACTTTAACGTCCAGTTAAATGTGCTCGTTAAGTGCATTGTGTTTGTCATTGCCAGATACACGTCTCGTTTGCTAACCTGCAGAAAACGAGAAGGTACGATATATTTCGACTTTGTTGGCAATAGAACAAATGAAAGTGCCGTCTGAATGAACAGCTGTTCGCCATATTTGACTGGCAGGGAAGAGGTAAGCAGACCGTAACAAATGTGAGAGAAGCTCGTATTTTACAAGAAGCGAGTGCGTGTGTCTTGCGGCGTTAACAGAGAAATATGAGGACACTTGGGACTGACAAGGGGAACACCAGGAATGGTACAAACGAATTTTGTTGGGTCGCAGGTATGTTGTGCGGGAACTCCACCAGACCACTAAGCTAAAAGGATTTGTTCCAGTGCGCCTTGGTTTCCACGAAAATCTACATCCAACAGCTATACCTGTACTCGATCAGGCAGGCTACGTGAGGCAGCGTGGTGTAATTAGCAAGGCGCTCGACTGTCACAGAGAAGACTCGAGTTCAAATCCTGGTTGGAATTTTTCTTTTGACATTTTTCTGACGATTGACTGTGTATAATTGTATTCCTTTTTCCCACTTTATCAATTCTTATTGCAAAGGCAATGTTATATCAGGTAATTACAGTTACATGAGAACGATACGCTACGAATGACTAGCTGCCTGGCCGCAGCATAATAAGCAGCTGGGACGCGTCAAGTGGGAACGCACTGCACTCGACGGTGTAACAACAGCTAGCTGCTCAAAATTAATGTTGTAGGTGATAACTACAGGCTGTTTACCGATCTTTCAGTCGCCTTAAAAGTATGCTTCGAAATATGGAATAAAATAAAATAATCGTCGCGCAGTACATAACAAATTGAGCAATTAACATAAGTTATTATTATTATTATTATTATTATTATTATTATTATTATTATTATTATTATTATTATTATTATTATTATTATTATTATATGACCAACTGCTCAAGCAATAACATAAGAGTGACTATGAAAGAATATAATTATGCACAACGAATCGTCTGTCAAGTGTAAAAAATACACAATATGTAGAAAACAAATTATCTACTATTGCCGACTGACGTACCGCTGGTGACTTAATACAGGTATAACTCTTACGCGCTGGACTTTGATCTCTATTTTCGTGGAAACCAAGAAGCATTGGAACGAATCCTTGTAGCTTGGTGGTTTTACATCCTCTTCATTCTCAACCAAATCTCATATTCGAGTCATTTTCATCATACCGATTCTCACTTAACTAGCCGTTACCCGTAAACTTGTATTTTGATATCGTAACAATAATTTTTAACGTTATGTTACGTATCTGCAATATATCAAACTCATCGCTACTGACATGGATGGCGCAGTTGATATGACGATAAAATTCTCTAGTAAAGGTGCTTGCCACACAAGTTTCTGATACATGTAGTGCTTCTGTTATTTTGTTCGATAAATCGGTCTTTATCACGAAATGTATTGCGGTATTTTAGCGTTTTGTAATCCTGCCATTTTCATACACATTCTCACTTAACCGGTCGTTAGCCGTGTAACGAGCAGAATTCTACTCGTTAACTTAACGGCCAGTTTGAGGTCATTTAACGTCCGGTTAACTCATAACGAAATATTGACAAACGCAATTCTACGCTAACCTCTTTGTTATTATCGTGTCAAAAGTCATCGCTGGTCTTCAGTCCGAATTTTATATAAGCTGACGACTTTCAACCACTAATCTTCCATCCTGTTATAGCTATCGACAGCCGGCCGCGGTGGCCGAGCGTTCTGCGGCGCGTCGGTAAAAGTCTGCACGGCCACTACGGTCGGAGGGTTCGAATCCCCCCCTCGGGCATGGATACTTGTGCCGTCCTTAGAATAAGCTAGTTGATACGTAGTTTGTAAGTTTAGGGACTGATGACCCCGTAGTTAAGCCCCATAAGCTATACAAACAAACAAACAAACAGCTATCGACACTGAACTGCTTGGGTGTACAACGGGAGACTTTGTGCTACAACAACAACAACAACAACAAAGAGATCGTGTACATTATGCAGTTTTCGCTGAAGAGCAAAATATTGACACCCACACGTAGAATTTTATATAAGTCGGTAACTTTCAACTTCCACATCTTCCACCCTCTTATCGTTATCGACCCTCTACCATCATAGTGCACAATGGGAGGCCGATACCTCCTCCTCCTCCTCCTCCTCCTCCTCCTACTACTACTACTACTACTACTACTACCACATACAAACACTTTTCTTTTACGATGTTTCGTTTGCTGCAGAGTGAAATATAGGCACAGACACCTCAATTATTAAATAACATAGAAGTGTAAGAGGAGTGAGTAACTCTTAATATGGAGCCACTCTTGCAGTCTTTTATTTACAGGTCCGGCCTCCAGCCAGCCAGTGAGTGAGGTGGGATGACTGCTGGGTAATGGAATCCTCGGTATCCGGCGCTTAACATTCCTCGCGGCTGTCAGACACGCATTGCAAGCAGCTGCCGCTCGCCGGGTTGCCTACCCCACACTGTGCAGGCGCTGCCGCTGCCCGCCCAGGCACCAGTGACGTCACAATTCTGAGCGCGTCCCAGCCAAATTAAGTCTGCTTGAGTGTCGCCTTCTACTGCAAAGCAATCACTGTGCAGCTACCAAACTCAAATGGACGCGAAACCTTGGCATCTTTTCTTTTCTTGGCCTTATTCCGTAATTTCCAATGGCTGGCAGTTTACATGTTAATTTTAGATGACAATGTTAGTTACGTGAAGGGTGACCCGATGCCTGTCCTGTAAACCACCCCCAACCCCCAGCCCCGAAAATAAAGTGGCGCATTTTGCATGTGTCAAACAAATTTAAGCACATGATAGAATTTTCTGAGTGTTTGTAAGACGAGTAACTGAGCACGTAGTTAACTGGCAGAAAATTACGCTAAGCTTTTCACCAAATGGAAGAAATGAACCTGATTCCTGTCCTAACTATAACTATTACTAGACATGTTTCACGTTGAGTCATGTGTGTTATATCTGGTTTCTGCAGCCCGCCACGAATTCCTTTCCTGTGCCGACTTCATTTTAGAGCAGCTTACATCAGTTATATTCGCCATTTAAAACATTTATTTCATGATCGTTCATATCTCTGGATAATGGGCTGAGGCATGGAAAGCTGAAATATAATAAGTATTTCCTTAATGGAGTAGAAATATCACATTCTTACGGTTGACTCTCTTTCCGTTAGGAGAGCTGTTGTCGCTCTAAGCGTGAGTAGTTTTACATATATATTACACTGTGATGTCAGTATGTAAATATATGGATTAAACACGGTGAGGATTGTATCAATTTATATTCATTGCATTGAATCATATTTCGTAGAACATAGCAAGCAAGAAAACGATTTTCAGAAATATGGTAAATTTGAAAAGTCAAAGACTAAGTACTATTTTCAAAGCGTAATAATCCGATCGCTGCCCTGAACTTCACACGAACACTCGCAGCGCTATCTATTAGTTCTTTGCTGCATTACGCCATTCTTTCCAAGCATAAAACACACCTAAAACTTTAAATTACGACATCTTTTTCTTTCCTGATCTGATTGTGATAAAATGAAGCCTATATGTTGCCACAGAATATTCTTTATTTGTCTGTGATATCCCCATGAATGTTCATTTAGTATTTTTGGAGATTACTCTCTACAAATAGACACATCCGACTGCTTCCAGACAAATGTTTAAA
The DNA here is from genome assembly GCA_026315105.1 of Locusta migratoria. NCBI lineage: Eukaryota > Metazoa > Arthropoda > Insecta > Orthoptera > Acrididae > Locusta > Locusta migratoria. Next base: position 980,545,667 of record CM048744.1, on the reverse strand, counting down.
TTGTGACAACATTTTTTGATCCGATTTTGTGAAATGAAGCGTTTCTGTAACCGTAACATACCCTCACGTTCCTTGTGAGAAACGTCTGAAAATTCGTCTGTTAGTTCTGGAGATGGAAGAGAAAGAGAGACATGACGGTTGTCGATGAAAAACGTTAAATTGTTATGTTCTTCTTTCCGTGATCCGATTTTTATGAAACTAAGTCTATATGTTGTCCCAAGGTACGCTGCAGTTACCATACCTGTGATAACCCCAAGCGAATTCGTGAAGTAGTTTTGGAGAAGTGGTTTCTAAAAGATGAACAGACAGACACGACAGTCTATAAAAACACTTCGTTATTCTATTTTGATGCAATCATGCCTAGATCCTGAACCAATCTTCGCGCATGTTTCCTGTGAAAACAGCATGAAAACTGTCCAGTAGTTTTGAAGATTGAAGCGAACAGCGACAGGCCTACATTTACAGATTTATTATTAGTATAGATATGTTGTGCAATTGTAAACTTTTGCAGGAATATAGTGATTTGTATAAGTGCTGTATGTCGGTAAAATCTGTTGCGAATACGGTTAGTAGTAAAGAAGTAATAGATTAAAACGTGATGCTTGATGGGGCGGTTTTCTATGAACGTTACTCTTTACGTCCTCAGACCTCATTAACTACGTGTCGTACTGTGAAACAATTTCGAACGTACATTCAGCTTTAAGTGTATATTCTGTCTGCAGAATTTCCTGTGAATACAATTGGTAGTGTAGAAATTATAAATTGTAACTTTATACCGAATGCCATAGTCTTGCTTCATAAACAGCGAAAAAGTAGTAAGCGAGAAACTTTTTTCCTTTCATTATTTTGATGTGGTTGCCTGCGAGAAAAAGTTAAATGTTTGAAATAACGTTTAAAGTTTGTTGCAAGTCGCCAAGTACTGTCAGTCTCATACAGTGTATTTATAAAGTCTCGTCGCATTATGTAGCTCTTTTTGCGATTCCTATTGTTCATGACGTTATATCTCCTGAAACATGTGTCGTACGTGGTTCGTACTCTTACAGCAGTTGTTACCTCACGTACGAAATATGTGTACCAAGTTTGGTTGAAATCGGTCCAGTGGTTTAGGAGGTAATGTGGAACATACGTACATACATACATACATACAGATTATTTCATAAAATGTAAGATTACAGTAACCGAAATCGATCTGTAATAATAAATAAACAAATTTACGACCAATGCTGAATTTCTTTGGATAGTTTAAGTAGTTTGTAAGCCTAGGGACTGATAGTCGCAGCAGTTAAGTCCCTGAACATGGAGAGACTATTAGTGATACAACCTGCCCTATGTTACACACCATGCGGTCGCTAGATGAATATTTATGTCGATATAGATTTTGGAAGAGAACCCAAAGCGTAGAAAGCAATATCCATGCAATTTGAAAGCTTTGCAAGGTGTACTGCATAGGTACAAAAACTCTCCTTCCCCCAGAATTGGAGGTATTACAAAGGGCAGATTATGACCTCACGGATACGTACTCCGTGTGACACATCTTCTAATATATAGAGCAGAGTGTCCATATGTTTGAACGTGTTGCATACACATCTACAGTTTTATTCCAATCTTTATGAAATTTTGTACACGTAAACTTCAATCCATGAGGACGGTCGACTTTTTTGTGTCCCAACTTCGTCGCCGCTTTTGTGTCCCAGCCTCGTCGTAGGTGTCGGTGGCCGAGTGGAATGAGACCGACACGCTGGTGCAGGTACGGAGGGGAGCAGCCAGAAACTATAAACACTCGAGTAAATTAGAAAGAGATATATATTGCACAGAATGTAACAATACTTAACTTTTACATAGTACTGCAGAATGTTGATACATAGTTGTTAGAGGCCTGCCTAGTGCCTGTACAATAGCAAAGTCTTCACTCGTGTCTATCGGATTACGAAGGTCCTAACTCTTTGCTATCTCAGTCCGAAGTGCTATATCTTTCCGTGGTGGCCACGAGCGGGGTTCCAGCAGAGGGCGCTCGTGGCTGTCGTCGGAAGAACGCCGCGCCGTGCATGCATGGCGGCGCGCGGCGAAAGTAGGTGGCGCGCACTTTGTACTTGTGCGACACCACAGACTTAAGTGTAAGAATCACATACGATATATAGTTCACGAGATATGACGTTATAAACAATGAAATGTGTATAAAACTGCTGCATTTAGCGACAATGCTGCTCAATGTCTCCTAAACCACTGGACCGATTTCAACCAAATTTGGTACACATTTTCCTTACCGTGAGGTAACAATTACTGTTTGAGTACGAGCCACATACGACACATGGTTCAGGCGATATAACGTCGTAAACAATAGGAATCGCAGAAAACTGCCACATAATGCGGCGAGACTTTATAAATACGCTATATGATAATAAGAGTACTTAACAAGTTGCAACAAACTTTAAACATAATTTAAAAACTTTATTAAACTTTTTCTCGCTGACACCCATAGCAAAATGACGAAAGGAAAAAAGTTTCTCGCTTACTACTTTTCCGCTGTTTATGGAGTAAACTACGGCATTCGGTATGACGTTACAATTTATAATTCATACATTATAAACTGTAGCCGTAGGACATTTTATAGACAGTATGCATGCATATACGTGAGTGTAGCTTCTAAATTGTATGGCAGTACGAGACGTAGTTCACGAGATATGAGCACATAAACAGTAACGTTCATGGAAAACCGCCCCATCACGCACCAAGTTTTAATGTATTACTTCTGTTCTACTAATTGTATTCCCAAGATGTTTTACAGACATACAGCCCTTATCCACCCCCATGAACCACAGACATTGCCGAGGTGGGGGGGCTTGCGTGCCTCAACGATACAGATAGCCGTACCGTAGGTGCAACCACAGCGGAGGGGTATCTGTGGAGAGGCCAGACAAACGTGTGGTTCCTGAAGAGGGGCAGGAGCCTTTTCAGTAGCTACAGGGGCAACAGTCTGGATGATTTACTGAGCTGGCCTTGTAACATCAGCTAATGTGGCTTTGCCACACAGCTACTGCGAACGGCTGAAAGCAAGGGGAAACTACAGCCGTTATTTTTCCCGAGGACATGCAGCTCTACTGTATGAACATATGATGATGGCATCCTCTCGGGTAAAATATTCCGGAGGTAAAATAGTCCCCCATTCGGATCTCCGGGCGGGGACTACTCAGGAGGATGTGATCATCAGGAAAGACAATACTGGCACTCTACGGGTCGGAGCGTGGAATGTTAGATCCCTTAATAGAGTAGGAAAATTAGGAAATTTAAAAAGGGAAATGGATAGGTTGAAGTTAGATATAGTGGGGATTAGTGAAGTTCGGTGGCAGAATGAACAGGATTTCTGATCAGGTGAGTACAGGATTATAAATACAAAATCAGTTGGGGGTATCACAGGAGTAGGATTGATAATGAATAAGAAAATAGAAATGCGGGTAAACTACTATGACCAGCACAGTGATCGCATTATCATCGTCAAGATAGATACGAAGCCAACACCGACAACAGTAGTACAGGTTTATATGCCAACTAGCTCTGCCGATGATGAGGAAATCGAAGAAATATATGAGGAGCTAAAGGAAATTATTCAGACAATTAAGTGAGAGGAAAACTTAATTGTTATGGGAGACTGGAATCCGGTAGAAGGAAAATGAAGAGAAGAAAAATAGTAGATGAATACGGACTGGGCAAAAGGAAGGAAAGAGGAAGCCGCCTGGTAGAATTTTGCACGGAACATAATTTAGTTATAACAAACACCTGGTTTAAGAATCACAAAAGAAGGTTGTATACGTGGAAGAGACCAGGAGACACTGGGAGATACCAGATAGATTTTATAATGGTAAGACATAGATTTCGGAACCAGGTTTTGAAGTGTAAGACATACCCAGGGGCAGATATAGACTCTGACCATAACTTGTTGGTTATGAACTGTAGGCTGAAACTAAAGAAACTACAGAAAGGTAGGAAAATAAGGAGATGGGACCTGGATAAATTGAAGGAACCTGAGGTTCTTAAGAATTTCAGAGGGAGCTTCAGGCAACAATTGACAGAAACAGGGGAAAATAAAACAGTAGAAGAGGAATGGGTAGCATTGAGAGATGAAATAGTGAAGGCAGCGGAGGACAAAATAGGTAGGAAGGCAAGACCTACAAAAAATCCTTGGATATCACAGGAGACACTAAATTTAATCGATGAAAGGAGAAAATATAAAAATGCAGTAAATGAAACAGGCAAATGGAGTACAGACGACTAAGAAATGAGATTGACAGGAAGTGCAAAATGGCTAAGCAGGAGTGGCTAGAAGGCAAATGCAAGGATGTATAAGAATGTATAAATAGGGGAAAAATAGATACAGCCTACAGGAAAATAAAAGAAACATTTGGAGGTAAGAAAAACATCTCTATGAATATCAAGGACACTGGTGGAAAACCGGTTCTCAGCAAAGAAGGGAAAGCTTAGAAAGCTTAAAGGTGGAAAGAGTATATAGAGGGGCTCTACAAAGGAAATGAACTTAGCGGCAATATTGTAGGAAGGGAAGAGGACGTAGATGAAGATGAAATAGGAGATACTGTGCTGAGAGAAGAATTTGACAGAGCCCTGAAAGACCTAAGCCGAAACAAGGCCCCAGGAGTAGATGATATTCCCTCAGAGCTACTGAAGTCTCTGGGAGAACCAGCCATGACAAACCTGTTTCACCTGGTGTGTAAGATGTATGAAACAGGTGAAATACCCTCAGACTTTAAGAAAAATGTTACAATCCCCATTCCAAAAAAAGCAGGTGCAGAAAGGTGTGAAAACTACAGAACCATCAGTTTAATAAGTCATGGTTGCAAAATATTAACGCGAATTATATACAGAAAGATGGAAAAGCTGGTAAAAGCCGACCTCGGGGAAGATCAGTTTGGGTTCAGGAGAAATGTAGGAACACGGGAGGCAATACTCACTTTACGACTTATCCTAGAAGATAGATTAAGAAAAGGCAAACCTACATTTCTAGCTTTTGTAGATTTGGACAGGGCTTTTGACAATGTTGATTGGAATAAACTCTTTCAAGTTCTGAAGCAAGCAGGAGTAAAATATAGGGAGTGTAAGGTTATTTACAACTTGTACAAAAACCAGGCAGCGGTTGTCAGCGTTGAAGGGCATGAAAGGGATGCAGTGGTTGGAAAGGGAGTAAGACATGGTTGTAGTCTTTCTCCAATGTTATTCAATTTGTACATTGAGCAAGCTATAAAGGAAAGCAATCAGGAAATTGGAAAAGGAATTAAAGTTCAGGGTGAAGAATTAAAAACATTGCGTTTTGGCGATGACATAGTAATTCTGTCAGATACAGCAAAGGACCTGGAAGAGCAATTGAACGGAATTGACAGTGTGCTGAAAGGTGCATATAAGATGAACATTAACAAGAGCAAAACTAGGGTAATGGAGTGCAGTGTAAGAAAATCAGGTGATGCTGAAGGAATTAGATTGGGTAACGAAGCAATAAAGGAGGTAGATGAATTTTGTTACTTGGGCAGTAAAATAACAAATGATGGTCGCAGTACAGAGAATATAAAATGCAGAATGGCAATGGGTAAAAAAGCGTTCTTGAAAAAGAGAAATTTGTTAACATCGAATATTGATTTAAGCCCAAGGAAGTCCTTTCTGAAGGCATTTGTATGGAGTGTTGCCTTGTATGGGAGTGAGACATGGACGATAAACAGTGTGGACAGGAAGAGGATTGAGGCTTTTGAAATATGGTGCTACAGAAGAATGCTGAAGATTAGGTGGGTGGATCGCTTAACTAATGAGGAGGTACTGAACAGAATTGGGGAGAAAAGAAATTTCTGGCATACCTTGACTAAAAGAAGGGATAGAATGGTAGGACACATTCTTAGACATCAAGGAATTGTGAATTTAGCGTTGGAGGGAAGTGTATGGGGTAAAAATCGCAGAGGAAGACCAAGAGATGGATACAGTAAGCAGATTCAGACAGATGTAGGTTGCCGTTCTTATGTGGAGATGAAGAGGCTTGCTCAGGATAGGGTATTGTGGAAAGCTGCATCAAACCAGTCTCCGGACTGAAGATCACAACAACAACAACAACATCCCTTATACAAAAGGAATATACACCCGAAAAATGGCAGGAATAAATAATAAATACCCGGGCAACGCCGGGTTTCCACCAAGTAATTATTCGAATTCTGAAATTGTATTGAAGGCAGGGCAGACCTCATGCTGGCGGGTAAGGCTTGAGGCTACCCGTTCTGTAGGTCCAAGCGAGTGATCAGGTAGCGTGACTCACACCAGAGACCGGTAAGATCCGGTGGCAATGGCGGACCGTAGGAGATGGATAAACGAATGCTTTTGTAGGGGAGCCGAGGCGACAGCCAAATATCTTAATGGACGCTCTGGCAGATACTTAAAAAGATGGACACTCTCTTAACGTATAAATTTTATGTTCCCATCAATTCTGAAGATAACGATGCCAGAAAAATTAGGCACCTCTCATGAACCAACAATTTTAATATATTGGAAAACTACAAACGATACTGTTCACAGTATCTCAAAACAGCAATATTAAACTTAAAATTACCAACTTTTGAATGAGACATTACTATTACTTCAGACTTAAATTGGAAAGAACACGTAGATAATGTCGTGGGAAAGGCGAACCAGAGACTGCGTGTTATTGCCAGAACCCTTAAAAGATGAAACAGAACTACTAAAGAAACTGCATACACTATGCTTGTCCGTCCTTTTTTGAAGTATTGCTGCCCATTGTGGGATCCTTATCAGGTGGTTTTGACGGAGGACATCGAAAGAGTCCACAGAAGGGCAGCTCGTTTCGTATCGTCATGATACAGCGGAGACAGCGTTACGAAAATGATACAGGATCTGAGATGGGAATCATTACAACTACTGCGCTTATCGCTGCGGCGTGGGCTACTTACGAAACTCCAATCGCCAACATTCTCCTCAGAATGCGAAAATATATTGTTGTCTCCCACTTACATAGGTAGAAATAACCATGAGAATAAAATACGAGAAATCAGAGCCCGAACGGAGAGATTCAGGTGTTCTTTCTTTCCGCGCGCTATTCGAGAATGGAATGGGAGATAAATAGTACTTAAATGTGATTTGCAGAGTATCCCATGTAGATGTAGATGATTTCAACAAACTACGCCTTAGATGATAGCTTATTAACTCCAGCTATCATCTTCAACGCAAAACACTTATTAATTTAAGTATTTATTAACCTTGTTATAATAATTCACTATGAAATATAGCCAGAGCATCTTATCCTCCACAGAAACTCAGCAATTGCAGCAGCATGATATAAACTTCTTGCTTTCCTGTTCGTGTAAATATTTACCGAATATTCCTCTACTTTGCCAGTTCAAAATATGTGAATTGGTTGAGCTAGTTTTGCCAGTACCTAATCCAATTCACAAATTTTGAACTTCAGAGGTTTGTAAAATTTCCATTCTCTAGTAACTGAATACGTTACAGACAAATGCAAGCATGCGTGCGGAGAATGAGACCAAAAAAATCAAATGTTCAAATATTTGTGAAGCTATGGAACCAAAATGCACTGATCACGAGTCCCTAGACTAACAAATTACTTATTACTTATAATTACTTACAGAGAACAAAACATACACACAATATACAGGGTGAATCACCTAACATTACCGCTGGATATATTTCGTAAACCACATCAAATACTGACGAACCGATTGCACAGACCGAACGTGAGGAAGTATGTTTTTTTAACACAAGCTACGTTTTTTTTTAAATGGAACCCCGTTAGTTTTCTTACCACATCTGAACATATAAACAAATACGTAATCAGTGCCGTTAGTTGCATTGTAAAATGTTAATTACATCCGGAGATATTTTAACCTAAAGTTGACACTTGAAACCTCCGACGTTCAGTTGTGTGTTGTAACAAACACGGTCGGCGAGCAGCATCTGCAGGGACATTTTTACGATGACGACCGTGTTTACGAGTGTTGTGGTTTGGTCTAGCTATCGCAGTGTCCGCATGTAGAGGTTGCTGCTATTGTTATTCTTCATTCGTCTTTGCACGCAGACTAACTGTAGTACACTGTGTTACCTAGTGTCTGTGATAGTGTAGTGCTGTAGGAACTGTGACCATGATGTATTCGAACTCTGAAAAGGCGGAGATGATACTCATCTATGGAAAGTGTCGACAAAATGCAGCTGATTCCTGCAGGGTGTATGCAGAACGGTACCCGGACAGAGAGCATCCAACGTGCCGCACATTTCAAAACATCTACCGCCAACTGTATGCAACAGGTATGGTCGTAGCACGCATACGGGTCCGTAACAGGCCCGTCACAGGAGAAGCGGGTGCAGTTGGTGTGTTGGCTGCTGCCGGCCGCGGTGGCCGAGGGGACTGAGGCGCTCCAGTCACGGTCTGCACGGCCACTACGGTCGGGGGTTCGAATCCCCCCTCGGGCATGGATATTTGTGCCGTCCTAGTTCGTAAGCAGTTCATAAGTAGTTTGTAAGTTTAGGGACTGATGACCCAGTAGTTAAGTCCCATAGACTCTACAAACTTTTGAACAAAATATATCCAGCGGTAATGTTAGGTGACTCACCCTGTATATATTATATACACGAACGCAGGAGGAACGATTCAGACATCCTACAGCGAGCAAACCCGCACTCGGCAGCAGGGCGGCTTAGAGCGCACGGTCATTCCCGCGCTGCAGAGAATGACACCCTGGTGTAAACTGCCATTTTCACATTCAGATACGAGCGCAGGACAAAACAAGGAAGGAAGGAAGGAAGAAAGCTTAGGGTTTAATGTCCCGTCGACAGCTTGATGGTGAGAGGCGGAGCTCACGCTCTGATTGTGTTTAGGTAAGCATGCGGAGGGCTATCTGCCGTGCTCTTTCAAAGAAACCGTCGCGACATTTGTCTGGAGTGAGTCTGGGACATCACGGAAAAGCTATATCTGGCTGGCTGGAGGTAGAGTAGAAACACCGTCTTCCCGAGTGCAAGTGTCCTACCATTGCGCCACCTCGATCGGCGAGCGCAGTGTACGCCGCGAAATTATTGTTAATAACTCCGTAACGGGCACGGTAATTTTGAGCGTCCCAGAAGAATAATAACCATAGCTAAAATATTTATACATAATTAAGAAACTTCAAGAACGAAAGTCCTTGGACCACTTGAGCTGTTATTTTATTGGAGTCGTGAAGACCCGTACAACCGGTTTCGCAACCTACAGTTGCATCTTCAGGTACTTTTCTTTTTTAAAGTTTTCCTTATAAGTCATTTGTGATGGATAACGGAGTTAATGGTGAGGTCGTACCCCAAGCGCCTTCGCTCTTTTCGTCAAAAACATAAAAAGAAGTCTACCGTGCGGTTCTTGTCATTTTTGGTAAAAGAACAGATAAGTCGGCAATCAGTTTTGTAAAACTTGTTTGGCCTGTGACATAATGCGACGTGATGGGTAGCCAGATTGTAGTCAGGATAGTGAGGTTCATCAGCTCCATCAAGGTGATCAAAAATTGCATTTCCTTGCTGGCCGGAAGTGCGATTCAGTTGTATTGAAAGTTTCTTAATTATGTATGTACTAGCTTAAACCCGCGGCTTCGCTCGCGTGTTGGTTGATTATGATAGATAAGCTATCTTTCAGTAGTGTGCTATGATACTGGTTTTGAAGGATAAAATGAAATACAATACCTTCTTTAGAAACAAACATTTTGAATCAACATTATCGGCAAAGTAAGAGTATATCAAATCACACGAAAAAATGCACTCGTTTCGAAGAATCCAATCACGAAATTCAACAATAATGATTGTGATAATATCAGAGATCGATCAGTTGATGTAATGCTCGAAACGTCAAATCGATTTTTTTAAAGAGATGTATTAAAAGAAATTCCTTTTTTTTACTGCTTTATTTATTTATTCTTATATTTCCTTATTCGTATGCTTATCCTTCCAGAGAAAGAGCTGAAGACATTGTAGCACGCATAGACCAAAGATATGGTCTGTATCGTTTCACTGTATGTAACCTCCATACTATAGAGTCGAAAATGTCATCGCTGGCCTTCAGTCAGAATTTTTATAATTTGACGACTTTGAACCACCATATCTTCCACCCCCTTATAGCTATCGGCATGGAACTGCTATGGTGTACAACGGGAGACTTCGGACAACAATTACACACAGACCATTCGTTTGCATTCTGTAGCTTTCGCTGCAGAGAGAAATATTAACCCCTCCCCCCACACACACACGTAGAATTTTATATACACCGATAGCTTTGCATCCCAATATACTCCACCCTTTCATCATTATCAACCCTCAAGCAACAATGCAACCAATAAAAACCATTTTCAAAGAGTAATTATTGTTCTGCATTTCGCGTTATAGTCTTCAAATTACTAAATATCTATCAGATCGCTATAAAACCGTGCCTAAAACCTTCCTTGGGTATAAATTAGTAGCTGTACAAATATTTAAGTCTCTGCGTCTTGTATTTCGGACGTGATAAGCGTACACCGAACAGACATTCACATTTATGGATATCGATAATTCCGATAATTTTGAGCCTTTTTTGACGGCCCGAGCAGTGAGGCAAGGACCCTCGTGCCGTACCGCTGTCGCTGATGCTGCGAAGCCAGCGCTGATGTTGCAACGCGGCCCACACGAATAACAAGCTTTTGCCCCATCTTTTATACCGGCTGCGGAGCCACGAGCCGCGCACTAAGATACGACCTTCGGTATGCGTCGGATCGGTCTTTAAGAGATGCGAGATCTTTAATTGTGGTTTTAGGGCGCACAACTGCTGAGGTCATTAGCGCCCAACAGTGCCCATAGTAAAATCAAACCGGGGTTATAACTTAAATGGCTTTCGCCATATTTGTACGATGTATAAATAGTAAAACTCTGTCAGCAGAATGCGGATCATCAGCTAAAATATCAGACATTTCAAATGGTAAACATAGATCATGACGGAGACGATTATTATTATTATTATTATTATGTGGTTTTAGGGCGCACAACTTCTATGGTCATTAGCGCCCAGCCAAGAACATAGATCTCAAAGAAAAAATGTGACTGTCAGAACATCAACAAGAGGCTAAAAACAAAAGATAAAAGACAATTAAAAGGGTTAAATATCCTTGGATAGGTTGGCCAAGTTGATAAAACGCAAAACTCGAGCAGCTGCTCGTGTGTTATCATCTAAAATCTCTTCCAGAGTAGACGGAAAGTGAAGGGCTACACGGAGATGATTAAAATTAACACAAGTCAGTTGAACATGTCGCACTGTCAGCAGTTCACCGCAGGAGCATAGCGGTGCAGGTTCGGCGGATAGCAAGTGACGGTGGCTGAAACCCACATGGCCAGGGACCCACAGGAAAGAAACGTGACAGCTGTCATCTGCTAGTAACTGGAGGGAGCGTTGGATCCGATACACGAAAGGATGGTTCGAGAAAGGGTCCTTAGCCGGCCGCGGTGGCCGAGGAGACTGAGGCGCTTCAGTCACGGTCTGCACGACCACTACGGTCGGGGGTTCGAATCCCCCCTCGGGCATGGATATTTGTGCCGTCCTTAGTTGTAGGTAGTTCATAAGTAGTTTGTAAGTTTAGGGACTGATAACCCCGTAGTTAAGTCCCTTAAGCTTAACAAACATTTCAACATTTTTTGAAAGGGTCCTTAAGACTCTGCAGGGCACTAAGGGAGTCAGAACATATGGCATAGAAAGGTTGGCGGTGGCGGCAGGTATACAAAACGGCCTGGTGGAGGGCGAAAAGCTCAGCCGTGAAGTTCGAGCACCGGTCAGGGAGCTTGTATTGGAAACGGTTGTCCCCGACGACGAAGGCAGATCCGACACCGGCAGTGCTCTTGGAACCATAAGTGTAAATAAATACGGCATTATCGAACCGCGAACGGAGTTCGATAAGCCTCGAGCGGTATACCAAATCCGCAGTGCTCTCCTTTGAGAGCGAACTAAGTTCAAGGTGTGTGTGAACCTGGGCCTGATGCCACGGTGGCAATGGGCTTTCGCTCAACCGAAGGGTGGAAGGAAGGGTAAAATCGAGCCGCTGTAGCAGGCGGCGAAACCGAACTCCAGGTGGAAGCAAGGCAATCGCAGACAACTGATATTGGCGATCGAGTGAGTCGTCAAAAAATAATCTGTAAGATGGATGGTTGGGCATCGACCGTAGGCGGCATGCGTACCGACACAAGAGTATGTCACGTCGAGTGGTCAAGGGTAATACAGCAGCCTCGGCATACAGACTTTCTACAGGGCTGGTATAAAATGCACCGGTCGCCAGACGTAATCCCCGATGGTGGATAGAGTTGAGACGGCGGAGAATCGACGGCCGTGCTGAAGAGTATACAAGGCTTCCGTAGTCGAGCTTCGACTGAACAATGGCCTGGTAAAGGTGAAGCAGGACGGTACGATCCGCTCCCCATGATGTGCCACTGAGGACACGAAGAACGTTAAGGGATCGGGCACAACGGGCAGCCAGGTAGGACACGTGTGTGGACCAGCAAAGTTTCCGATCCAACATGAGTCCCAAGAATTTCGTAGTCTCCACGAAAGGGAGAGCAACAGGGCCGAGACGTAGAAAAGGAGGAAGAAATTCCTTGTATCTCCAGAAATTGATACACACAGTTTTCTCAGTGGAGAATCGGAAGCCGTTTGCGATGCTCCAGGAATATAGACGGTCAAGACAGCGTTGGAGAGAACGCTCCAAGAGACACGTCCGCTGGGCGCTGCAATAAATTGCGAAATCGTCAACAAAAAGAGATCCGGAGACGTCGGCTGAAAGGCAATCTACGATCGGATTGATTGCAATGGCAAAGAGCGCCACACTCAAGACGGAGCCCTGTGGTACCCCATTCTCCTGGCAAAAGGTATCTGACAAAACAGAGCCCACCCGTACCCGGAACTTGCGATCCGCCAAAAACGCTTGAATGAAAAGAGGAAGGCGGCCCCGAAGGCCCCACGTGTGCAATGTGCGGAGAATGCCCGCTCTCGAACAGGTATCGTATGCCTTCTCCAAGTCGAAGAACACTGCTACTGTTTGTCGCTTCTTTAGAAAGTTGTTCATAATGAAGGTCGACAACGTAACGAGGTGATCAGCAGCAGAGCGGTGTCGACGAAAACCGCATTGGATATTAGTCAGGAGGCGGCGAGATTCGAGGAGCCAGACCAACCGAGCGTTAACCATGCGTTCCATCACCTTACAGACGCAGCTCGTCAGAGAAATGGGGCGATAACTGGAAGGAAGGTGTTTGTCCTTCCCTGGTTTGGGGATGGGGACAACAATGGCTTCACGCCAACTTGTGGGAACATGACCTTCAGTCCATATGCGGTTGTAGGTACTAAGAAGAAAGCACTTGCCCGCAGGAGAGAGGTTCTTCAGCATCTCAATATGAACGGAATCGGACCCGGGAGCAGAAGACCGGGACAGGGCGAGAGCACGGTCTAGCTCCTGCATGGTGAAGGCGACGTTATAATTTTCACGATTAAAAGAGTGGAAGGAAGGCGGCCGTGCCTCCTCTACCTGTTTACGAGGGAGAAAGGCAGGGTGGTAATGGGCAGAGCTCGAAACCTCCGCAAAGAAACGGCCCAATGCGTTGGAAACAGCAGCGGGGTCCACGAGGACTGCGTTCTCCACGGTCAGGCCAGGAATCGGGGAGTGGACCTTGATGCCGGATAAACGGCGTAGACCACTCCAGACAACCGTGGAGGGAGTAAAACGGTTAAAAGAACTAGTAAAAGCAGTCCAGCAAGCTTTCTTTCTGTCGTTTATGATACGACGGCACTGCGCTCTCATACGTTTGTAATTGATGCAATTCTCCAAAGTCGGGTGGCGGCGGAAGGTGCGTAAAGCACGGCGCCGGGCTCGTAGCGCGTCGCGGCAGGCTGCAGTCCACCAAGGGACCTGGACACGACTTGGAGAAGAGGATGTACGAGGTATGGAACGTTCAGCAGCAGTGAGAATAACCTCTGTGAGGTAGTCGACCTGACTGTCACAGTTGGGAAAATGCTGATCGTGAAAAACAGCCATGGTAGAATAAAGCCCCCAGTCGGCTTTAGAAATGTTCCAACTGGTGGGACGAGGAGATTGGGAGTGATGCAGGAAGTGGATGATACAAGGGAAATGGTCACTTGAGTACGTGTCAGAAAGTGCATACCACTCAAACCGACCGGCAAGCTGAGGAGTGCATATTGCGAGGTCTATATGGGAATAAGTGTGTGTTGTGTCTGAAAGGAAGGTCGGTGCACCGGTGTTGAGGCAGACAAGACGGAGACGATTAAAAAACGGACATTGCACTAAAAGGTGGTACACAGTAAAAGGTTCATCACAGTGCTCACATAAGGGAGCAGGATCACTACGAACTAAATACTGGTGGCTATAACGGCAGTGGCCAATACGAAGCCGGGCCAGGACAATCTCATCTCGGCGGGAGGGTCGAGATGACGTTGACCAGAGAGCAGGCACAGGTTTAATGGCTCGCAATTTGTTCCCTGACAGGGATGACCAATGTAAAAACCAACGGGAGATGATACGCCGGGATACGCCAGCGCGAAGGTCATCAGAGCTAGTAGAAAAAGTAGACAGCCGAGGGAGGAGAACTGCCTCCTTGGCAGCCGTATCCGCAGACTCACTCCCCAACACTCAGATGTGAGGTCACCGCATTTCCTCCGCCTATGTGGGCCCCTGTATTCCTTTTCCTGAATAAATCGTTTTAGTATAACCCCGCGTCCACACACTGGTACCAACGCTGGCGCCAACACTGGCCAATATTTTTAAGACAGCGTCCACACATTGGAGCCAATATTCAGTTGAATTCGTCGAGAGCCAACGAAAACATATCTGACGCACAAATCGCGGCCAATGCATTAACGCTTTTGAGTGTCAATAATTACATTTTGACATTGTAAAAGTGAGAAACATCGTAAAAGATGATGGAGTGTTGTATTACTTCCTACCGAACATTAATTACGGTACGAAATCATTAATTTTTAAAAAATATGCTACAACTAAACATTATAAAAACTTAGACCTGCTACTTTAAATAATTGAAAATAAAATAAAAAAGAAAGATGTTTTGGAGGGATGCTACTCTTTTGGTATTACGCTACGATTTCCCGCTAAAGGAGACAATATTAGAAGCCTACACTTCCCTTTTTAAATAACCATGTAATTGATATCACTAGTAGTGCTTGAAGTTTGCAAAACTATATTTAAAACTTGACGGGAAATATTAAGTACTGTACTGTTAATTTTAAAAATTAAAGTCAGTAATGGAGTGTTCGCGCCTAAGTTTTGCTGTGGCATTTCGTTTTCTTAGGTTTCTTTCACAAATGAATCACTTTCCGATACAGTTCTAATATTTACAAAGAGATTTCGAAACTTTAAAACGGCGACGAGGAAAGAAACAGTTTCGAGATGAGCAGACGACAAAGACAGAATGAAACGTTGGCGCCAATGTGGTGTCGCACAAGTCCAAAGTTAGCGCCGCCATGCACGCACGGCGCGGCGTTCTTACGACGACAGCCACGAGCGCCCTCTGCTGCAACTACGCTCGTGGCCACCACTGAACGACATCGTTCACTTGGGACTGAGGTAGGAACCAGTTAACACTTCGTATTCAGATAGGCACCAGTGAAGACTTGACTTTCGGATAGGCACTAGGCAGGCCTCTAGCTCAACTATGTATCAGCCTTCTGCAGTACACAACTATGTAAAAGTATTGTATAAATTCTGTGCAATATATATATCTCGTTCTAATTTACTCTAGTGTTTCTAGTTTCTGCTGTCCCACCGGCTGCTCACCTTCGTACCTGCACAAGCGTGCTACCTTTATTCCTGTATCGGTCTTCCTACTCGGCCACCGACACGTAAGACGGAAACGAGACACAAAAGCGGCGACGAGGCTGGGACAAAAAAGGGGCGACGTGGATGGGATACAAAAGCCAATGTGTGGACGACGTACCCATATTGGCCCAACGTCCTTTGATGTTTGGTCGAAATACCGACAAGCAACGGAGCCGTACCAACGTTGGTTTCAATGCTATTTCACCGATCCACACATTGGACGAACACTGTTGGCGCCAACGTTGGGTCCAATGTGTGGACGCGGCCCACACGGCCAGCTCGGCAGCACAGTGGCAGAGGCGAGTGTGCAGTGCCTGGTCTCGGTGTCGTCACTCCTGCGCGGTCCCCAGCGGCGCGCATATGGCGCGGATTACACCAGCGCTGTTTACACTGCGAGTCTGTTTGCCCGCGTAATCGCGCATCTGCAACGCATTACGCCGGAAGAGAATTATCCTGCCGGCGCACAAGGCAGCTATTACCTCGCTAATGGCAGCGAGCGAGGACGTGTAAACGGAGCGTGCACTGAGGGCACGCCGTTCACTACATCATCCGCACTAATTGTGTGTCCTGGCACGGTCGCCGTATACCTGTGCTGCATGCCTCGATCGAGCACTCTACGCATAGTATTTATTTTTCATTTTATAGCAAACTGGCTTATATATCCGTGCTTCGCAACGGTTGTTGAAGGAGGGCCTGTGTGTATCATGGCTTTTTACGGCTCCGGACCTCAGTCAGTAAAAAACAGAATCCTTGTTGGACCGCTCTGTCAAACTCTGTTATCCTAGGCAATATGTCAAAAGTTAGTAGAAGTCGTTGTCCCAAACGATATATCTTCATAAAGTTTTTGGTAAAAAAAAAGTGAAAGTGCCAAAATAAGCCAAAATAAGTATTCAATACACAAAGCGAAATCAGTAACACTATGTTCAATGTTGTTTGTATTCGTAGACATAAGATTGCTGGTAGAAGCTGACCTCGGGGAAGATCAGTTTGGATTCAGGAGGAACGTAGGAACCCGGGAGGCAATACACACTTTACGTCTTATATTAGAGGATAGATTAAGGAAAGGCAAACCTACATTTTTAGCTTTTGTAAATTTGGAGAAAGCGTTTGACAATGTTGACTGGAATACACTCTTTCGAATTCTGAAGTCAGCAGGAGTAAAATACAGGGAAAGGAGAGTTATTTACAACTTGTACAAAAGCCAGACCGCAGTTATTAGACTCGAAGGGCATGAAAGGGAAGCATCAGTTGGGAAGGGGGTAAGACAGGGTTGCAGCCTTTCTCCAATGTTATTCAATTTGTACATCGAGCAGGCGGTGAAGGAAAGCAAGGAAAATTTGGAATAGGGATTAAAGTTCAGGGGGAAGAAATAAAAACATTGCGTTTTGCTGATGACATAGTAATTCTGTCAGATACAGCAAAGGACCTGGAAGAGTGTGCTGAAAGCTGCATATAAGATAAACATTAACAAGAGCAAAAGTTGAGTGATGGAGTGCAGTCTAAGAAAATCAGGTGATGCTGAGTGAATTAGATTAGGTAACGAAGCAATAAAAGAGGTAGATGAGTTTTGTTACTTGGGCAGTAAAATAACAAATGATGGTCGCAGTACAGAGGATATAAAATGCAGAATGGCAATGGGTAGAAAAGCATTTTTGAAAAAGAGAAATTTGCTAACATCGAATATTAATGTAAGTGTAAGGAAGTCTTTTCTGAAGGCATTTGTGTGGAGTGTTGCCTTGTACGGGAGTGAAACATGGACGATAAGCAGTGCGGACAGGAAGAGAATAGAGGGTTTTGAAATGTGGTGCTACAGAAGAATGCTGAAGATTAGGTAGGTAGATCGCATAACTAATGAAGAGGTACTAAACAGAATTGGTGAGAAAAGGAATTTTTGGCATACCCTGACTAAAAGAAGGGATCGCTTGATAGGACACATTCTTAGACATCGAGGAATCGTAAATTTAGCATTGGAGGGAAGTTTGTGGGGTAAAACTCGCATAGGGAGACCAAGAGACGCGTATAGTAAGCAGATTCAAGTGGATGTGGGTTGCCGTTCTTATGAGGAGATGAAAAGGTTTGCTCAGGATAGAGTAGGGTGGAGAGCTGCATAAAACCAGTCTCCGGACTGAAGACCATAACAACAAGAAGACTGCTTAATTCTGTCACAAATGTTCGCTTCCTTGTACTACATTTACAGATTTATTATTAGTATAGATATGTTGCACAATGGTAAAAATTTTGCAGGAATATACTGATTTGTATAAGTGCTGTATCTCGGTAAAATCTGTTGCGAATTTGGTTAGTAGTAAAAAATTAATAGATTAAAACGTGATGCTTGATAGGGAGGTTTTCCATAACGTTACTCTTTACGTCTTCGTATCTCATGAACTACGTGTCGTACTGCGATACAATTTTTTTCGTACATTCAGCTTTAGCTGTGTATTCTGTCTGCAGATTTTCCTGTGAGTACAATTGGTAGTGTAGGAATTATAAATTGTAACGTTATACCGAATGCCATAGTTTTGCTCCAAGAACAGCGGAAAAGTAATAAGCGAGAAACTTTTGTCCTTTCATTATTTTGATGTGGTTGTCTGCCAGAAAAAGTTCAATAAAGGTGTGAAATTATGTTAAAAGTTTGCTTCAAGTTGCCAAGAATTGTCATTCTAATGTAGTGTATTTATAAAGTCTCGTCGCATTATGCAGCAGTTTTTTGGGATTCCTGTTGTTCATGACGTTATATCTCCTGAACCATGTGTCGTACTCCTACAGCAGTTGTTACCTCACGTACGAAATATCTATACCAAATTTGGTTGAAATCAATTCAGTGGTTTAAGAGAAAATGTGTAGCATACTCGTTTGATGCAGCCGTTTTTCGCGCATCTCATTGTTTATGACGTCATATCTCCGTACGTATGTGACATAGGTGTTTCTTACCCCGACACCAATTGTTTCCTGATATTAAGGAACGTGTGTACCAAGTTTGGCTGAAATCGGTCCAGACGTTTAGGAGGAGATGTGGAACATACATACATACACACATACAACCTGTTTTATAAGATGTAAGACTAGCGTCAGTTTCCGGCGTAGTCCGGGTATGTTTTTATTCCAGTAGTAATGAATATAACCCCTAGAAATTAGCTCGTTTCGTTAATTGAAGATAAGGATACCATATGTAACAGGCTGTATTTATGTATGATCACGAAGATATTCGCAGATTGTTACAATATAATACGAAACTATTTTACCATAACAATAACAATGTTTTCTATATCATTTTGTTAAATTGTTTCTATTTGTAAAAAGCCTTGTAACAATATTGTACAATAATCCATTTTTGATCACTAATGAAAACACGACAATGTTGCAATATTCCACAATATTTATTGTTAAATGTTACAAAGTTAAACAAATCTGAATGCTCGCAGCAGTGAAACGTAAAGGCAGTCTAAAAATAAGCTCTATATGGTACAAACGGTCTGCGGTAAAGTTACACGAAATATACTGATTTGGTCTTTGCGTTCCCTAGTGCTTCCATGATACAAAAAAAATACACTTGATCTCCGAAAAAACTGTATACTGTACAAATTTCGTGGAAGTAGATTCAGAAATAATTGTTCCACATAACATACAGAGCTCGTAAAACATTTTCACGCCCTTCATGCGTTTTTTATAAATTATACTAGCTGAAAACTCGGCGTTGCCCGGGTATTTATTTATCCATTCCTGCCATTTTTCAGGTTTATATGCATTTGTATAAGGGCTGTATGTCTGTAAAATCTCCTGGGAATACAGTTAGTAGTAAAGAAGTAAGAGATTAAAACTTCGTGCGTGATGGAGCGGTTTTCCACGAAAGTTACTGTTTACGTGTTCATATCTCATGAACTACGTGTCGTACTGTGATACAATTTAGAAGGTACATTCAACTGTATGTGTTTACACTTTCTGTAAAATTTTCTGCGGCTACACTTCGTAGTGTGCAAATTATAAATTGTCACGTCATACCAAATTACGTAGTTTTACTCCATCAACAGCGGAAAAGTAGTGAACGAGAAACTTGTTTCCTTTCATCATTTTGCTGTGGTTGTCATCGAGAAAAAGTTTAATAAAGGTTTGAAATTATTTTTAAAGTTTGTTGCAAGTCGCCAAGTACTCTCATTCTCATATAGCGTATTTATAAGCCTCGCCGCATTATGTGGCAGTTTTATGCGATTCCTCTAGTTTTTGACGGCACACCTACTGAACCATGTGCCGTGTGTGACTCTTAACCAAGCAGCAATTGTTACCTCACGGTACGGAATGTGTGTACCAAATGTGGTTGGCATCGGTCCAATAGTTTTGGAGAAAATGAGCAACATTGCCGCAAAATGCAGTAGTTTTTCGCGCATCTGATTGTTTATAACGTCATATCTCGTGAACTATATATCGCATTTGAATCTTACACTTACGGCGACCGTCCTCATGAATTGAAGCTTACGTGTACAACATTTTATAAAGATTGGAACAAAACTGTAGTTTTGTATTATGACGTTCCCTCTTTCAATAAGGTGATCGCCACATTTAATATAAAATTTGAACTTGACGATATATATTGATTGTGAAGGGGTGTTTTTCAAAAAGAACAAATACTTCTTCGAAATCCACTTCGATTTATTGCTACAGACAGGATACAACGAGCTTGAACTGAACACTAATTCTGAAGTACAACAACTGACTGAGTACTAATTCCCGCGCATTACATGTATTTATTACATTATTAACAATGTTAAGTGATGCATAATTATCGCAATGATAATTTATGAATCGGTTCTTTTTATAAACAACAAATTCAAGTAATTTGTAGTTATTATACAATGTCAATGTATTAATATAACAAATAACGGATTAAATAGTTTTAATATTTTATAAATTAAGTGAATCCTATTGTTTGGTTGAAGTAAAATAATCTGCTTTACAATGAATTACAATGTCTGACAATTAGCCATAATGACAATTAGATGTAACAACAACTTTAAATTAGAATTTATACTGGAATTTGGTCAAGCCAAAAATATTATCAAAATAAATATAATCTTAATAAAGGAAATGAAAGGAAATAAATGCTGCAAAATAAATACTACGAAATTATTTGTGTTTAATAATGGGAACAATGGTAATAGAGCATTACGATATTAATGATGTTTGATAATGGGAATATATGTAATGGTAATTATGAAGTTATAGAAATTTAGTAACGGGCATAAAAGCTGTAATTACCATGAAATTAATGGATTTTATTAATGGGAATAAAATGAGGTACATAATTAGTGACATAAACAATATAGTTATAATGTAGAAATGAATACGGGTGGTATCACAAACTTTACTACAGGATAGAAAGTCATCTGGAGCTTCAGTATATAGGGAATGGTTGCTAAATTACACTGTAAGGAAAGAAAGGTAGCCTGGGTTTTAGTAAAGAGAGGTATCGTATACTACATAAGATGGAGGCTCATGTTGTTACATAACAGTATGCAACATGTACTAACATACCGACACTCTGATTGACATATTAGATCACTTGTACATATAATACATACTAAAATTAACTTGTGTTTATCAAATGCACATGCTTTTATCTTTAAAATGAATCTCATTGGCTCCCGCCTGTACTAGTTGTCCGCCAAAACTTTAAGCTTCTTTTATTAATATTTAACTTTCCTATAACTTGTTATCTGCAGGGTCCACAGTGTTATTGAAGTCGTACATCGACATTTTAATAATAAGAATCATAATTTCAACACTGTATATTCTTAATTCGTATTAGTTACACGATAAGCTTATTTCCACTTAATAGTCATCTTCAGGTGTTATGCCTGCAATACATAAGTTTTCATAATATTTACTACTATGCTGCCTACTTGTTTTATACAGATGTAAAAGAAATGCTACATTCCACATTCTGTTATGTTGTACATTTCAATATTATTGTGACGTGATATATTTTATTATTATTTCTTCTTCTATTAGTGCATGACAACGGATAAATAATTCCCCTGCCAATCATAGATAATAGCGCAACAAAGTTATCAAAGATAAAATATCCCAACATATTTCGTTCAATTTTAAATAAAACCTTTGTCTCATAGATATATATTCTCGACGCAAATAATGTAAGCATATTACATCTCTGTAGAGCTGTCAAGTAAATGTCAAAATCCGTAACTTGATAAAGATTTTGCATGACGCACAATATTATAAGTTACGTGATATTAATATTATATATAAGAAGAAATAATAATAAAATATATCACGTCACAATAATATTGAAATGTACAACATAACAGAATGTGGTATGTAGCATTTCTTTTACATCTGTATAAAACAAGTAGGCAGCATAGTAGTAAATATTATGAAAACTTATGTATTGCAGGCATAACACCTGAAGATGACTATTAAGTCGAAATAAGCTTATCGTGTAACTAATACGAATTAAAATATACAGTGTTGAAATTATTTAATTATTATTAACTTTCCTATGTCTATTAAAAATCATATGTATACATTCTGTAATGCTTTTGTGCTAAGCTATATTTCGGTTAATTCAAAGATTTAATTATTTGTATATTTTGTAATAAGTTGAACAATGTTAGTCGAAGTTTCGCTTGGCGCCAAAACGGTGGCTTGTGGCGCGCAGCGAGGGGCGGCGGCAGTCAGTCGAGCGCCGACCGCGATACCTTGCACATCCATGTTAGTTCAGTGCGGGCCAGGGACAGTTTATACGTTATGCAACGTTGATATATTTAATATTACTCAGTCTGTATATTTGTGCTTGGATATACACTGGCATCGTACAAAAGCTAAAGTTGATCGTAGTGCAGCACTTCCTAGCCACATCTCAGCACCTCTTTAAGCATCACTTCAGGTACAACGGATGTGCGTCCTGTGTGCGTCACCTGTGCAATGGGACATCAACTACGGCAGAAGACACAAGGTTAGTAAAAGAGTGGTTTTAGATAAGCACCGAAGTTGCATATCGACACGACACCTCGCGTGCAGTGCTGCCCTGTTTACAAACCGCCGGCCGCGGTGGTCGAGGGGACTGCGGCGCTCCAGTCACGGTCTGCACGGCCACTACGGTCGGGGGTTCGAATCCCCCCCCCCTCGGGCACGGATATTTGTGCCGTTCTAGTTCGTAAGTAGTTCATAAGTAGTTTGTAAGTTTAGGGACTGATGACCCCGTAGTTAAGTCCCATAGACTATACAAACATTTGAACATTTTTTGTTTAGAAACCAGGGCACTGAAACGAAGTGCGTTGGTAACATCACCCCGAAGGAAGGCATGAAAGAGGGGAGGTGTTTTAGGAACTTTGTCAACTATGCACTGACCTTCCCTCCCTGTCTTTTTTTAAAGAAGCCCCGCCGTATTGGTCTCACATTTCTGAACTTTGCAATCTGTTTTGTTGTTGTTGTTGTTGTTGTTGATGTTGTGGTCTTCAGTCCGGAGACTGGTTTGGTGCAGCTCTCCACAATACCCTATCCCGAGCAAGCCTCTTCATCTCCACATAAGAACGGCAACCTACATCTGTCTGAATCTGCTTACAGTACCCATCTCTTGGTCTTCCTCTGCGATTTTTACCCCACACACTTCCCTCCAATGCTAAATTCACAATTCCTTGATGTCTAAGAATGTGTCCTACCAATCTATCCCTTCTTTTAGTCAAGGTATGCCAGAAATTTCTTTTCTCTCCAATTCTGTTCAGTACCTCCTCATTAATTACGCGATCCACCCACCTAATCTTCAGCATTCTTCTGTAGCACCATATTTCAAAAGCCTCAATCCTCTTCCTGTCCGCACTGTTTATCGTCCATGTCTCACTCCCATACAAGGCAACACTCCATACAAATGCCTTCAGAAAGGACTGGCTTAGGCTTAAATCAATATTCGATGTTAACAGATTTCTCTTTTTCAAGAACGCTTTTCTACCCATTGCCATTCTGCATTTTACATCCTCTGTACTGCGACCATCATTTGTTATTTTACTGCCCAAGTAACAAAACTCATCTACCTCCTTTATTGCTTCGTTACCTAATCTAATTCCTTCAGCATCACCTGATTTTCTTACACTGCACTCCATTACCCTAGTTTTGCTCTTGTTAATGTTCATCTTATATGCACCTTTCAGCACACTGTCCATTCCGTTCAATTGCTCTTCCAGGTCCTTCGCTGTATCTGACAGAATTACTATGTCGTCCGCAAAACGCAATGTTTTTAATTCTTCCCCCTGAACTTTAATTGCTTCACCAAATTTCTCCTTGCTTTCCTTTATGGCTTGCTCAATGTACAAATTGAATAACAATGGAGAAAGACTACAACCCTGTCTTACTCCCTTTCCAACCACTGCATCCCTTTCATGCCCTTCAACTCTGACAACCGCTGTCTGGTTTTTGTACAAGTTGTAAATAACCTTACGCTCCCTATATTTTACTCCTGCTTGCTTCAGAACTTGAAAGAGTTATTCCAATCAACATTGTCAAAAGCCTTCTCCAAATCTACAAAAGCTAGAAATGTAGGTTTGCCTTTTCTTAATCTATCTTCTAGGATAAGCAGTAAAGTGAGTATTGCCTCCCGAGTTCCTACATTTCTCCTGAACCCAAACTGATCTTCCCCGAGGTCGGCTTCTACCAGCTTTTCCATCCTTCTGTATATAATTCGTGTTAATATTTTGCAACCATGACTTATTAAACTGATGGTTCTGTAGTTTTCACACCTTTCTGCACCTTATTTCTTTGGAATGGGGATTATAACATTTTTCTTAAAGTCTGAGGGTACTTCACCTGTCTCATACATCTTACATCTGTTTTGTAAACATCCCAAAATACGCCAGTTCACAGACAAGTGCAGGGGGTGAATAGGGCAGTGTTTGAAGTGTTATGTGGCCCCAAATATCGGCCTCGTTTCCCGTGGAGTCGCTGCAGGAATTGGTGCTGTAGTGTCGGTGATGCGTGAGCTGTATGGAGAGATGGAACCGTCAGACGTTTGCAGGTCGGCGGCGGCTGCGCTACTGTGCGCTGCGCCTCGCCGCCGTGCGGTCTGGGGGCAGCCGTCGCTCGACACCGCCGGAATGAAATTGGCGAGCCATCGCATCGACCTGCCGGCTTACGTAAAGTAAAGGCCGCCCGCCGGGAAATCAGAGGCCGGAGTTCATCAGCACAAGTGGAGAAGTGGAAGTGGAGGTGGCTAGTGGCGCACACCTCCCACCTGACGACAACGCGTTGATGCCGTCTGTCAGGAGAACGCGGAGGAACGAACCGACAACGATTCAGCAGAGGCCGGCTTACGGTCGAGCGAACACCACTACACACGAAACTTCCTGGCAGATTAAAATTGTGTGCCGGAACCGGGACTCGAACCTGGGACCTTTGCCTTTCGCGAAACATTATTTCTTGGGGTTGTATAAATATACGAACACCGAAGTTGTAGTTCCATTTCAAATATTAGGCTAATGAAAGTTATTTAATTCGAAAATGGTATGAGCAGTATGTTGTTGTTGTGGTCTTCAGTCCGGAGACTAGTTTGATGCAGCTCTCCACAATACCTTATCCTGAGCAAGCCTCTTCATCTCCACATAAGAACGGCAACCTACATCTGTCTGAATCTGCTTACTGTATCCATCTCTCGGTCTTCCTCTGCGGTTTTTACCCCACACACTTCCCTCCAACGCTAATTTCACAATTCCTTGATGTCTAAGAATGTGCCCTGCCAATCTATCCCTTCTTTTAGTCAAGGTATGCCAGAAATTTCTTTTCTCCCCAATTCCCGGTACAACACCAATTTAAGATCTGATTCCATGACGCCAATATCAAGAAGTAGTGTCATAGTGGCCTGCTTGGCCAATCGATCAACATGGTCATTCCCTGGTATGCCGACATGGCGCGGAGTCCACACAAGGACTACAGAACGGCCCGATCGGCATAGAGAATAGACAGTACCTGGATCGACCGCACTATTGGGTGGCGAGAGAAACACTGGTCGATCGCATGTAAGCCACTCAGTGAGTCAGTACAGATGACGAATGTCACCCTGGGGCAGGCTTTGAGGTGATGCAGAGCTCTGAGAATGGCGACCACCTCGGCAGAGAAAATGCAACACTCACTTCCTACAACATTGTCTCTAAGTTCATTTCCTTCGTAGAGCTTCTCTATATACTCTTTCCACCTTTCAGCTTTCCCTTCTTTGCTGAGAATTAGTTTTCCATCTGTGTTCTTGATATTCATAGAGCTGTGGGCGTACCTACACACGGTACACCCACTGATAGAGCTCCTAAATACCCAGGCTGAATCGTCCGCCATGGTTTTCCCCAACACGGTTGGAATCGCGCTGCACTAACAGCGTAGAGGCGCATGCCCTGCCATCTTTCACAAACGATTTCGCAAAAACTAATTGCTAGAAATATTTAATTTTTATGTTACTTAAATATTTATATGTCAATTTTCGTTCTCTGGGGCCCGCAGTTTGGAGTATGTCTCTGACATGTTCAATACCACAATAATTATAAATTATTTTAACACTGCTTTGAACTTTATTACCTCACTATAAACTTATTTTGGCCTTACACCATCATCAGGTGTTCTGTAATACAAGCAACATAGAAGAGTTGTTATATATATTCTTATAATTACATAATTTTTTTCTTACAAAGTTTTACTTACATTACTTATAATATTGTTGTTGTTTATTTGCGGCACAATTGATTATAGAAGCTGATATAATGCTTATATGTGTACAGACTGCCACTATGAAAATAAGCATAACATTAGCTTCTATAATCAATTGTGCAGCAAATAAACAACAACAATATTATAAGTAATGTAAGTAAAACTTTGTAAGAAAAAATTTATGTAATTATGTTATAAGAATATATGTAACAACTCTTCTCTATTACTCGTATTACAGAACACCTGATTATGGCCTAAGGCCAAAATAAGCTTATAGTGAGTTAATAAACTTTAAAGCAGTGTTAAAATAATTTATAATTATTGTGGTATTTATATGTCAGCTCGTCATTTACTTAATGCTCCTAGTTAATAAGATATTGGCTTCGAAATAAGAGACTGCGCTACATTAGAGAAGTTTGCAGTAAAAAATAGAGGCTGTTATGATATTCCGTTTGGTGCTTGTTGCACCATATGTTGCTGCGGATGAAACTTTCCTAATGGACTGAATTTCATTTTCGACTTAGGAGGAGATCTTTACCTATCACTCATACCACTAAACTTTATTTTATTTAGCGCACTCATTTCCGATGGCGATAAGGCCAGAATGAATCATTGCGTATCTCATACACGGTTAGAGGTATCAAAATGCTATTTTGACAAATGACAACATGCAAAGAGGGGAGTATTTTGCTACATGGTTACTACGCAAAACTTCATTAACTGTCGCGTTATTCAAAGAGATATAGTTGTAGAATGAAAAAGTTAGTGATTTATTATTCGATTTGCAGATATTCCTTCGTCAGTCACAAATGTTTATTTCTTTGCTTCTTGTCCATTGTGTTTCAGAGCTACTACTTAGTTTCCAAAACGTAACAGGAGTTACATTTCCTTCAATTTAAAGCCTAGCAGTAACAGAACGGAAGTTACTAGATCTAATGAGAACTTTATGTGAGAATACTTGAAAATGACAGATAGCAAGGATCTCTTCACTAGCTAACGAACTGACTTGTTCTCATTTCCTCACATAATAAAGCACTCTTTATTGAGATATTTAGAATATCCTTTTAATATAACTGAAAAATTGAAATTGCATATTACATAGAGACACAGCACTTTTGTAGTGTGCAACTATTACATTTAATGGGTTAAAAGAAGTCAGTACCAGCAGCTTAAAGTATGGATGTTTTGCAGTAAACAACATGTGCCTAATTATTAGGAGCTCTAATACGGAAGACGTGTTACTACTAGACGGGCGGGCGGATCCCAGTGCGTCATATTTAACTGACATTATCGCAACTTATACATTTCTCACAGAGTTTCTGTTTGGAGAGGATGAAAATTTGATGTATTTTGAAGATTTCATTCGCTTAATGTGTTCACCTAACTTCAACAGAAAATATAGTTCCTCGCATGTCGAAAATTCCGTAACGTCGTCAGAAAGTGTATGGTCTTAAACTATCAGCATATGCTGTTTATAAATTATTGCCATAAATAAAACTAAAAAGAAAATGTAGTGTAGTTCTTAACGAAGACATTGATGAAAGTTTCACGTTCATACAGTGAATAGTTTGCGAGTGTGAGCGAGTTTAATGAAACGCGAGGTAACGCGTGAGCTTCGTCCGGAACGTGGCAACTCTTACAACTTGGGGAAAAATGGCGGATAGTTTAGCTCGGGTTTATAGGAGCCTTATCGACAGTCGTGACGTCACAGCATAGCTCCAGATATCGTGTCGGCCCTCGTTATGTCGGGCCAAGTACAGCAACTCCACGTGACACGGACTCAAGTCGTTGGAGGTCACAAGCAGCAATACTAACCCATGTCGACTCCATTACTGCGAAGGATTGCTAATGTAGGATTATTTGCACCAACTGTCGCTGGACTTGTGCATAATTTTGTTCCAAACATTCTTGCGGATAACATCGGAAGTTGGCCGAGGCTTTATGCGGATGATGCTGTAGTGTATATAGAGGTTGTAACAATGGAAAACTATATTGAAATGCAGGAGGAACTGCTTCGAACTAACGCATGGTGCAGGGAATGGCAACTGAATCTCAATGTACACAAGTGTAATGTGCTGCGAATACAAATAAAGAAAGATCCTTTATCATTTAGCTACACTACAGTAGGTCAGCAACTGGAAGCAGTTAATTCCATAAATTATCTGGGAGTAGGCATTAGGAGTGATTTGAAATGGAACGACCATATAAAATCAATCGTCGGTAAAGCAGATGCCAGACTTAGATTCATTGGAAGAATACTAAGGAAATGAAGTCTGAAAACAAAGGAAGTAGGTTAAATGTTCAAATGTTTGTATAGTCTATGGGACTTAACTACGGGGTCATCAGTCCCTAAACTTCCAAACTACTTATGAACTACTTACGAACTAGGACGGCACAAATATCCATGCCCGAGGGGGGATTCGAACCCCCGACCGTAGTGGCCGTACAGACCGTGACTGAAGCGCCTCAGTCCCCGCGGCCACCGCGGCCGGCGAAGTAGGTTACAGTAAAATTGTTCGCCCACAGCTTGAATACTGCTCACCGGTGTGGGATCCGTACCAGGTGGGATTGATAGAGGAGGTAGAAAAGATCCAACGGAGAGCAGCGCGCTTCGTTACAGGATCATTTGGTAATCGTGAAAGCGTTACGGAGATGATCGCTAAACTCCAGTGGAAGACTCTGCAGGAGAGACGCTCTTTCGCTCAGTACGGGATGTTCTCGAGGTTTCGAGAACATACCTTTACCGAGGAGTCTAGCAGTATATTGCTCCCTCCTACGTATATCCCGCGAAGAGATCATGAGAATAAAATCAGAGAGATTAGAGCCCACACAGAGACATACCGACAATCTTTATTTCCGCGCACAATACATGGCTGGAATACGAGGGAGAAGCGTTAGGGGTACGCAAGGTACCCTCCGCCACACACCGTCGGGTGGCTTGCGGAGTATGGATGTAGATGTAGAAACAGCAGTAAACAACTGTGGCCGGGTGACGTGGCACAGTGTCACCCGCGAATGTAGTCCGTGAATAGCTGCGAATTGTATCCAAGAAGCCGGACATAACCACTGTCGAATTCTGGACATCAGAGGCGAACCATCGTAGGTGACATGACCATATTGTGATGGCGCAGCTTCTCATATCCCGTGCATGCTATATTAGATTTGTGATTAAGTCCGCCTTATGCAAGATACCTCGTTTTGTTTTAACGCCCTAACATGTTTC
Organism: Locusta migratoria; assembly: GCA_026315105.1. NCBI lineage: Eukaryota > Metazoa > Arthropoda > Insecta > Orthoptera > Acrididae > Locusta > Locusta migratoria. The sequence continues at coordinate 980,515,865 of CM048744.1, read as the reverse complement.
GCTACTTGTTCAAAAAAATGTTTGTTAAGCTTATGGGACTGAACTACGGGGGGTCATCAGTCCCTAAACTTAAAAACTACTTATGAACTACTTACGAACTAGGACGGCACAAATATCCATGCCCGAGGGGGGATTCGAACCCCCGACCGTAGTGGCCGTGCTGACCGTGACTGGAGCGCCTCAGTCACCTCGGCCACTGCGGCCGGCTCTTCCATGGTTTTTTACCTTTTATTTTATTATGTCATTCGCAAGGTTTGGATCTGCTTTAATTGAAGAATGACAAGTTTTCACAACTTGTCATATTCGAACTGTGCTGTTGTCGCTTGCTTACGGCGTATTATTATATTTCATGATGTTTAGTGCGCTTTTTGTTGATAACTGGCACTGTTTACATCGCTGTTGAATCTTCCGGGTTATGTGGTCGTGGCAGAAGAAACTTATCTGCTCCTGACGTTTCGTCCAGAGCTGCGCTGGACATCCTCAGAGTCGGCAAGACTCACCGCTACCAGTAGCACCTCTGAGGATGTTCAGCGCAGCTCTGGACGAAACGTCAGGAGCAGATACGTTTCTTCGGCCACGACCACATAACCCGGAAGATTCAACAGCCGGTTGTGAAAGCCTTCACTGCATGACTGCTTACATCGATTGGAAGTTCAAAAATGTTTGTAAATCTATCGGACCAAACTGCGTGGTCATCAGTCCGTAGCTTACAAACTACTTAAACTAACCTAAGGACAACACGAACACTTATGCCCGAGGGGGGACTCGAACCCCCGACGGCGAACAGCGTGGAGACGTGTGTCATTTATGAGCTTATAATAGTTTTGCTTTTTCCTTATAAAGTCCCCCAGGTGTATTTCATCGGCACTCCTCTTCCTTGGGGTACTCTTGCTGATGCCCTTGTCTTGAACACTCGCTGTCGTGGACAACTTACTGGGTTCTTCGAGCCACTCATAAGTTGAAAGGTAATCTGTACGCTGAGCATTTCGTTGAGTTTGCAATGGGGCACCGTCTCAGATACTCTGCGAATATCTATAGAATATGGGGTCGCTGGTAACCCTGATCCGTAGTATTCAGCTTATCATGAGCGAAAAGGGCAAGCTGGGTTTCGGACGAACAGTGCGTTGTAAACCATTGCCGATTTTTTGATAGGCTTAACGGCCACATGACGCCCCCTACCGTGAACACTAAGAGAGGATGGTAGTTTGCTGATGATTACCGACGCTGAGGTTGAGAATGACATGCGATAGTGCAGATACCGATGTCGGTAGTGCATTGTCAAGGCTGTAGTTTGTAATCCGGTGGTTCATGGTCGCACAACGGAAATTCAGACTTTGAAAATGGAATGGTAATTTTAAACATAGTATTTTAGAAATGGAATGGGTATGGAGACTATGGTATCGCACAAGTCTGAAGTGCGCGCCACCTACTTTCGCCGCGCGCCGCCACGCACGCACGGCGCGGCGTTCTTACGACGTCAGCCACGAGCGCCCTCTGCTGCAACTCCGCGCGTGGCCACCACTGAACTGCATGGGCCACTTGGCAATAGGACAGGCACCGATTAGGACACTCACCAGTAGGCAGGCCTCTACCTAGTTAAACTATGTACCAGCGTTCCACTTGTCTTCAGTTAAAGTATTGTACTATCTCTACGAAATATATATATTGTTCTAATTTAGCCTAGTGTTCTAGTTTCTGCTGTCCCACTGGCTGGTCACCTCAGACTCTGTACCCGCACACGCGTGCATCCTACTCCTCTCTCTCTCTCTCTCTCTCTCTCTCTCTCTCTCTCCTCGGCTAACGACACCGAGGACAACCGGCGGAAACGAGACGCAAAAGAGACAACCTCATCAATCGATGGACCCATCATGTCAGCAGGAGACTATTCACGCTGGTAGAGGGTCTGTAACGGTGAAGGGCGTGTGCAGATATTGGACCCCTGACACGACTGACAGCTCACACGTACGTACGCATCCTGTCTGATCACCGGCATGTCCACTGTGCACGCCGACGGACTTGGGGAATTCCAGCACGATAATGCGACACTCGCACGTCCAGAACTGCTGCAGAGTGGCTGCAGGAAATTTGAACACCTCCGCTAGCCACCCAACTCCCCAAACACGAACATTATAGAGCTTATCTGGAATGTCTTTCGACGCGCTACTCAGAAGACATCTGCACTCCCTCTTACGGATTTACGGAGGACGCACGGTGTCCACTCCCTCCAGCACTACTTCAGACAGTAGTAGGGTCCATACCACGTCATGTTGCGGCGCTTTTATTGCTCGTGGGGGCCGTACACGGTATTAGGCAGTTCAGTTGTGTCCGTTTGTTTGGCTCTTGGACGTATGAGCGTGTGTGGCCTAACAAGAACCCTGAGAGCGTTTCTGCGGCACTCAGCGGTTTAGCGTCTGGGGAGAGAAGAGTCGCTCCATTGTGTGGCTGGACTCCCCCACCACAGCGGGACAAGCAGTCCCTGTAAGCCAGACCGCAGCCTCACAGTACACAGCAGACCACCGAGGCGTAGGTGGCCTACTGACCATTAACACTGCACGTTAAAGTGCGACCGGTAGAACGACAAGAATTCTTTTTGTTTACTTTTCTACGTCGATACGAGCACAGGAAATGCAATGGTGGACTTCATTCTTATTGCGTCTTCTTAAAAACGTTTTTTTTTTTCATTGCATTATTTCGCCACATTTTACGAAATTCCATGATTAACATACTTTTTATAAGAGTTTGAGACTTAAATAAAAATGTTACAATCCCGATTCCAAAGAAAGCAGGCGCAGACAGGTGTGAAAATTACAGAACCATCAGTTTAATAAGTCAGGTTTGCAAAATATTAACACTAATTATTTACAGAAGGATGGAAAAGCTGGTAGAGGCCGACCTCGGGGAGCATCAGTTTGGGTTCAGGAGAAATGTAGGAACACGGGAGGCAATACTCACTTTACGGCTTATCCTAGAAGATAGATTAAGAAAAGGCAAACCTACATTTCTAGCTTTTGTAGATTTGGAGAAGGCTTTTGACAATGTTGATTGGAATAAACTCTTTCAAATTCTGAAGCAAGCAGGAGTAAAATATAGGGAACGTAAGGTTATTTACAACTTGTACAAAAATCAGACAGCGGTTATCAGAGTTGAAGGGCATGAAAGGGATGCAGTGGTTGGAAAGGGAGTAAGACAGGGTTGTAATCTTTCTCCATTGTTATTCAATTTGTACATTGAACAAGCTATAAAGGAAAGCAAGGAGAAATTTGGTGAAGGAAATAAAGTTCAGGGTGAAGAATTAAAAACATTGCGTTTTGCCAACGACATAGTAATTCTGTCAGATACAGCAAAGGACCTGGAAGAGCAGTTGGACGGAATGGACAGTGTGCTGAAAGGTGCATATAAGATGAACATTAACAAGAGTAAAACAAGGGTAATGGAGTGCAGTCTAAGAAAATCAGATGATGCTGAAGGAATTAGATTAGATAAAGAAACAATAAAGGAAGTAGATGAGTTTTGTTACTTGGGCAGTAAAATAACAAATGATGGTCGCAATAAAGAGGATATAAAATGCAGAATGGCAATGGGTAGAAAAGCATTTTTGAAAAAGAGAAATTTGTTAACATCGAATATTGATTTAAGCCTAAGGAAGTCCTTTCTGAAGGCATTTGTATGCAGTGTTGCCTTGTATGGGAGTGAGACATGGACGATAAACAGTGAGGACAAGAAGAGGATTGAGGCTTTTGAAATATGGTGCTACAAAAGAATGCTGAAGATTAGGTGGGTGGATCGCGTAACTAATGAGGAGGTATTGAACAGAATTGGGGAGAAAAGAAATTTCTGGCATACCTTGACTAAAATAAGGGATAGATTGGTAGGACACATTCTTAGACATCAAGGAATTGTGAATTTAGCATTGGATGGAAGAGTGTGGGGTAAAAATCGCAGAGGAAGACCAAGAGATGGGTACAGTAAGCAGATTCAGACAGATGTAGGTTGGCGTTCTTATGTGGAGGTGAAGAGGCTTGCTCAGGATAGGGTATTGTGGAGAGCTGCATCAAACCAGTCTCCGGACTGAAGACCACAACAACAACAGTGTCATACTACAAGAAGCAAAAAAAATTAAAAATCTTGATTGCGCATGCAAAACAACGAACAGGTGAAACACTTTTCATTAGAATTTTTTTAAACAGTTATAAGGAAATTGAAGGAGAAATTAAGTGTTGCTTCTTTAATTTCTTATATTCAGAAAACAAATCACGAAAGACGGTAGGGATTGCCTCGTGCATAATATTTTATGAGTTGTATCTTTATATATATATAAAAATTGAGTTGTTTGTGCCTATATTTTACTCCGCAGCCAAACTACACATCGCAAACGAATAGTGTGTGTATGTGATAGTATCAGTCTCTCATTGTGGTAGGGGGTTGATAACGATAAAGGGGTGGAAGATATAGGAGTTGAAAGTTACCAACTTGTACAAAATTCTACATGTTGATGCCAATATTTTGCTCTTTAGCAAAAACTACACAATGGAGACGAACGATTTGTGTTGTTGTAGTACATAGTCTCTCGTTCTACACCATAGCAGCTGCGTGTCGATAGCTATAAGAGGGTGGAATATATAGTGGTTGAAAGTCGTCAGCTTACATAAAATTCGGACTGAAGACCAGCGATGACGTTTGACGCTATGATAGAAAAGATATTATATACAGCAAAACGTGACGCACATTCTTCAGTTGTTTTTCTGAAACAATCGCACGAATAAAGAAAAATTATTACATACTACAGTTTGAAAAGTGAAACTGCCAAGAAAGATACCAAAGCATAAGAAAGAAATTTCGCGTTCTCGATCCGTTTCTAAAAGACAGAATACGGCGCTGAAAAGTGAATCTACAGACGATAGAAATTTGAAAAAGTTGTTTATCTTACACTGTAGGCATCAGCGATTTTTCGATATTCCCATCCCTAAGGGGGTGAAATAGGTAATGAACGGTTTTTTGAAACCTAGGTTGCTACTAAGGCAAATTTGAAACAAGAAGTACAAAACTTTGTATTCAGATTTTTGATTGGAATTTTAAAAACACGTGTTTCGATACTCTTGGATATTCAACCATTAAGCGGTTGAAATAAGGGAAAAACCTTTAAAGGGTACAACTAAGACTATTTTGATGCTAGAAATGCGAAAATTTGAATTTGTTTCGTGATGTTTTGAGTTCTTCCATCAATGGTGCAATAGGAGGTGGCAAGTTGTATCGAAATATTTGATTAGGAAAGCATTTTTAAAGCTAATTCTATGAATTTTTTTTACTTAAAAATTGAAACAATGCAGACCATCCAGTCTACACGTGCAAAGCAGCGAGAATTAAGTTAGTATACAGTATAATCTCAGAAGTGTGGAAAGTTTATCACTCTTCTTAAGAGTATTAGTTATGAATTTCGATTTCTACTTAAATGAACTATCATTTTAAGTTCCTTGTTTCTGATACTACATTTGGACTGTCTTTAAGGAGGGCGGCATTTCTCACATTCATTTTTAGCACTCTGTGCTGGGGGAAACTAAGTGGTGTAGCAGTTCAGTCAAATGTTAACACTCCTCCATCTAACGGCAAATGTTGACCAACCTTGCCATTCCCGTCTTTCCCGGTATTACCTGTACCAAAAATGCTGTGTACAAATATTGTTATCTCGCATGAAATTTTCCTTTCCTAACGTATGACTTAAAAAAATTAAATTATGGTCATGTTCGCACTTTAATGGGTGTCTTTTTAACATTACTCCCGTAATTATATGTTTCGTTAAAAATAGGTTGGTTACTGAATGTCTTTCATCAAATCATCAAAAAGAGATTAAAAGTAAAAATGCCCAATTCACAGCTCTAAACTATCCACGAAGTACTAGGGCGAAGTATGACACTGGACTTGCATTCTGCCCTAGACATGTTCCCTAATCCTCATGAGAGCAATGAACATCAGGCATGTTAAATTGTAAACATAAATTTATCCATATTACGTGGATTGTTTTGATGTCTGCGACTGTATTATAAACTTTTTGAAGTAATTTATACTGCAGCAGTCACTTTTTACTAATATATTTATTAGGCGACGCGTTTCGGCAGCAAGCTGCCATCATCGGGTGCATTTTGCCGTTACAGGTTTTATGTTATGTTTTGTTATGTTTTGTGTTGTGGGTGCCAGTGAGGTTATGGCTGGACGTTTTAACAGTTTTGTTGATAATCTTCTTATCTGGCACAACAAAATAACAGTTATGTATACACCACTTTTAGACATTTTGTATTAGATGTTTACACTGTACAAAGATCGTTATATTAGTAAAATTAATAACAAGTGACCGTTGCTGTATCAATTATTTCAAAGAATGTTAAATTATTTTGAGTCGAAGTTTTTTGTTCTGTGGAGTTATATTAAGATGATTATCTGAAGTACAACTGAGTTTCCATCATACAGGTTGTAATGATACTACTGGCCCTCTCATTTCAATGTTATCGTACGATACCGTCTGCGTCGGACCCGGAATCGTGTGGTTTAATAGTGATACATGTTGCGTGTGAAGTTAGTTACAAACGAAATAGCCAGCCTAGAAACCAGTGTAGGACAGTGTCTCGGTGATACTGTGATTAGTTAACAAGTGATAGATTTCATTAATTAAGAGATTAGCATGTGAAGTTTCCAGACAGTTCTATAAACAATAGTTTCATCATTGTACATTATTTCAATAACTAAACAGACGAATTGTAAAAACTTCTGTAAAACAGACATGAAAATAAATAGCATTGTATATATGTTAGGTTTCATAAACAAGTTGTGTTGACCAGCTAATTGTGTTATTTAATTTAATAGTCGAGATTTGAATATTGTTATTTTTTGTATATATTTACTGACGTAAGATTTGGAGTATATTTTGAGAATGGCCAAGATATTTGATAGTTCAATATATGTTAGCAACATGTATAATGTACTCGTTAACTAATTGACATTTAACATTGTGTTTTGTTGTCATTCAAAAAGCACCGCGATTTAGACTTAAAAAGATATGCGCCATATAAAATTATTGTATGTATAGTTTCCATTTTAAATTGTGATTATTTTTGTGTACATGAAATGTTTTACTTGAGTGTTCGTTAATTGTAAATTAGTATATTCAATTGTTATGAACAATGCATAATGTAATGTCATTATTGTCGATGTTATATATATTTGCCTCACCGCCTTGCGTGGGGGAGTTCGAGTTTTGTCGTTTGTCAAGTGCTCTGGAAGGTATGTCAGTCTGTTGTTTTAAAATGGAAATACTACAGGGTGTCCAGAAAAGGGCTCCCTTATTTCAAAATTAAATTTCTCGAAAACAAAGATAGATAGAGGAATGCAGTAAACGGTACGTTTATTGTGAAAGCTGTAAGAAATAATAGTTACAAAAGCTGCTAACAGATGGCGCTGTACGCTGTACAGCTCATATCAGCAAGTGAAATAATCGCATGAAAACACTTTGTGCAAACAATCACGTCACAGTGTTTTCAAAATGTTCACCATTGGCACTACAGAGGTGGCGCAAACGAAGAATTAAATTCGCCATCACATTTCGTAGTGTCTGCACCGAAATGGATTCACATGCCACAGAGATCGACTATTCAAGCTCGTCCAGCGTGGCGAAATGCTTCGGGTAGACCATGTCTTTCACTGTGCCCCACAAAAAAAGTCATAGGGAGTCAAATCCGGCGAATATGGAGGCCAATCCATGCCTGCACCAGTAAATTTGGGATATTCCAAAGCAATGACTCGATTCCCGAAGTATTGCTCAAGAAAGCGAAACACTTGTTCGAGCCGATGTGGTCGGGCTCCATCTTGCATAAACCGTTCAGTACCTGGTCGGTCCTCTAACGCTCGCTGTGTGGCGACAAATTGTCCCAAAATTGCAAAGTAACGTGCACTAGTGACCGTTTCTCGAATGAAAAAAGGGCCAATAATGCCTCTGCTGCATACTGCAGACCACACAGTAACTTTAGGAGAATACAGGGGATTCGCTTCACACCAATATGGCTTTTCGGAACCCCAAAATCGCACAGTTCTGCTTATTCACGTATCCATTCAGGTGGAAGTGTGCTTCTTCTGTAAACCAGATGCAGCCAACATCAAATCCTTCCCTATCAATCATTGTGAGCATCTGATTAGCAAAGGCAACCCTTTGTTGCAGTGCTCGTACGGGTATGGCCTGGTGCGTTTGAAGTTTGAATGGAAGTATGTGTAGGCTCTTTCTCAGTATTTTTTGTGTGATAGAACGCTTCAAACCAGTCTCAGATGCAAATCATGCGGACGGATGACATTGGATTTCACTGAATAATTCCAGAAACTGTGGCGATATTTTCAGGCGTAACTGCGGTTTGCTTGCGTCCAACATGCCCCACTAGATCATCAGTTACGCTGCCTGTTCGTTGAAATTTTGCGAAGAGCGTACGAATGGTTTTCGCATCGGGTCCTTTTGGAACATAAAATAGTGCTTGAAAACTTGGCCTTGTTGCCGTAGGACTCTCTTCTAACCTGTGATACTCTAGCAACAGAAAAAGGCGTTGTTCAATGGAGTACACGGTTTTAATCTCTTCCTTCGGTACGCTAACCTCCTTTCACGTTTCAATAGTGGAACTGATCGCTCTGGGCTTCGGATCACTATTTATACTAGGCATTGCGTATGGCGATTACAGCGCCATCTATTATCAGCTTTTTTAACTATTATTTCAAACTGCTGTATAAACTTTTTACAGCTTTCACAATAAACATACCGTTTACTGAATTCCTCTATCGATCTTTGTTATCGAGGTATTTAATTTAGAAATCAGGGAGTCCTTTTCTGGACACCCTGTACCAGCTAAGTTCTGTTGCATTGTGTATGAAATGAAGTTGTACTGATTTGGTGGAATAAGAAGCAGTTTGGTAGGAAATGAAATGACAAGTGAAAAATTGTACCTACGAGTATTTATTTCTAACACGACGCCCCAGGTGAACAAATTTCCAGCGAGCAGAACCCCCATACATCGCAATGTTGAAAAGCTGAGTATCGGTGGAATAATTGAGCTGTAATTACTTAATAAGCTAATAAACGTTATAAGCTATACGCACGCTGTCGCTTTTACAATGACTCAACAGGAAAGTGAGCTTTTCCGAAAATACCGGCAGCAGGGGAGCAACTGCATTCGTTAGCGCTCTGATCTGCCAGAATGGCGGCTTTGTGCGGCTGCAGCCGCAGCTCCGGCTAGCAGATTGGATTCTGGAGGCCCGAGATCTCTATTAACAGCCCAGGGGGTGGGCACTGCCGACGCGAATGAATCTCGACACACAATAGCGGCGACAAGGTCCACACTGCAGCCGCAGTCCAACTGATAGCGAGGCTGCAGCAGGCGGAATGGACGTCTGCCAACAACAACAACGGCATTTTGAAGCCGACTTGCTTTTTGGCCCACTTTAGGTTACGGTAGTAACACTAAAGTGCGGCTCCGTAGCAACTATATCAATAAATAAATAAAACAAATCCCAGTTCCTCACAATAAAAGAACAAAGACCTAAAAAAAAAAATTTAAAAAAAAAATAATAATTTAAAAAAATTAGCACAGTGTTAGAGTGCCAGACTACAAATCCAAAGGTCCCGGGTTCGATCCCCGCTAGGTCCTAGGATTTTTATCTGTCAATTTCCACTGCTTTCACCTCTGGCAGTGTTGCTGATGTGAAAAATACCGAGTATCACCGTGGTTCGGAACCCACGTTAAACTGTAGGTCCCCCTATAACTGGCTGGGTAAGTCAGTTCGAAGGTCGGAGGAAGGCAACGGCATACGACCGCCAAACAGGACCATGCCTAGTAAAGCACTGTGGTGTTCAAACCAATCTTCGGGTTGTTGACTGCTTTACCTTTTTTTTTAGTAACTCTAAAAAATGTTCAAATGTTTGTTAAGCTTATGGGACTGAACTACGGGGTCATCAGTCCCTAAACTTACAAACTACTTATCAACTACCTTATACTAAAGACAGCACAAATATCCATGCGCGAGGGGGGGGGGATTCGAACCCCCGACCGTAGTGGCCGTGCAGACCGTGACTGGAGCGCCTCAGTCTCCTCGGCCACCGCGGCCGGCTAACACTAAAAGTAGGCCTTCGCGATCGCCTTATGACATCTCGAAATTTAAATAAAAATAACGCCTTAACCAATCACCTGACACGAAAATTGATTAACCGAATTTGTAGAGGAGAAAATTCTCTACACCTTTGCTCTCTTATGTTTTTTTCGTATCTTGTATCGTTTCAGAGATATTTGCAAAAATAACGGCGATTTTGGTATGTCTGTCTGTCTGTCCGTAACGTGTTCCCCGTTTTTAAGACGAACCGTTCAACCGATCAACGCCAAATTTTACAGACATAAGTTTAGGCCAACAGAGACCAGAACCTCCCTTTTTCAATTTTTCGGACAAAAAATACGGTAGTAATACCAAAAATATAATTGTAATTGCAAACGAACCATTCATCTGACACGAAAATTGAATAACCTATTTGGTAGAGGGGAAAATTCTGTACAACTTCGCTCTATTATGTTTTTTTCATATCTTGCATCGTTGCAGAGATATTTACCAAAATAACGGCAATTTGACGATGTATGTCTGGCTGTAACGTGTTCCCACTTTTTAGGTCGAACCATTCAACCGATCGGCACCAAATTTTACAGACATAATTGCTGGCTACCAGAGACCAGAACCTCGCTTTTTGAAATATTTCGGACAAGAAATACGTTAGTAATACCGAAAAAGCCGTTTGTAATGTAATTTTAATTGCATATAAACCGTTCATCTGACTCTAAAATTGAATAACCGAATTTGTAGAGGAGAAGATTCTCTACAGCTCTGTTCCCTTATGATTTTTCCATATCTCGTATCGTTTGAGAGATATCTGCAGAAATAACAGAGTTTTGACACCCTCCACTGAATTAACGAAAACCTGCAATTCGCAGATGTCACGTGACATTCCTCGCCCAGAAGTCTCTCTGGAATAAGCCATCTTGCGTTGCGTATTTGATGAATTTCTTATTTTAACTCACACGTTGTCATTTCAAAGCAATGGCGCACTGAAGAATTAACAAAGCCACGTCGTTCTTCGTACGATACATGACAATTTAGTGTCGACAAATGCCATGTTAGCATCCGTTAACAACTGCCATCAGTAGTATGAGATTAAAGAACGCAACTTGTAAGTGTTCGCTTTAGCGTAATGGGCAATGCGTTAAACTTTGACGCTGAAGGTCAATGGTTCAAAACCCGCCACTACCTTAATTTTGTTCTCCTAAAAGGGTTTCACTCATTAATTAATTTTTAATTGTTTACATTATTATATTGGAGCAAAATGTTTGCAAAAACGTATAAAACTACAAATCTAAAGTGGGCCGTAAAACACGTCAGTGCGATTTTTTAGATGTGTTGACGATGTGTTTCTTGTTTGGCCACATGGAATAGATTCTCGGCACCGGTTATTAGATCATTTTAACTGTCTGCATCCTAACATCAAATTCACGATGGAAATTTAAAAGGACGGCAAGTTACCATTTTTGGATTTGTTGGTCTATAAAAAAGATGACGGAACTCTTTGACAGAGTTTACAGGAAACCGACGCATACTGATAGGTATTTACATGCGACCAGCTGTCACCCTCCTTTTGAACGTGCAGGAGTCCTGCGGACCTTGGTAAAAAGAGTATATGCCATCTCTGATGCTGAAAATTTACCTAAAGAGCTGCAAGATCTCAAGAATGTGATCCACCAAAATAGCTATACGGACAGGCAAATTCGACGGGCTTTTGAGTTCGGACCACCACGTGAACCAGCTGAAGACACTTCCAGTTCTGTTGCTTTCCTTTCTTATGCTGCCGGCCGCTGTGGCCGAGGGGACTGAGGCGCTCCAGTCACGGTCTGCACGGCCACTACGGTCGGTGGTTCGAATCCCCCCTCGGGCATGGATATTTGTGCCGTCCTAGTTCGTAAGTAGTTCATAAGTAGTTTGTAAGTTTAGGCACTGATGACCCCGTAGTTCAGTCCCATAAGCTTTACAAACATTTGATTTTTCTTATGATGGTAACGTGTCTGCCAAGATAGGAAGGATTTTGAAGAAACACAAAGTGTATTCGTCCGCCAGCTAAGACTACAGCACTTCTTGGCTCTGTTAAAGATGATTTAGGCCTAAGAAAGCCTGGTGTTTATAAAATACGTTGTGAGTGCGGCAAAACATACATTGGCCAAACTATTCGCACCGTCAGTGACAGATGTGTTGAACATCACTGCCATACGCGATTGATGCAGCCTGAAAAATCCGCGGTGGCTGAACACTTTCTCTCAGAGGGACACAGGATGCTATACGACAAATTGCTGCAAACACCTTACATTGCTGGGATTGTGTTTTGAAAGAATCAATTAAAATCAGAATAACAGATAACACAATTAATCGTGACAGTGGTTATTTTCTGAGTAAATCGTGGAATCCTGTGTTATCAGACCTAAAGAAACATCGGCATCTGGAGCACAGAGCAACGAATGACAATCTACAACGATCTATCGTTTTTGACAACAGCCACCACTGGAGGCGCTACAACTTCTATGGCGCCAGAATTAGCAGCTACGAGTAAACTCACGCCCTCTGTTCTTAGCGCATGCGCCTTCGTACTTTCGTTGCGCATATAGAGCCAGCGGTTCCACAGTTTCAGCAGAGTCGAACATAGGAGTTGCGAAATTCCCAGTGGTTTTCTGCAACTTCGCGACTGCAGCGCTGCCAAGCGGCCGGGTCGTAAAATCACACCTCGAAGCGATTGAGTAATGCATGTGTATTTAGACTGGAGCAGCATTTTCAAAATAACTTTTTATTTACGAGCTTTTGTGGCGCTATAAATTGTAGCAACTGTCAAAAATATAATTCTTAAATCTCTCATTTGCAAAGTATGCTCAGAAGTAACAGAATACTGTTATGAATGACAGGTGTTCGTTTACTGTGGTTAGTTATACTTTTAGGCGTAGAAGTAAATCTCTAACAATTCATTCACATCCAAACTTCAGCTGTTAATGAGAATCGCAAATCCTTGACCACTGTTTCATAATATTACTGCTGAATAAAAGTAATGTATGAATGACTGCTTAGGTTCGTATCTCAGCTTCACAAAAATGATAACCCTGTATACTAACATATTTTGTCGGTTACCTACTAGTTTGATAAAGTGAATACGTAGCTACAAATAAACAATATGTCCATATATAAGCTGTTAATGTTAGCATGTCACATTCTTGGAGATATTCAGTTTGATACCCGCCAAGTAGCTAAAACTGTGATAGCTACACGAAAGGCACAGAAGAAAGGACGAGGTTTAAACGACGATGTAGAATCTAGTCCCCTACAACGTAAAAATCGTGTGTACTTTTGAAAACGTTACAATGTCCGAAATTCGCTAAAACAAAACTCATGCGACATGTCAGTACGCTCCGATAACATAATCATAATCAGTTCCTTTTATATACTTCAGCACATCAGGTTGCAATTCATTTCCGATTTCAAAAGGTTTCAGACGATATTAATATGACTCGGGTATTGTGAACTATATGAAATACACTGCACTGACAGTTTTTTGATATATAGACTGCCATTAACGGAAGTAGTGATATTATTTTAATGATGTTTTCGTATTTGTATTAGAAAGTTCACCGTGGTTCGGAACCCACGTTAAACTGTAGGTCCCCCTATAACTGGCTGGGTAAGTCAGTTCGTAGGTCAGAGGAAGGCAACGGCATACCACCTCCAAACAGGACCATGCCTAGTAAAGCACTGTGGTGTTCAAACCAATCTTCGGATTGTTGACTGCTATTATAAAGTTCAGAGCAACATTTAGTGACGAGCAAATATAAATGTAACAGCATTAAAAACGGCAACTTCTCAGTCTGCATCATGCCATTCCACTGTTATTCCCTACCTGCCGCTTGGAGCGCTAGTATCGCTTCAGCTGCAATTCTTTTCGTAGAGAGTTTCGCGACTGTCTGTGATAGACTGTGGTTTCAGTCAGTCACGGGGAGAGCGGCTTAGCTTCCTCACCTGATGATGGCGGTCAGCTGGACCGCAGAAATAGTGTGTTCAGGTGACAGAATGATCCGGATGGAAACCCGTGAAGAATTTGATCAATTAATACGCCGGAAGGCGATGAGCTTTACCATTTAATTTTTTATGTCTTCTTTCGTCGCTTTCCGTATAGAACTACTTTTGTGAATTTTTAAAGCTATGCTGATCTTTCTGCAATATGTTAAGAAACGTATCTGTATCCACAGATGTTTGTTGAACTATCAGTGGAACTTTTGATGGAGAAAGCTGTATACTGTTACTTTCTTGCTACCAGACTGCTTTCTTGTCCCCAAAGTTAGCGGATGATGATCTAAGTGATTCTGAGTGTTGTAAAAAAAAAAGTTAGTCGTTTAATTTAGTAATTAACAGGTTTGCAGACAAGATAGCTTTCTTCATTTATTTAGATTACCGGTTTCGGCGTGCTAGACGCCATCTTCACACCTTGGAATCACTTGTTGTTCAAGACATGTCTTATTGAAGCTAATATGTAATCCATACTTCGTGATCTCCTTTTTTAATGTCAGCAGGGTGAACTAGCCCAACAGCCTGACGAGGCACTATATTATATAAGGAACTCATTATTCATTGGGGCGATCTGGGATTGTTTATTAACAGGTTTGTAGCCAAGATAGCTTTCTTCATTTTTTTTTCTTCGATTATCGGTTTCGGCGTGCTAGATGCCATCTTCAGACCTTGGAATCACTTAAGTGTTGTTGAAGAAAGCGATCTTGGATGCGAACCTTTTAATAAACAATTCCAGATCGCCTCAAAGAATAATGAGTTCCTTATATTTTACATTAGTGTTTTAAACTTTATTTATGCTCTTACGTAACCTCCCAATTTTAGTCAAGATATTTTTCGTTTCTATGTTAATTTTCATTATAGCAGTCGTGGTGGTAGTGAGACAGCCGGATGGTTGAACGGGACAATGGCCGCATGTGATTGCTACATCATTGTCTTGCCTTTAGCCAAGCGCTGTGTGTCCCTGAGATTTTCGCCAGAACCCAAAACATTTTCTCGTACCAGAGTTCTAAATGTTCAATTGTTTGTAAAGCTTATGGGACTTAACTGCGGGGTCATCAGTCCCTAAACTTACAAACTACTTAAGAACTACCTTATACTGAAGACGGCACAAACATCCATGCCCGAGGGGAGATTCGAACCCCCGGCCGTAGTGACCGTGCAGAACGTGACTGGAGCGCATCAGTCCCCTCGGCCACCGCGGCCGGCGGTATTTTTCACATGAGCAATACTGACAGAGGTGAAAGAAGTGGAGAGTGACAGATAAAAATCCTAGGACCTGGCGGGGATCGGACTCACGATCTTTGGATTTGTAGTCTGGCACTCTACCACTATGCAACCAAGACACACTTACAGAAAGCTTATTATGTGTATCTTGACGAAGCAGTTACAGAATCAATCACATCTGGAGGTAGCCATAAAGTGCGACCCGATAGTGTGATTAAGTTTTAGGTGATTTTTGCACAGAATCGATTAAAAAAAGTTGTCGGCGTAACATTGGAACATTTATTACGAACTGTATAATAGCTTTAATGTAGTATGTGCGAGATGTATTAGAACCTATTTTTCCAACTGATAGTGTAGAACCAAGTAACGTACTTGTGTAAGCTTGGCAGTGTACTACTAAACACAGACTTAATGCGCTGAATTGTATTATCAACCATATGTAGACAGAAGACATTATCCTAAAACAATGTTCAAACCTTCCATAATGTTTGCCTCATCTTCCAGGGCTTCAGATCTCACAGTATTAGCAGTTTCTCATTGCCCCAAATTTAAGAATGAAATGTATTACTAGAGGACCATTCATATCGCAAAACCCAATTATCACCAATTTCAGAGCAAAATCTGGACTTTGGCATTTACTTTAGGAGAAGACTTTACTCTGATGTGCTGTAACGGATTTACGTGTTATTAACAGTTAATGTGTGACGGAAGAAATCATCTGTTTCCTCTTCAGACTATCTTAAATATGATAACCATATATCGAAAACTACTTATTTGTTTTTACCAATTAAGGTAAAAACAAGAGCGAATACACACGGACCAGCCAGGCCGCACGGAAGGCATCACGCTACGTACTGGCCAATTTACGGTTCTCGCCCTGGTGTCTTCACCGCTAGGGGTAATTTCATCAGAAGAATTAAAAAGTTACACGAAAAACATGACATCAGAATTAAATATTACGAGCAAGGTTGCTCAGGTTGAGTAAGATGTATATACAATTATGTCCTTAAAAATAGAAAATAAAAATAAAATTACACCCTCCACCGGAATTTAAGGGAATTAGGTGTCGTGTGTGAGCAGATGTAGGGCCAACTACGAAGGCCGCACTGCTCCTACGCCATCATGTTCTGGCACAAATGTCTACACATTTCTAAACTTTTGCGATTCATGGACAATTGAAAAATAGTAAACGATCGTTAATTTTCGAATTGTGCCCAATATCAACTATGGCATGACCCTTGATGGCGAATATTTGCTCAGCTCTGTGTTACTGTATTTGTCACAAATAAATAAAGTCCACTTGTAAAGCGATTATCCTCTCCTACAATCTTCGTTCACTAAAAGAGCTAATTCCAAATCGCAGTTGTATTCTGTGACTAACATCCGCATTTTAGTAACAAAATAAAAAAGAATAAAGAATTTATGTAAAGATAATAACAAAAACGAATCACTACCACAATTTGCTGTATACGAACGAAGTGTTACATATCATAAACCCCTGTGAAATCATTGTTAATTCATTACTAGTAAAGGAGAACAAAAATTGTTCTTACTTACGACGGGTATTTGAAAAGTTTGTGCAAAAATATAAACTAACGTGTTTGGGGAAATCTATTTTCATTTTTCATCGTAGTCTCATTTTAGACTTTTACACTTCATCCAACGCTGTTATAATTTTTTGATGCTTCCGAATTATAGGAATTGTCCAAGCCTGCAAAATAGCTATTAGTTTCTGCAATCGCCTCCTCGTTTGAATGAAATATTCGTCACTGCTTCAAATTAGGAAGCAAATAGTAGTCCAAGGGAGCCAAGTCTGAAGAATAGGGAGGGATGTGAAACGAGTGGGAATCCTATTTCCAATAATTTTGCTACCAGAGCTGCTGTGGTGTGTGCTGGTGCATTGTCGTGATGGAAAAGGACGTTTTTGTGGGCTAATCGCTGGCGTTTTTCTTGCAGCTCGGTTTTCAAGCGGTGCAATAACATTGAATAATATGTACGTGTAATAGTTTTACCCTGTTCCAGATAGTCGATGAGGAATCCCCAAAGACCGTCGCCATTAACCTTTCCACCCGAAGGACCGGTCTTCGCCTTTTTTGGTGCTGTTTGTCCCTTGGTAAACCATTTTTTAGATTGTTCTCTGGTCTCAGTGGTGTACTGATGTATCCATGGTTCACCCACAGTGACGTAACGACGGTTAAAGTCCTGCGGATTCTTCCAGAACCGCTGCAAACCTTCCTTGTAACACTTCTCAAGATTCCGTTTTTGGTCAAGCGTGAACAATCGCGGCAGCCATCTTGCGGATAGCTTTCTTATGTCCAAGTGTTTATGCAAAATATTAAGTACCCGTCCATTCGAGATGTCCACAGCACTAGAAATCTCACGAACCTTAACTCTTCTGTCTGCCATCACCATATCATGGATTTTATAAATGATTTTTGGAGTCTTAAACTCCACAGGGCGTCCAAAACGTTCAGCGTCACTTGTACCCATATGGCCACTCCGAAAATTTTGAAACCACTTATTAACTACGTAGGCTTCCGCGGCCAGAGTCAGATGACATAAAAGTTTTCTGGGTGTTGTACCGCGTCATGGTGTAAGGCTATTACTTAAATAACCAACGTTTCGGCCAACGTTACAGTGGCCTTCATCTGGGTAACTGATGGTTATTTAAGTAATACCCTTACATCATGACGCGGTACCATACCCAGAAAACTTTTATGTCACTTATTAACTGTTCCAATCGAAGGTGCAGAGTCACCATAATGTTTATCAAGCTTTTGTCTCCTGAGGCGTTTTGCCTTTTATAAATCAATTTTTAATCGCCACACGAAATTTTTTTCGTTCATTCTTTGACAATCACTGGATTTCCTTGATTCACACGAATGCCAACCAAAAAGAAAGACTAATATGGCTGAAACTTGGTGTGCGTTTTTCCAAAAAATGCTACTAAATAAACATGACCTAGATACGCGCTGGTGGTGGTACGTCTCGGACTTTGCACGAACTTTTCGAACGACATTCGTATTGGTTTATCATCGTGGCTTTTTCGAATGCTTTTTCTCCGACTTCTGACAACTCTTATGTAGTCTTGATTCGTTCTACGTTTTTTCCCTTCAAGCTGTTACAGACAACGACCCAAGAAATGTTCACATATTCTTTGATTTTAATTTATTTTTCTGCTACTAATCAGGGAAGTGATCTTACGATCGGTAAGTGGAAATCATGTTACACCGTAAGCAAGTTACCGGCTTACTTCGTAAGTTCGCAGACTCTGTGCTGAAAGATTATTTGCGATAACTATCAAAGAGAATTAATCGGCGTGTTACGTCTCATTTAGGAGGGCGGTAGCCGAGCTAATTTAATTGGTGCCCTGGGGATCGCGAGCAGCCGATCGGCGAAAGAGGAGGCGGAAAGCTTGGAGGGACGACCCAACTTTCTCACGAAGTGTATTTCTTGAGAGAACTTATCTGAGTGCAAAAGAGGGCCCTTTCGAAGCTCTGGCACACTGTTTGTATCTTCTCTTTCTCGTCTATTAATCCTTATTCGTAAAGGTTACAGAGCGTCAAACAAATCCAAAGACTGAGACGAACGCGTGTTTTATATCTACTGTATTTCATTCGCGAATGAATCTTATTTACCCGAGATTACTTAAAAAGAATTTTGAGTAGCCACCTACTTTCCGTATTATAAGTGTTAAAAATTATTTACATTTATATCGCTCCGAATGGATAGTGACAGTTTTCTGAGATTTATCGCCAATAATGTAACATTACTGGTTCTTTTCCCTTACTTATGAGGCTACCCTGAAGATTAAAGATCAGATTTTGTACCAAACCTCAACTCCGCATTTCTGCATTTCGGCACTGTTTCCTAGAGTCGTAACGTTATACAGTTTTCAAAATAAAAAGCCAAGATCGCACATTAATAATTTGTTAAATGACGACCGGTTTCGGTGCACTGTGTCACCATCATCTGGTCATATAATTATTATAAGCTGGTCATCTTGTTAAAAAAAATTGGGTATAAAATAACAAGTGCAACATTGCACTTAGTCCCTAGAAAAATAGATAAGTTAAAAACATGACAGCTTACAAAAATTTGAGACCAGATTATGGTGACACACTGCACCGAAACCGGTCGTCATTTAATAAATTATTAATGCGCTTTATTGCTTTTTATTTTGAGAAATATAAAACGATCAGATCGCCTCCAAACCCGACTATGTCAGGTAATCTCGTAACGTTATGATTCATCCGCCAACGTCCTGGGTTAAATTTGAAGCATCAAGGCAGCGGCTCACGGAGTGATACCATTTGATATGATCCTTTCTTCGGATCGGTATATTGAGATCGAAGGTCACAAGGTGTTTGGCGGAGGGTACTTCTGATAGTACTATCATTTCCCTCTTCCCTATTTAAATGTTTGTAAACCTATTGGACCAAACCGCTATGGTTATCAGTCCCTAGACTTGCAAACTACATGAACTAACACACGGCCACTCCACAGCGGCGAAGCGTTTTGCGTTTTGTAGTTTACACAGCGGAAGTTCGCTTGTGATCCTCCTAGTGATGACAACATTCGTAGATGGTATCACCAATTTCAAGACACCGACTGCCTTTGTAAAGGGAAGAACACGGGACGACCAAAAGTTAGTGAAGAGACAGTTGAGCGAATGAGAGAGTCGTTCACTCTTCGCTCAAAGAAACGAGTCCGGAAGGCTATTCTTCAATTACAGGTTCCTGTGTCGACTGTTTGGAAAGTTCCAAGAAGAAGCGCACCACTACCTCTTTACCGGTTACAGTTTATGCTGGCTCTAAAAACCTACAGGCCACGGATTACGTTCAAACTTCGCAAACGACATGTTTCACGACGATGACCAAGATGAAGTGCAGATCATAAACGGGTATTCATTAGACAAAAATATTATACTAGAGCTGACGTCTGATTACATTTTCACGCAATTTGGGTGCATAGATCCTGAGAAATCACTACCCAGAACCACCACTTCTGGCCGTAATAACGGCCTTGAGACGTCTGGGCATTGAGTCAAACAGAGCTTAAATGGCGTGTACAGGTATAGATGCCCATGCAACTTCAACACGATTCCACAGTTCATCAAGAGTAGTGACTGGCTATTGTGATGAGCAGTTGCTCGGCCACCATTGACCAGACGTTTTCAATTGGTGAGAGCTCTGGAGAATGTGCTGGCCACATTTTCCGTATCTAGAAAGGCCCGTACAGGACCTGCAACGTGCGGTCGTGCATTATCCTGCTGAGATGTAGGGTTTCGCAGGGATCGAATGAAGGGTAGAGCCACGAGTCGTAACACATCTGGTATGTAACGTCCACTGTTCAAAGTGCCATTGATGCGAACAAGAGGTGACCGAGACGTGTACCCAGAGGCACTCCATACCATCACGCCAGGTGATATGCCAGGATGGCGATGAGGAATACACCCTCCCAATGTGCGTTCGCCGCGATGTCGCCAAACACGGATGCGACCATCATGGTGCACCCAGGTTCGTCGTTGCGTACACCATCGCAGGTGCTCCTGTCTGTGATGCAGCGTCAAGGGTAACCGCAGCCATGGACTCTGAGCTGATAGTGCATGCTGCTGCAAACGTCGTCGAACTGTTCGTGAAGATGATTTTTGCCTTGCAAACGTCCCTATCTGTTGACTCATGGATCGAGACGTGGCTGCACGATTCGTTATAGCCATGCGGATAAGATGCCTGTCATCTCGACTGCTAGTGATACGAGGCCGTTGGGATCCAGCACGGCGTTCCGTATTGCCCTCCTGAACCCACCGATTCCATATTCTGCTAACACTCATTGGGCGCGACCAAGGCGAGCAGCAATGTCGCGATACAACAAACCGCAATCGCGATAGCCTACGATCCGACGTTTATCAAAGTCGGAAACATGATGGTACGCATTTCTCCTCCTTGCACGAGGCATCACAACAAAGTTTCACCAGGCAACGCCGGTCAACTGCTGTTTGTGTATGAGAAATCGGTTGGAAACTTTCCTCCTGTCAGCACATTGTAGGTGTCGACACCGGCGCCAACCTTGTGTAAATGCTCTATGTGGTGTCACCCAAGTCCAATGTGCGCGCCACCTACTTTCGCCGCGCGCCGCCATGCACGCACAGTGCGGCGTTCTTATGACGTCCGCCACGAGCGCCCTCTGCTACAACTCCGCTCGTGGCCACCACTGAACGACATCGTTCACTTGGGACTGAGATAGGAACCAGCTAGCACTTCGGAATGAGATAGGCACCAGTGAAGACTTGGCTATCGGACAGGTACTAGGCAGGCCTCTAGCTCAACAATGTATCAGCATTCTGCAGTACTGAGCTATGTCAAAGTTAAGTATTACTAACTCTCTGTGAAATATATATATCTCATTCTAATTTACTCTAGTGTTTCTAGTTTCTGCTGTCCCACTGGCTGCTCACCTTCGTACCTGCACAAGCGTGCATCCTTTATTCCTGTGTCGGTCTATCTTCTCGGCCACCGACACCTACGACGGAAACGAGACACAAAAGCGGCGACGAGGCTGGGACACAAAACTCTGAAAAGCTAATAATTTGCATATCACAGCACCGTCTTCCCGCCGGTTAAATTTCGCGTCTGTAGTACGTCATCCTCGTGGTGTAGTAAGTTTTATGGGTGGGAGTGTTTATAAACTCAGGGAGATTCTAGCCCAGACGACGGCTCACTCGTGCTTCCCACGATCACCGTCGTCTGGAGCAGGCAAACAGGTGCAGTGGTGCACAAAGCGACATCCGCCACGCGCCAGAAGGTTGCTGGCTGACGTCTCGTCAGAGCGGGGCATTCGCTCGGCAGTCGTGACGCGGGCTGCGGCTGCGGCAACTGGCGCCAGTGGCCTTCACTGCGTGTGGCGCCACTCACTCACCTGTTTACGCCAGTTCGCACGGGCTCCGCTTTTAGAGTTCCTGTTGTCCAGCCTGCGTCACGCGACCACGAAAACACGCCCTGCAACTTGAGCTGCAGTTCCTTTGCTCTGCGCTCTCCGTTACGTAAAAGCAAACATATTGGGTATGTTCCATATTCAAATGATGTCACGAAGTATAAATGTCTATATAGCTTATGGGACTTATCTACGGGGGTCATCAGTCCCTAAACTTACAAACTACTTATGAACAAGCTAACACTAAGGACGGCAAAAATATCCATGTCCGATGGGGGATTCGAACCACCGACCGTAGTGGCCGTGCAGACCGTGACTGGAGCGCCTCAGTCCCCCTTTTTAAAAAAATTGTTCTTATCAACTGTATAGCAATCATTCGAGGAGAACATACAAGTAACAGCTGAAAAATAACAAGCAAAATTTATACATAAATTACAATGAGGGGAAAAAACAGAGTGTATGTTATATATGCAACAAAATTGTTGCTGTCATACATGAAATGTAATCATCATTTTTTCGATTTCCGTCGTCCTTAGTTGCATATGAAATTGGTGGAGGTGTATTACCGTCTTTAGCAACTAAATGAAAGGCGTTTTTTGTGTGCCATACGCGTTTCACTTCTTTATTTCAGTCATCAGTGGCCTGTAATACATGTTATTTTTGTATAATATTGTAGTACAGTCATAATATTATAGGTATTTTTCACAGTATGACAGTTAAGTCTTGTTACAATTACTAAAGTTCGGATCTACTAGGTTAGAAACAACTTCTGTAGCACTAGCTTTTGCAAAGTTAATTTGATTATCCAGTTTTTGGTCCTACTTACGGTTTTCTGTGTTATTCCATGTGTGTCTTCATGGAGATGTTTGTGAGGTCTTCAGTTGGATACGGTATTTTCGGTCTTGATGAAAATCCTTGCATCACCACTTCACTG
The DNA here is from genome assembly GCA_026315105.1 of Locusta migratoria. Taxonomy (NCBI): domain Eukaryota; kingdom Metazoa; phylum Arthropoda; class Insecta; order Orthoptera; family Acrididae; genus Locusta; species Locusta migratoria. The sequence goes on along the minus strand of CM048744.1, from coordinate 980,492,620 downwards.
TGTACCCGTTTTTGAACGTTTGTTTACAATGTTTAGTGTTGCCAACTGTCGCTTATGGTCTGTCTTTTGTTTGTGTTCCTTGCATCTCTGAGTGTATCAGCTGTTTTTTGTTTGTGGTGGTGTCTGTGTAGACTGTGTGTGTGTTGTTATTTGTATTAGTTTTTTGTGATTGTGTGTGTGTGTGTGTGTGTGTGTGTGTGTGTGTGTTATTATGTGTGTTAGTTTTTTGTGAATATGGGAATAGGGGGAGGGGAGCGAGAGGGAGCCCCTACTCCCACATTCACAAAAAACTAACACACATAATAACACACACACACACACACACACACACACACACACACACACACACACACACACACACACACACACCAACACAAACAAAAAACAGCTGATACACTCAGAGATACAAGGAACACAAACAAGAGACAGACGAATAGCGACAGTTGGCAACACTAAACATTGTATAGAAAGGTTCAAAAACGAGTACACAGTGAAGTGATGATGTAAGGGTTTTTATGAAGACCGAAAATACCGTATCCAACTGAAGACCTCACAAACATCTCCATGAAGACACACATGGAATAAAACAGAAAACCGTAAATAGGGCCAAAATCTGTATAATTAAATTAACTTTGCAAAACCGAGTGCTACAGAAGTTGTTTCTAACCTAGTAGATCCGAACTTTAGTAATCGTAACAAGACTTATCTGTCATACTGTGAAAAATACCTATAATATTATGACTGTACTACAATATTATACAACCACCAATGAAATATAATGTTCATAAACCCAACACCCCCTTTTTTTAACATACAGTATATTTCAAGGGCTATTTTTAAAAACCAGTCCTCCACAGGAGAGTTCATATGTTTGTACAATCTTCTCAATTTGTTCCTCATCCAAGAGTTAAGAGGTTAGCCAACATCTCTTCAGTACACATGTAGTCCACGTCGATGCTCTGTTGCTCTATGTGATCTCGAATGAAATGGCGTCGTATGTCAATATGTTTTGTCCTGGCACTAGTAACATCATTATTTGCTAAGTTAATAGCTCCCTTGTTGTCGCAGAAGATTTTTGTAATTTCTGCACTACATCTAGGTTCAATTTCACTCGTTAAATGCTTTTCGTGTGGTATAAGATAATGCTGTGCATTCGGCCATTAATTTAGAACAGCAACCGTGGTAGAGTGTCTGTCTCCTAAGTCACTTCCCCAATCTATATCACTGTAGCCCTCTAGTTTTGCATTACCTTCTCTAAGAGCTTTCTTGCAATACCGTATTTGCTCGAATATAGGCCGCACTTTTTTTCCAAATTTTGGTGTACAAAATCATGGTGCGGCCTATTATCGAGATTCAACCTCCCCCCCCCCTTTTCAAATGTTTGTATAGCTTATGGGACTTAACTACGGGGTCATCAGTTCCCCTCGGCCACCGCGGACGGCGATGTCACGAAGTACTATAGGCTGTTAAAAACAGTAGGCAGCTCGGAAGAAAAGGAAGGAAGATTAGGGACTTAACAATCCCGCCGAAAAGGCACAAGCTATGATTGTATTGTAAAGGCAAAATATCGGCCGTACACTTTGAAACAAACCCTCTCACCATTTGCCTAGAGTGATTTAGGGAGGCGGGTTTCAGCAGCAACACCGAGATAGAAATCCGCGGCGCTCTCGTGTGACGTCACACACAATAGGCCGTGATCGACAAGTTTACCGGCTGACCAATACAGAAATTACGGGCCTATTTCATTGACGTCAATCTGCAGCAGGGTTTTGGAACATATCCTGTATTCAAATATTATGAATTATCTCGAACAGAACGATCTATTGACCCAAGGTCAACACGGATTTAGAAAATATCGTTCAAGCGAAACACAACTAGCTCTTTATTCACACGAAGTGATGGGTGCTATCGACAAGGGTTCGCAAATCTATTCCGTATTTCTTGATTTCCAGAAGTTTTTTGACACCGTACCTCACAGACGGCTTTTAATCAAATTGCGTGGTTATGGTAGATCGCCCCAAATTTGCGACTGGATAGGGGATTTCCTGTCAGACAGGTCTCACTTCCTAGTAATCGATGGTAAGACATTGACTAAAACAGAGGTGATATCGGGGGTTCTACAGGGTAGTGTTATTGGTCCTCTACTGTTCCTTATTTACATAAACGATTTAGGGGAAAAACTAAGTAGCTCTTTTAGGTTGCTTGCAGATGACACCGTTATTTACCGTCTAATAAAATCATCTGAAGATCAAAACGAACTGCAGAACGATCTGAATAAGATATCAGTATGGTGCAGAAATTGGCAATTGACTCTAAATAATGAGAAGTGTCAAGTCGTCCACATGAGTACGGAAAGAAATCCGTTAAACTTTACAAGATAAATCACTCAAACATCAATTCCGTGAACTGCACATAATACCTAGGAATTACTATTACTTCAGACTTAAATTGGAAAGAACAGGTAGATAATGTCGTGGGAAAGGCGAACCAGAGACTACGTTTTATTGGCAGAAACCTTAAAAGATGCAACAGAACTACAAAAGAAACTACATACACTACTCTTGTCCGTCCATTTTTGGAGTATTGCTGCCCAGTGTGGGATCCTTATCAGATGGGTTTGACGGAGGACATCGAAAGAGTCGAAAGAAGGGCAGCTCGTTTCGTGTTGTCACGATACAGGGGAGACAGCATCACGGAAATAATACCTGATCTGGAATGGGAATCATTACAACAACGGCGCTTATCGCTGCGGCGTGGGCTACTTACGAAACTACAATCGCCAACATTCTCCTCCGAATGCGAAAATATATTGATGACTCCCACTTATATAGGTAGAAATGATCATCAGAATAAAATAAGAGGAATTAGAGCTGGAACGGAGAGATTCAGGTGTTCTTTCTTCCCGCGCGCTATTCGAGAATGGAATGGGAGATAAGATAGTATAACGGTGCTTCGATGAACCCTCTGCCAGGCACTTGAATGTGATTGGCAGAGTATCCCATGTAGATGTAGAATATTCGGCCGATTTGTATGACCCCAACGCCGTGGGTCGACCCATCAGCGTATACCGATTGTGGCACATTTTTCCACTAAATGTGGTGAATATCGTTTCTCGACGACAGCGCCGGTAATGTGTGAATTACTACCACAGGCGTGTGCTGTGCATGTGGCTACTAGCTAATGTATTGTATGAATATTAGTCAATATTTAGAACTTTGAGACGAAGGCAGTGACAGATTCTTTATTTATCAATGTATTACTTTCTACCAACGCAAATCTGCTTGTGCCATCTGTGTAGTATTAGACAGCCACCACAGTTCCTGTTAACATTTCAGCAGATCAGCTTTTATCTATTAGGCAAAGGTCATTCTAAAGTAGATAACTGACTGTATTTAAGTGGCAAAAAACAACGAAAATCCAGAGGGAACGTTAGAAAGTGGTACTTACTTTTTATATGAAACACTTAATTCAGGAAAGATCGCTAAAAATTTATTTTCGTTCCTTAACCCGTTTCGGTGAGCTTAGTCACCATCTTCAGAATGTCAAGTACAATCACTGCAAAACGTTATACAATGTCTACAAACTACAAAGATATTGTGGTATACAAATAAAATGACAGTTAACAAAGCATGTACATTATCTAGCGTCATATGTAAAAATAGAAACAACTTTCTAGCCGGCCGCGGTGGCCGAGGGGACTGAGGCACTCCAGGTCACGGTCTGCGTGGCCACTACGGTCGGGGGTTCGAATCCCCCCTCGGGCATAGATATTTGTGCCGTCCTTAGGATTAGCTAGTTCATAAGTAGATTGTAAATTTAGGGACTGATGACCCCGTAGTTCAGTCCCATAAGATATACAAACATAACCTTCTAACACACGTAAACATCTTGTTTTTCATCACAGGGTGGTTCGTCATAATGAATAAAATGTGGTCTTGGCCCAAGCAAACAGGAGACTGAACAGGAAAACTTTGTACAACAGAGTTGCTACAGGTTGCCACTGGGTGGCTGTGGTGTCAAAACAAAACAATATGGATGCATTTCAACTTCAAAGAAACGTAGTACTGTGAAGTTACGAATCTTTTTTTAAAATAATATGTAATATATAAAAGTTAAGATAATAATTCTCATATTATGAGGAAAGAAGTAAGTCGTTGCATAAACAGCTTAAAGTCTACATAGAGCAGAAGGACAAAAGTTATATCTACAGATTAAAGACGAAGATCATTAATAATAAAAACGATATACAACTGCAGTTAAATTTAAGTGTAGGGTTCTATGTCCCAAGTCATTTGAAGATTTTAAAACTTTTCCCTTCAGTTAAATAAGTGACACGAAGTCTACAGTAACAGTAAAGGGTGAACCATATACAGATTATATATTCCTGTGAAGAGTAAAAATATTTATATAAAACAAGTGTTTTATATAAAACTGTTGATCGCCCTCCAGTGGCGTAAAATGCCTGTTAACTATAACTTACTTTTTAATTTGCCATCGTATTTTTTCGTTAAGAATTCATAGTTCTTTTACTTACTTTCCCGTACATGTCATATCACACAGTCACACCCAAGCGCGGACTGGCTTAGGTAGTGAGGGCTTTTGACATCTTTCTTAATCCTCCTTGCCTTGCCTTAAATAAACATCTGAGTAGAGCCATTGTAATTGGCCCATTCGCCGGTTACGCAGAAGCAGCGGAGAGTAAGCAAAGCCACGGGCGCCTCGAGCAGCCAACCCCGTGAAGGATCGCCGTTCAGCTGAAACGAATTCCCTCCCCACTAAGTGCTGGGGATTAGGTTTCCGGTGCGGGGGCGCTGATTAAAGGATTCCGCCCTTTCGCTTTCAGCAGCTGCACCAACCAAAGTAATGGAATTGCTCTTTAATGAAAGTCGTCCGTCAGGCGAATCGCCCGTTTCATCTTGAACGGAGTCGGCGCTGATTCGACACTAATTGCGAACCCAGGTCGTTATGAAAGCTACACTCATTTTCAGTAATCCGTAACCGACGATTTACTTCCTTTTTCCCGTCCACCTCAAACACAGTAACCGTTTTCATTCTGTTGGCACGTTTTTCGAAAGCTAACTCTCGACTAATGGGCACCACTGAAAGTATCAATGCATCTAAAAAATTAATGATCGGCAAGATAGACGTAAATACCAAAACTTTTTTCGCAACTCACATCTGCGAAAGAACAGACAACATACATATACGAATAGTTTAATACATGTCTCGATGGCCAGAAGACAATTTCAGTGTGTAATCACAAAAATCGTCTGAATGCTTGCGGAAATACAGGTATAGAGCGGAAATGAACAGGCGGCATGATAATACTAATTTGCGCAAGCCGGTAGGACGGAAAGTGTGTGCTGGTAGCTTTACAAGTTACTGTGAAAAATTGCGTAAAGCGGGAAGTTACGGTTCGAGTCCTCGTATCGCATAAAATTTTCAGTGTTACTGTAGAATGTATTTCGTGTAGACAAACTTGGGAACATCTACATCGATACTCTGCAAATCACATTCAAGTGCCTGGCAGAGGGTTCATTAACCACTTTCATAACTTTTCTCTACCGTTCCTTTCTCTAATAGCGCGTGGGAAGAAAGAACACCTAAATCGTTCCGTTTTCGATCTGATTTCTCTTATTTTATTGGGATGGTCGTGTCTCCCTAAGTAGGTGGGTGCTAGCAAAATATTTTCACATTCAGAAGTAAAAGTCGGTGATTGAAACTTCACAAACAGATCACGCCGCAATGAATGTCTTCTTTTAATGATTTCCATCCCAATTCGTTCAACATTTCCGTGACGCTTTCCCCCCGTAACGAGTTAAAGCAAAACGAGCTGCCCTTTCTGAACCTTCTCAATATCTTCCGTCAGTCCCACCTGGTGAGGGTCCCACAAGGGGCAACAGTACTCCAGGAGAGGACGCACAAGTGTGATGTAGACAGTCTCTTTGGTTGAGCTGGTGCATCCTCGAAGCGTTTTGCCAATGAAACGTAATCTTTGGTTCGCCTTCCCCACAATATTTTCTGTGTGTTCTCTCCAGTCAAAGTTGTTCGTAATTGTAACTCCTAGGTATTTGGTAGACTTTACGACCTTAAGGTTTGACTGATTTATCGCGTAATTGAAGTTCAGCGGATTTCTTTTAGTGGTCATGTGTATTACTTCACACTTTATTTAGTGTCAATTGCCAATTTTCGCACCATGTAGAATTTTGTCTAAATCGCTTTGCACTTGCTTTTGATCCTCTGTTGACTTCATTAGCCGATAAACGACAGTATCATCTGTCAACAGTCTAAGGGAGCTATTCAGATTGTCTCCTAAATCGTTTATAAACACGAGGAATAGTAGGAGACCTATAACGCACCACTGTGGAACGCCAGATATCACTCCTGTTTTACTCGATGACTTACCGTCAATTAGAAAGAACTGTGTTCTTTCTGATAGGAAATCGTTAATCTAATTGCACAGTTGGGCAGTTATTCCATAAGCACTCAATTTCATTAGAAGGCGCTTGTGGGGTACAGTGTCAAAAGGCTTCCGGAAATCCAGAAATATGGAATCGATTTCCGATCCCTTGTCGATGACACTTAACACTTCATGTGAATAAAGGGCAAGCTATGTTTCGCAAGAGCGATACTTTTTGAATCCGTGTTGACTATTGGTTAATAGGTCGTTCTCTTCGAGGTAGTTCATAATATTGGAACAAAGTATATGTTCCAAAATCCTACTGCAAATCGACGTCAATGAGATAGGCCTGTAATTTTGGGGATCACTCCTATTGACTTTCTTGAATATTGGAGTAACTTGGGCAACTTTCCAGTCTTTGGGTACGGATCTTTCGCTGAATGATCGGTTGTAAATTATAGCTAAGTACGGAGCTATTGCATCAGCATACTCTGAGAGGAATCTAGTTGGTATACAATCTGGCCCGGAAGATTTATTTTTGTTTAGTGACTTAAGTTGTTTTACCGCTCCAGGAACATCTAGTTCTAAGTTTCGCATGCTGGCAGCTATTCTTGGATTGAATACTGGAGTGTTCACTTCGTCTTCTTTGGTGAACGGGAAAAATTACAAATTTTTAATTTTCGTGAAACTTTTCTATGCACAGGATGTTACTAATTTTTCGTTTAGCTGACTGACCCAGTAGGAGGAACTGGACTCTGTTGTTTCATCTTGTTCTGTGAGATGGGTGTCATGCAGAATCTCACCTGCAGGTAGCAGGACAGTCCTACCCCAGAGTATCGATAATAAACCTCTACGTGGCGCATTCCGAGGAGAAGTGTCACGAATGCGCGGGAAGTGTTACGAATACGAGATTCATCCAGTGAGTCTCATCCTGGTATTCGCTAATTTATTTTTGTGTTCAATCCACTTTAGATCGTGGAGGGTGATTACTCTTAACCATTTTACGGGAGATACTCTTGCTTTGTCGCCGATAGTGTAAATGTACAGTGCTAAATTTCTTCGTCTATTTACACACGATATGTTAAATCTATTTACATTGAACCCTTTGCGGATCGTCCTACAGTTTTTACAGTCTTCCAGCTGTGCTACTTTATATCAAAAAGCTCGATCATTTGCTAGCAGTCCCATGAAGCTTTAGGCGTTAGCCACTAGCTCATTTCTACACAGCGTTAGGCACTGAAGACAGTACAATTGAATAACGCAGGTACTTTTATTTACAGTAGAAAATCGTACCCATTAATACATATTAATGACTTGCCATTCTATATTCATGAAGATGCAGAGCTGTTTCTTTTTTGCTGATAATACAAGTATAGTTATCACACCTGACAGACAAGATTTAACTGAAGAAACTGTAAACAACGTCTTTCAGAAAATCATTAAGTGGTTCTCAGCAAATGGACTATCATTAAATTTTGATAAAACATACAGTTCCGTACAGTAAATAGAATGACACCATTAATATAGACTTTGTTTAGAAATCTGTAGCAAAGGTAGGATATTAAAAAATTTTAGTTGTATGCATTGATGAGGGGTTGAACTGGAAAAACCCATTGAAGATCTGCTGAACCGTTTGAGTTCAGCTACTTATGCTATTAGGCTAATTGCAAATATTGGTGATATACATCTCAGTGAATTAGCCTACTATGCCTATTTTCATTCTCTGCTTTCGTATGGCATCATTTTCTGGGGTAATTCATCATTGAGTAAAAAGTATTCATTGCACAAAAGCGTGTAATCAGAATAATTGCTGGAGCCCATCCAATACCATCCCGCAGACATTTAAAGAGCTAGGGATCTTGACAGTAGCTTCTCAGTATATATATTCACTTACGAAATTTGTGTTTACCAAATGTTCAAATGTTTGTAGAGCTTATGGGACTTAACTATGGAGTCATGAGTCCCTAAACCTACAAACTACTTATGAATTAGCTAATACTAAGGACGGCACAAATATCCATTTCCGAGAGGGGATTCGAACCGCCAACCGTAGTGGCCGTCTAGAACATGACTGGCGCGCCACAGACCGCTCAGACACCAATCCCACCGAATTAAAAAAAAAAAAAAAAAAAAAAAAAAAAAAAAAAAAAAAAAATGTTTGTATAGTCTGTGGGACTTAACTACGGGGTCATCAGTCCCTAAACTTACAAAATACTTATGAACTACTTACGAACTAGGACGGCACAAATATCCATGCCCGAGGGGGGATTCGAACCCCCGACCGCAGTGGACGTGCAGACCGTGACTGGAGCGCCTCAGTCTCCTCGGCCACCGCGGCCGGCACCGAATTCAAATGCAATAGCAGTGCACAGAACTACAACATTAGGAGAAAGAATGATCTTCACTATTCAAGGTTAAATATAGTTTTGGCATAGAAAGGGGTGAAGTATGCTGCCACAGAAGTCTATGGTCACCTACCAAACAGCATCAAAAGCCTTACAGATAGCCAACCAAAGAATTTCTGAATGTTCAAACGTTTGTTAAGCTTAAGGGACTTAACTATGGGGTCATCAGTCCCTAAACTTACAAACTACTTATCAACTAGCTACAGCTAAGGACGGCACAAATATCCATACCCGAGGGGGGATTCGAACCCCCGACCGTAGTGGCCGTGCAGACCGTGACTGAAGCGCCTCAGTCCCCTCGGCCACCGCGGCCGGCAATTTCTGAATGGCAAGTCCTTCTGCACTGTAGATGAATTTTTAGATAGAAATTAGTAAATATGAGGAGAGGAAAGTAAAATAATAATAATAAAAAATAAATCAATAATAAAAAATATTGTGTCATGTTATATTTAATACAAAGTAATAATTTGTGAAGACATCTTTCATTAACCTGACATTTTCCACATCATTAGGAAGTGTCGTATTCATGATCTATGGAACAAGTACTAATCTAATCTAATGTAACAAAAAATTTTTAGCCCTTTCAGACCTTGTGTCCAATATAGTTGACACAGACTTTTTATTAATTTTAGAACACTATATGATTTCGCTTTACTTTGATATCCAGTGGCCTGTTTACTAGACATCTGTTGCTTTTAGTGTCGTGCTTCTTGCTGCCGTCTGTCAACACAATGGCGTGTTACAACGAAAAACAGTGAACATGATGGACCCATTGCAGAGTGCGTCAGACATGATATCATTAGTTCGAATTACTTTATGCACTAATTTACAAATTTTGCATAAATCCACTCTACGATATAGGTTCCAGAATAAATATGGAGTGACATATATAACTGCTGACGTCTTATTTCACATCCTTAAAAGCTTTCCAAACCAGTGTCCAAATTATTTTGGAAAACAAGTATGAAAATTTTTAGTTTTTCTCAAAACACCATAACTAGGGTCTTATAGACAAGTGCAAGAATATTTTTATTCTATTTTTAAAAGGGTTAGTATCGAAGAGGAACGTCCATTTACACCAAATTGAACCTATTGCCCTACCCGCTGGGCTAGGTGGGAGTGATGGGGTGGGAAGGGGCCAACTTTGAAATCTAAAATAGGATTTTTTTTAAACTGGTATTCTAATGCTCTAGAAAAGAATACCTAACATTTCATTGTGTGACAAATGGCGCTGTAATCGACAGTAAAATGAGTTAGAAACCGTTGAAAATACATCTCAAGAAATACGTGTTAGATTAAAATCCAGGGCGGTATGAAAGGCTTTTATTCCAAAATCTTTAATGAGAAACAGGTTTTTAATACGAAAAACACTATTATCAAGAGAGTGTTACATTACTTTGTTCACAGTTTGGTGTAATTTTGTTCACAAATGTCGCTGAAATGAAAAGCAGTTGTTTTCTTTGTTTCTTTATTACTAAACCAAAAACTATTTTAACTTTACGCAGGAATAACCACAAGCACTTTTTACTATTTTATTTCCTTCCGGTTGTTTTCCTGTTATGAGTCTTCTTCGCCCCTCACCATCTCAGTGTTGGTTTTAGGTCAATAGCCTCGTTTCTCAACATCGAGCTGCTTATACCCCAAACAATGCTCACCATTGACAATGTATGCTTATCATTTTCAACGGATTTTAAACAGATTTGTTTATGGTGATTACAGTGCCATGTATCATTAAATTTATAAAAAGTGAAACATCAAAGTTATTAATCAAAATATCCACGGGTGTACTGTCGGTCTATAGTGTCCAACGGGCACAATATTTCTGAGATCATACATGTCGCCATCATCAGGTGAACTGACGGACTGAGCTCCTGGAAACGCGCCGGCACGGAGATCCGCACGCTACGGCGGATCGAAGGGAACTGGGCTCTAGCCTCGGCTCCAGGAGCTCAGTCCGTCAGTTCACCTGATGATGGCGACGTGTATGATCGCCGAAATATTGTGCCCGTTGGACACTATAGACCGGCAGTACACCTGTGGATATTTTGATTATCAAATACGCCGGGAGAAACTGAAGAATCACATAAACGTTATTAATTTCTTACCAGAGAATCCGAGACTCCAATAAAGAATCGTGGTTTCTTTTTAAAATATCGAAATTGACCTTGAGAACAACAACTTGTAAAACATTTTTCTCTACCCTTAAAAGCGGCAGATGGTCTCATCTTTTAAACAGCAACAGCTCCATTGTGTACACCCGAATTTACCTTAACATCCGCCGATTGTTGCTGATAGAACTTCCGGGTTATAAGGCCGTGGTCCATAAAACTTTTCAGTTTCACCTAACGTTTCGTCCAGAGCTGCGTCGAACATCTTCAGAGGTCTTCTTACTTGCGTTGAGTCTTGCGTCTTGAATCGGCAAGACTCAACGTAAGTAAGAAGACCTCTGAAGATGTCCGACGCAGCTCTGGACGAAACGTTAGGTGAAACTGAAAAGTTTTATGGACCACGGCCTTATAACCCGGAAGCAACTATGACATCCGGTCGTGAAAGCCTTCATTGCATTATCTATCGATTGGTTTCCATTAAGAGCGACTTGTTACTTTTATGTGCAAGGAAATCGTGAATTCACTCAAAAACCTTCGTTCATTAAACTACGGAGCGTAATAGTTACAGTGAAACCGTTGAACATGGCATCAGCTAGGGTTTGTATGCCTACTACACTCTGGTGATTTTCGTGCAGGCACTGTTTATTCCACGCGCTCTGAACAGCGGAGCAGATCACGCAGCGCATCGCTCGGCAGATTAACTAGAGAGAGATTTTATTACCGTAGCAGGCCAGGGCCAATTTTCTGCTCTGCTGCAACAGCAGAACAAATCTACAAAAGAGTCGACAGCTCGCAACGACCCGCGAGACAGTTAAGCTTCTCAATACTGCAAAGCCAATTACTGCAGAGCTCTAGCTGTCCAGTAAGATTCACGGATCAAACCACTGGACTGCAAAACTAACTCTCAACATTTAATACACTGTTTCCAACAGGTCGCTAGTAACATCCATCGACAAACTCCCCAAAAGTAGACGTAATATTTCCAACTCAACAGATGATAACACCCCTCCCCCCCCCCACACACACACATTTTATTGTTTGCAGAGCAATAAAATTTGATAGCAAATTAATTATCAGCCAACGAGAACCAAGAATAATCTTCTAATATATGAAGCAGAGTGTCCGTATATTTGTACGTGTTGCATACAAATCTAGTTTTGTTCCAATCTTTATAAAATTTTGTACATGTAAGCTTCAATCCATCAGGACGGTCGCCTAAGTGTAAGAATCGCATATTATATATAGTTCACGAGAGATGACGTCATAAACAATGATATGCGCGAAAAACTGCTGCATTTTACGACAATGCTGCTCATTTTCTCCTAAACCATTGGACCGATTTCAACCAAATTTGGTACACACATTCCTTACCGTGAGGTAACAATTACTGCATGGTTAAGAATCATATACGGCACAGGGTTCAAAATATATTACGTCATATCCAATAGAAATCGCAGAAAATGCCATATAATGCGGCGAGACTTTTGAAATACACTGTATGAGAATGACAGTACTTAGCGACTTGCAACAAATGTTAAACATAATTTCAATCCTTTATTAAACATGTAAAATGTAAAACAGTAAAATGATGAAAGGAAAAAAGTTTCTCGGTTACTACTTTTCCGCTGTTCATGTAGTAAAGCTACGGCTCTCGGTATGACGTTACAATTTATAATTTGAACACTACAAATTGTAGCGACAGGAAATTTTACAGACAGTATACACATATATAGTTGAATGTAGCTTGTAAACTGTATCTCATTCCGAGACGTAGTTCATGAGATATGAGCACGTAAACAGTTACATTCCGCTGTTGATGGACTAAACCTACGGCAACGTTACAATTTATCATTTCTACACTACAAATAGTAGCCGCAATAAATTTTACAGACGGACTACACGCATGTAGATGAGTGTACATTCGAAATTGTATCACAGCACGACATGTAGTTCATGAGGTATGAGCACAAACAGTAACGTTCATGAAAAATCGCCCCATCACGCAACGAGTGTTGTGTTTGTAATTCTATCGGACCAAACTGCGTGGTCATCAGTCCGTAGCTTACAAACTACTTAAACTAAACTAACCTAAGAACAACACACACACACACACACACACACACACACACACACACACACACACGCCCCAGGGAGGACTCTAACCTCCACGGCGAGCAACCGCGCGCTCCGCAGCGAGGCGCTTTAGACCGCTCGGCTACTCCACCATGGCGCAACAAGTGTTAATCTATTACTTGTTTACTACTAATTGTATTCGCAACAGATTTTATAGACTTGCAGCACTTATACAAACGAATACATACCAGAAAAATTATACAATTGCACAACATGTAACTTAGTAAATATGAGATCGTACGCATTTTGTATGTCAACTGCACTTATAATTTTGTACATTATACGAGACAGCCTTTTTCTTATTTATTCTGCGATAAATATAGCATGGTTTTAGAAAAAAGATGAACAGAGAGAGAGAAGGGATAGGAGAAATACCAACTCAAGGCAGGAGTAAAGAAATTAATAAATACCCGGGCAAGGCCGGATTTTCAGCTAGTAGTTTTATAAACGTGACCGAGACTTCGACGGATATAAACCCGCCTTCTTCAGAAATACATGTAATAACTTTTAGACATTATGACAGCATAAATTGGAAAATCGTAATCATTATGTCTTATGTATGAGTTATACCAAGCTTATTGTCTAAAACATCGTGAAATACAGTTATCAGAATATAACTGGTACTTACTATAGTTGCATATCACAGTAGCTGAAACTTCCCTACAATCAAGGCAATGTCAGTTATCATAGCAAGAAACGTCAGAGCATTTGGAGGCATTCATGGGAAACGGAGATCGTTGAAAAATGTTCAAACGTTTGTGAAGCTTAAGGGACTTAACTGAGGGGTCATCATGCCCTAAATTTACAAACGATTTATGAACTAGAATGAAACTTTTCACTCTGCAGCGGAGTGTGAAACTTCCTGGCAGATTAAAATTGTGTGCCCGAACCAGGGCCTCGAACCTGGGACCTTTGCCTTTCGAGGGCAAGCGCACTACCGACTGTGCTAACCCGAGACGACTCACGATGCCACCATACAACTTTACTTCCGCCAGTACCTCGCCTCCTACTTTCCACACTTCACAGAAGCTCTCCTGCGACACATGCAAGACTAGCACTCCTGGAAGAAAGGCGGTACTGGCGGAAGTAAAGTTGAGGGGTGGCATCATGAGTCGTATCGGGACAGTTCAGTCGGTAGAGTGCTTGCCCGCGAAAGGCAAATGTCCCAGGTTCGAGTCCCGGTTCCGGCACACAAGTTTAATCTGCCAGGAAGTTTTTTTTACTTATGAACTACCTTATACTAAAGACTACACAAACATACATACCCGAGGGGCGATTCGAACCCCGACGGGGAACAGCCTCGCGCATCGGAGCATAGTGTCTCAATGCGCTCGGCCACTCCGCCGCGGCGGAGATCGTTGATACCAGGTACGGTGGCGCATGCGTCGTGGAATATATACGTTTAGTGGAATACATTGAATTTACAATTAAGTTAAATAGCCGCGGCGGAGCGGCCGAGCGCAATGAGGCGCTATGCTACGATTCGCGAGGCCGTTCCACGCCGGCGTTCGAGTCCCCCCTCGGGCATGGATCTTTGTGCTGTCTTTAGTATAAGGTAGTTTATAAGTAGTTTGTAACTAAAGGGACTGCTGACACCGCAGTTAAGTCCCTTAAGCTTAACAATCATTTGAACATTTGATGTTAAATAAATTATTTGGGAAAAATGGGGGGAAAGAGGGCTGAGGGAAGCTATGGAAACAAATATTATATTGGTTAACTTGAAATATTTCAACAGATACCGTTTAAATGCAAATGCGAGAACGAAAAATAATAATGTAAGAGGGTGCCTCTAAGCGGAACACAAACTGCTTTAATACATGGCTCTTAGTACGGTGACAAAGTGACAAAATGGATAAATAAATGTCACGTATATTATAAAGGAAATAGTATTTTTTAGTTTTTTTTTAGGATATAATGAGATCTCAAAGGCTACCGGCAGCTGTGAGTGTGAGCAGTACGGTTTTTGTAGCCTTCAAAATATTGTCTACAGAACTAACCTAAGGACAACAACACACACACACACACACACACACACACACACACACACACACACACACACACACACACATGCCCCAGGAAGGACTCGAACCTCCGACGGCGAGCAACCACTCGCTCCGCAGCGAGGCGCCTTAGACCGCTCGGCTACTCCACCGCGGTTTTTAACTGGTCATTTATTAAATTGCAATCCTCGAGTTCTAGATGTTTAACGATCTCAAAGATCAAGCTTTGGCCCATTAAATTCTTTGTGTAAAATAAGTGCGCCTTTCAAGTTTCTCAGAGTGCGGTTAGCAATCAGTAAGTGTTCCGCAAACGTAGCGTTATGTATGTACGCTACTTTCTTTCCTAATAAGTGTTCTTTGTATCTTCACAGTTTGATAGTTGATAGTTTTCAATTAAATTTCGCCCAATCCGTGTCGTACTGGTCATTAGTGTTAGATCCGTACCAGATAGGATTGGTAGGATAGACCCAAAGAAGAGCAGCACGCTTCGTTACAGGTTGATTTAGCAAGCTCGAAAGCGGCACAGAGATGAGAGGCCAACTTCAGTGACAGACGTAGCAAGAGAAGCATCTGCAAGATATGCATCTGCCACATCTGCCATTGGAATACAACAAATCTGGCGTGGACGCGCAGAGCCTTGTCTACGGCAGTGGCGGTCCGCCCCGGGCCTCTCTAGAGGGCAAAAAACCTTATTTTTTCAACTATTTTCGGTCTTACGTTAGATCATCTTCAGGAAATCAAGCTCGACAACATTAATGGAGCTTGATTTCCTGAAGATGGTCTAAAATAAGACCGAAACTAGTCGAAAAAATAAAATTTTTTGCAATCTAGATTGTTCTTTATATTTAAACTTAAATAAGAGCGCTGTTCTCCATAAGTGAAACAAAGATGTTTCCAAAAATATGTTTTTTTTTTCGCCTCTCGTTGTGGGGCCTCCGAATCTTGAAAGCTATTTTATGCAGACTGGTCCGTACCTCTCGTCCCGGGAGGGCCTCAAAAACGCAAAAGTTACTGATTTATATTCATACATGTATTTACAAGACGGGGGGGGGGGGGGGTCTCAAGTTTTCTTGCCTCCGCCCCGGGCCTCCGACAGCCTTAGTCCGCCACTGGTCTACGGGTGTGACTATTGCAACCAGCGTCACTGCACGTATCACTGTACGGACTGATCTCAACGTTTTGCAGGGCAGAAAAAAATGTTCCAATTTTTTGTATAGCTTATGGGACTTACCTACGGGTCATCAGTCTCTAAGGTTACATACTGCTTATGAACTAGGTACAACTAAGGACGGCACAAATATCCATGCCCGAGGGGGGATTCGAACCCCCGACCGTAGTGGCTGTGCAGACCGTGACTGGAGCGCCGCAGACCCCTCGGCTACTACGACTGGCGCTCCTTCTAGTTCGTCCGGTCCTTCTAGTTCGTCCGGTCCTTCTAGTTCGTCCGGTCCTTCTAGTTCGTCCGGTCCTTCTAGTTCGTCCGGTCCTTCTAGTTCGTCCGGTCCTTCTAGTTCGTCCGGTCCTTCTAGTTCGTCCGGTCCTTCTAGTTCGTCCGGTCCTTCTAGTTCGTCCGCTCCTTCTAGTTCGTCCGCTCCTTCTAGTTCGTCCGCTCCTTCTAGTTCGTCCGCTCCTTCTAGTTCGTCCGCTCCTTCTAGTTCGTCCGCTCTTTTTGGCTTTTGCTACCGCTACTAAAAGAGCTCTTTTTTTAAGACAGCTTTTTATATAATGAATCAGAGTCGCCAAAGCGTGTGCTATTACCCGTATTTTTGGGCAATTTGACATCAAATATTTAGGCAAATTAACCAGTTATTTACACGAATGGGTGATACACTACTTATCATACAGAGTACTGTTAGTACTATATTTTTAAAATAGATTTCTTGTGGCAGTGAACTATGAAACTACAGCTGAGCTGCATCTCAGCTCGAAATGACGGTAAATGGCAGAAGGGAATCACGCGATTCTGCGCGCTCTCGCGTCCTCTCGCTGTTCCTTGTCAGTCTTCGGAAAAGAAGCGGACGAACTAACAAGCGAGGGATCTGCGAACTAGTTCGCGTAGTTCGCCTGTGGGAGCGCTTTTCCTAACTAGTTCGTTCGCTAACTACACAAGACTACTCCACAACTGTGTGCGATATTTTTACATGGAGCGGACTGGTCCATCTCGTCGGACGGAACCGATCACTGAGTTAAAATCATCTTCGACTACCTGGAGATCAAAACCATTCATTGACTACGTGTTACCAAACAACTATGATGATAACTTGCGGCATTTTGGCCGTTAGACCTACAGCTGTGTCCAGCCTGCCTGGTGCAAATCTTTTAGTGACCCCAACTGGGCGACCTGCGCGTCGTCGATGACGTCAACACAACACCCAGCCTCAGAGTGCGAAAAATCTTCCACTAGTCCGGGAATCGAATCAGAGCACCCTGCGTGGAGATGTACCACGCTGACCGCTATACTACGGAGGCGGACAACGATGTGGCAATGCGGCGTATCACCGGGGCAAAAATTGTCGCGACTGGCCTTAAGAACATTCTAGATAATTCCGATGCTCAACAACTACAGTTCAAGACACACACACACACACACACACACACACACACACACTTCCGCGTTCACGCCGGACCGACAACAGCACGAAAGGCAGCGGTCACGCCATAGTCGTGACTGCCTTCACACGCCGTCCCAAGCTCTCGCCTACACTGCTCACTTTCGGCAGACCAGACATTTCTTATCGGCAAAGACGCAAAACTAACCCAGCGCAAAACTGAAGAACGGCTTCCGCAGTTCGGTTAAGAAAATCAAGTGAAGGCTGCCGTAACAATCTTCTTAACTGGAGGTGGATAGGACAGCGATGTACCTTTTCTTTACTTTTCTTAGTATCATCCCTTTTGATTGGCTAATTTGTCATTATCAGAGGTTCCAACCATTACGATTTGATCGTATTCTTACGAAACTTGTTTAAAATTACGAACTTACGATTGGAAAGAGGCAAAACTAACCCAGCG
This sequence comes from Locusta migratoria, assembly GCA_026315105.1. Taxonomy (NCBI): domain Eukaryota; kingdom Metazoa; phylum Arthropoda; class Insecta; order Orthoptera; family Acrididae; genus Locusta; species Locusta migratoria. The sequence goes on along the minus strand of CM048744.1, from coordinate 980,474,565 downwards.
CAAAACTGAAGAACGGCTTCCGCAGTTCGGTTAAGAAAATCAAGTGAATGCTGCCGTAACAATCTTCTTAACTGGAGGTGGATAGGACAGCGATGTACCTTTTCTTTACTTTTCTTAGTATCATCCCTTTTGATTGGCTAATTTGTCATTATCAGAGGTTCGAACCATTACGATTTGATCGTATTCTTACGAAACTGGTTTAAAATTACGAACTTACGATTGGAAAGAGGCAAAACTAACCCAGCGCAAAACTGAAGATCGGCTTCCGCAGTTCGGTTAAGAAAATCAAGTGAAGGCTGCCGTAACAATCTTCTTAACTGGAGGTGGATAGGACAGCGATGTACCTTTTCTTTACTTTTCTTAGTATCATCCCTTTTGATTGGCTAATTTGTCATTATCAGAGGTTCCAACCATTACGATTTCATCGTAATTATTACGAAACTTGTTTAAAATTACGAACTTACGATTGGAAAGAGGCAAAACTAACCCAGCGCAAAACTGAAGAACGGCTTCCGCAGTTCGCTTAAGAAAATCAAGTGAAGGCTGCCGTAACAATCTTCTTAACTGGAGGTGGATAGGACAGCGATGTACCTTTTCTTTACTTTTCTTAGTATCATCCCTTTTGATTGGCTAATTTGTCATTATCAGAGGTTCCAACCATTACGATTTGATCGTATTCTTACGAAACTTGTTTAAAATTACGAACTTACGATTGGAAAGAGGCAAAACTAACCCAGCGCAAAACTGAAGAACGGCTTCCGCAGTTCGCTTAAGAAAATCAAGTGAAGGCTGCCGTAACAATCTTCTTAACTGGAGGTGGATAGGACAGCGATGTACCTTTTCTTTACTTTTCTTAGTATCATCCCTTTTGATTGGCTAATTTGTCATTATCAGAGGTTCCAACCATTACGATTTGATCGTATTCTTACGAAACTTGTTTAAAATTACGAACTTACGATTGGAAAGAGGCAAAACTAACCCAGCGCAAAACTGAAGAACGGCTTCCGCAGTTCGGTTAAGAAAATCAAGTGAAGGCTGCCGTAACAATCTTCTTAACTGGAGGTGGATAGGACAGCGATGTACCTTTTCTTTACTTTTCTTAGTATCATCCCTTTTGATTGGCTAATTTGTCATTATCAGAGGTACCAACCATTACGATTTGATCGTATTCTTACGAAACTTGTTTAAAATTACGAACTTACGATTGGAAAGAGGCAAAACTAACCCAGCGCAAAACTGAAGAACGGCTTCCGCAGTTCGCTTAAGAAAATCAAGTGAAGGCTGCCGTAACAATCTTCTTAACTGGAGGCGGATAGGACAGCGATTTACCTATTCTTTACTTTTCATAGTATCATCCCTTTTGATTGGCTAATTTGTCATTATCAGAGGTACCAACCATTACGATTTGATCGTATTCTTACGAAACATGTTTAAAATTACGAACTTACGATTGGAAAGAGGCAAAACTAACCCAGCGCAAAACTGAAGAACGGCTTCCGCAGTTCGGTTAAGAAAATCAAGTGAAGGCTGCCGTAACAATCTTCTTAACTGGAGGTGGATAGGACAGCGATGTACCTTTTCTTTACTTTTCTTAGTATCATCCCTTTTGATTGGCTAATTTGTCATTATCAGAGGTTCCAACCATTACGATTTCATCGTAATTATTACGAAACTTGTTTAAAATTACGAACTTACGATTGGAAAGAGGCAAAACTAACCCAGCGCAAAACTGAAGAACGGCTTCCGCAGTTCGGTTAAGAAAATCAAGTGAAGGCTGCCGTAACAATCTTCTTAACTGGAGGTGGATAGGACAGCGATGTACCTTTTCTTTACTTTTCTTAGGATCATCCCTTTTGATTGGCTAATTTGTCATTATCAGAGGTTCCAACCATTACGATTTGATCGTATTCTTACGAATCTTGTTTAAAATTACGAACTTACGATTGGAAAGAGGCAAAACTAACCCAGCGCAAAACTGAAGAACGGCTTCCGCAGTTCGGTTAAGAAAATCAAGTGAAGGCTGCCGTAACAATCTTCTTAACTGGAGGTGGATAGGACAGCGATGTACCTTTTCTTTACTTCTCTTAGGATCATCCCTTTTGATTGGCTAATTTGTCATTATCAGAGGTTCCAACCATTACGATTTGATCGTATTCTTACGAAACTTGTTTAAAATTACGAACTTACGATTGGAAAGAGGCAAAACTAACCCAGCGCAAAACTGAAGAACGGCTTCCGCAGTTCGGTTAAGAAAATCAAGTGAAGGCTGCCGTAACAATCTTCTTAACTGGAGGTGGATAGGACAGCGATGTACCTTTTCTTTACTTTTCTTAGTATCATCCCTTTTGATTGGCTAATTTGTCATTATCAGAGGTTCCAACCATTACGATTTCATCGTAATTATTACGAAACTTGTTTAAAATTACGAACTTACGATTGGAAAGAGGCAAAACTAACCCAGCGCAAAACTGAAGAACGGCTTCCGCAGTTCGGTTAAGAAAATCAAGTGAAGGCTGCCGTAACAATCTTCTTAACTGGAGGTGGATAGGACAGCGATGTACCTTTTCTTTACTTTTCTTAGTATCATCCCTTTTGATTGGCTAATTTGTCATTATCAGAGGTACCAACCATTACGATTTGATCGTAATTCTTACGAAACTTGTTTAAAATTACGAACTTACGATTGGAGTAGTCCGAATTCCGATTTTCAGGCTGAATTAACAAATCGGCTCTGTTTTTCGCCGGCGAAACACGGTTCCTTCAGAGTTCATTCGTGTGATGTCATCGACAAAAATAAAGAAAGGCACTATCCCTCGCGAGCCTCACGTGACTACATATTGGAATATCTTTGGCACACTTTTTCATGTTGACACAAATTTAGGATTTACAGCGACCTGCTACAGACCAAATAGACTGGTTCCTGCGCAGAAGCGGCAAAACTGGAGGTTCGTTTGCGCCGTGTCTGGAACGCGGCCAGCGGTGTTCGATAACCGAGTTACGACGAGGCGAGGCGAGGCGACGTCCCAGGGAGGATTCTGTGGGGAGGATTCCCTGGCGCGGCTGTCGCCGGAAGTGAATTAGAAATGTCCTCCAGGCGGCGGCTGGACGTGCCTCATTGTTTTACATCGCCATTCAGAGTTTGGTCGTGCACGATGAAAGCAAGTGGCAAATACTGTTAGGGTCGTTCTGGGACTGGAACGGTAGAGAACGCTGAACAGCATGAATCCTATCATAGAGGGCATGTGTACGTTTGTCTGTGAATCAGAACCGAGGATAGAAAATGCTAGGGAATCTGACGTACGGTAAAAGTTCTCGTGTGTGCTTGCGTGCCTCCAGAAAAAAATGTTCAAATGTTTGTACAATCTATGGGACTTAACTACAGGGTCATCAGTCCCTAAACTTTGAAACTACTTATGAACTACTTACGAACTAGGACGGCACACGCCGGCCGCGGTGGCCGAGGGCACTGAGGCGCTCCAGTCACGGTCTGCACGGTCACTACGGTCGGGGGTTCGAATCCCCCCCTCGGGCATGGATATTTGTGCCGTCCTTAGTTGTAGATAGTTCATAAGTAGTTTGTAAGTTTAGGGACTGATGACCCCGTAGTTAAGTCCCATAAGCTTAACAAACATTTGAACATTTGAAGGACGCCACAAATATCTATACCCGAGAGGGGATTCGAACCCCCGACCGTAGTGGCCGTGCAGACCGTGACTGGAGCGCCTTAGTCCCCTCGGCCACCACGGCCGGCGTGCCTCCAGACCTTAGTGCAATTTGGTTACTGTAGTTTGCAAGTCTAGCGACTGATGACCATAGCAGTTTGGTCCAATAAGTGTACAAACATATATACATGTGGCGTTTGTTAACAGACGTCACTTCTCATCCTGCAGTTGTTATTTCTTCATATTCAAAGAATGTATGACATCAACTGCGATTGGGCAAAGCTGAAAATGTGTACCAGCCTGGACTCTAGCCTGGGTCTCCTGTTTTCTAGTGGTCAACGCAACTGCCTAAGAAAGCAGGAAACCCGGGTTCGAGTCCCGGCTGGGTACACATTTTCAGCTTTGCCCATTCGCAGTTGATGTCATAAATTCTTTGAATATGAAAGTTTACAAACACTGAAACATTTCCAGAATGAAACTTTCACTCTGCAGCGGAGTGTGCGCTGTTGTGAAACTTCCTGGCAGATTAAAATTGCGTGCCGGAACCGGGACTCGAACCTGGGACCTTTGCCTTTCGCGGCCAAGCGCTCTACCGACTGAGCTATCCCGACACGACTCACGATGCCGCCCCACAACTTTACTTCCGCCAGTACCTCGCCTCCTACTTTCGAGTCCCGGTTCCGGCACGCAATTTTAATCTGTCAGGAAGTTTCACTGAAACATTTATTTTTATTTATGCATTTATTTTACCTGGCATGATTAGGATCTGGTGTTGCAGTTATGGAATGATGATGGGTGTCTAATGTGAGAAGTATTGGGGGGCTCTAGTGGCTAAGAAATCGATGAAGTGATCAAAGCGTATGGGAATCGCGACACTTATGTTGGCGCATCCAACCCACATTTAGTTCTCGATGCGCCCTGTCCTGCAACTACAGAGTCGACAAACGGGATAATCTTCGCAAATGGCGCGTCCTCTGGCAGCAATCCAAGAACTGTCGTTGTTAACCGCCGGTGTTCCGCGGTTGTACCTGCAGCGGCAATCGACAGTTGCGTCGTGATCTCTGGTGCCACTAACTCCGCCACTAAACTCCGTACTTCCGAAAGCGAAGTTGTTAATGCTTGAATTAGTAAAGAAACTCCTCATCCTAAACAGTCCCTGTTCGGCATATATATATGTACAGCAACACTTAAGTGGTGTGCAGACTGGTTATGATTAAACTTTCGTGCCGGCCGCGGTGGCCGAGGTGACTGAGGCGCTCCAGTCACAGTCAGCACGGCCACTACGGTCGGGGGTTCGAATCCCCCCTCGGGCATGGATATTTGTGCCGTCTTTAGTCTTAGGTAGTTCATAAGTAGTTTGTAAGCTTAGGAACTGATGACCCCGTAGTTAAGTCCCATAAGCTTAACAAACATTTAAAAAAAAAAAAAAATTAAACTTTCGCCACTTCAGAGATTTGTGAAGATCATGTGAATGAGAAGTAACAAATGAACTACTGAAGGAAACCATTTTCATGTTCACATGAGAGGTTAACACATGTTAAATTCATACCATTTTTACTTTCCAGATTAGCTTAGCGCCCGGCGTCAACCGGGCTGTTTAAAAGTTGCCACACAAAGTGATTGGGCTAGGTTATCATTCATTCCCGTCTTCCATTCTTCTGATTCTTCCTCTGTCCATCTGGGCCTCACTCCACTTTCTGTCCCTCTTCTCTCTTCTCTATCCATCTGATCATCACCTATTGGTTGATAGGTTAGGTTTATTCAAATGTTCAAATGTTTGTAGAGCTTAGTGGACTTGACTACGGGGTTATCAGTCCCTAAACTTACAAACCACATATGAACTAGCTAACACTAAGGACGGCACAAATATCCATACCCCTCGGGGTGGGGGGGGGGGGGTTCGAACCCCCGAACGTAGTGGCCGTGCAGACCGTTACTGGCGCGCCTCAGTCCCCTCGGCCACCGCGGCCGGCGGTTAGGTTTGTCTGCGTACTACTGCTCCCTTGTCCATCACCTCCTACCACGCCCCCACTTGGACCATTTACTCCGAACTTCTCTAAAGTCAAAGTGAAAATATCTCGATCGTTTCAGTGAATTGAAAAAAAATTGTTGACGAAGTTAAATATTTGTGCTGGAACGGGATTCGAGCAGACGGAAAAATCCGTGAAAAACGACCTCATTTGCCTTTGGTTCAAGTTTGCTTGGGTTACATACTAGTAACTGTCTCTGAACTCAATAAAAGTGGGCACATGTTCCATGGAATTTTTATTGCAATTTGTTTATGCTGCCACCTCCTAAAATATTTACTACTCCTCCTGAAACACGATCTATAATCAAAATATGGAACATTTCAAAAATCAATTTTTTGGGTCATGTGAAGACAATGTCGAAGTCGACAGGTGGAAAAAAGATATGAGCAGTGTAAACAGGCTGCAGTGATTGTAGTAACTAACTAGAATTTAAAAATATAATATCCTGGTGTGTCTAAAATGAGTGTATAGCGTACGAGTAATCTGGATTAATACAACTACATGGGCTGTCAACCAACTTCGTAGCATAACGCGCAGTGCAGTGGTTTCACTTGCGCGACAGCGAGGCAACACAGACCTGGATCGAAAGCACACGCCGGGCTAGCGACAGCCAGCACGAATGAGGTGCTCATGCGGTTTCACCCGCTCGTATAGTGAGTGCTAGGCTGGTCATCAAACTCTGGCACACAAAATACGTCATTTAAACAGCTAAAATAAAACAGAACAAAAATTGAGGGATTTGGCGCAAGAAAGAAACAGCTCCACTTTTTGGCTCTATTGAGTTAAAAATTTTATCAAGTATAAGAGAAAAAAAAAAAAAAAAAAAAAAACTGGGCAACAGCTTTATGCTACCCCACACAGCGGTTGGTAATATAGAAAAGTGTTTGAGGAAGAGGGAAAGAGTTTTTCTTCCAGTGGACTATGCTCGCATTATCATAAGAACCAGCCCCAAATTTCATGTCATTGAAGTGGACCAGAGGTTTACTTTCAACTTTTTTGACACGTAGAAGAAATATTTTGTAAAGAACCCTTACGTATCATTATCGAACAAAAAAAGAAGAAAATATTTAATCACTAAGTGGGGGAAGTCTTACCTGGCAATGAAGATATGAATGGTAATACGGAAACTGTCAAGAGCGAATAGCCGGCCGCGGTGGCAGAGGGGACTGAGGCGCTCCAGTCACGGTCTGCACGGCCACTACGGTCGGGGGTTCGAATCCGCCTTGAGCATGGATATTTGTGCCGTCCTTAGTATTAGCTAGTTTGTGAGTAGTTTGTAAGTTTAGGAACTGATGACCCCCATAGTTAAGTTCCATAAGCTCTGCTAAAAGAAGAGTGAAGTATTTAATGTTATTGACCACAGGTTTCCATCCTAATGTGGATCATCCTCATACCTACTTCAACTGACAGGAAGACAGGAGTAGGAGCTGTGGAAACCACGTGCTGTCATTGCTCAAGTCTTTAGTCTTATTAACATTGACAAACAGAACGCTGTTATACCTACAATGTTTCTGAAAATAGGAGAAATAATGTAGACAATAAACGACAAGTTACCCAGGGGAAAGAATGCAATGGAAGGCTACTAATTACTAAATTCAGAAAAAATAATAAACTGAAAAGTTTTTGAAATAACCCGTCTAAAAGTAAGAAAGAGAAAAATGGTTCGAAAAACTTTACGTACTTTTAAATGATACTCTTAATTATCTACACAAATGTGAAGGTGAAATTCATCGTTTAGCTCGGAGATAGCGGTATGAAGTTGTAATTTCCCCGTGACACAATGTTCTTTCCAGCCCATGGTGAAGAAATTCCTGAAGGTCAACACTTAATAATGACGTTCCAGTAGGGTAAGCATTGAACGATCAAAGTGCTGCATTCTGATATGGAAACTGACTGTGTCAAAGCTCTAAATGATTTATATATATAACAATAAGCACTGTGGAGCAGACCAGACCTCAGGAAATCGCTTAGTCAGGTTACGGACTTCGCAGCGTTAGAGGAAATTTTCTGCACTTCTGGGAGGTAGGAGGAGGAAACGTCTTAAAATATTCACACGAGCTTGGGAGTTAGTCTTCAACAAAGCTGCTTTTGAAACACGGATAAACTACGAACATCGGAAGTGCAGCCACGTGTACGAATATGGAATTTTCCGGTTTTTCACAGCGAGTGTTGCTTTTGAGCCAGATAGCTCGTATTTAGTGGGAAGGTAACTCCAACTAGGCCTTTAAGACAAGAAGCTAGCCGGGCGGTGGTGGTTGATAAAGGTGACGGTATCGTCGAGGTCTCGTTGAAGCAAATATATTCCTCTGTTTCCACAGGCCATAAAGTGTGGTTTTCATCTGTTGTCTCACGAGTGTCCAACTTTTTGGTTGATATAAGGATGGATGTTACTAGGAGCCAACTGGAGGTGACGTCTGAACCGTTAACGGACATTTCCCAGCGGTGGGGAAATGGTTAAGTTGCTGATGAGCTGTGTTTAGACCAATTTTATAGATGCAGTAAATCGACCAATGAAAGTGCCTTACTGAATCTGTGTAGTAACACGTCACGTATTGCGTCTGTCACTCCATATAGCATAAGAGTAAGTGGAATCAACTCCTGTCGCAAACAGGCGCCTTTATTTTGACTAAATGAAACATGGTAGAGGGTTATCGAGCTTGCTTTATTGTCGTAGCGGTGTAGCTTCTCAATGGTACTCCATCTATCTGAATGCGTCGCACCACTACACGTCAACTGCAGACGACCCCCGTGACGTGTGAAGCTGCCTGCGACACGAATCCGTCCCCCATCCCAACTAACCATGCCCGTGACGACTGCATTATCGAGTTTTCATTTTGTGTATGTTGTCTGATCACTCCCTTACAGTGTAACCATTTCTGCGAGATTTCCAAGCAAGGAATATACTTCAATAAGACTATGATACAACGTGTACAGGATAGAGCAGCCTGTCTTTACACGAGTCTCTTAACGTATACAAGTAGCCCTATCTACAGGTACATAATTACCTTAAAAATGCCTTCTACATCGTAATATTAAAGTTTATAAAAATTATCTTAAAAATAACTCATTACTTCTCTCAGATTGTCCATACACATATCTATAAGAAAAAAAAATAAAATAAAAATAAAAAAAAATAAAAAATTTATACCACCTTGAAGCAACTATGAATTTTTTCGAGCTTTCAAAAGGATAAAGCAGAATAATGGTCGACCGTAGTCCACAGCGCGATACAGAAAGCCTCCTTTGCATCGTCTGTCATTGGTGTTGACAGATCATCTCCGTCAAGGTTCCATATTTGTTAAGCAAACCTGCAACGAAGCGTGCTGCTGTTCTATAACTTCTTTATCATTCCTACGTGGTCGCAGATCCCACACTAACAGGCAATATTCTAGTATTGTTCGATGAGAGATTTGGAAGCATTTTTCTTTGTTGATAGACTACATTTCCCGAGTAATTTTCTAATGAATGTGTGTAATCTGCCTTACAATTAATTTGATATGCTCGTTCCATGTCAAATCAGACCATAAGCGCACTATCAATCATTATATGGAAATAACCACTTCTATCGTTGATCTGTAATCGCGTTATCATAACGTTTCTTTCCATGTACCCTGAATTCGACAAATTTGTTGATGCTGAGAGTTAGTTTTTTTTTCATCGTGGTTTTATGGCGCACAACTGCTGAGGTCATTAGCGCCCAACACTGCCCATAGTAAAAAAAGAACCGGGGTTAGAACTTAAATGGCTTTCGCCATATTTGCACGATGTATAAAAAGTAAAACTCTGTCAGCAAAATTCGGATAATCAGCTAAAATATCAGACATTTCCAGTGGTAAACATAGATCATGACGGAGTCGATTAAAAAGCGGACATTGCCCTAAAACGTGGTACACAGTAAAAGGTTGATCACAGTGCTCACATAAGGGAGCAGGACCACCACGAAGTAAATACTGGTGGCTATAACGGCAGTGGCCAATACGAAGCCGGGCCAGGACAATGTCCTCTCGACGAGAGGGTCGAGATGACGTTGACCAAAGATAAGGCACAGGTTTAATGGCTCGCAATTTGTTCCCTGACAGGGATGACCAATGTAAAAACCAACGGGAGATGATACGCCGGGAGACGCCAGCACGAAGATCATCAGAGCTAGTAGAAAAGGTAGACAGCCGAGGGAGGAGAACTGCCTCCTTGGCAACCGTATCCCCAGACTCATTCCCCAACACTCCCACGTGGCCAGGGACCCACAGAAACGTCACAGTAGTTCCGCTCGCTGATGAGTCAGTTGCCACTATCTTCACGAAGCTTCGAAACGCTGCTGACCCTTCTGGATTTCGCTACAATTACCGTGAAACAACGTTTCGGTACTATACATCATACCCGAAAAGTGTCGGGGAAATTCTAAAGATATTGATACAAATTGTGAAAAGTATGGACTGAATGAGTATTCTGTTTTGACCGATAAAAATTGGCACTAACTTTCGTAAACAAGACTGTCACACAAACCGGAGGCCATGTGGAGGCTGCCTGTGGCTGCTGCCTCTCGCCCGCCGCTGATCCTCGCCTACAGCAGTCAGCGGAAGTCCCCTATTGCTGACGCGTCAGCACGCCGCAGTCACGAGGAACGAGCAGCTCAAACACCGCTGCAGCAACACTGCCCTAGGCCTTACATGTCCCTATGCTTTAAAGTAGGTGAAGCCTACACGCCGCGGTGCAGTAGCCGAGCGGTCTAAGGCGCCTCGCTGCGGAGCGCGCGGTTGCTCGCCGTCGGAGGTTCTACATCTACATGGGATACTCTGCAAATCACATTTAAGTACCTGGCAGAGGGTTCATCGAACCACAATTATACTATTTATCTCCCATTCCATTCTCGAATAGCGCGCGGGAAGAAAGAACACCTGAATCTCTCTGTTCGAGCTCTGATTTCTCTTATTTTATTCTGATGATCATTTCTACCTATGTAAGTGGGAGTCAACAATAAATTTTCGCATTCGGAGGAGAATGTTGGCCATTGGAGTTTCGCAAGTAACCCACGCCTCAGCGATAAGCGCCGTTGTTCTAATGATTCCCATCCCAGATCCTGTATCATTTCCGTAACGCTGTCTCCCCTGTATCGTGACAATACGAAACGAGCTGCCCTTCTTTGGACTCTCTCGATGTCCTCCGTCAAACCCACCTGATAAGGATCCCACACTGGGCTGCAATACTCCAAAAATGGACGGACAAGCGCAGTGTATGCAGTTTCTTTAGTAGTTCTGTTGCATCTTTTAAGGATTCTGCCAATAAAACGCAGTCTCTGGTTCGCCTTTCCCACGATATTATCTACGTGTTCTTTCCAGTTTAAGTCTGAAGTAATAGTAATTCCTAGGTATTTTGTGGAGTTTACGGCCTTCACTTTTGATTGACTTACCTTGTAAACAAAGTTGAACGGATTTCTTTTCGTTCTCATTAGGACAACTTCACACTTCTCATTATTTAGACTCAATTGCCCATTTGTGCACGATAGTGATATCTTATTCAGATCGTTCTACAGTTGGTTTTGATCTTCAGATGATTTTACTAGACGGTAAATGACGGCGTCATCTGCAAACAACCTAAGAGAGCTACTTAGATTTTCCCCTAAATCGTTTATGTAAATAAGGAATAGCAGAGGACCAATAACACTACCTTGTGGAACGCCCGATATCACCTCTGTTTTAGTCGATGCCTTACCATCGATTACCACGAACTGTGTCCTCTCTGACAAGAAATCCCCTATCCAATTGCAAATTTGGAGTTCGAGTCCTCCCTGGGGCATGGGTGCGTGTATTGTCCTTAGGTTAGTTTACCTAGGTGTAAGTAGTTTGTAAGCTACGGACTGATGACCAGCAGTTTGGTCCGATAGATTTACAAACGTTTGAACATTTTATTTGAAACGTACACTATTCACTATATAATACTCTACACACTGAACTGAGTGTACCTTCCTTGAAATGCATTATAGGCAATATGTCTATTTTCAACCTTTTTAATCTCGCGATCCCTTTTCGGAGTAAAAATGCCTGGCGCCGCCCCCCCCCCCCCCTCCCAGCCCGTAAGAAAACTATGTAAGTGACTCCAAAGGCAAAGTAGTTAATTTTCTTACTTGTATGTATCTCAGATCTTCGCTGCCATTCACATCTGGTGAAAGCTGCAGAAGCGGAAGCGAATAAAAACTGGAAAAAAAAGACTTTACACGTATTTGATGTCTGGTTTTGCTATCGTGAATAATAAACCACAATGCGTAATTTGAGGTGGCGTAATCTTATCTACATATAAAAGGAAGTGTCCCGACTGACTGACTGACTCATCATCGCCCAGCCCAAACTACTGAAGACAGAAACTGGAAATATGTGGAGGGTGTTCATCTTACTCTGTAGGCGTCATTTAAGACGCGATTTTTCGATATTCCGTCCGTAAGTGGGTGAAATAGGGGTTGAAACGTTTTTTGAAAATACGTAGCTATTTACGCCATTTTGAAGCTAGAACTGAAAAATTTCGGATTTTAATTCAGGGTTCCAATTTAAAAGACACGTGTTTCGGCATTTTTTTGAAATTCGACAAATAACGGGGGTTAAATAGGTGACGCAAAAAATAGATTTTCAAAAATATGTTGCTGTTAACTCAAATTTTAAGCTACAACTACAAAACTTCGGATATGGAATCTTGGTCAGGATTAAAAAGAAACAACTGTTACAGACCAACCAGCCTACGCATGCGAAGCAGCAGGAGTTCAGCTAGTGTGCGAGTGTAAAACCATCATAGCTGATGCATCACCTCTTACCGAGCGAGGTGGCGCAGTGGTAACGCACTGGACTCTCATTCGGGAGGACGGTGGTTCAAATCCACCTCCGGCCCTCCAGATTTAGGTTTTCCGTGATTTCCCTAAATCACTCCAGGCAAATGCCGGGATGGATTCTTTCAAAGGGCACAGCCCATTTCCTTCACTATCCTTGCCCAAAAATTCCGAGCGTTAGCTCTAATGACCAAGCTGTCGATGGGACGTTAAACCCTAAGTTTTCTTCCCTCCTTCCATCACTTCTTAATATTTGAAGAGTGAACATAAACATTGAATTTCTTGGAAAGAATACTGAAAACCCTGAACTAGCAGCAAAATCCTATGCTTCAGTAATAAAACGGCATTGATATTGGTTGATTAAAAATAATACTGAACTGCAAACTCGTTACCAGCTGCAAAGTACTGTGACGAAGTAGTAAAAAGGTATTGTTATTTATTGTCTAAAAATAATACGTTAGTCATATTTTCTGACATAATATTTGAACATGTGACAAAAAGTCATAAAAGAACACAGAGAATTGTAAATAACTGTAGCAGTTCTGCACAAACGCTGTTAATTAGCTAAATTAACAAGTCATCATGAGGTGGAAAATGGCTTCATTGTTACGCGTTTCGGTCGGCGCAACATCAAAAATCAAAACTGGCATAGGTACAACTTGTATATGCCATATATGCCACTCTTCCGATGTCTCATTCAGGGCTACCCGAAATATCACAACGATGGCAATTTACCACCTACAGATGACTTGTTAATTAAGCGACTTTTTACAAAACCCTGTCTCTTCTATGTGCCCTTCTGCCACGGTAGTTGAACAGGCTGAAAAGCACTCATCTACGCCATAGGACAGACAATACGCAACGTCCTAAAAAATAGACGAGCAGATGGTATACAATGCCTTCCAGACATTCGGCAAAAGGTCAAAAATAACGAGGGTGATTACACTGAAAGTATGTAACGGTAAGCATCTCTGTCAATGACATCTCCGAGAAAAATAATAATAGTCGTTACTTTCTCTGCAGCCCATATATGAGTAAAAGATTAATTTCCGAACATGAGTCCGTTATCACAATGTTGTCTCTTGTACAATACCTACAAACCGGGGATATCGATTCTGAATTACCCACAACATAGACGTATTTACCTCTCGCCCTAGTATCTTTCAGGCTCCACCTCCAATCTACAGACAGCTTAATGCAGTTGTCACCTTACGAACATTCCCATTTTCTGTTCAGAAAATGGAATATCCTCAAAGCCGAATGTAAATATGAATATAAACAAAGTTCCGTAACTCGTAAGAAAGCCGCTTTCAAAAATTCACATTTAACTGCACAGCTCCTGCATATTCAAAACCCTGGTACAGTTTTCTGGACTGTTTCTGGATGTACGGCTTTGGAAATCGTCGTGGAACGAGGATACAAACTGAATACAACTCACCAGGTAAGACTTGCACGGTGCAGAGGCATTCAACACTGGGTACTCACCTGGAACAGAAGAAAACTAGGTTCAGAACACGGGTATCTAAAAAAGAGTTATTTAAAATACGTCCTCTAACAATATTAGCTAAAACAAAACCGTCATCAAATCACATCCTCACACAATAACGACACCTTTTAAGTAGGTTTCACCTGTAAACTTTGTAACACAAGCAGGACACGAATTCAATAATTTCACACATACTGTAGTCAGAGCAAAGTAAGGCAAACGCAGTGCTCTCTGTTTAATGCGACATATTCAATGTTTATGGGGTTCACAGATCAATGGTTATGTTTCAGTTGTTGTTTGTGGGTGAATGACGGTTGACGAGACTTCGAAAATTATAGCTCGTGTCGGTTATGAAGTGTAGGATGTAATTAGATTTTTAGTTAAATACGAGGAAATTTATCTGGAAAGGGTTCTAGTAGCCTTGCCATATGGCAGTGATTTTCAACCTTTTCCAATATGTACCCCCTTCCGACTAAAATATTCCGGAAACCCCCCATGAACCCCCTCCCCCATCAACATGAACTCTAACAAAACAATGTGCGTTATCTCACAGAAAACGAATGTAATGTTCTTTCTGTTGTTACAACTTTCTTGTAAATTGTTGGTCGCCGTTTTTAATGTGTACTTCTTGGGATGGAAGACATTTTTATGTGGCTTCCGACGGAAATTTATATTTTGCATAACGACTGTATCGAACTTAGACAAGATTGAGAACCGAATTTTTGCTGATTAAGCTGTCGTGGAAAAGGCGAACTAGAGACTGCGTTTTATTGGCAGAACCCTTAAAATATGCAACAGAACTACAAAAGAAACCGCATACACTACGCTTGTCCGTCCATTTTTGGAGTATTGCAGCCCAGTGTGGGATCCTCATCAGGTGTGTTTGACGGAGGACATCGAAAAAGTCCAAAGATGGGCAGCTCGTTTCGTATTGTCACGGTACAGTGGACACAGCGTTACGGAAATGATACAGGATCTGGGATGGGAATCATTACAACAACGGCGCTTATCGCTGCGGCGTGGGCTACTTGCGAAAATCCAATCGCCAAAATTCTCCTCCGAATGCGAAAAATATTGTTGACTCCAATTTACATAGGTAGAAATGATCGTCACAATCAAAAACGAGAAATCGGAGCTCGAACGGAGAGATTCAGGTCTTCTTTCTTCCCGCACGCTATTCGAGAATGGAATGGGAGATAAATAGTATAATGGTGGTTCGAAGAACCCTCTGCCAGGCACTTAAATGTGATTTGCAGAGTATCCCATGTAGATGAATAAAACTCCCAATTTATAGACAATTTTTAAAGAAGTGGATTTTTTAATTTTTTCGAATTCAAAATGTTCGAATGTTTATTAAGCTTAAGGCACTTAACTGCAGGGTCGTCAGTCCCTAAAGTTACAAACTACTTGTGAACTACCTTATACTAAAGACGGCACAAACATCCATGCCCGGGGGGGGGGGTGGGGGTGGGGGGATTCGAACCCTCGAGCGTAACGCCCGTGCAGACTGACTGGCGCGCCGCAGGCCGCTCGGTCACTGCGGCCGGCTTCTTATAACTACTGCATCTCGTATATTTATCTAACGAATGGTTCCTGAAAACGATTTTTACACTATGCGCTTATTTATTGATAAAACACTGTAATACAAAGAAATCTACGTTCCATTCAATTCAGAATTAATGTTAAACAAGAAATTATATAATATTGACAAAACGCAAATGTCTCTTATTACGCCTATATTTTTGCATTATGGAACTCCTTGTCAATGGTGCAAGTATTTCCTCCTGTGACTACGACCTCTTCGCCACCCCCTCCCCCCCCCCCCCCTGGAGGTCGCGACCCGCAGGTTCAAAAACACTGGTCTTCATTTAGTAAAATCACCTTGTGTACTTAGTATGTTACTTCACTATCAATGACCCAACAAAAATTGTTCCTTTATCTTCGGTCGACATAAGACAGTTGTTTACAAGCATAATACGTGGCATCTTTAAATCTTCCATCACACTTGCACAGCATCGTACCGCCAAAGGTATCCGTTAACACAGCTGTCGCACTTCCTACTGAGTACTTCCTATTTGTCTCGAAACAATACTCGCTGTGGCAGCAAGCTGCTAGCATAGCGCACATTTGACTAGCGTGCATACTTCCATTTAGGTTTGAATGGAAGAAAATGTCACGCACCAACACCAATGCCATTCTTTGTGCGTTGAGTAAGTTCAGCCATAGGCTCAATAGCACAGATCATCTTATATTGAAAAGGTTGTGTCTCAGAAAAATATGTACTAGTCTTGCATGAAACAGATAAGCTTAGCGTAAAGATGTTTAGTATTGTCTTTAGTTTATTATTTTCTTTAGAAATATACAGATTTGTGCACATATTTATTGGTTAATTAGCCTACTTCTACATTTACGGTTTCCTTATTGCCAGCGTGTGTACAAAATTTCTATTCTCTAATACTATTTGATTTCTCTTAATCTAATATGAAACGGGAACAATTTCCTATTGTGGGTAGATGCTTGTTACTGAAGGAAGCCACGACATTGCATTCAGCTGCTGCTTTGGGAACTAGTAAGATGAACTGAATCTGCCACTTGCCAGAACACACAAAAAGAATAAATTATGTATGTTGTCGTATCCTATTTCCAGAAATTTCGAGATTGTCGGAAGAGGAAATTTCGGACTATTTGTTTTCGCCGCTCGATGAAGTGTTGTCTGAAGCAGAAAAGAACCTATAGCATTTGATGTCTGAAATGTGTGACAGATGTATTTGCAAATGACGGCGAGAACTATGAAGAGAAGGGGAAGGTATTCATCACAGAAACCAAACCAGGAGTTTCTAGCTTTCCTCATAAGCGCTTATGCGCAGTTGGAGAACATTTTCTAAGAAGCAGCACAAGGAGGCGATGCAGACAATGCAGCACACGCAAACAGATTTTAATACAGCCACTGCAGAATACCACTATGTATTCAGCCACGTTTTGAAGTTTTTACAAAAATGTAACTCTCTGAATGAATAAATGCGTTTGATATAATAATGGTGCTAACATTATTTGTACAGAGTCTAATTACGATAACTGGTTCCCTAAATTTACGCCTCCTCGTGTCCAGTGGTACATATAAGTCTCCCCTTAAAATAATTGTATAACTATCCTCCCATGCTCCCACTACCACTTACTCCACACTCACCACAAGGAAAACCTACCCGATTCAAGGCAGGGCCATATGCGAGACAACATATGTCATATATCAAATGACTTGAGTCCACTGTTGGTATGACTACCAACAAATTGGCTGAGCGGATGAATGGTCACAGACGGACTGTTGTCCTGGGGGACACCCAATATCCTGTGGAAGAGCATGTCCTCCAGCATAACTCCAGGGACCTGGGCACGTGTTACACCACACGTGCCATTTGGATACTATCAACAAACACCAGTCCCTCAGAGCTATGGAGGTGGGAAACTGCCCTCCAACATATCCTCTCCTCCCGCCACCCTCCTTGCCTAAATCTAGGCTAACACGTCCTTCCTCCATCCTCAGCTCACCTATACATTATCCCTTCCTTACCCCCCCCCCCTCTCACTCTCTCTCTCTCTCTCTCTCTCTCGCGCGCGCGGATGAATGGTCGCGCGCGCGCGTGTGTGTGTGTGTGTGTGTGTGTGTGTGTGTGTGTGTGTGTGTGTGTGTGTGTGTGTGTCCATCTTTCCCTCTTAATCAAGACAACCCCCCGCCCCTCCTACACCCCTCAGTATCATTCATTTCACTCATCTTCTCTTTACTGCTTGATCTTTTCTCTTTGGTTTATATATCCTCTCTGGCTTGGCTCAGTTCTAATATGCAGTATGACTTCCACACTCCTCAAACACCACCCTCATGACCTATGGCGTGAATTACCTTTCCCTTCCGTTCCGATCCTTTTTTCTTCTCTCCCACCTGAAGAAGGAACTGTGTTCAGAAAGCTTGTCCTTTTTCGTCCTTCTTTTTCTTTTTCTTCATATGTGTCACTATCGGCGGTTCAGCACAAAGATAAGTACTGACCAGCCAATCTATCTCTTTTGAAAAATAATTTATCATCTCTGAGGAGAATTTCCATCATTAACCGAAAACTATATTTTATAACCGAAATTAGGAACATGACCCGAATCACCACCCATTAGAAAAGAAGCAAACCAATTGTTTACAGTAATATGCGAATTTTTAAGTAACTCGGTGACGATGAATCCAAGTTTAGTGTATAATATTCATAGAATATATGACTTCAACTGCTATTGGGCAAAGCTGAAAATGTGTACCCAGCCGGGATTCGAACCCGGGTCTACTGCTTTCTAGGCAGTTGGCTGACCCCTACACCACTGGGGACACAGTGATCACCGCACCTGCAAGGACTACCCATACACGCCTCCCGTCAGATACAAATTCCCAGCTTCGCCCTGCCCATAGTACTCAAACTAGTAGTTTAACTCAAACAACTTACGGGTATGCTGCCGGGTGACGTCGTCGACAACCGCCGATATTTCGGCAGGAGAACACCCTGCCATTCTCAAGGCACAACTGCACTTAAGGAAGCAATGTGTAAGCGTATTTAATACCTCGGTTTGCAAAGTGTAAACAAGGAAGATAACACACACAGTACAAGTACAGCAGAGTCAACACAACCAGAGGTGACCAAACATCAAAAATATCGATAGTGACTTAATCCACAAGTGAGGCAACATTAATTTTATCCCTCTGTTTTTTTGACGAGAGACAGTGCCGGATTCCAAGCAGAATTTAAACAAAAACCACCATCTCCGTTTATAAGGTCAATTGCTAGTAGTAGTAGTAGTTTAACTAATTCCCGTAAGAGTAAGGGGTGCGGTGATCACTGTGTCCCCAGTGGTGTAGGGGTCAGCGCAACTGCCTAGAAAGCAGGAGACCCGGGTTCGAATCCCGGCTGGGTACACATTTTCAGCTTTGCCCAATAGCAGTTGAAGTCATATATTCTATGAATATTAAATAATAACAGCTGCAGGATCAGAATGTGACGTCTGTTCTTTCCGAACAGACGCCACATGTATATATACAAGTTTAGTGTGTTTCGTCATCAGCGTAGGCAGGCCGGCTGGAGACGTAAAACGGCCACCTGAGGCGCCCTGAGAAACGGGAGCAGCAGGTGTGCTGGGCGGAAAATCAGAACAGGAAGTCAGGCGGCGATTGTACGGCCGCAGCCGGGGCTCACCTATCAGCGGGAAGTGGTTGCCACGCACCACGATAACTCACAGCTACGACAAGGCGCCAACCACTCTACTGCTGGACTCACCGAGCGGTCTAAGGCGCCTCGCTGCGGAGCGCGCGGTTGCTCGCCGTGGAGGTTCGAGTCCTCCCGGGGGCATGGGGGTGTGTGTTGTCCTTAGGTTAGTTTACCTCAGTTTAAGTAGTTTGTAAGCTACGGACTGATGACCACGCAGTTTGGTCCGATAGATTTACAAACATTTGAACATTTTTGCTCCCGACTCTGAAATAAACGAGGACGAACACTAATTATTCTACGGGGTGGTAGTATAGACGAATTGCAATGGAAATGCCTTAAAACATGTATCACATTATTACTGACTAGCTTAAACCCGCGGCTCCGCTCGCGTGTTGGTTGATTATGATAGATAAGCTATCTTTCAGTAGTGTGCTTTGAGACTGGTTTTGAAGGATGAAAAGAAATTACCTTCTTTAGAAACAAATTGAAAACTATTCCTATCAGTTTGCAGAAGTCTATGCACTTACAATTTATCAGCAATGTAAGTAGTGGAGATCAAATCACACATTAAAAATGCACTCGTTTCGAAGATTCCAATCACGAAAATCAACAATAATGATTGAAATAATATCACAGATGGATCACTTGATATACGTAATGCACGAAGCGTCAAATCTATTTTTTAAAGTCGTGCATTAAAATAAATTTATTTTTTATTCTTTATTTACTTATTGCCGGCCGCGCTGGCCGAGGGGACTGAGGCGTTCCAGTCACGGTCTGCACGGCCACTACAGTCGGGGCTTCGAATCCCCCCTCGGGAATGGATATTAGTGCCGTTCTTAGTATTAGCTAGTTCATAAGTAGTTTGTAAGTTCAGGGACTGATGACCACATAGTTAAGTCCCATAAGCTCTACAAACATTTGAACATTTGATTTACTTATTCTTTTATTTTCTTATTCGTATTCTTATCCTTACAGAGAACGAGCTGAAGACATTGTAGCACGCATAGATCAAAGATATGGTATGTGGCATCACGTTCCGCTGTATGTAACCTCCTTGCTACAGAGTCGCAAGCATCATCGCTGGACTTCAGTCCGAATTTTTTTTAATAATTTGACGACTTCCCACCACCATATCTTCCACACCCTTATAACTATCGGCATGGAACTGCTATGGTGTACATGGGCGGCTTCGGACAACAATTAAACACACACCATTCGTTTGCGTTCAGAAGTTTTCGCTGCAGAGCGAAATATTAACACACACACACGTAGCATTTTGTATACACCGATGACTTTCCATCCCAATATACTCAACCCTTTTATCATTATCAACCCTCAAGTAACAATGCAACCAATAAAACCACTTTCAAAGAGTAAATAAAATTTTCAAAGAGTAATTATTATTCCGCATTTCGCGTTATATTCTTCGAATTACTAAATACCTATCAGATCGTTATAAAACCGTGCCTAAAACCTTCCTCAGGTATAAATTAGTAACTGTACAAATATTTAAGTCTCTCCGTCTTGTCGTTCGGACGTGATAAGCGAACACCCATCAGTCACTCACATTTATAGATATAAATTACAAAGATACAACTGTTAGTATGTAAAAAAATCGTCTTGATGTGTTTTACGGCCCACTTTAGATTTGTAGTTATTAAGTTTTTGCAAACATTTTGGATCAAAATAATAATGTAAACAATAAAAATCTAATTTATAAGAATGTGTGAAATCCCTTTAGGAAATAAAAAATTTTAATTCAATGCTTCAGATCTATCAATAAAAAATATAAGTAGTGGCGGGTGTTGAACCACTGACCTTCACCGCCACAGTCGAACACTTTGCCCACTACGCTACGGCCAACACATAGAAATTGCGATCTTTAATATCATATTATTGATGGCCGTTCTTAACTGATGCTGATATGGCATTTGTAGACATTAGATTATCGTTTATCGTACGAAGAAAGACGTGTTTTTGTTAACTCTTCAGTGCGCCATTCCTTTGAAATGACAACGTGTAAGTTACAATAAGAAAATCATCAAATACGCAACGCAAGATGGCTTATGCCAGAGAGAGTTCTGGGCGAGGAATGTCACGTGACATCTGCGAACGGCTGGTTTTCGTTAATTCAGTGGAGGGTGTAAAACCACTCATTTATGCCAATATCTCTCAAACGCTACGAGATATGAAAAAAAAAAAAAAAAAAAACACATATGGGAACAAAGTTGTAGAGAATTTTCTCCTCTACAAATTCAGTTATTAATTTTCGTGTCAGGTGAGTGATTAAGCCGTTATTTTTATTTAAATTTTGAGCTGTCAAAAGACGATCATAAAGGCCCACTTTCAGTGTTACTACCGTAACCTAAAGTGGGCCAAAACGAAAAAGAAAAACTTAAAGCAAGGGCAAATGAGAACGTTCAAAGTTGATTTGCAACCATTCGCTTCAATGCAGTTTTCACTATACATAACAGCACGTGCAGCTCTTCGGGTCATTTATAGGACGCGATTCCGCCCGTCAGCTTTGACCCGTGACGTCATCGCAGCGCGCTAGTTTTGATGTGCGTGCGTGTTTGTAGAAGGCGTGAGTGATTATGTAGACGCACGCTCAGCGCGTGAACATCTACAGATGACCTAATCTGAGATCGAAACCGGTTACCTGTAACAATAAACCGTAAAATTTTGCGAACTAGACTTATTTTTATCTTAACAATCCGAAGATTGGTTTGAGCACCACAGTGCTTTACTAGGCACGGTCCTGTTTGGAGGTGGTATGCCGTTGCCTTCCTCCGACCTCAGAACTGACTTACCCAGCCAGTTATAGGGGGACCTACAGTTTAACGTGGATTCCGAACCACGGTGCTACTCGGTATTTTTCACATGAGCAATACTGCCGGAGTTAACTAACTGTAAAACCCGGCATTGCCCGGTACGGTATATATTTTCCCTGTCTTATGGGATAAATTCTATAAACCATTTCTACGCATTTCCTCGTCACCCTCTCTTCATCCAACTCATTCTCTCTTAATATATGAGCATCTCGTCTCTCTCTCTCTCTCTCTCTCTCTCTCTCTCTCTCTCTCTCTCTCTCTCTCTCTCTCTCTCTCATATATATCTCCATCTACTACACCCGAATCTACGTGTGTGCATCCTCTCTTTTTATCCAAATATCCCTACCCTTTCATTCCATCTCTTCCTCTTGTTTGTCTTCTTGTCGCCCCTCTCTCTGCCATCCCTTCGTCCCCCCTCTCTCTCTGTCCATTTAAATTTCGTTTTCATGCAGGTCAATACTTATGACATCATACATGCTTGACTATGTGTCCTACAATAATATAATTTTCCAGTTTTGTAGAGTGTAATATTGGGAAAATGTCTGCGATGGCCGGTTGCGGTGGCCGAGGGGACTGAGGCGTTTCAGTCACGGTCTACAAGGCCACTACCGTCGGGGGTTCGAATCCCCCCTCGGGCATGGATATTTGTGCCGTCTTTAGTTGTAGGTAGTTCATAAGTAGTTTGTAAGTTTAGGGACTGATGACCCCGTAGTTAAGTCCCATAAGCTTTACAAACATTTGAACATTTTGAAGTCTCGCGAATACAATTTACAGTGTAGAAGTTATAACTTCTAACATGCCAAATGCCGTTGATATACATCATGGATATCGGAAAAGTAGTAAGCGATGCAATTTTTTTCCTTTCATCATTTTGTTGGGGTTGTCAGCGAGAAAAAGTCTCGTGATTTAAAATTATGTTTAAAGTTTATTGCAAGTCGCTAAGTGCTCTCGATCTCAAATAGTTGAATAAAATAACGCTATCACACACCGCAAGATGGGCAGTTTTCATAGTTTATGACGTGATATCGTATTAACTATGTATCGTGGCTGGTTTTTACCATCATAGCAAATGATTGCTGTACTTCAAGAATATTTGTACCAAATTTGGTTGAAACCGTTCCATTAGTTTAGGAGCAGATGTATTATATTATCGCACGATGCGATCGTTTTTCCACCACTGTCATTGTATATGACGTCATATCTCCTTACGTATGTCTCGTAGGTGGTTCTTACACCGACAGTGATTGTTGCCTGATACTAGGGAACATGTGTACGAAGTTTGGTTGAAATCGGTTCAGTAGTTTAGGAGGAGACGTGAAACATACATACGAACATACACACATACAGCCTATTTTATATATAGAGAGATAGAGAAGATTATGTGTTGGCTGAATTAAAGACGACAGTTTGTTTACAAACAAATGTTGAAATGTTTGTTAAGCTTAAGGGACTTAACTGCGGAGTCATCTTTTGTGTCCCAGCCTCGTCGCCGCTTTTGTGTCTCGTAGGTGTCGGTGGCCGAGTGGAACGAGACCGACACAGTAACAAAGATAGCACGCCGGTGCAGGTACGGAGGGGAGCAGCCAGAAACTACAAACACTAGAGTAAATTAGAAAGAGATATATATTGCACAGAATGTAACAATACTTAACTTTTACATAGTACTGCAGAATGTTGATACATAGTTGTTAGAGGCCTGCCTAGTGCCTGTACGATAGCAAAGTCTTCACTGGTGCCTATCTGATTACGAAGGTCCTAACTGGTTGCTATCTCAGTCCCAAGTGACCGGTGTCTTTCCGTGGTGGCCACGAGCGGGGTTGCAGCAGAGGGCGCTCGTGGCTGTCGTCGTGAGAACGCCGCGCCGTGCGTGCATGGCGGCGCGCGGCGAAAGTAGGTGGCGCGCACTTTGTACTTGTGCGACACCACATCATCAGTCCCTAAACTTCCAAACTACTTATGAACTAGCTAATACTGAAGACGACACAAACATTCAGGCCCGAGGGGGGATTCGGACCACCACTACCACCTGGAGAGACGTCCGTGTCTGACGTCAGTCAGAGTAGGTTTCGCGCGCATAGCTGACTGGCTCGCTGCTTCGGCATAGTGGGCCGTGCCCCAGCGGCTACCCAGTCAGCTACGCGCGCGCAACCTGCTCTGCCTGACGTCACACGCGCCCGTCTCTTTAGCTGGTGGTGTTCAGACCCCGACCGTAGCGGCCGCAGACCGCAGCCGTTCCCACGCAGGCTGCGGGGAGCCTGCTTGACGGACGCGGCGCTACGTGACCAGAGAGCGATTACTGGACTCCCTGTTTGTCTCCGTTATTTACGGGCCTGGCCTTCTACGGCCACCGTCCCTATCTGCCATGCGACCAGTTCCTGCATGTCGTCTGCTAGTCTAGGGACAAAGAGCGACGGCACGAGGAACGGGACAGTTTCTACAATTAAATCTGCGCTCTGGAGTGGCGCGGGCGCTGAAATGGCAATTGGAACTGTGTGCCCAACTGCGACTCGAACCCATGACCTTGGAATTTCGCGACAATCTTCCGAAGGTAGGAGACGAGGTACTGGCTGAATTAAAACGGTGAAGACTATTGACCAATAGTCAACACGGATTCAGAAAGTATCGCTCTTGCGAAACACAGCTTGCCCTTTATTCACATGAAGTGTTAAGTGCCATCGACAAGGGATCTCAAATCGATTCCATATTTCTGGATTTCCCGAAGGCTTTTGACACTGTACCCCACAAGCGGCTTCTAATCAAATTGCGTGCTTATGGAATATCTCCCCAACTGTGCGATTGGATTCACAATTTCCTATCACAAAGGACACAGTTCGTTGTAATTGACGGTAAGTCATCGAGTAAAACAGAAGTGATATCTGGCGTTCCACAGGGAAGCGTTATAGGTCCCCTACTCTACCTCGTGTTTATAAACGATTTAGGAGATAATCTGAATAGCTCCCTTAGACTGTTGGCAGATGATGCTGTCGTTTATCGTTTAGTGAAGTCAACAGAAGATCAAAAGCAACTGTAAAGCGATTTAGACAAGCAAAAATTCACAATTGACAAATAAAGAAAAGTGTGAAGTAATACACATGACCACTAAAAGAAATCCGCTGAACTTCAATTACGCGATAAATCAGTCAAACCTTAAGGTCGTAGATTCTACCAAATACCTAGGAGTTACAATTACGAACAACTTTGACTGGAGAGAACACATAGAAAATATTGTGGGGAAGGCGAACCAAAGGTTACGTTTCATTGACAGAACGCTTCGAAGATGCACCAGTTCCACTAAAGACACTGCCTACATCACACTCGTGCGTCCTCTCCTGGAGTGCTGTTGCCCCTTGTGGACCCTCACCAGGTGGGACTGACGGAAGACATTGAGAAGGTTCGGAGAAGGGCAGCTCGTTTTGTTTTATCACGTTACGGGTGGGGGGGGGGACGTCACAGAAATTGGAGTGGAAATGATTAAAAGAAAGACGTTCTTCATTGCGGCGTGATCTGTTTGCGTAGTTTCAATCACCGACTTTTATTTCAGAATGTGAAAATATTTTGCTAGCACCCACCTATTTAGGGAGACACGACGATCCCAATAAAATAAGAGAAATCATATCGAAAACGGAACGATTTAGGTGTTCTTTCTTCCCGCGCGCTAATTTACAATGGAAAGGTAGAGAAAAGTTACGAAAGTGGTTAATGAACCCTCTGCCAGGCACTTGAATGTGATTTGCAGAGTATCTATGTAGATGTACGCCAGCTCTGTGGGAGCCCGCGGGAGTAGCCGAGCGGTCTGGAGCTCCACGTTACGAATCGCGCGGCCTCCCGCGTCGGTGCTTCGAATCCTCCCTCGGGCATGGATGTGTGTGTGTTTTTTCTAGGTTAGTTTAGCTTAGGTTAAGTAGTTCGCAAGTCTAGGGACTGAGGACCAACGCAGTTTGTTCCCATAAGAATTACAAACATTTGAGCTGTGTCGGCAACACCGTCACCTGTCCTGGATTCGAGTAGCGCTCAGTTTTAATCTGTCAGGACGTTCTGAGACACGTTCTCTCCACTTTCAGATGGCAGAAATACCGAATTCTCTTTTCCGACTAACCGCTCGAATCGTGATTGGGATCCTTCCTGCCGGCCGCGGTGGCCGAGGAGACTGAGGCGCTTCAGTCACGGTCTGCACGACCACGACGGTCGGTGGTTCGAATCCCCCCCTCGGGCATGGATATTTGTGCCGTCCTAGTTCGTAAGTAGTTCATAAGTAGTTTGTAAGTTTAGGGACTGATGACCCCGTAGTTAAGTCCCATACGATTTACAAACATTTGAACATTTTTTGGGATCCTTCCTTTCAATCACTGCAGTAAAGACGGAATTATAATGTATAATGATGATGGATCGCGGAATAAAGCTCATCTGTGGAATGACAACGGGACCAGCAAAGACTACGAGAAAGAAGTAGTTTAGCATCAGTCACCAGAGATACTAACGGTTCCTAACGACTGGAAAAAGTTCAAATCACTCATTTCCCGGAGCACATAATCATAGGCCTATTTCTCTCTGGCGTCAATACGTTGTAGAATATTGAAAGTTCTTTCACAATTTCAGCTTTATCTGTTTCTGTAGAACGAAAGTCGCCTCTACTATAATAAACATGTTGGTTTGGCTTAGATCTTTACATCTCTTTGTTAGCCCGTGAGATGTAGAGCACAACAGTCACCGACCCCGGGTTGACGCGATGTTCTACTTCCGGTTAGTAATACAGTGAAAACAACACAAATGCACAGTACCGGAACGTATTTGTGACTGGATATAGCACTTACTTTCACACAGGAAATGTGTCGTTATTAACGAAAAAAATAAGAAAAATGAAAGGTAATTTCATAAGACCCACAAAGAAGGGCTATGGAACTGCTACGTTTAGCTACAATTTATATCAATAGTCCAATGATGGCCGTTGAATATTTAAAGGCCAATGACAATACTCTAGCGAGGTGATATCGGACGTTCCACAGGGTAGTGTTATTGGTCCTCTGCTGTTCCTTATTTACATAAATGATTTACGGGAAAATCTATGTAGCTCTCAGATTGTTTGCAGATGACGCCGTCATTTACCGTCTAGTAAAATCATCTGAAGATCAAAACCAACTGCAGAACGATCTGAATAAGATATCACTATGGTGTAAAGATTGGCAATTGACTAAATAATGACAAGTGTGAAGTCGTCCACATGAGTACGAAAAGAAATCCGTTAAACGTTGTTTAAAAGATAAATCAATCAAAAGTGAAGGCCGTACACTCCACAAAATACCTAGGAATTACTATTACTTGAGACTTAAATTGGAAAGGGCACGTAGCTAATGTCGTGGGAAAGGCGAACCAGAGACTGCGTTTTATTGGCAGAACTCTTAGAACATGCAAAAGAACTACAAAAGAAACTACATACACTACGCTTGTCCGTCCGTTTTTGGAGTATTGCTGCCCAGTGTGGGATCCTTATCAGGTGGGTTTGACGGACGACATCGAAAGAGTACAAAGAAGGGCAGCTCGTTTCGTATTGTCACGATACACGGGAGACAGCGTTAAGGAAATGATACAGGATCTGGGATGGGAATCATTACAAAAACGGCGCTTATCGCTGCGGCGTGAGCTACTAACTAAACTCCAATGGCCAACATTCTCCTCCGAATGCGAAAATATATTGTTGACTCCCACTTACATAAGTCGTAATGATTCAGGAGATTCAGTTGTTCTTTCTTACCGCGCGCTATCCGAGAATGGAATGGGAGATAAATAGTATAACTGTGGTTCGATGAACCCTCTGCCAGGCACTTAAACGTGATTTACAGAGTGTCCCATATAGATGTAGAAACGAATAGAGAGCTGAAAGGATTCGTGATTAGTAATTTAGTTTTAAACGTAAATCAGCTTAATAGACCAATAAATCAACGACAGTTTGTTTACAGAAATCTTAACAAATCACC
The DNA here is from genome assembly GCA_026315105.1 of Locusta migratoria. Classification (NCBI taxonomy): domain Eukaryota; kingdom Metazoa; phylum Arthropoda; class Insecta; order Orthoptera; family Acrididae; genus Locusta; species Locusta migratoria. The sequence continues at coordinate 980,446,539 of CM048744.1, read as the reverse complement.
GAAAACACCGCTGCAATATATGAGTAACTATCTGAAATCAGTTTCTATTGAAAGATACCATTTCCAACACCTCCAGCCTTCTTTCCTTATCTTCTCTCTGTCCACGGTTCTGTACACCATAAGATTACGCGGTATGTCAGACATTTAGCCGATATTTTCAAAGGTTTAATAGAATTGAACAATTTTCCCTTCATGTTTATCGCGTCCTTTGCTATCGCTGTTCTCTCTCTCTCTCTCTCTTTCTCTCTCTCTCTCTCTCTCTCTCTCTCTCTCTCATATAGTTTAGGAGATATGACTTCATAATTAGACACGTGGGAAATTGCCACATCATGTTTGCTCGTACTTTATGTGCTGCCATCTATTCATCCGATTACGATGAAACAGCACACTTGAAATTAAAATCGAAGAAAAATTACTGTCTACGTAATATTTTGTAGGGTGCATGGAGAAAGGTACTTTAACTACCAATTCCAAAAAATCTACGGTTTTATTCCGATTATGATATTTTGCACCCTTTACTTGCAAAACAAAAGGAACTTTACCTGTTATATACGGTGTCTGGTGGAGGGTACCTTGGTTAGAAACTGATCGCTATGAAAGTTAACAGAATTGTATAATTTTTTCACAGATGGAGGCACTGGAGGTGAGGAGCGGTTCAGCACAGAGTCGAGGAAGTGATTAAAAGAAAAAGGACAAGGTGGAGGGGGACAAAGAGAACACACACACACACACACACACCCAGAATCAATTTTCCGCCTATGGATGAGTTGTTAGCCCTCAGGCGGCAACGCTAATTATTACAACTTCAGCAGCATCGCGGTGCATTTTAGCTACCACTGTGTACTCCGAGTTACAAACCTAGTATATAGCTACTAAGGTAAAGCAGTCAACAATCCGAAGATTGGTTTGAACACCACAGTGCTTTACTAGGCATGGTCCTGTTTGGAGGACTAAGCGATCGAAATGACAAAAACAGTTCAATGTACAGGTACAAATGTCACATTTATTAATATATGAGTTAGTACATCAATTACCTTAGGTGCATAAATGTAACAGATGTAACATTATTCCAAAAGTGGACAATAATCTTCACATATAAGGTATTTAAGAAAATTTGAAAAATATAAATATGAATAAAATGTAATTAAATACCACAAGAAAGGGTCGCAGTGGTTGGGAAGGGAGTAAGACAGGATTGTAGCCTTTCCCCAATGTTGTTCAATCTGTACATTGAGCAGGCAGTGAAGGAATGGAAGAAGAAATTTGGAGAGGGCATTAAAGTGCAGGGAGAGGGAATAAAAACCTTGCGGTTTGCTGACGACATTGTAATTCTGTCAGAGCCAGCAAAAGACCTAGAAGAGCAATTAATTCGAAAGGACAGTGGCTTGAAAGGAGGGTATATGATGAACATTAACGAGAGTAAAACAAGGGTAATGGACTGTAGTGTCAGAAAATTAAGCGATGGTGAAGGAATTAGATTAGCTAATGAGACAATAAAAGTAGTAGATGAATTTTGTTATTTGGGTAGCAAGGTAACTATTGATGGCCGAAGTAAAGAAGATATACAATGCAGAATGGCTATGGAAAGAAAAGCGTTTCTAAAAAAGCGAAACTTGTTGACATTCAATATTAATTTAAATGTTAGGAAGTCCTTTCTGAAAGCATTTGTCTGGAATGTAGTACTGTATGGGAGTGAAACGTGGACGATAAGGAGTTCAGATAAAAAGATGATAGAAGCTTTTGAAATGTGGTGCTACAGACGAATGATGGAGATAAGATGGGTAGATCACGTAACTAATGAGGAGGTGCCCGACAGAAGTGGGGAGGAGTTTCTGGCATATCCTGAGTTGGTCGGACACGAGATATCAAAGAATCGCTAACTTAGCATTAGAAGGGAGTGTGTGGGGTAAAAATCGTAGAGGGTGACCGAGGGATGAATACAGTAAGCAGATTTAAAAGGATGTAGGTTGCCGAACGTATTCTGTGATGAAGAGAGTTGCACAGGACAGGGTAGCGTGGAGAGCTGCATGAAACCAGTCTGCGGACTGAAGACAACAACAACAACAACAACAACAACAACAACATGCTGAATTGCAACAAATTTCAAGAAGTATGGTAATAATTACACGGTCAAAGGGTTCTCTACATCTCATCTACATACATACTCCGCAATTCACCGTAAGGTGCGTGGCGGACGGTACACTGTACCACTACTAGGCATTTCCTTTCCTATTCCACTCCCAAATTGAACGAGGAAAGAAAGAATGCCTATATGCCTCCGTACGAGCCCTAATTTCTCTTATCTTGTCTTTGTGATGACTACGCGAAATGTAAGTAGGCGGCAGCAAGATCGTGCTACACTCATCTTCAAATTCAAATTTCCTTAACAGAAATTCACGAAAATAACGTCGTCTTTCTTCCAGCGATCCCCAATTGAGTTGCCGGAGCATTTCCGTGACACTCGTGCATTGGTCGAACCTACCGGAAACAAATCTAGCTGCTCGCCTCTGAACCGCCTCTGTCTTCCTTTAAACTAATCTGCTGCGGGTCCCAAACACTTGAGCAATACTCTAGACGTGGTCGTACAAGCGTTTTATACGCGGTCTCCTTTACAGGTGAAGTACATCTTCCCAAATAAACCGAAGTCGGGTTAAATCGAATGCGTCTGTAAGGGGGTAACGTGGGAAAGCTAGTTAACGCCACGGCCGGTTCTACATTTCGCCATGCAGAGTGGCCTTCTTCCATGTCCTTGGTCCGCGTTCAAATGCGTGTTGAGAAAGTGAGTCATGCTTGATGTTGCTCTGCATATTCTGAAATGGAAATGAGCGTTTGGCTTTTGTGGCCGGGAGAACCCTTACGGGTTTGTTCGGCGACCTGAGTGTAAGTCTTTCTATTTGACGTCGCTTGGGCGACTTACGTGCCAATGATGATGAGATGATGATGATGATAACACACAACACCCAGTCCCCTGCCGGGAATCGATCCCGGGCCCCCTACGTGGTAGTCTGTGATGCTGCCACTGAGCTACGGAGGCGAACTGCACACTCTGAAAGCCTCCGCGACCTGCTTCAGAAAGTTTCCACGCAGCATGTTGCGTAGGAATTAGAGGTCTGCAAATCGCCGGTTTCGCTCGCTCGTACTCGGTCGAGTGTGCAACGCTCGACGGTGGCGCGGCGAGTGTGTTCGCTCGCAGCGAGCAGCGAGCGTGTTGACACTCGAACGAGGCTGCGTGGGGCGGGGCGGGCAGAGGCAACACCGCACAGCGTAGCGCTGCCGCTGTGCTCACAACTAAACCTACCCAAGTGTCACTCACCGATTTTTATGAAATTTGCATATGTTATAATACATGAAAAACTATGCCCCCCTTTTTTTAGCGTCGGAGAAACATATTTAAGGGCTGAAACTGTCCCTCCAAAATTGACGCTAAAATAGAAACATACCTTAGACACTAGTGAAGCGATTTAATGATTTTTGGTATGAAAGTATCTTTTGGTAAAAGACAAATTTCATAGATTCAACTTTGATTTAATCAAAATAATTTTTTGAGCTAAAAAAATTGGTCACTTTAGGGGTAGCTGTCCCCCTAATTGTCACTCCCCCTGCAATGTACCTAGGCCGATCTCTTATCAAGAGATAAGCTAACGGGTGTACATGAATACCGTGTATTTAATATCAATACAAAAGACGGACAAAGTATTCCAGGACTTGAGAGTGAAAATAGGAATGGATATAAAATACAATCACTTCCTCTTTAAGACGACAAGTAACACCTACCACTAAACAGGCACTAAGGGTCCACAAAATGGGAACAAGAAAGAGAGAAAGATCCTGGAAAACTCATTTAGTAAATGATCTTAACACAGAAACATAAATTAATCACGTATAATAACCTGTATGGTAAAGAATAAAATGTGATACTGAATGGATAGTTCAACTGGATCGAGAGAACAGCTTTCGAAGCACCCGGGAAAGGAAACAATTCAAAATTTCGCAGTCAGGATTTATTCTCAGGCGTCTAGTTTTCTCCCGACCCTCGCCGGACTCGAGTGGCGCTGCGGTGGGCGACCGAGTGGGTAGTGGGCAGTGTGGACGGTCGGGCCGGTCGAGCGTGCAGGAAGTCGAGCGCAGCCACACGCCTTGTCGCAGGCTCCAGTAACCTGTCGGGCTGTCATAGAACGACCTGTATCAAGCGATTCGAGCGAGCAACCGAGCGACGTGCAGACCTCTAGTAGGAATTGATGTCGCGCTACAAGGCAGCGGTGCCTGGAGCGCCAGTCCTCTTACAAACACCTGTTGTTCGCAGGAACACTGCCTGCCGGCACGACAACACTTGTCGCTGCTGTTACTGAGATCGCCATCGCTGCACGCCACGTCCGCCACCACGCAGCCAAACACCCAAACACTCGCTATCTCCTGTCTCCTCTCACCGTAATTTGGACTCTTACCGTCACAAATGACACGCTCTAGAAATTCTGCTAAGCGAAAATCCGTCCAGTAACAACGAAACCTTTCTATACTGTCGCCACCAGACTTCATAACGCCATATCACAAATCTACTACCGCACTCCGCAAACTATGCACAGGAAAAGGTACGCCCAATTTAAACGGACAATGCCGTTTCTTCACGTTCCATTCAAATATGGAGTTATATAAGGAACTCCTACTTAATTGTTTAATAATGATTTTTCAGTCAAGATCGCATTTTTCATTTATTATGTTACCGGTTTCGGCGTGCTCGACGCCATCTTCAGACCTGTCGTAATTTACATCACTTCACAACAGTGTTATATTGGACTTCAATTAATATTGAACTTAGTCTTTCAAGTACCTCGCTTCAGAACCATTAGAAGATGGATGTATATATTTTTATTTGTGATTAGTAATTTTATGTTTGGTGATGTATCAACCCGGATGTACTCTTTTAGCATATAAAAAATGCCATGAAGTTATGTAAATTACGACAGGTCTGAAGACGGCGTCAAGCACGCCGAAACCGGTAACATAATAAATGAAAAATGCGATCTTGGCTGCAAAATCATTATTAAACAAATCTACATAGATACTCTGCAAAGTGCCTGGCAGAGAGTTCATTAACCACTTTCATAACTTTTTAACTGTTTAATTAACGAGATTTTTAAGCTGGCCACAAATGAGAACAACTGGCCATTTGTTAATCATTAGGAATGTCAAAGAACTGCAATTCTGTGTGTTGTCTACGTCACTTGTAGTGAACTAGTGTTCGCCCCATGAGATTTCAGCCAGCCGCTACCGAGAGCCACGACCTCCAACATCGAGAACCAACGATCGACGACCAGGTAACAGCACAAGCTGACAAGACGTTAAGCTTCCTTCCTCCTCTTATTAGACTGATTAGCGTGAGTCCCAGAATCCATGTCCTGTTTACAGCATCACGATGGTCGCTTCCGAGTTTGGCGAAATCGCGGTGAACGCACATTGGAAGCGTGTATTCGTCATCGCCAATACTGACGTATCACCCGGCGTGATGGTATTGGGTGCCATTGGTCACACGTCTGTCACCTCTTGTTCGCGTAGACGGCACTTTGAACAGTGGCCGCTACATTTCAGATGTTACGACTCGTGGCTCAACCCTTCATTCGATCCCTGCGAAACCCTACATTTCAGCAGGATAATACACGACCGCATGTTGCAGGTCCTGTACGGGCCTTTCGGAATACGGAAAATGTTCGACTGCTGCCCTGGCCACAACATTCTCCAGATCTCTCACGAACTGAAAACATCTGCTCAATGATAGCCGAGCAACTGGCTCGTCACAATACGCCAGTCACTACTTTTGAGGAACTGTGGTATCGTGTTGAAGCTGCATGGGCATCCAAGCTCAATGCCCAGGTGTATCAAGGCCGTCATTACGGCCAGAAGTGGTGGTTCTCGGTACTGATTTCTCAGGATCTACGCACCCATATTGCGTGAAAATGTAACCACCAGTCAGTTCTAGTATAATATATTTGTCCAATGAATACCCGTTTATCGTCTGCATTTCTTCTTGGTGTAGCAATTTTCATGGCCAGTTGTGTACTTACGGATGAATGTAAAAAATCGAAGATCTCAGGGAAGATAAATTTTTATTTAGGAGGAATGTAAGAACGTACGAGATCATACTCGCCTCACTATTTAGCTTAGAAGACGATTTAATGAAACTTAAACCTGCCTTTATATATTTTGTAGATTTCGAGAAAGCTTTGCGCAATGTTGACCGTAATACACTATTTAAAATTCTGAAGATAACAGGGATAATGTCTAGGGAATGAAAAGGTACACATGATTTATACAGAGACCAGAGAGTTGTTATAAGAATCGACGGGCATCAAAGGGCCACGGTAATTGGGAAGTGAAAGAAAACAAATGTTAAAGCCTTTCTCCAATGTTATTGAATCTCTACATGGAGAAAGCAGTGAAAGAAAGCAATGCGAAATATGGAAACGGATTTAAAATTCAAAGAGAAGAATTACGTTGCGGTTTGCCGATTACGTTTTAATTCTGTCAGGATCCCCAGGGGGGATCATGGCTCTCTGGTACGTGAAAGGCGAGCATGGGGCCCCGAGCTAACGCAGTCTCTCTCTTTTCTGCCTGGACTGCATTTCCTTTCCCTTCCCATTTTTTCCTATCCTCACTCCTTCCCCTCCCCACCGTGGGACTGATGGCCTTAGCAGGAGAGAGAGAGAGAGAGAGAGAGAGAGAGAGAGAGAGAGAGAGAGAGAGAGAGAGAGAGAGAACAAAGGAGGTGGAAGCATGACTGAAGGGACTGGAAGGTGTCCTGAACGGAGGATTTGGTGAACCGTAACACGAGTGAACACACCAGATGTATTACGTAGCATTGGCCGTTAATGTTTTATTTAAAAAAGCACAGATCGATTTCAATCACATAGTGACCATCATCAGCGTCTTTTTTTTTTTTTTTTTTTTTTTTTTTTTTTTTTTTTTTTTTTTTTTTTCTTCCAAACTTTGACACTGCAATTTTATGTTTGCCGTTGCAGTTACATTCAGGGCATTCATAATGCTTGTTTGAAGGACACTGAAGATGGTCACTATGTGATTGAAATCGATCTGTGTTTTTTTAAATAAAACATTAACGGCCAATGGTGCGAAATACATCTGGTGTGTTCATCACTGTGTGGTCGTGGAGCACCAAACCTCAAAGTATCATGAGTGAAACAAGGTTAATGGCAAGTAGTGAAATGAAGTTAGGAAGCGAAGCAATAGGATCAGTAGACGAGTTTTGTTAATTGGGCACTAAAATAACGCATGATGACCTAACTGCAGAAGAAATACTCAACGGGAATGTGAAGATAAGTATTTCTGAAGGAGTGATATTTGTTGACACCGGTCGCGGCAAGATAGCTGTGCGCACTAAGTCGCCCAGCGACGGTGCGCGCGGCCTTTCGCCGTGGGGGTTCGAGTCCTCCTTCAGGCATGGGTGTGTGTTGTTCTTAGCGTAAGTTACTTTAAGTTGGTGTAAGTAGATCGTAAGCCTAGGGACTAATGACCATCGAAGTCCCCTAGATTTACAAACATTTGAATTTTGTTGACATAGAATATTAATTCAAATGTTAGAAAGTCTTTTCTGAAAGCATGTGTGTAGCCTGGTACGGGAGTATAACACGGACAGTAAAGGGCTTAAATAGAACAATAAATAGAAACATAAAATCATGGAAGGTATTGAAATTTTAAGCTACAGACGAATGATGAAGATCAAGTGGGGTGGGACATCGCGTATTGAAAAGAGTTGACGGGAAATGAAATTTCTGGCATATCTTGATTCAAAGAAGGGATAGCTGCAAGGACACATTTTGAGACATCAAGGAAATGTTAATTTAGTAAATGAGGGAAATTGTGCGTGTGCGTGGAAGGGGGGGGAGTGTAAAACTAGCACAGGTGTGCCCAAAAACCAATACAGAAAATAGAAAGGAAAGTGGGTTGACGATGACAACAATAAACTAACCTTTATCCATCTTAGAAAGATGCGGATCATAGTATGTCCAAACTTGCTGTAATAAGCTGAGAGGAATTGCGCCTTAGTGTCTCGCACCTGTGGAAGTGTCGCTCTGCGATTTTTCTGAAATTTGGATACGTTATAATACGTGAAAAATTAAGTGACACGTGTTTTTATAGCGGCAGTAAAACTTACTTACTGCGTGAAACGGTTCTTCAGAAATGGTGCCTAAAATGAAAAAAATTGCGAAAACTTAGAAATTAGTGAAGCGATTTTAAAGATTTTTGTTATTAAAGTATCTTTTGGTGAAAGATGAAAATCAGATATGACAGGCAAACGACTTCAATATTTCCACTCCCGTTTAACACTGCCCATGAAGCACTTTTGAATCTATATTTTTGAACTGTTTCATCCAATCAATATACCGGTATTTAAAGTCGCTGAAGACTCTTAAAAAATCCTTGAATATACAGTAATTCTACATGCGTGTGTACTACTGTACTGCTGTATAATGTACTTTTGAAATGATAGCGAATAAAAGAGAATAAAACATACTAACTGTTTTGGAGTATCCTACTGTCACTTATACCGATATGTAAACTTTTACTACTATGACATAGTGCATCTATGCACTTCATTTTATACAACAACTGCTGACATTACAAGATGACGGCTGTGTAAAAGATTTTTTGACCTGATGATGGCTGGGACCATCGAAACCAAATAAAATTATATGGCAGTGGTCCTGGCTTTATCATTCTGAGAACCTATCAGAACAAAACATCAGCCGGCCGCGGTGGCCGAGGTGACTGAGGCGCTCCAGTCACGGTCAGCACGGCCACTACGGTCGGGGGTTCGAATCCCCCCTCGGGCATGGATATTTGTGCCGTCCTAGTTTGTAAGTAGTTCATAAGTAGTTTGTAAGTTTAGGGACTGATGACCCCGTAGTTAAGTCCCATAAGCTTAACAAACATTTGAACATTTTTGAACAAAACATGTTGAAATGTTTAGAAGATTTTAATCACCGGCGTTAGCTTTACCCATGATGGAGCGGGGGCTGTAGGTCGCACAGTTAGATTTACATAGGCAGTATCCGACGAGCGCAGCAATATAAAGTTTACTTATTAAATATATAAAATACGTGTGTCTTAATTAGCTTTCCTTTTGAAATTTTAAAAGATTCTACTCTGAAAATGAAAACTAATTTTTATTGCCGTAAATTGGTCTCTGCCACGGTAGTTGGCCAACTAATTTTCGCTCTCGTCATCTAGGCCTATTTTCTTCTTTTATCAAGATAATTTCATATAAAAAAGCAATTAAAATCTTTTCAACAATCTCAAAGTAATCGCGATTTTCACATTTTAGCCATTTCGGTATGTCAGTTTAACCTCTGAAATGTGTTTTACCGACAGTAAAAAACCGTGTCACTTAGTTTTTCATATATCAAAACATATCGCAATATCGGAAAAAATAGGAGAATGACACATCCATATGTCTACTTGTCAGTTTTACCTTTTTCCATATGTCATGATTGAGCATGGAGGGAATGTTAAATTTCATCAGAAAAACCATTCATCTACATCTACATCTACAGAGATACTCTGCAAATCACATTTAAGTGCCTGGCAGAGGGTTCATTAACCACCTTCATAACTTTTCTCTACCGTTCCATTCTCTAATAGCGCGCGGGAAGAACGAACACCTAACTCGTTCCGTTTTCGATCTGATTTCTCTTATTTTATTGGGATGGTCATGTCTCCCTAAGTAGGTGGGTGCTAGCAAAATATTTTCACATTCAGAAGTAAAAGTCGGTGATTGAAACTTCGCAAACAGATCACGCCGCAATGAATAACTTCTTTCTTTTAATGATTTCCACCCCAATTCGTGCAACATTTCCGTGACGCTTTCCCCCCCGTAACGTGATAAAACAAAACGAGCTGCCCTTCTCTGAACCTTCTCAATATCTTCCGTCAGTCCCACCTGGTGAGTGTCCCACAAGGGGCAACAGTACTCCAAGAGAGGACGCACAAGTGTGATGTAGGCAGTCTCTTTGGTGGAGCTGGTGCATCGTCTAAGCGTTCTGCCAATGAAACGTAACCTTTGGTTCGCCTTCCCCACAATATTTTCTATGTGTTCTCTCCAGTCAAAGTTGCTCGTAATTGTAACTCCTAGGTATTTGGTAGAATTTACGACCTTAAGGTTTGACTGACTTATCGCGTAATTGAAGTTCAGCGGATTTCTTTTAGTGGTCATGTGTATTACTTCACACTTTTCTTTATTTAGTGTCAATTGCCAATTTTCGCACCAAGAAAAGTGCGAAAAGTTGCGTAGTCAATATCGCAAGTCTATAATGGTCATTTATTCGAGATTACCGATTTCCGTAAGCAGTAGTACCATAATCTGATCTCTTTAATTCTCTTAAAGTAGACGTGGCTGTCTGCTCTTTCTCCTCTCTCTCTCTCTCTCTCTCTCTCTCTCTCTCTCTCTCTCTCTCTCTCTCTCTGTTTTCCTCCCTTGGTTGAAAACGTGGGCAGACCAGTGTACTATTAGAGAATTTAAGGACGATCAGATGATGGTAAATTGCTTATGGCAACTGGCAGTCTGTAATGACCATTATAGCGATCTTGGCTGTGCAGTATTTTTGCTCTAGTGACTTTTCCCCTGTACTGGCTGTTTACAGGCTGCCTCGTCTGTTCAGAGTGCCCACGCCTCTGGCTGGACGTGAGCCTCAGCATCAGCTGCCCCCATCCATCGCAGCCCTGCCCTGTCCAGAGCTGCAGCTGCAGCCGCAGCCGTGGGTCAGGCAGAGTGCGCGGCTCCCGCATTGCAGAGCGCGTCTGCGTCTGCTGCGGCTGCGGCCAGCTCGTCCATCGATACTGCCTGCACGCCGCGGACGACCAGGGCAGCCGCCGAGCGCAGCCGTGCCGTGACACGCCAGGCCACGACACGCACAGCCTTACTGACAGCTCAGCTCACGCTCAACATCGCACTCATCAGTTACAAACCGACACACTTTGGGCACTTCTCCACGTAATCTGCCTGCACCTGTTGTTGTTATGGTCTTCAGTCCGGAGACTGGTTTGATGCAGCTCTCCACCCTACTCTATCCTGAGCGAGCCTTTTCATCTCCTCATAAGAACGGCAACCCACATCCACTTGAATCTGCTTACTATACGCGTCTCTTGGTCTCACTCTGCGATTTTTACCCCACACACTTCCCTCCAATGCTAAATTTACGATTCCTCGATGTCTAAGAATGTGTCCTACCAAGCGATCCCTTCTTTTAGTCAGGGTATACCAAAAATTCCTTTTCTCGCCAATTTTGTTCAGTACCTCTTCATTAGTTATGTGATCTACCCACCTAATCTTCAGCATTCTTCTGTAGCACCACATTTCAAAAGCCTCTATTCTCTTCCTGTCCGCACTGCTTATCGTCCATGTTTCACTCCCATACAAGGCAACACTCCACACAAATGCCTTCAGAAAAGACTTCCTTACCCTTAAATTAATATTTGATGTTAGCAAATTTCTCTTTTTCAAAAATGCTTTTCTTCCCATTGCCACTCTGCATTTTATATCCTCTGTATTGCGACCATCGCATGTTATTTTACTACCCAAGTAACAAAACTCATCTACCACCTTCACTGTCTCATTACCTAATCTAATTCCTTCAGCATCGCCTGATTTTCTAATACCGCATTCCATTATTTTTGTTTTGCTCTTGTTAATCTTCATTTTATACGCTCTCTTCAACACACTGTCCATTCCATTCAACTGCTCTTCCAGGTCGTTCGCTGTCTCTGACAGAATTACAATGTCATCAGCAAAACGCAATGTTTTTATTTTTTCCCCCTGAACTTTAATCCCTATTCCAAAATTTTCCTTGCTTTCCTTCACTGCCTGCTCAATGTACAAATTGAATAACATCAGAGAAAGGCTACAACCCTGTCTTACTCCCTTCCCAACTGATGCTTCCCTTTCATGCCCTTCAAGTCTAATAACTGCGGTCTGGCTTTTGTACAAGTTCTAAATAACTCTCCTTTCCCTGTATTTTACCCCTGCTGACTTCAGAATTTGAAAGAGTGTAGTCCAGTCAACATTGTCAAATGCTTTCTCCAAATCTACAAAAGCTAAAAATGTAGGTTTGCCTTTCCTTAATTTATCTTCTATGATAAGACGTAAGGTAAGTATTGCCTCCCGGGTTCCTACGTTCCTCCTGAATCCAAACTGATCTTCCCCGAGGTCAGCTTCTACCAGCTTTTCCATTCTCCTGTAGATAATTCGTGTTAAAATTTTGCAACCATGACTTATCAAACTGATGGTTCTGTAATTTTCACACCTGTCTGCACCTGATTTCTTTGGAATGGGGATTATTACATTTTTCTTAAAGTCTGAGGGTATTTCGCCTGTCTCATACATCCTGCACACCAGTTCAAATAGTTTTGTCATGGCTGGCTCTCCCAGAGACTTTAGTAGCTCTGAGGGTATGTCATCTACTCCTGGGGCCTTGTTCCGACCTAGGTCTTTGAGGGCTCTGTCAAATTCATCTCTCAGTATAGTATCTCCTATTTCATCTTGATCTACTTCCTCTTCCCTTCCTACAACATCGTCTCTAAGTTCATTTCCTTTGTAGAGCTGCTCTATGTACTCTTTCCACCTTTCAGCTTTCCCTTCTTTGCTGAGAACTGGTTTCCCATCTGAGTTCCTGATATTCGTAGAATTACTTTTCTTGTCCCCAAATGTGTCTTTTATTTTCCTGTAGGCGGTATCTACTTTTCCCCTTCTTATAAATTCTTCTACAGATTTGCATTTGGCTTCTAGCCACTCCTGCTTAGCCATTTTGCACTTCCTGTCAATCTCATTTTTTAGTCGTCTGTACTCCATTTTGCCTGTTACATTTACTGCATTTTTATATTTTCTCCTTTCATCAATTAAATTTAGTATTTCCTGTGTTATCCAAGGATTTTTTGTAGGTCTTGCCTTTCTACCTATTTTGTCCTCTGCTGCCTGCACCTATAAACATCAAACTTCCTGGCAGTTTAAATTTGTGTGCCGGAACCAGGACTCGAACCTGGCACCTTTCACTGTCTCACGTTCGAGTCCCGGTTCCGGCACACAAATTTAATCTGCCAGGAAGTTTCATATCAGCGCACACTCCGCTGCAGAGTGAAAAGTTTCATTCTATCTATAAACATTTTCCGCGACGACGATAACATGGCTTGCGAAAGCTTCTTTAGGATTCAGTTATTAGACACTTCTGTCGGGCACGTTGTAGAAATATAAAGACCACAGGTGGTGATGCGGCTGTTCATTTATTGACGCTTTTCCAAATGATCATCGTAACAGATTAACCCTGAGCGTAAAGTTCCCTTTTGGTGAGGCTCCGTAGCACAGCGGTAGAGTGCCAGACTACAAGTCTGAAGGTCGTGGGTTAGATCCCCGCCAGGTCCTGGGATTTTTATCTGTCACTTTCCACTTCTTTCACTTCTGGCAGTGTTGCTGATGTGAAAAATAACGAGTATCACCGTGGTTCGGAACCCACGTTAAACTGTAGGTCCCTCTATAACTGGCTGGGTAAGTCAGTTCGATGGTCGGATGAAGGCAACGTCATAGCACCTCCAAACAGGACCATGCCTAGTAAAGCACTGTGGTGTTCAAACCAATCTTCGGATTCTTGACTGCTTTACGTTTTTTTAACACAATGGCCCTGCTGCACTGTATCTACACCAACATATACATGGTGTCCTACTCAACTGTTTCGCCCCAGATATCTCAAACTACACGAGATATTGAAAAAGTACTTTCAGTACGCGATGCGTCAATTACATCCGGAGAAACTGCGCTGCGAAGTTGACGTTTGAAACACATGAGGCGCGCTGCTACCGGGTGTTCCAGACTCAACCGTGAGTCTCGCTTGAGCCTCGGACACCCGCTAGCAGCGCGCCTCATGTGTTTCAAACGTCAACTTCGCAGCGCAGTTTCTCCGGATGTAACTGACGCAGCGCGATGCAACCGACGCCATTTTTTTGTGATTTTTCATTCTGTCGACTGCGTAAGAAATATGGGGTATCCATTAAAAAAATAAGTTTGTGTTGAAAATAGTGTCTCATAGCACCTAATTTCATAAGCCCCTGCCGTACGTTCATGACCGTGAAAGTAGTTTTTCAATACCTCTTGTAGTTTCAGAGATATCTTGGGCGAAACAGTTGAGTGGGACACCCTGTATACTGTGCAATCCACCGTAGGTGCGTGGCGGAGGGTACACTGTACCACTCCCAGACATGTCCTTTCCTGTTCCACTCCAAAATAGAACGAGGGAAAGAATGCCTAATATGCCTCCGTACGAACCCTAATTTCTCTTGTCATTGTGATCACTACGCGAAACCCAAGTAGCCGGCAGGAAGATCGTTCTCAGCTACAATTAATAGCGGCCATCTACACTTAAACAGAATTTCTGGAAATGAATGTCATCTTTCCTTCGCCGATTCCTGCGGTGGTGGAGTAGCCGAGCGGTCTAAATCGTCTCGCTGCGGAGCGCGCGGTTGCTCGCCGTGGAGGTTCGAGTCCTCCCTGGGGCATGGGTGTGTGTGTTGTCCTTAGGTTAGTTTCCCTAGGTTTAAGCAGTTTGTAAGCTACGGACTGATGACCACGCAGTTTGGTCCGCTAGATTAACAAACATTTGAACATCAGCGATTCCCATCTGAGTTGCCGGAGCATTTCCGTGACACTCGCGCATTGATCCAACCTAACAGCAACGAACCTAGCTGCTCGCCTCTGAACTGCTTCTATGTCTTCCATTAAACTGATCTGCTGCGGGTCCCAAACACTTGAGCAATACTCAAGACGTGGTCGTACAAGCGTTTTATACGCGGTCTCCTTTACAGATGAAGTACATCTTCCCAAAATTCTCCCAATAAACCGAAGTCGGCTGTCCGCCTTACTCACAACTGTCCTTACATGCTCGTTCCATTTCATATCGCTCTGCAATGTTACGCATAGAAATTTGAACGACGCACAACATCAAGAAGCTCACTACTAATGCTGTATTAGAATATTATGGGATTGCTTTTCCTACTCATGCGCATCACCTTACATTTTTCTACATTGAGAGCTAGCTGCCATTTCTCGCACCAACTAGAAATTTCCTCTAAGTCATCCTGTATGCTATTACAGTCAAAGACGACACCCTCCCATGCACCACAGTATCATCAGCAAACAGCCGCAAATTACAACTTACTCTGTACATCAGATCACTTATATAGATAGAAAATAAGAGTTGTCCTATCATATTCCCCTGGGGCACGCCTGACCATACACTCGTCTCTGATGAACACTCGCCGTCGAGAACAACGTACTGCGTTCTATTACTTAGGAAGTCTTCCAGCCAGTCACAAATCTGTGAACCTATTCCATCATCTCGTATCTTCGTTAGCAGTCTGCAGTGTGGCACCGCGTCGAATGCCTTTTTGAAGTCGAGAAAAACACAATCCGCCTGTTGCCCTTCATCCATGGCTCGCAAGATGTCATGTGAGAAAAAGGCAAGCTGAGTTTCACATGAACGATGTTTTCTAAACCCGTGCTGATTCATGGAAAGAAGCTTTTCCGTTTCAAGGAAATTTACTATATTCGAACTGAGAATATGCTCTAAAATTCTACATGAAACTGCTGTCAACAATGTTGGCCTGTAATTATGTGGGTCAGTTCTCTTTCCTTTCTTATAAACGGGAGTCACCTGCGCTTTTTCCAATCACTAGGAACTTTGCGGTAAATTAAAGATTCGCGATAATTGCAAGTTAAGTAAGAGGCCAATGTCGTACAACACACTCTGTAAAACCGAATTGGTATTCCATCCGGACCACCGGTGGCGGAGTGGCCGAGCGCATTGAGGCGCTGTGCTGCGATGCGCAAGGCCATTCTCCGTCGGAGGTACGAATCCCTTCTCGGTCATGGATGTTTGCGTCACCTTCAGCATACGATAGTTGATAAGTAGTTTGTAGGTTTAGCGACTGATGACCCCGCAATTAAGTCTTTTAAAGCTTAAACATTTGAACATCCGGACCAGGAGACACTTGTATTTAGCTCTCTCTGCTGCCTCTCTACACCGGAAATACCTATGACGAATAACAATCAGGATGAAACTTTACCCCAGTTTGTGACTGATTATTTCTAAACACGTCAATGGATGAACAGCCGCGTCATCATCTGTGGCCTTCAATTCCTACAGCGTCCCTAATAGCTCTGTCTGATAACTACAGGAGCGACAGAAGAAGAAGTATCTCAAACGACACTAGGTAGAATACTGAGCATTTTCTTATGGCGTGTACTCCAAGGGAACTGCAGAACAGGTCATCTGAAGCTTCACTCTTGGGGAAGCTAAATGCTATTAGTCAGGAATTTTGTTTGAGTATAGACAGACCGAGATCAAATAAGGCAAAACATTTGGTGTTCTATCACGAAATACTTGTTTTATCCCTTCGATTTGCGCATTTAAATGCTGCACACACTTTAGGCATATTTTACCAGCAAACATTGTATACGCAATACACAATAAATACAATATAAACTAAAGACAATACTTTAAGCTCAACAACAACATGCGATAGACATATTCCTCTCAAGTGTACTGACCAGCAATAATATGGCGGCCGAGTTTACAGAAGTTGCCGCAAAGAGCGCTGTGTTAGCCACTCTATGACATTTAAGCTCTTTGCTCTGTACCGAAAACAGCTGCCTCCTCCCGGGAAAGCTCCCACCTTATTGGTGATCGTTCAGGCGCTCGTTAAGTATATCTGGCATGCTTGCTGCTGCCCCGGCAACTTGCGCTTCGCACGTTGTGACGTCAGAAACTCGCTCCGTGTGCCGACGGCTTAGAAATCACGTAGGGCGCAGCCATTTATTTTTTAATTGAATCCATCATCGGTGGTGGAACCGGACAGCGGCTCGTCAAGAGTCTGAAGGAACAGCCGTGAGTATAAAAAAATGTTCAAATGTTTGTGTAGCTTATGGGACTTAACTGCGGGGTCATCAGTCCCTAAACTTACAAACTACTTACGAACTACCTTATACTAAGTACGGCACAAATATCCGTGCCCGAGGGGGGGATTCGAGCCCCCGACTGTAGTGGCCGTGCAGACCGTGACTAGAGCGCCTCAGTCGCCGCGGCCGAGTATATTGAAATGTTTATTCTACTACACGTTTCGGCATTTCACTATGCCATCTTCAAGTCCATACATCGGAGCATGATATCCAAAAGTAGGGATACTAAACTGGATTCGTGGATTTCGTCTCTTAGTTGGAAAACAAGAGACGAAATCCACGAATCCAGTTTAGTATCCCTACATTTGGATATCATGCTCCGATGTAGGGCCGCGGTGGAGTAGCCGAGCGGTCTAAAGCGTCTCGCTGCGGAGCGCGCGGTTGCTCGCCGTGGAGGTTCGAGTGCTCCCTTGGGCATGGGTGTGTGTGTTTGTCCGTAGGTTAGTTTACCTAGGTTTAAGTAGTTTGTAAGCTACGGACTGATGACCACGCACTTTGGTCCGATAGAATTACAAACATTTGAATATATTTCGCCACTACGATCGGGGGTTCGAACTCCCCCTCGTGCATGGATATTTGTGCCTTCCTTAGTATTAGCTAGTTAATAAGTAGTTTGTAAGTTTAGGGACTGATGACCCCGTAATTAAGTCCCATAAGCTATACAAACATTTGAACATTTTTTCGAATATTTTTCCGACGTAGGGACCTGAAGAGGGCATAGTGAAATGCCGAAACTGGTTGTAGTAGAATATATATTTCCATTATACTTACGGCTGTTTGTACCTGAGTTCCTTCAGACAATATTTGTTTGGCGCATATTGACATTCTGGGTCGTGGGTACAACGACGAAGGATGTGTAACAACGGCAAGCACAAAAAGTTCGGGAAGTAGAGAAAACTCTCAGTCGTATTAATGTTTGCCGTCGGAACAAAATTTTTGGCGGCTTGCAACTATGTAGTCGGGCGCAGCTGAGAAAAGATAATCTCGGAAATAAATTGCGTCCGCGCGTGACATGATCCAAAAATTGCGCCCGAGATAGTCCCAAAGTTAACATTAGCTTTTTTTTATTTAACAACTTTCTCTCTGGTAGCTTATTCGAGGCCCAACAGAACACGAATTTGTCAGCAACTACATTCTCCGTTAAGCGACCGTAACAGTTTCATTCTTCTTACGGTATCTTATTATTAAATTTATTTTTCCACGACAAAACACGTATCATATGCATATATAGGATGGAAATGGGCAGTGTGAAAGAACGAACCCTTGCAATGCCAGGTTTCAGGGAGTGAACAATGAAGGACATCTGCTGCGTTCTGTTGCATCTGTTTTTATCTCCGATAGAGAATCACTCGCCTACACCAAGCAAACCCTACACCTATCACCAGTTTGATCCGTTCATGCAGCATGGACAAAGTGACTGCATGCATGCATCAGTGAGAGCTGTTATTAGCCTAATTTTGTCTGAGTTCAGTGTGGGATAAAGACGTAGGTTGCTGAGGAACATCAGTAGTTTCTGAACTCTCTGTCAACCACTGACTAATGACCCCGTAGTTAAGTCCCATAGACTGTACATTTGTCAAGCACTTTCGATCCTATCCATCTCAGTTTGATTGCCATGCAACTCTGTACTTATGACGTCATACCTTTTGAGCTACAAGTCCTACAATTAAGTACTGTTCCAGGTTAGTGGAGTAGACTATTAGGAACTTGTCTGCGGTATGTGTTGCAGCTCGAGTTGGTAGTAAGCAGGTAATAAATTACATCATGCATTTCATCGTTTTTGACGTCAGATCACCTGAAATATTTCCCGTACTACGATATAATTTCGAAAGCACATGAAGTGGTATATGGACACACTGTTTGCAAAATAAGTAGCGAATAACGTCTTATGGACTATGTCTTATTATCATCTTACTTCGAAGGCACATCCAGTGGTATATTTGCACACTGAAAACATGTCGGGAATTGAATTAGTAGTAAAGAAGTAATGGATTGAAACATCTAATCGGACGGTATTTCATAAAGCTTATTGTTTATTACCAAATGTCTCATGAACTATGTGACGTACTATTGTATAATTTCGGAAGTACATTCAGTGACCTGTGTCTATTTCTGTAAAACGTCTGGCGAATACAGTTAGTAGTATAGAAATAGTAAATTGCAACGTCATGATGAATGCCAGAGTTTTACTGCATGAATAGGGGAATATAGTAAGCGACAAACTTCTTTCATAATTTTGCTGGGGTTGTCAGCGAGAAAAATACTCTTCAATGTTTGAAATTGTGTGTAAAGTTTGTTGCTAGCCGCCAAGTGCTCTCATTCTCGAATAGTGGCTGAACTACGTTACGTCACATAACGCGAGAGTTTTCGGCGAAGTTCAGTGTTTATGACGTCATACTCCAGGATTGTGTGGTAGGTGGTTCTGAACCCTAAGCAACTGTATGTGGGCCATTTCTGGCTCGAAACTGTCTAGTAGTGTAGGAGAGGATGTGGAACATGCATACATCTTTATAATATCTATATTTTAGGTTCAACTGTTGAGATTCCAATGTAAATGGAAACATATAAACCATGAGACGGTTTTTCGTCTCGAATATGTTTGCAAAATAAGTAGCGAATAGAGTGAGTAGAGACATTAATGATAAAGATGAATCATTGAATTAAAATTTGTGATGGGACCTGGAATCGAACCCGGACCTCCATGCTTACTAGACAGGCGTCTTACCGCTAGACCACAGCATCACTAGCGATTAAGGCGCTTCGGAATAGTCTAAGCATGGTTTTCTTCACGTCGCAAACTTCAATTCAGCTTCTGTGTTCCATAAACAGAAATGTTCCAATATGTCCATTGCCGAGGTGCTATTCCGCTGCATGGAGAGCCTTGGCAGTCGTCGCAATATTCTATGGAACACAGAATTTGGATTAAACTTTGTAATGTGAAGGAAATCATGCTTAGACTATTCTGAGGCGCCTTAATCGCTAATGATGCGGTGGTCTAGCGGTAAGACGGCTGCCTAGTTTGCATGGAGGTCTGGGTTCGATTCCCGGTCGCATCACAAATTTTAATTCTATGATTCACTTTATCATTAATGTTGAGATTTCGTTTAAAATCTTCTACAAATATTTTTAGCGTTTTGATACACACTCTTGAGGGGGGGGGGGGGGGAAAGAAAAAAGAAAATTGGTCGTACTTGAGCACTCATAGCGCAATTGTTTGCACACCCTGACGTAACAAGTTTATTTTGCCTTTACTTCAACTCTATTTTTACTGAAACACAGAAATTTCCAAGTTTTATAATAATATGGTCTGATAACTACGGTGGATTCTAAGACGGAAAAGTTCAACATTCAGATATAAAAGCCTGGGAACGTTGGTATCCTCTCTCTCTCTCTCTCTCTCTCTCTCTCTCGGTGACTTACTGCTCTTCCGCGTGCGCTCTGCGGCTACGCGGACGTCCGCCTGCAAATGTGCAGTTCGCCTGCCAACGTTTAATATGAGCGTAATTTACATTGCGCGCGTTAAACGTGGAGCTGGTGTACGTTGCCACAGAGTCAGCGGTGTAAAACAAAACCCCTGACCACCACCACAGGCCCACAGGGTCGGCGCCAGGAAGCAGTAAATGTTAACGAGCCCTGAACTACCCGTCCAACACGGTAAACAACATCCACCGCAGCCCTAGTGTTCACTACCGGGATCTGCCATCGTGCTAGGACGGTGGATGAAATTGTAGGAGAAAGGGGCCGAACAGTAGGAGAGAGGATACGATTCTCAAGAAGGCAGACGCACCACGCTAGGTAATCACAAATAGGAGTCTAAGTGGGACAAATGTAACAGCTCCGTTTTGGACGTCTCCGACAAACTCTGATGCGCGTCGTATCATACACTGATAATCCCCTCTTTACCGATATACACCATCGTTGTCGCGGTGGAGTGGCCGACAGTTCTAAGGCGCCTAGATGAGGAGCGAGGCTCTGCCAGCCGTAGGAAGTTCTAGTCCTCCCTCGGGCATTGGTGTATTCGTTGTAGTCTTGTGTAGTTCGCCAACGAACTAGTTCGGAAGAACGCTCCCACAGGTGAACTACGGGAACTAGTTCGTAGATCCCTCGCCTCTTAGTTCGTCCGCTCCTTTACCGAAGACTGACGGGTAACAGCGAGAGGACGCGAGAGCGCGCAGAATCGCGTGATTCCCTTCTGACAGTTGCCGTCATTTAGAGCTGAGCTTCAGCTCAGCTGTAGCTTTAGTAGTAGTAGCAAAAGCCAAAACAAGCGGTCGAACCAAAAAGAGCGACCTACTTCGCGGCCGAGCTGCGAACTAAAAGGAGAGCAACCGGCCGCGAACTAAAAGATGCGCGATAGGTCGCGAAGTAAAATATGCGTGATAGGTCGCGAACTAAAATATGCACGGTAGGTCGCGAACAGAATTAAAAAAATCACGTGTTTGCTTTCCCTGATGAGAGCCATTTCGAGGTTAGCGTCTGCCTGTTAGATTACGTAGTTCAGTGCTACAAAATTTCTGCTTTGAAGTATTCTGCACTCTGCAATATCTGACTAATAAATTCCATAGTGCCAAGATATAGAGATAACTCTAAACATAAACGCGAGAAATTATTCACGAACTGTTTCTTTTGGTTTGCGTGATATCGTTAGCGGCTCAAGCAGCAAGCGCATGAAGCAGCTAGGTGGGGGAACTTCTCCCTCCACCTGCATGCGCAGACAATGCCGCTCAGCCGTCACTAGGAGCGGACGAACTAAAAGAACGAACTAGTTCGCGGCTCTGAGCGCTCCCGATCGCAAACTATTATGCGCAAGTCTAATTCGTTGTCCTTAGCATAAGTAGTTTGTAAACCTAAGGACTGGTGACCAGAGTAGTTACGTCCCGTAGATTTACAAACATTTGAACATTTACACCATTGTTTATAAGTACAACAGGTATACAGAACGGAATGAGTTCCTCTATCAAGTGACATTTGTGTCTCGATGAGCTTATCGTCGAAAGAAGGGCTCGTGTTATCTTGGGTGGAGAGTCATCGACACATTTAAAGCTAACTGGGTGTCATCCAAAGTGGCGTGTTGTACATTAACGATGTCGCAGAGGGTATTCGTGTTTAGGTAGTTGCGTGTTGTGCCTAAAATGACTGGATCCCGCTGGGATGACCGCGAGGCCTAAGGCGCCATGTCACGGATTGCGCGACTATTCCCGCCGAAGGTTCGAGTCTTCCAACGCGCGCGCGCGAGCGTGCGTCAGTGTGTTCCTTAGCGTAAGTTTAATCAAGGCTAGGTACCGATGACCTTAGCAGTTTGGTCCTTTAGATTTACGAACATGAATGGGATTCATTATTTTCTACTGCATTTTACAGTTTATCTCTCCAATTAACTCAACTTTCGACGGTACTTAAAATATTTATGTAGCTCTAAAATTATCTTAAAATACGCCCGACAATGTAAAAGTAAATTAATAGCGAAAGTTCTTGTTTTTTCCTGGGGAGTTTTCTATAAAACGCCAAAGAATATACCTACACATAGTTGGACGCGAAACCTGCTGTATTTGGATTCAAAACGCACGACGATGTCTACTTAGCGAATGCTTCAATAGAGGATCCACGCCCCCTTACTCCACTAAGTTTGTCCTACAGATATCATTTGATTGACTACGAGAACAGGATCTAAACGACGATCTTTTGACCAATACCTCCTAAACAAATTTTATCTGATCTTTCCCAAGATCGGATTCTCCTAGTTTTCCCATTC
Organism: Locusta migratoria; assembly: GCA_026315105.1. Lineage (NCBI taxonomy): Eukaryota > Metazoa > Arthropoda > Insecta > Orthoptera > Acrididae > Locusta > Locusta migratoria. The sequence continues at coordinate 980,423,785 of CM048744.1, read as the reverse complement.
GTCTGTAAATAATTCGTGTTTGTAATTTGTAACCATGACTTATTTAACTAATATTTCTGTCAATTTCATACTAGTCTGCATTTGTTTTCTTTGGAATTATTATATTCTTCCTGAAGTATAAGGGTATTTCCCTTGTCTCAGATTTTGCACACAAGATGATTCTTCGTGAGAGTCTCCCAACTATGTCAGCACTTCATTGCAAAAATCATCTACTCCCTAATCCTTTTACATTTTCACAAATCTGTTTATAACTTCATTTCCTTCCTCTAGGCCCTCTATATATTCCTTCCACTTTCAACTTTCCCTTCAATTGTTGAGTACTTAGTGTTCGACCTGAACTCTTGCTACGTATGCAGCTGCTTTTCCAGTAGACATCATCTCTCTTTCCCCTGGTTATACATCCTACCGCCTTGCAATTGTCCTCTAGTCATTCCTGCTTAGAAAATCTGCACATCTTGTCAGCCACATGTGGTAGCCGTCTTAACTCTCTTTTGCTTGCTTTACTTTATGCATTTTTATATTTTCTCCATCAGTTAGAAACTAAAACTTTTTTGAGTAGAGGTGTAAAGGGTAACTTTATTTGCTCGTTTAATACTAAACTGGTATCCTGAGACAAATGTTTACTGATTTCCAGCAGTGTCATCTTTCTGCTTTTCTTGGGGCAATGTAGGATTTCCCAGTGTAAATCGTAAACATGGTTTTCTCTAAGCAGATGTTGAGCAAATGTTGAATCTGTCTTTTTTAACCTCTAGCTTCTCTCGCGTTCTGACAATTTTATATGGTAATATTTCGTCACATTTACGTGCTGTTCTTGGATATGGGTATGTCGAAAACAAAACTTTTTGCGTGTATTATAAAATACGTTGCACCCGTATCGTTTACAAGCCTATTTTGTGTTAACGTACCAAACTGCCTACCGCATCTGTGACGGAAAGGAAAAAATCGCACTGGCGTGTTTTACGGCCCACTTTAGATATGTAGTTTTATAATTTTATTGCAAACATTTCGGACAAAAATAATAAAACATTATAGTGATATAATTACGACTCTACTATTGTGATAATATCTATGCACCCAACACGTAAATCTTTTAGGAAAAAAAGAGAACAAAATTTTTGCTAGTAGCGGGTTCCGAACCACTGACCACATGCTTTACAATCCAACGCGCTGCCCCACTACACTACGGGAACAGTTACGAAATTTGTTTTTTTTTTTTTATTTTCGTACTATTGGTGGCAGTTGTTAACTGATGCTATTAAGGCATTTTTAAATACTAGATTATCATTTATCGTATGAAGAACGACGTGTTTTTGTTAATTCTTCAGAGCTTTGAAATAACAACGCGTAAGTTATAATAAGAAAATCATCAACAACGCAACGCAAGATGGCGTGTGCCAGAGAGATTTCTGGGCGTGGAATGTCATGTGACATAGGCGAACGGGTGGTTTTTGTAAAATCAATGGGCGGTGTCAAATCTCGGTTATTTTTTGCGAATATCTCTGAAGCGATACGAAATATGAAAAAAAAAAAAAAAAAAAAAAAAAAAAAAAAAAAAAAAAACAGAACAAAGTTGTAGAGAATTTACTGTTCTACAAATTCTGTTATTCAATTATCGCGTCAGATAAACGGTTCGTTTGCAATTACAATTATATTACAAACGGCTTTTTTTTTTGTATTACTACCGTATTTTTTGACCGAAAAATTTCTTCAAAAATGTTCAAATGTTTGTACAGCTTATGGGACTTAACTACGGGGTCATCCGTCCCTAAACTTACAAACTGCTTATGAACTAGCTAATCCTAAGGACGGCATAAATATTCATGCTCGAGGAGGGATTCTAACTCCCGACGGTAGTGGCCGTGCAGACCGTGACTGGAGCGCCTCAGTACCCTAGGCCACCGCGGCCGGTTCCGAAAAATTTGAAAAGGGAGGTTCTGGTCTTTGTGGGCGTACAATTATGTCTGTAAAAATTGGTGCTGATCGGTTAAATGGTTCGCTTAAAAAGTGGGAACACGACACGGACAGTCAGACAGACAGAGAGATATCCCAAAATTGCCGATATTGTTGCAAATATCTCTAAAACGATACGAGATACTGAAAAAAGCATAGTTGTAGAGGAATTTCTCATCTAAAGGTAAAGCAGTCAAAAATCCGAAGATTGGTTTGAACACCACAGTGCTTTACTAGGCATGGTCCTGTTTGGAGGTGGTATGCCGTTGCCTTCCTCCGATCATCGAGCTGACTTACCCAGCCAGTTGTAGGACCACCTACAGTTTGGTGCTACTAGGTATTTTTGACATGAGCAATACTGCCAGAGGTGAAAGAAGAGGAAAGTGACAGATACAAATCCTAGGACCTCGCGGGGATCGAACCCGCGACCTTTGGATTTGTAGTCTGGCACTCTACCACTGTGCAACCGAGGCGCCAGTTTTCTTGTCAGGTAAATGGTTAAGCCGTTATTTTCATTTAAATTTGGAGCTGTCAAATTACGATCGCAAAGGCGCACTGAGTAAGGAGGATATAAAAAGCAGAATGGCAATGGGTAGAAGAGTATTCTTGAAAAAAAGAAATTTGCGAAGAGGATAGAGGCTTTTGAAATGTGGTGCTTCAGAGGAATGCTGAAGATTAGGTGGGTGGATCGCGTAAGTAATGAGGAGGTACTGAACAGAATTCGGGAGAAAAGGAATTTCTGGCATACCTTGACTAAAAGAAGGGATCGATTGGTAGGACACATTCTTAGACATCGAGGAATTGTGAATTTAGCGTTGGAGGGAAGTGTGTGGGGTAAAAACCGCAGAGGAAGACCAAGAGACGCGTATAGTAAGCAGATTCAAGTGGATGTGGGTTGCCGTTCTTATGAGGAGATGAAAAGGCTTGCTCAGGATAGGGTATTGTGGAGAGCTGTATCGAACCATTCTCCGGACTGAAGAACATAATAAGAACAAGAACCGTAGTTTTTGTGCGAAAATTTTTAAAAAGGAAGGTTTTGGTCTCTGGCGGCCTATAATTATGTGTGTGAAATTTGGTGCTGATCGGTCGAACGGTTCGTCTTAAAAAGTGGGAATACGTTACGGAGAGACAGACAGACAGACATAGCAAAATCGCCGATATTTTTGGAAATAACTTTGAAACGATAGGAAATATAAATAAACATAAGATAGGAAGGTTGTAGAGAATTTTTTGCTCAACAAATTCGGTTACTTAAGATTCGTGTCAGATGAATGGTTAAGCCGTTATTTTCATTTAAGTTTAGAGCTGTCAAAAGACGATCCAAAGGCCGACTTTCAGTGTTACTACCGTAACTTAAAGTGGGCCGGAGTAGCCGAGCGGTGTGAAGCGCCTCGCTGCGGAGCGCGCGGTTGCTCGCGGTGGAGGTTCGAGTCCTACCTGGGGCATGTGTGTGTGCGTTTGTCCTTAGGTTAGTTTACGTAGGTTTAAGTAGTTTGTAAGCTACGGACTGATGACCACGCAGTTTGGTCCGATAGATTTACAGACATTTGAACATTTGAATTTGGCTAAAACACGTGGCGTGACTACGGTGCCCGGACCTGTTCTCTCGCTGGCCAAAGCTCCCACTCTGCGCCGTGCCACAGAATAAGGAGTATACAGAAAGGAAACTCCCGCTGCAGTCTGTCGTCCAAAATTTAGTGCGCATGCGCGGAACGGCCATCTTGAAAAGCAGTAAACGCGTGATCACTCCCTACTCTGTGGCGTGGCAATGCGCCGTCTTTATTTGTTAATTGTGTGTTTTAACTGCCTGAATTGCATAGAAGTAATCAAGTATTTGGTGCAGTGAAAAGAAAGAACTGTGTGTCAGTAGTTGGAGCTGTTCCGTTTTTATTACAAGCAGCAATAAAAGAAAAGGTGGCCGATGGTGTTCAGCACCTAATTGCCGCAATAATTCGAATACAAATAAGGATATAAGTTTCTTCACCTTCCCAAAAGAGGCTGAGCAGTAAGTGAACGTCGCTATATGGGCAGTGAAAGTTAAATGTTATCAGTTTCGAATGAGAGCAATGTGTGGATAATTATTAAAAGTAGCCTTGCTTCTTCTCTTGACGATAACTCTCGCTGTTGCTGCAGCAGTTCAACGGCATCGAAATGTTGAAGTACATTTACTTTTTATAAGTTTAACGTTGTAGGGAATAATATAAAATGAATTACAAACAATAGTGCGTAAGTAGGCAGGTAAAATTTTACTTACGGCATTGGAGGCGTAGCGTGCTAATGTTGGCAGCGAATGCTCTTCGGATGCTCAAACAAATTGATTAAGGGGAATAATTATTTTATGCTGTTCCTGCTCTGTGGTTGACAGATTCCTCTATACGCCCTTCTCCGATCAGTAAATTAATGATACTCCTAAAGCAAACAACTTTTATATATGCCCAGACGTCATTAGTTCTGTGTAATCACGTTGAACTGCTAAGTCTCACTCAATATTTTGTGCGAATTTATTCGTGTCAAATAAAACCTGGCAGTTGTAAAGTCACTTTCTTATTTATAACTAATTTCCCACACATAACTTCGCGTTATTTGGAATTTTTCTAAAGATAAGCACCAAATAAAATGATCATCGACTCCACTGTACATTTTCGTAGTTGTATTAACATTTAAAGCTTGCTTTTTTTTCCGTTGGATTACAATTAGGTGCAAGAAGATGGCGCAAAATAGATGAAAGCCGTTTCCTTTCGTAAAAGTCGGTGAGATTAGCTGCAGTTCGTAAAAAGTCCATTTCCAGCGAAAGTACTAAGTGGCTATAGTTCCGCGTTTACTGCTTTTCAATATGGCGTCGAGCGCAACGCTTGGTAACATACAGATCAAAGGCGCCGCCCCCAGCTTTCCCTTCTGTATGCTCCCTATTCTGTGGCCGTGCTGCACACTGGCGCTAGCTTCCTACAGCGTTCACGGCGCGGGGTGAATGTGCAGCGTGTCTAGCCACGGGGTCCATTGAGGAGAGCCGCCTGGCTGGCTGGCTGCGTGTCTGGAGCTCCGCCAGCTAGCCGCGTCACTGCCGTGGCCGCGACACCCGGCTGTGCTGTAGTGGGCGACACGCAAGGCCGGCGCTCTGGACTCACGCCCAGGACCAGGACCAGGACGCGTCTGCTTCTCTCTGACGGTTGTGTGTGTGTGTGTGTGTGTGTGTGTGTGTGTGTGTGTGTGTACCTAAATGCAGGCGTACCGACAGCCCACAATAAACTGTGCAACAGCTGCTCACTCACTTCTGCAGTTTCTTCTACCATCACACTTGTCACACACAGTCCTTTAACTGTCCAGTCACTAGTTGATCATTCCGGGGCAGTAATAGAAGAAATCAAACAGAAAGCTGAAGTTCTAAATTTAACCTTTAAGAAATCTTTCACGCAGGAGGACCGCACAAATGTACCATCATTTGATCAACGTACTAATTCCGAAATGGGGACATAGCAATAGGTATTTCCGGTGTAGAGAAGCAGCTGACAGAGATAAATACGAAAAACTCTGCTGGTCCGGATGGAATACCACTTCGGTATTAGATAAGAGTATTCTGCGGCATTGGCCCCCTACTTAGCTTGCATTTATCGCGAATCTTTAATTCAGCGCAAAGTTCCCAGTGATTAGAAAAAAGCGCAGGTGACTCCCGTGTATAAGAAAAGAAACAGAACTGATCCATACAATTACAGGCCAATATCGTTGACATCAGTTTCATGTAGAATTTTAGAGCATATTCTCAGTTCGAATATAGTAAATTTCCTTGAAACGGAAAAGCTTCTTTCCATGAATCAGCACGGGTTTAGAAAACATCGTTCATGTGAAACTCAGCTTGCCTTTTTCTCACATGACATCTTGCGAGCCATGGATGAAGGGCAACAGGCGGATTGTGTTTTTCTCGACTTCAAAAAGGCGTTCGACGCGGTGCCACACTGCAGACTGCTAACGAAGATACGAGATGATGGAATAGGTTCACAGATTTATGACTGGCTGGAAGACTTCCTAAGTAATAGAACGCAGTACGTTGTTCTCGACGGCGAGTGTTCATCAGAGACGAGTGTATCGTCAGGCGTGCCCCAGGGGAGTGTGATAGGACCAATATTATTTTCTATCTATATAAATGATCTGATGGACAGAGTAAGTTGTAATTTGCGGCTGTTTGCTGATGATGCTGTGGTGTATGGGAGGGTGTCGCCTGTAACTGACTGTAATAGCATACAGGTTGACTTAGACAAAATTTCTAGTTGGTGCGAAGAATGGCAGCTAGCTCTCAATGTAGAAAAATGTAAGGTGATGCGCATGAGTAGAAAAAACAATCCCATAATGTTCAAATACAACATTAGTAACGAGCTTCTTGAAGATGTCGCGTCGTTCAAATATCTAGGCGTAACATTGCAGAGCGATATGAAATGGAACGAACATGTAAGGACAGTTGTGAGTAAGGCGGACAGCCGACTTCGGTTTATTGGGAGAATTTTGGGAAGATGTACTTCACCTGTAAAGGAGACCGCGTATAAAACGCTTGTACGACCACGTCTTGAGTATTGCTCAAGTGTTTGGGACCCGCAGCAGATCAGTTTAAACGAAGACATAGAAGCAGTTCAGAGACGAGCAGCTAGATTTATTACCGGTAGGTTGGACCAATGCGCGAGTGTCACGGAAATGCTCCGGCAACTCAATTGGGAATCGCTGGAGAAAAGACGGCGTTATTTTCGTGAATTTCTGTTAATTTAGAGGGCCGGAACTTGAAGCTGAGTGTAGTACCATCTTGCTGCCGCCTACTTACATTTCGCGTAAAGATCACAAAGAGAAGATAAGAGAAATTACGGCTCGTACGGAGGCATATAGGCATTCTTTTTTCCCTCGTTCTATTTGCGAGTAGAACAGGAAAGGACATGTCTAGGAGTGGTACAGTGTACCCTCCGCCACGCATCTTACGGTGAATTGCGGAGTATGTATGTAGATGTAGACATATTTAACGAACACTATCTCAAAATACCTCGTCGTCCATGCATTTATTCGTACTAGTATTGCCTGTGGTCGAAAATCGACCAATTGTATTTACAATGGTCTCTGGGGGTAAAATTTTACGTTTCATGTCGGCGGCCTCGCGAGATTATGTTGGCAACATCAACAACACGATAGAAAATCTTTGCCCATTTGTTCGAACCACATAGAATGACTCGATTAGTGTATTGTACAGACCATGAAGTAAACAAATAATGCTGTTTCTGCTTTATGGTTGACAGATTCTCGTATGTACCCTCCTCCGCTCAGTAAAAATAATCACCCTCGTATAGCGCAGATTCCATGAGAAAACATCAGCGTTATCAAGCGATTCGCTAAAATGAAGACTCACAGGATTCTCACTTATTCAGCATCTGTTGTCGACATCATCATAGGAGGCCGCTGGGATATTTGGTAAAATTTAACCGGCACTGGGAGGTATGAAACGGTATCTTTTACGTGTTAAGGAACATGCCTGACATAATAACAACAAATAAAAACGGAAGTATATACTTCTCATGCCATTTTCGAATTATATAACTTTCATTAGCCTAATATTTGAAATGGAACTACAATTTCCGTGTTCGTATTTTTATACAACGCCAAGAAATATGTTATTTCGATACTGCGATATTCATAATTCCAGAGCTGACAACTTGTCGACTTTCATTGGCCTTCTTGTACTAATAAATTAGTAATCTGTACCACAATTTTCGTGTTAGCGTATTTATATTATGATCTTCCGTTAGTGCATCTCCTCTCCCTTCCTCTCTCCGTTCCTCTAAATGTTCAAATTTAAATGGTTCGCATATCGATTCTTTTAATCAAATTGTGTCGTTATGGTATATGGCCCCAAATTTGCAACTGTATAGGGATTTCCTGTCAGAGGACACAGTTCGTAGTAATCGATGGTAAGGCATCGACTAAAACGAAGGTGCTATCGGGTAGTGTTATTGTTCCTCTGCTGTTCCTTATTTACATAAACGATTTGGGAGAAAATCTGAGCAGCTCTCTTAGGTTGTTTGCAGATGATGACGTCATTTACCGTCTAGTAAAATCATCTGAAGATCAAAACCCAACTGCAGAACGAAGTAAATAAGATGTCGTCCACATGAGCACGAAAAAAATCCGTTAAACTTTGTTTACAAGATAAATCAATCATAACTGAACGCCATAAACTATACAAAATACCTAGTAATTACTATTACTTCAGACTTAAATTGGAAAGAACACGTAGATAGTGTCGTGGGAAAGGCGAACCAGAGACTACGTTTTATTGGCAGAACACTTGAAAGATGCAACAGAACTAAAAAAGAAACTGATACAATACGCTTGTCCGTCCTTTTATGGAGTATTGCAGCCCAGTGTGGGATCCTTATCAGGTGGGTTTGACGGAGGACATCGAAAGAGTCCAAAGAAGAGCAGCTCGTTTAGTATTGTCGCGATACAGGGGAGACAGCGTTACGGAAATGATACAGGATCTGGGATGGGAATCATTACAACGACGACGAATGCGAAAATATATTGTTAACTGCCACTTACATAGGTAGAAATGATCATCAGAATAAAATCTGAGCTCGAACAGAGAGATTCAGGTGTTCTTTCTTCCTGCGCGCTTTTCGAGAATGGAATGGAAGATAAATAGTATAACGGTGGTTCGATGAACCCTCTGCCAGGCACTTCAATATGATTAGCAGAGTATCCCATGTAGATGTTTGTAAATCCAATTGCTTGGTTATTATTCCGTAGTTTATAAACTACTTAAACTAACCTAAACTAATTTAAGTACAACACACGCCCGATGGAGGACTCGAATCCCCGACGCGAACGGCCGCGCACACCGCAGCACGGCGCCTCAGTGCGCACGGCTATTCCGCCGCTGTCATAAATCCGTCGTCTCTATCTCGCAAGGAGAGGGTCTGCCATGTGGCTCACCGATTTCGATCATATTTTGCATGGCCGTCCTATACTGAATTTAAAGACAGAATTATATTTCGGCTTTTTGCTAGACACGCAGCAGTTTTTCAAGAAAAAGAGTCGAGGTTAAAATTGGTAATAGAAAAACGCGTTTTCGATGCTATACATCGAAAGATCGTCTGAAAATGATCGTTTACCAGATCACTATGAGAGTTGACACTTGCTCATACGTTTTCAGAGACAAAGTTGGGTATTGCTATAATGCATTTCACCCTACTGGCTGTGAGAACGCTATCAAACAGATGGCCAGCAGTTGGAATTATGTAATAATATACTTCGGAAGTTTTTATTTTATTTCATTTACTTCTTGTTTTTATTGTTTCTTCACTGTGTATCATAAATGAAACAGCTGTAAACAGATAATATACTTAATATTATTCACCCTTCCCGCAACTGTGCTTCAAAATTAGGAAAGAAAAGGCATTACAAATATGATGTTATCAATTACATCTCTCATGAAATTGCCGTGATGGAGGTTCGATCCTGGATCCACGCTTTAACAGACAAGCCCTGGACCTCTGGATCGGCATCAGCGCTCGGAAAGACGCTCATGTTTACGGGTACCCAAGCTACAGGAGGAAAATAAATAAATAAATAAAATATTTGAACGTCATTAATTTTTCGCCCTATATACAAGGTGTCCCATTTATCTTGAAATATTCTAAAACGAAAGCTTATGATTTTAAGACAAACTTAGGTGTTTTTAAGTGTACATTCTTCATTATTTCATCAGCAATCTATAGCATCACAAATGGCGTAAACAACTGTGTGGATTGCATCGCAATACGTCAATTACATCCACAGACATAGCGAAGCGAAGTTGCCACTTGATACTCAAGCGAGAATCCCATGCTGCTCAGGACGTGCGCTAGCCGCGCGTTTCGCGTATTTCAAGTGACAACTTCGCGTTAGAGATAGATTCTGAAGGAATTAGATTATGTAATGAGACAATAAAAGTAGTAGATGAATTTTGTTATTTGGGTAGCAAGATTAGTTCTGATGGCGGCAGTAAAGAAGATATAAAATGGAGAATGGTATGGGAAGAAAAGCGTTTCTAAAGAAGCGAAACTTGTTAACATCCAATATTAATTTAAATGTTAGGAAGTCCTTTCTGAAAGCATTTGTCTGGAGTGTAGCATTGTATGGGAGTGAAACGTGGACGATAAGGACTTCAGATAAAAAGATGGTAGAAGCTTTTGAAATGTGGTGCTACAAACGAATGATGAAAATTAGATGGGTAGATCACCTAACTAATAAGGAGGTGCTTAACAGAATAGGGGAGAAAAGGAGTTTCTGGCATATCCTGACTAAGAGAAGGGATAGATTGGTTAGACACTTTCTGAGACATCAAGGAATTGTCAACTTAGCATTAGAAGGGAGCGTGTGGGGTAAAAAGTCGTAGAGGGAGACCGAAGGAGGAATATAGTAAGCAGATTCAAAAGGATGAAAGTTGCCGAACTTATTCTCAGATGAAGAGACCTGCACAGGACAGGGTAGCGTGGAGAGCTGCATCAAACCAGTCTGCGGACTGAAGACCACAACAACACAGAGAAAGATCCTGAAAATAGTTCGAAGAACCCTCTCTGAGGCACTTAAGGTGAATAGCTGAGTATTCCTTCAGATGTATTTGTGGTACTGGAGCATGAACTTACGCTTCGTGCGCAAAGCAAAGTGCACAGGTCTAAAAGCGCGTTCTGATGAACACCGGTACGCAAAAGCCCACGAACAGCATTGTTCGCAGAGTAACGATGCCCGACAGAGGTAAACGTTGCAGCAGAGCTTATTGTGTCCGCCAAACAGCGACCGAGGCGTATGATTAACTTAGGAAGTTTGAGCGGCGGTTAATGGCCGACCTGTGTGATGGCGTCTGTACTGTTGAGAGATTGGAGCTGTAGCGCTATCGCCCATTGTGACGCGTGTGTGCTAAACAATGGCGGAAAGTCAACGAGAGCAGTGCGGAGGCGGCAACAGCTGAAAGACAACACAGGTTCATCGTGACTTAACGGTTGACACACATTGTGCACGAGTTACAGTGTCGTCTATCGGCAAATGTGCAGACTACGCATTTCGCTACCTGTTAGCGAACAAGTCGTAATCACCGGACTGACTAATACTACGGATGCTGCTTCTCTAACGACAGCGACGTACCATTCAACCTCTACCTTTAGTATTATCTTCATGCATTATATTTGTGAGTGTATGACACCTAAGATTGCATTTAATCAAAGATCCTTTCAGAGCGTGTTTACAACATACATAACAATGAACTACAAGTATTAGTAAAACAATAAATATTATCTAATATATAAGCAGAGTGTCCGTATGTTTGTACGTGTTGCATACAAATCTACAGTTTTGTTCCAATCTTTATGAAATTTTGTACACGTAAACTTCAATCCATGAGGACGGTCGACTTAAGTGTAAGAATCACATACGATATACAGTTCACGAGATATGTCGTCATAAACAGTAACATGCGCGAAAAACTGCTGCATTTTGCGACAATACTGCTCATTTTCTCCTAAACCACTGGACCGATTTCAACCAAATTTGGTACACACATTCCTTACCGTGGGGTAACAATTGCTACAGGGGTAATAATTACATGCAACACATGGTTCATAAGATATGACGTCATAAACAATAACAATCGCAAAAAACTGCCACATAATGCGGCGAGACCATAAAAATTTAGTATATGAGAATGACAGTACTTAGCGACTTACAACAAACTTTAAACATAATTTCAAACCTCTATTAAACTTTTTGCGGCTGACAACCATAGTAAAATGATGAAAGGAAAAAATTTTCTCAATTACTACTTTTCCACTATATATGCAGTAAAATTATGGCATTCGGTATGACGTTACAACTTATAATTTGTACACTACAAATTGTAGCCGCAGTGAATTTTACAGACGGTATACTCGCATATAGTTGAGTGTACCTTCTAAGTTGTATCACAGTGCGACACGTACTTTATGAGATATGAGCACATAAACAATAACGCTCGTGGAAAACCGCTCCTTCCCGCATCTATTACTTCTTTACTTTTAACTGTATTTTGCAGACATACAGCCCTTATACAAATGGCAGGAATAAATAAATACCCGAGCAACGCCGAATTTTAAGCTAGTTAATAATAAAACTGTAAATGTAGGTCTGTCGTTATAGACTTTAATCTACTGGATGAATTTTCGTGCGGTTCTTACATGAAATGTGAGCAACGTTTCGGTCAACATTCTTGGAAGGAAGGAAGCTTAGGTTTTAACGTCCCGTCGACAGCGTGGTCATTAGTTACGGAGCGTACGTTCGGATTTTTGGGGAAGGATTAAGGGAGGAAATTCGGCCGTGCCCTTTGAAAGGAACCATCCCGGCATTTGCCTGGAGTGATTTAGGGAAATCACGGAAAACTTAACTCTGCATGGCCGGAGGTGGATTTGAACCACCGTCAACATTCTTGATTTCATCAAAATCTGATCACGGAGCAGCAACAAAACTTTTATCCATTATGGATCAGGAACACTGCGACTGTGGTGAAATAAGGTATCTTGAATAACAGCAACCGGTCGCCTTTTATGTAACATGTTTTTATTACATTTCTCCCATTACCGGTTTCGATATGTCTAGCATATCATCATTAGATGGTGAACGGTTTTTTTTTTTTTTTTTTTTTTTTTTTAAATATATTGCAGGTGGTGTGTGGAGGAATTTGTACATCTGTTATGATTACAAAACAAAACAAGTTGTTTTGGCGCTAATTGATGTGGTATACCGTTTCCTGCTTCCGACCTTTGATCTGACGTGAGACTGCCCGCGGGCTTAGGCGGCCGTGCGGGCACGGGGCGCGAGCTGCTTTTGTTACCTTCTTCGCGAACGCCACCGAAGACTGCCGGTAATACACGATCGACAACTGAAGGTTAAGTTGCAGTCGCTTCAAATTGCATTGTTGTTGTTTATAGTACGACGTTACAATGAGTGGGACACAAGTATAGAGACATTTTAGATTAATTGGAGAATCATTGCCTTTTATTGAGTCTGGGGATCCACAGCTTATTGTATTTATTTTAGGTGTGGCTGAATGATGATTGCATTTTTCTCGCATTAATTTATTTGCTTTTAATTGCACTTTCCTGAATTATTTGATCGAAGCATTCAAACCAATTAGGTTAATACTTGCTGTATAGATCATATATACAACATTTCGTACTGATGTGGAATGTGTCAGTGTAGTAAATTGACAGTATTTTAAGGATTTTTAATTTTCAATTTTTAAATTTTATTTTTATTTATTTATTTATTTATTTCTATTTTTAAGTTTTATCTAAAAATTCATCTAAAGTTTAGGAGTTGCCATTCAGAAATTCCTTTAATTTCTTTTTAAATAGCAGTTGGCTATCTGTCAGACTTTTGATGCTACTTGGTAACTGGCCGAAGACTTTTGTGGCAGCATAATTCACCCCTTTCTGTGCCAAAGATAGATTTAATCCTAAATGGTGAATATCAACCTTCACCCGCTCGGTCAGTCGTGTTGTGTAACGCACGCTTTCCGTGACGAGGTTGGAGTACCGACACGGCGGATTAACGGAGCCTGGATGTGGTTTTTAGGCGATTTTCCACATTCCCCTAAGTAAATACCGGGCTGGTCCCCCAAATCACGCCTCTGTTACACGATTCTCAAACATTTCATGACACTTTCACACGCATAACACTATACACAGACATTTGGGGTAAAAGTTTCCTCGGGGGGGGGGGGGGGGCTGGGCTGGCGGCAGGAAGGGCATGCGACTACCCCGTCAATATTAACATACGCCAAATCCCAATAAACAAAGCCGACCCTGCATGTGCGGGAAAAGGGCTGAAGAGAAAGAAATACAGTAAGTGAATATCAACCTTTCTTTTAGTGTTGTAGTTATGCAGACTGCTATTACTTTTGAATTTCTTATGTGTATATACTGAAGACCCTATATCTTTAAATAAATGTCTGCACGATGATCTCGAGTGGGCCGCAGCAATTATTCTGATTACACGCTTTTGTGCAATGAATATTTTACTCAATGACGAATTGCCTCAGAATATGATCCCATAGAAAAGCAGGGAATGAAAACAGGCATAGTAAGCTAAATTACTGAGAAGTCATATCCCAATGACCCTTTTAGCGTTAAGTATCTGAACTCCAACGTTTCGGCAGACCTTCAATGTGTTTCTTCCAATTCAAACCAGACAGCAGATATCAGAGTTGAAGGGCATGAAAGGGATGCAGAGGTTGGGAAGGGTGTAAGACAGGGTTGTGGCCTTTCCCCAATGTTATTCAATTTGTACAATGAACAAGCTATAAAGGAAAGCAAGGAGAAATTTGCAGAAGGAATTAAAGTTGAAGGCGAAGAAATAAAAACCTTGTCATTTGCTGATGACATTGTAATTCTGTCAGAGACAGCAAAGGACCTGAAGGAGCAATTGAATGGAATGAACAGTGTGTTGAAAGGAGCATATAAGACGAACGTTAACAAGAGCTAAACAGACGTAATGGAATGCAGTCTTAGAAAATCAGGCGATGGTGAAGGAATTAACGACTGAATAATGGTGGTAAATGAGTTTTGTTACTTGGGCAGTAAAATAACAAATGATGGTCGCAGTACAGAGGATATAAAATGCAGAATGGCAATGGGAAGGCGTTTTTGAAAAAGAGAAATTTGGAAACATCGTATATTAATTTAAGCATAAGGAAGTCCTTTCTGAAGGCATTTGTATGGAGTGTTGCCTTGTATGGAAGTGAAACATGCACGATAAACACTGTGGACAGAAGACGAGAGGCTTTCGAAATGTGGTTCTACAGAAGAATGCTGAAGATTAGGTGTGTGGATCTCGTAACGCCGCGGTGGAGTAGCCGAGCGGTCTAAAGCACCTCGCTGCGGAGCGCGCGGTTGCTCGCCGTGGAGGTTCGAGTCCTCCCTGGGGCATGGGTGTGTGTGTGTGTGTGTGTGTGTGTGTGTGTGTGTGTGTTGTCCTTAGGTTAGTTTACCTAGGTTGAAGTAGTTTGTAAGCTACGGACTGATGACCACGCAGTTTGGTCCGATAGATTTATAAACAAACATACATTTGATCGCGCAACTAATGAAGAGGTACTGAACAGAATTGGGGAGAAAAGGAATTTTTGACATGTGTTTACTAAAAGAAGGGATCGATTGGTAGGACATATTCTTAGACATCAAGGAATTGTGAACTTGGTGTTGGAGGGAAGTGTCTGGGGTAAAAATCGCAGAGGAGACCAAGAAATGGATACAGTAAGCCACTATGGTAATGTCAATGAGTAGAGCAATGACAACAAATACTTAATTTAAAATTTTGAATTTTTGTTACGACGTGTTAAGCTATTAGCTAATTTATGCTAACGCATGATGATGTAAAAAATTTATAAACAGCTATGGCCAATATGTCGTTTTGCAACAGTAAGCGGATTCAAATAAAAGTAGGTTGCCGTTCTTATGAGGAGATGAAAAAGCTTGCTCAGGATAGGGTATTGTGGAGAGCTGCAACAGACCAGTCCCCGGACTGAAGACCATAACAACAACTACCTTAGCTACAGATTTATTTTTACTAATATGTAAAGCTACTCCACAGTGATGACTGCTTTTCGTAAGATTAATATCTAACAGGATTATTGTGGACATCACGGCTGTGTACGAATAAATATTTTTTCCTGAAAGAGAAAAAAAGCTGGCGTTATTTAGTGAACACGGGTGACGTTTGGGCTCGCTGTGGCGGCCGAGAAGTGGCTGAGTGTATTGCCGTGTCGCGCCATGAGGTCAGCCTCTCCACTGGACTCCACAGGGGGCCGCGGCCATGTTGGCCACCGCCGTAGTCGCAGGCAGTTGAGGGCTACTCACACACAGACCAGAGAGAGCTGTGTGTGGCTGCAGTAGGCAACGAGCGCAAGTAGCGACCGAGCAAACACAGCCAGGAACTAAATTAAAGACGCCGAACATCGCCTTCCCTTATTATTGCCCTGTGTATCAGCATCTTGGCTTGTGAAATAAAGCTTTAAACCAAATGACAATCAATAGAAACTATTCACCTTTGGTTTCCATGGGCCAAATTACTTCTAAAGCTGTTGTTGTTGTTGTTGATTATGATGATGATGATGATGATGATGATGATGATGTTTCTGTTGCTGAGTCGGCAGATTGTTCTGCTGCAGTTCTCCACGCTACCCTGTCCTGTGCAAGTCTCTTCATCTGAGAATACGTTCGGCAACCTACATCCTTTTGAATCTGCTTACTATATTCGTCCCTCGGTCTCACTCTACGATTTTTACCCCCACACTCTTCCTTCTAATGCTAAGTTGACAATTCCTTGATGTCTAAGAATATGTCCAAACTAATCTATACCTTCTCTTAGTCAGATTATGCCAGAAACTCCTTTTCTCTCCAATTCGGTTAAACACCTCATTAGTTACGTGATCTACCCATCTCATTTTCATCATTCTTCTGTAGCACTACATTTCAAAAGCTACCATCTTTTTGTCGGAACTCCTTATCGTCCACGTTTCACTCCCATACAATGCTACACTCCAGACAAATGCTTTCAGAAAGGACTTCCTAACATTTAAATTAATATTGGATGTTAACAAGTTTCGCTTCTTTAGAAACGCTTTTCTTCCCATTTCCATTCTGCATTGTATATCTTCTTTACTTCGGCCATCAGAAATTATCTTGCTACCCAAAAATCAAAATTCATCTACTACTTTTATTGTCTCATTACCTAATCCGATTCCAACAGCATCGCCTGATTTTCTGACATAAAATTCCATTACCTTCGTTTTATTCTTATTAGCTACATACTGGAAAACAGTGCAATGGAATGGATAAGGCAAAGGGGCTCTATTTACTTGCTTATAAATATTGTCTGACGAGATACATGTATCTCAGGTTAAACATGAATGCTGATGTTCTGTTATCTCTTCGACATGCAAGTCGCGCAACTGGCTTCCAGTAAAAAGACTGCACTAGGCAGCCGAACAATCGCACTCGGCATCTCCCGGCCAAAAATGCCAGATGACCATTTCCTTTCTGTTATCTCTTGAGTACACAAATTTCATGAACATATGATTCGAAATTTGCTTTGCTATTAAAAAAATTTCCAGTCCTTACAGTACAGCAATCAGTGAGAACAAATATTCATTTAGTAAAAAACCGTCTTGACTGAAAATTGTTTTATTCCTTATTTAATGACGCGTTTCGCCCTTTAGTAGGGCATCTTCAGATTACCTGCGTGACAGAATTTACAACCGAGCGAGGTGGCACAGTGGTAAGAGACTGGACTCGCATTCGGAAGGAGGTTGGTTCAAATCCACCTCCGGCCATGCAGAGTTCGGTTTTCCGTGATTTCCCTGAATCACTTCAAGCAAATGCCGGGATGGGTTCTTTCAAAGGGCACGGCCGATACCCTTCCACATCCTTACCCAAACCTCCGATCGTGAGCTCCGTCTCTAATGCCCAAGCTGTCGACGGGGCGTAAAACCCGAAGCTTCCTTCCTTACACAGAATTTACACAAAATTGCAAGGCGTAATTACATAACGGGCATAATGGGACATGGACTTATTTATTGTTTAGAAGACAGTAAAAATGATAAAGCTTACAATGCGCTCTCCGTGAGGTGACACCGTAAGT
Source organism: Locusta migratoria (assembly GCA_026315105.1). Lineage (NCBI taxonomy): Eukaryota > Metazoa > Arthropoda > Insecta > Orthoptera > Acrididae > Locusta > Locusta migratoria. Next base: position 980,406,163 of record CM048744.1, on the reverse strand, counting down.
TGTTTTGCGGTGTTTCTGTGTTTTTGAATTTTGGATTTTCTTGTAGCCCTACAAATAATCGGATAACAACAAATTACAGTTGGAACATACTCGGTAAAGATGTGAGAAACATGAAACCGATATCTTGTGTCATCAGAGACCAGCGCTTCTATTAAGGTAATCTTAAATATCGGTTTTACGCTTCTCACATCTTTACTGAGTATGTTCCAACTATAATTCGTTGTTATCCGATCATTTGTAGGGCTACAAGGAAATCCAAAATTCAAAAACATAAACACCGCAATAACAATATACGGTGTCACACCACAGAGAGCGCATTGTAAGCTTTGTTTACCATTTTTACCGTCTTCTAAACACAAAATAAGCCCATCTCCCATTATCCCCGCCTTGTAATTTTGTGTAAACTCTGTCACGCAGGTAACCTGAAGATGTCCTGCTAAAGGGCGAAACGCGTCATTAAATCTTATAATATATAAAGCAGAGTGTCCGTATATTTGTAGATGTTGCATACAAATCTACAGTTTTGTTCCAATATTTATGAAATTTTGTAAGTGTAAGAATCACATACGATATATAGTTCACGAGATATGATGTTATACACAATGAAATGTGTCTAAAACTGCTGCATTTAGCAACAATGCTGTTCAATTTCTCCTAAACCCCTGGACCGATGTCAACAAAATTTGGTACACACATTCCTTACGTGAGATAAGAATTGCCGTACGAGTACGAGCCACATACGACACATGGTTCAGGAGATATAACGTCGTAAACAATAGGAATCGCAGGAAACTGACACATAATGCGGCGAGACTATGTAAATACGCTATATGAGAATAAAAGTATTTAGCGACTTGCAACAAACTTTAAATATAATTTCAAACCTTTATTAAACTTTTTCTCGCTGACACCCATAGAAAAATGATGAAAGGAAAAAAGTTTCTCGCTTACTACTTTTCCGCTGTTTATGGAGGAAACTACGGCATTCGGTATGACGTTACAATTTGTAATTTGTACACTACAAATTGTAGCCGCAGGAAATTTTAGAAACAGTATACACGCATATACTTGAGTGTACCTTCTAAATTGTATAACAGTACGAGACGTAGTTCACGAGATATGAGCACATAAACAGTAACGTTCATGGAAATCCGCCCCATCACGCACTAAGTTTTAATCTCTACTAATTGTATTCCCAAGACATTTTACAGACATACAGCCCTTATACAAATGAATATATACCTGAAAAATGGCAGGAATAAATAAATAAATACCCAGGCAACGCCGGGTTTTCAGCTAGTAAGGAATAAAACAATTTGCAATCAAGACGGTTTTTTACTAAAGGAAAATTTATCGTTGACGGTTCCTCAATTCCAAAACCAAACTACGACTTTTTGTATCATGTATGGTAACTCAGAGTCACTTTCATTGGGCTACGCGAATTGACGTGACGAAGCGTGTATATACTCCCTGACGAGAAGGTGTCGTGATGCGACCGTGACGAGACGTCAGTGTGGTTGGCCTTAAAAAAGGAATGTTCAAATGTTTGTATAGTCTATGGGACTTAACTACGGGGTCATCAGTCCCTAAACTTACAAACCACTTATGAACTACCTTATACTAATGACGGCACAAATATCCATGCCCGAGGTGGGATACGAACACCCGACCGTAGTGGCCGTGCAGACCGTGGCTGAAGCGCCTCAGTCCCCTCGGCGGTTGGCCTTCATAAGCAGCTTCCTCCGTGACAGTCGACAGTCTAACTCCCGGTTTTCACGTTCATGTTGTGTGTACTATGGCCATGGACTTTGGTCGGAAGTCTGGTTTCATACAGCTCTCCATATTAGCCGTTCTGTTCACCTCTATTCCTGAGTAATTTCTGCAACCTACATCCACTTCAATCTGTAGACAAACTAATCGTGTTCTATTTTCTCTCCTACACTCGCCAACACACTTCGTTTCATTAGCAAATCAACTATTTCTTGTCTTAGAATGTGTCTTTTAACCAAGTTGTGCTATAAATTTCCATTCCGTCCCTTTCGATTCAATTTCATTAAATTTTGATATTAACAATCTTCACCGTTTAAATAGCGTTTTTTTACTACTGCGAGGCGCCATATTATCCTCTGTACTTCACTCATCAGTATTTTAGTTTATCAAATAACAAAACCCGTCTATTATGGTTTTTTAATAAGTAAGTAAGTCCCTCAACAGCACACAATTCGGTTTCGGTACATTACATTCCTTTTACTTTTGTAGATGTTCATCACTTTTCCAGTCACAAGCCACTGTTCTGAGAAGAACTTCACCGTCTCTAACAGACCAAAGGTAGTCAAGGTCCACGTATCCACCCGTCACTACTGAATCCACTATTAAGAAGATGACAACCGTCAACACTGAAATGAAGTGCAGTTCCAATTCGTCACAATAATAAAGGCAGTCAATGTTGCAATTCAGATAGAGCGTTGTTCAAGAGAGCATTTACCTTTGGTGAGATTAGATTAGATTAATACTTGTTCCATAGATCATATATACGACATTTCGTAATGATATGGAACGTGTCAGTCTAGTAAATGTTGTCTACACTCGAGAATCAATATTTTAAGGATTATTATTACATTTATTGTTGTTATTTATTCATTTATTTTTAATTTTTTTTATTTTAAGTTTGATCTAAAAATTCATTTCCGTCTAGAAGGAGTTGCCATTGAGAAATTCCTTTAATTTCTTTTTAAATACTAGTTGGCTATCTGTCAGACTTTTGATGCTACTTGGTAAGTGACCAAAGACTTTTGTGGCAGCATAATTCACCCCTTTCTGAGCCAAAGTTAGATTTAACCTTGAATAGTGAATATCATCCTTTCTCCTAGTGTTGTAGCTATGCACACTGCTATTACTTTTGAATTGGGTCGGATTGTTAATAACAAATTTCATGAGTGAAAATATATGTATTGTGAAGCTACAGTGAGTATCCCTAGATCCCTAAATAAATGTCTGCAGGATGCTCTTGGGTGGGCTCCAGCAATTATTCTGATTACACGCTTTTGTGCAATGAATACTTTTTTACTCAATGTTGAATTGCCCCAGAATATGATCCCATATGAAAGCAGTGAATGATAATAGGCGTAGTAAGCTAATTTACTGAGATGTATATCACAAAATTTTGCAATGACTCCGATAGCATAAGTAGCTGAACTCAATCGTTTCAGGAGATCTTCGACATGTTTCTTCCAATTCAGTCCCTCGTCACTGCAAACACCTAAAAAATTTGAATATTCTACCTTAGCTACAGATTTATCATCAAAGTCTAAATTTATTAATGGTGTCATGCCATTTACTGTATGAAACTGTATATACTGGGTTTTATCAAAGTTTAATGAGAGTACATTTGTGAAATGAAACAATGTACAGAAAGTTCACCTAAGAATTACTTTTTTGTCGAGACGTAACTAGTATGTCATTATCAGCATTTCAGTTGCTGGAGACAATTTTTCCACATTAACGTTATTATGAGGAGTTACAGAAGGTACTGATGGAAACAAATAATTCCGGACTCTCACGTCTGCGACAATACTTCTGCCTGTGTGTGAGGAATCGTGTCTTGACAGCTTGGCCGTAAATTTTCGTTACAGGCTGCATACTGCCACCATATTCACTATTACTACTACAAAAATACCCAAGGATTTATACCAGTCAAACAAGCGTATGTGTACGTGTGCCTGTGTGTCCTGCCCAACCGCCATCAGTGGTATGTCGCTTGTTTCACATCCGGAATTAAATTCGTGACAAGCACACACGTTATGTTTTTGCCGACCAGTGACATGACCCGCTTACATGTGTAGCGAGCGTCAACACAAAATACTGTTTCCTGCAACAGTGCACCGCTGGTTTGATGTCGCTACAGCGCGACGACAATAATGTTCTGAATTTATAGTTGCTGAAAGTGGGCGCACGAGTAAACATTGCTCTCGCTTATCAGGGGTGAAAAAAAGTAAATATGCAACTCTCCTCCTCCCCCTCCCCCTACCCGCGAGCCAGTGAAATTTCCTTCATCACGCTGTTGTGTAAATTTTAATTAGAAGGTCGTAGGGATTTACTGTCTGACCGACGAAAAAATTTTAACTTTGGGGTGCGCCAGCACTGTTTCAGAGCTACTGTGTCAGCAGTCGTTCAGTTAATGGATTAATGTTAAATTCTGAATACTGAATGCATAAATTAAATGATATACTAGAAAATGAAATAAAACGATAAACTGAAAGAGGAAAAGAATATTTTCTGCATTAAGAGTATTTGACATATTTGTCTTACGGAATAAAATTTGATAACGTAACCTTTAATACTTTTAGCAATGGCGCATAGTTTTATTTTATAGTAAATTAAAAACAGGCATTCAAAAGGGGAAATTTTTTTTTTTTGGTAGTAACTTGCTTAATTGGTTTATTTCTTCAAAAGAATTTTTCAAAGAAAAGATTAATCGTCCTCTCGTAATTCACAGATGTACTTTGTTGTAATTTGCTATATTAATTTTGTCATTGACGAAAGGGAAGTTCTGTTATGTACAATTTAAAGCCACCCCCATGAACCACAGACATTGCCGAGGTGGGGTGGCTTGCGTGCCTCAACGATGCAGATAGCCGTACGGTAGGTGCAACCACAGCGGAGGGGTATCTGTGGAGAGGCCAGACAAACGTGTGGTTCCTGAAGAGGGGCAGCAGCCTTTTCAGTAGTTACAGGGGCAACAGTCTGGATGATTGACTGAGCTGGCCTTGTAACATCAGCTAATGTGGCTTTGCCACACGGTTACTGCGAACGGCTGAAAGCAAGGGGAAACTACAGCCGTTACCTTTCCCGAGGACATGCAGCTCTACTGTATGAAAATATGATGATGGCATCCTCTCGGGTAAAATATTCCGGAGGTAAAATAGTCCCCCATTCGGATCTCCGGGCGGGGACTACTCAGGAGGATGTTATCATCAGGAAAGACAATACTGGCATTCTACGGATCGGAGCGTGGAATGTTAGATCCCTTAATCGGGTAGGAAAATTAGAAAATTTAAAAAGGGAAATGGATAGGTTGAAGTTAGATATAGTGGGTATTAGTGCAGTTCGGTGGCAGGATGAACAGGATTTCTGGTCAGGTGAGTACAGGATTATAAATACAAAATCAGTTGGGGGTATCACAGGAGTAGGACTGATAATGAATAAGAAAATAGGAATGCGGGTAAACTACTATGACCAGCACAGTGATCGCATTATCATTGTCAAGATAGATACGAAGCCAACACCGACAACAGTAGTACAGGTTTATATGCCAACTAGCTCTGCCGATGATGAGGATATAGAAGAAATATATGAGGAGCTAAAGGAAATTATTCAGACAGTTAAGGGAAAGGAAAACTTAATTGTGATGGGAGACTGGAATTCGGTAGTAGGAAAAGGAAGAGAAGGAAAAATAGTAGGTGAATATGGACTGGGCAGAAGGAATGAAAGAGGAAGTCGCCTGGTAGAATTTTGCACGGAACATAATTTAATCATAACAAACACGTGGTTTAAGAATCGCAAAAGAAGGTTGTATACGTGGAAGAGACCAGGAGACACTGGAAGGTATCAGATAGATTTTATAATGGTAAAACATAGATTCCGGAATCAGGTTATTAACTGCAAGACATACCCAGGGGCAGATATAGACTCTGACCATAACTTGTTAGTCATGAACTGTAGGCTGAAACTGAAAAAACTGCAGAAAGGTAGGAAAATAAGGAGATGGGACCTAGATAAATTGAAGGAAAGTGAAGTTCTGGTGAATTTCAGAGGGAGATTTAGGCAACAATTGACAGAAACAGGGGGAAATAAAACAGTAGAAGAGGAATGGGTAGCATTGAGAGATGAAATAGTGAAGGCAGCAGAGGACAAAATAGGTAGAAAGGCAAGACCTGCAAAAAATCCTTGGATAACACAGGAAATACTAAATTTAATTGATGAAAGGAGAAAATATAAAAATGCAGTAAATGAAACAGGCAAAATGGAGTACAGACGACTAAGAAATGAGATTGATAGGAAGTGCAAAATGGCTAAGCAGGAGTGGCTAGAAGCCAAATGCAAATCTGTAGAAGAATGTATAAGAAGGGGAAAAGTAGATACCGCCTACAGGAAAATCAGAGAGACATTTGGGGACAAGAAAAGCAATTCTACAAATATCAAGAACTCAGATGGGAAACCAGTTCTCAGCAAAGAAGGGAAGGCTGAAAGGTGGAAAGAGTACATAGAGCAGCTCTACAAAGGAAATGAACTGAGAGACGATGTTGTAGGAAGGGAAGAGGAAGTAGATCAAGATGAAATAGGAGATATTATACTGAGAGATGAATTTGACAGAGCCCTGAAAAACCTAGGTCGGAACAAGGCCCCAGGAGTAGATGACATACCCTCAGAGCTACTAAAGTCTCTGGGAGAGCCAGCCATGACAAAACTATTTGAACTGGTGTGTAGGATGTATGAGACAGGCGAAATACCCTCAGACTTTAAGAAAAATGTAATAATCCCCATTCCAAAGAAATCAGGTGCAGACAGGTGTGAAAATTACAGAACCATCAGTTTGATAAGTCATGGTTGCAAAATTTTAACACGAATTATCTACAGGAGAATGGAAAAGCTGGTAGAAGCTGACCTAGGGGAAGATCAGTTTGGATTCAGGAGGAACGTAGGAACACGGGAGGCAATACTCACTTTACGGCTTATCCTAGAAGATAGATTAAGGAAAGGCAAATCTACATTTTTAGCCTTTGTAGATTTGGAGAAAGCGTTTGACAATGTTGACTGGACTACACTCTTTCAAATTCTGAAGTCAGCAGGGGTAAAATACAGGGAAAGGAGAGTTATCTACAACTTGTACAAAAGCCAGACCGCAGTTATTAGACTTGAAGGGCATGAAAGGGAAGCATCAGTTGGGAAGGGAGTAAGACAGGGTTGTAGCCTTTCTCCGATGTTATTCAATTTGTACATTGAGCAGGCGATGAAGGAAAGCAAGGAAAATTTTGGAATAGGGATTATAGTTCAGGGGGAAGAAATAAAAACATTGCGTTTTGCTGATGACATTGTAATTCTGTCAGAGACAGCGAACGACCTGGAAGAGCAGTTGAATGGAATGGACAGTGTGTTGAAGAGAGCGTACAAAATGTACATTAACAAGAGCAAAACAAAAATAATGGAATGCGGTCTTAGAAAATCAGGCGATGGTGAAGGAATTAGATTAGGTAACGAAACAATGAAGGTGGTAGATGAGTTTAGTTACTTGGGTAGTAAAATAACATGCGATGGTCGCAGTACAGAGGATATAAAATGCAGAATGGCAATGGGAAGAAAAGCATTTTTGAAAAAGAGAAATTTGCTAACATCGAATATTAATTTAAGTGTAAGGAAGTCTTTTCTGAAGACATTTGTGTGGAGTGTTGCCTTGTACGGGAGTGAAACATGGACGATAAGCAGTGCGGACAGGAAGAGAATAGAGGCTTTTGAAATGTGGTGCTACAGAAGAATGCTGAAGATTAGGTGGGTAGATCACATTACTAATGAAGAGGTACTGAACAGAATTGGCGAGAAAAGGAGTTTTTGGCATACCCTGACTAAAAGAAGGGATCGCTTGGTAGGACACATTCTTAGACATCGAGGAATCGTAAATTTAGCATTGGAGGGAAGTGTGTGGGGTAAAAATCGCAGAGGGAGGCCAAGAGACGCGTATAGTAAGCAGATTCAAATAGATGTGGGTTGTCGTTCTTATGAGGAGATGAAAAGGCTTGCTCAGGATAGAGTAGGGTGGAGAGCTGCATCAAACCAGTCTCCGGACTGAAGACCATAACAACAACAACAATTTAAAGGTAATGTTAATTTGATCCTCACTTATCAGAAGAAAAAATAAATTATAGTTGGTAAATTGGTGTAAGACCTAAAGACTAAATTGCTCAGGTCATCGGTCTTTTAACATACACACTACTTTAACTATTTTACCCTAAGGAACACACACACACACACACACACACACACACACACACACACACACACACACACACACACACACACACGAGACCGAGGGAGGACTAGAGCCTCCAACGGAAGCGGCCGCGCAATTCGTGAGCTATCGCCTTAGACCACGCGGTCATTCCCGCTCAGCTGTTACAGTTAGTAATCACACACAGTTAAGCATAGTCACTTCACATACCCTCTCACTCCAGTTTTTAACATTAGAAGTACCGGATTTTTCTGTGCCCCTTTTAGTACCATGTGAGTCGTTTTTGACCCACACTGGGAAACTATCATTTGTTTTGGGTTACTACATGTTTACATTACATTCAAGAAGACTAATGCACAAGAAAAATATTTGTCCTCTAAAATGAATAGTACACTGTCGAAAGTAAATTTTCAGATATAAATGTTATTTTCATTTGTCATAATAAATTCTACAGTCTTCCATCAAAAATCATTCAAACAAGTAAGCAAAACAATTTTATAATGTTTATCTTTATATAAAGATAAAAACAGAGTTAAATCATGCAATTTATGCGACTAGTCATAGTATTTTTACCTATACTGACATTTAAGGCAAGTGCCGAGTATTTGAAAGAGAATCTAAAATGCTTAATGCTTTCTTGCTTATTGTAATCAAGGGACAAAAAGAACAAACAATTTCAATCTTTAATTTTCTGGGAGGAAAGCTGAAAGATGCTGTCTACAATGACATACCAACCACATCATATGATATGCAACGATTTATTACTACAGCCTGCTCGGACATATCCGCTGAAAATCAGATCAACTACGTAGTTATCAATCAATATGTTTAATTTTGTAAGCATCTTATGGATGACACTACTAAGTTATGTCACATTTCATTGTAACTTGTGTACAATTCATAATTGCAAAAATTTTAAGACTCTTCTGATGATGGATAATATCCGAAACCGGTAAAGTTCTGAAAACAATCAACAGCTGATGGTTGACTATGCATTTTTTAAAATATATTACGTCTGTTAACTCACATCTAAGTAAAAATTTAATTAAATCGGTCCAGATACCCCGATTTCAACCAAGATTTCTTGTGGTTTCCCTTGGTTGTAAGGCGTATGCCGGAACTGGTAAGCCCCTCCCACCCCCACCCCTTTGCCCCACCATCGGCTTGTCTGATGATTGGCTGAATAGAACCGCGACTTTTAATGGGCCGGATCTCTAAAAAATAATTTTTTAATTTCAAATATTGTTTGAAAGTGTTTGTATTGTTATCATGGTTCAACAGCACAGTTTAATTTGTCAGTACTTCGCACACGCTTTGGTTGCGATTAATTATAAAAATCTTGCGCCATCACGTAGGCTTAATAGGCAGACATATACATACAGTTAACGAAATTAATAATTACTCAGTTCAACTTTCGATACATATTCAATTACGTGGTTCATTTATTTAATGAATCATTCCTTAAGAGAACTTTCAACTTGTAAATTATATTTTGAATACATTATTATTTTTGCCAATCTGGTTAAAAAAGAGTATTAGTGAATGGACGCCATTCCAACGCAGTGTCATGTAGGTTTCCTTTACTTAATCTATCTTCTAGGATAAGCCGTAAAGTGAGTATTCCCTCCCAGGTTCCTGCTTAACATTAACATAAAAATGCACGTATGAAATTACTTGTCACAATAGCTTCGTTCGAGTGGCGCTGCTGACGGTCAGGAACAGTTTGAGGCGTTCGAGTGGCACTTCTGACTCTTGCTGACGATATCTGACTGGCCAATCTGGTGTTCGAGTGGCGGAGCTGATACTTGGCGACCGAAAGTTTAAGTCAGCGGATTTTCGTCAAACTGTTTTCTGACTGACTCCAAAGCGTTTAACAAGCCTCGGCCAAAAGACAAGCCTGCACATTTACGAAGAGGTTTGTGTTCCAAGTCTTCCATTTTCTCTTGATTGAGGCTGAGTTTGTATATTAGACAGGCATTCTTTCAACTTATGTGGCCTTCTAATACAGTACGTCCCCTTTTTATTACACCCATACATACTATAAATGAAAGGTGTGGAAATTTTCATAACACGAATTTAAAGATGAATGCGTATGTTTTTACAGTTTGGATTGTGATATATTCGCCTGAAAATGAAGTAAAAATAGTCCTACAGAGATTTTCTGTGCCATCTGTAAATGAAGTGATTGACACACAAGAATAATATAGTTCACAACAGGCATTAGCAGTGATAGATTTTTATAACCGACATATGTGCCACTATAGCGTCTCACAATTACTGTTCCGTATTTCTCCTTGTGGTTATATATTATAGAAATCTATTAGTGCCAATGTGGGCATTTCTACACGAAATGTGTAACTTCTGGGAAAATCATGTACGATGATAATTCTTGCACAACACCTGCAAATTTTTGTGTGTTTCATTTTTTAAATTTTATTGTAACTCATAATAATGGGACAAAATGCATATGAAGTTGTATGTTACCAAATATTCCTTTCACACACAACTATCCTAATTTACCTCATTTTTGTATGAGGTTTTGTCAGGTTAAATTTGCTACATTATTTATAAATGGAGAGACATGTTTACGTATATTTTGCGTTTTGTCGAAGTTTATGATCAGAATTTAATCCACAATGTATTTCTAATGGCGGAATGCACACTGTCCGTCGCCGGTCCGCCACCTCACGTCAACGTGAGCTTTCTCAAGAAGAATGTTTTGATGGAACGGTCGTCTGGTAACATCGCGACTCGCAAGTTAACCTAGTTTCGTCACACGAATTTTATACTCGACAGATACACGGTTTGCAGGCAAATGTGTCTTGTTAATCTTTATTATTATACTTTGGTTTAACGGTAAATTGCAAATGTTTCATGACGACTTAAATAGTTTTCTCAATTGAGAAATGCATAACATATCGCCAGTCATAACCTCACTTTCAACATCGGTAGAGAGAAAAGATGCCAACTAGCGCTATGGGTGGCCAATATGCGAAACAGGTGAAATAAGCGTTCGAGTTGGCTTCGGAGTTGGCAACTGTGAAAAAGCGCGCATGCGCAGTGGAGGCCTTCCAAATCGTCAGCAACTGTCAGGAACTATCAGCTTTTGGGCCACTCGAACGAACCTAATGTGTATGAGAACCAACAATTATTTTGTTCGTTTAAGTTACTCAGTGTCTTAATTGAGCTGTTTCCTGTCTAGTATATGTACACCAATTAGTAATCTCTTTGGTAGACATGCATTCTGGGTTTTCCGTCAGGAGAGGGTGAGCTGTTTGAATGACTGCAGCAGCCATATAGTCAGGGCAGACTAACAGGTACACATGTGGCAGGCAACACTAAGCGCTGAAATGTTCATTCCTGTGTCGGCAGTGCGCACAGATTATTCATTTCTAGTTTCTAACTGACAGCGTTGTTGAAATATAACTCATTGCTTTCTCAGTTTTGTATAATTCAAAATATCCAAATGTTTGTAATTGTTATGGGACCAAACTACGTTGGTCATCAGTCCCTAGTCTTACAAACTAATTAAACTAACTTAAAGTAACCTAAGGACATCACATACATGCATGCCCGAAGGAGGATTCGAACCTCCGACGCAGGAAGCTGGGCGATCCGTAACGCGGCGCTCCAGACCGCTCGGCTACTCCCGCGCGACTTATGTATAATAAGCCAATATTTCAGAGCAAGGGAAATTTTACTATTAAACGTATGTCATTTGTAAATGGTTTGTTTAAAAACCAGAAATTATAGCACTCTTGATATGACAAATTGATATACTGTTTTTTTACAAGGTTACTGAAAGTTGAATACTGTTATAACAGAGACAAAACAAATAATAAGCCATGTACGTTAATTAAATGAACGGTATCGATTTTAACTGTGTTTTCGCATTCTTACAATTCATTATATGTGGTGAGAAGATCAACTGGCGGACTTGTGAGACAATAACTGTCAGAACACCGGCGACATAGGGTGGCAGGCATGGAGCACGGTACCAGTTTTAAGACCCTTTTACAGGATCCACTTTCATGCGAAAATCTACTACTCGAAGCGTGTACGGGTTTCCTGCCATCGTGTAAATCAGGAGCCAACCACCATGCGAGTGTGGCGTTTTAAATTTTCGAGTGCGGTGAACACTGCGCATGCGCTGAAGCAGCGCCTGGATTGCCCAACAGAAGACTCGAGCTACTGTTTTGTAAACAACGAAGGCACGTGGTTAGTACGGGATACCATCACTGGCATTTTTACTTCACGTTTTCCATCGAAATTATAAAAAGCATGTTGATTGAGGATTACTTTTCATTTTTTGTAGAAATGGAGTGGACAGAAGGAAGCGTTAAGGCTCTTGTTACCGCTTATGAAGAGGAGAAGAGAAATAAGGAAATTTTAACCGCCTCTAGTATTATTTGTGATCTTTGTGGGTTACGGTGACTAGATACTTACTGAAAACATCATATATTTTCTAGAATGCACGGAAAAAATGCTCAAAGCAGTGAAACTACCAGCTGTTTTCCCGACTCACTATGCCGAAGCAGCGAGCCAGTCAGCTATGCGCGCGCAACCTACTCTGCCTGACGTCACAAGAGAGCGCCGCGGCCTTCTGTCTAGCTGGTGGTACGTATAGCCGACCGCCCGCTCCCTGGTTCACCATCCAACGCCCACGCCAACTTTCAAATTCGCAGCCCGCATTGGCATCGGCATTAGCATTGCCGGCAGCTGCCAGCTCTTTGAAGGCCTTTACGTGCAAAAGACCTAGTTACGCTAAACGCTTCCAGCAGGAATATCGTCAAGTATTTTACGAAAATGAACTGAGAGCGTTTATTGAGAGTAGGCTGACGAATATCGAGGCAGTCAACATACGCGTGGTTCATTGATACTACAGGGGATGGACGAAGAAACATTAACACATCATGTGGACACTATATTTATTTATTGGTAGCCTCATTTCTGTCTTTGTAATCAGCTACAAGTCGTCGAGGATCAGATTCGTAAAGAGTCTTCACACTTTCCAATATAATGTTAACATCCGCTAACGACGTTGCAGGTGTAAGCATGGTCCTCACTTTCTGTCCATTAACTCTCCTTTGATGGTTTAATCACAAGGTACGCCTGAAAAGTTCGGTGAACGATTCCAGCAAAGAGAGGAAACAAGAGTTACAAACAAAATACCTTTACTGTCCTTCAAAGTAATCAAGTAGCCGCCATACACTACAATACACTTGTGACATCGGTTGTACAGCTGTTGGAAACTGTCACAAAACGCTTCTTTTGCAATCGCTCGAAGCACTGAGATCACGTAACCACTGAAACACACACTGTTTACTCACTGTTTCAACAACATACTCTAATATCCTGTGGAACTCCATCACGGTTTTGCCTAATTTAAAGAAAACTTGATGTTAACGCGTTGCTCCCAATTTTGCGTTTCCACCTGTATCGCAGCAGTCAGGCACGACGCGGGCAGCGGTAGACGTTCCGGCTGTTGAAGACTTTTTTTTTTTTTTTTTTTTTCCAACTGCATTGGTAGCTACATAGAAAGCATGTACGGATAAAACGTCCAATAAAACAGGGCCTCAAGTTATTATTGTTATAAAAAAAATCAGTTGTCTCGTTTGGAGTTGCTCATCATGATGACATCTTTGTGATTTTGCTGTGGGCAGCTAGAGCAGACACAGTGACAGTGGTATTTTTTAAAACACTACATTTCTCCACGGATTTATACACGGAGAAAATATTCTGCCTCGAAAGCCATTGTAGGATACAAGCACTCGTGTGCCTCGCGTGTTAGTAGGTGATGGGTTAAATTCCAGAATTATTTAATATGTCCTTCACCTAAAGCTGCAGCCTCTTAAGATTCTCAAAAGGTCATCTAATATATAAAGCAGACAGTCCGCATGTTTGAAGAGTTTTATCCAATACAGCAACTGTCAAGATTATAAATAAATGAAATGCAGCAACCAGTTGCTTGTCGTTATTTATTTTAAACTCAACGACCGGTTTCGGGCGCTTGAGTGCCCTCCTTTTGGTCTCTATACAGACAAACAAGTGCATTTGTATACAATAAGGCTATAGAACGTATAAAAGTCGATTACACGAAATATGCAGCAGTTTAGAACCAAATAGAATGTAATAAAGATAAGTTCATATAATGGAATGAAATTAACACTTACATTTTTGTACTGTTGCTTAATAAATAAACATGCTACTAGTGGAATCAACGCTAAGTGCAAAGATTATGGAATGAGTAACAGTCACCTGGTAACAAAGTATCTATGGATGAGGCTTATAGTAAAGGAGTAACGATAAAAAAGGAAAAGAAGGCTATGGGGAAACAGTAATACTCAAAGTAGTTGAAGAAAAGCATAAAGAGAGGACTAGGTGACTGATAAATCAGTCGATTAGCAGATTAAATTTCAGTAGTCTAGAAGTACAATGATAAGTGGCGCCATAGGCGGAATATTTCATAACTACCAGCTGACACAGTATTAGGATGCTTAGAATGTCACTGTCAGGGCATCTGTCAATATAAAGAATTTGTCATTGTGTCTATGGCTTCAAAATTTAATGGGTATAGATTGATGAAGTGATTATCATACAACGAATAAGTTAAGTATGTGGGTTATAAGTTTTAAGATGTGTGAACTAATGTGCAAAGAAATGTGAATGTATACAGTAATATTAACCTAGTGTTACAATTGGTACATCTAGTCAGGCAACTGAAGAAAGTTGAACAGTCAAATTGCTAGGAATATACCAAAGAGAATAATCGTGTAGAGCAGATCATGGTGCTTTAAGGTACAATAAGAGTAAGTGGTGGCTGGGTTTTATTTTATTTAAACAAGTTACTATCATAATAGTAGTGAGTATTGCATAGTGCAGTTTAACAAGGTGGGGGCATAAAATAACCTATCTTTAATATGAGGCGGGGGGAGGGGGAGGAGGAGGGAATAGTTACTAAAAGTTACAACTGGCATATGTATCCAAATATTTATGGGGTGGGAGGGGTTAGAGTTGTAGAAAGTAGTTGATGACTGAGTGGAGTGGAGATGGGGAATGGGGGGGGGGGGGGGGGAAGGAATAGAGGTAAGGAACCTGCACAAAGAGGAAGAGGAAGTAACCATGGACATTTTGAGGAACCACGGATAGACATTAGTATGTAAGGCCAGGGGTGGGAGTGAGATGTAAGGGGTGGCGGGGGGGGGGGGATAAGTGATGGTATACTACATAAGTACATTGTGCAGTAAAGTAGAACAGAGTAGGGTTACATAAAGAAATGGGATTAGGGCTGCGAAAATAGGAAGCTGGGATAATTTTAATGTAGTTGTACCGCAGAGGAAGAAGGGTATTATGAGAGGTACTTAATGTAGTATGTGGGGGGAGGGGGAATATATTAAGTTTATAAGCAAATAGCAGGTGGCGAGTGTCGTGTGTGTGTGTGTGTGTGTGTGTGTGTGTGTGTGTGTGTGTGTGTGTGTGTGTCCTTGAGGGACGTAGCTACGTTGATCATCAGTCCCTAGGCTTACAAACTACTTACACCAACTTAAACTTATGCTAAGGAAAACACAAACACCCATGACCGAGGGAGGACTCGTACCTCCGACGGCGAAAGGCCGCGCGCGCCGTAATTGGGCGCCTTAGTGCGCACGGCTATTCTGCTGCGGCGTAGTCGCTTCACGAGATATTAGTAGCAGAAAGCAATATATTGCTTGACTAAAAAAAAAAGTTCAAATATTTGTAGAACTTATGGGACTCAACTACGGGGTCATCAGTCCCTAAACCTACAAACTACTTATGAACTAACTAATACAAAGAACGGCACAAATATCCATGCCCGAGGGGGGATTCGTACCCCCGACCGTAGTGGCCGTTCAGAAAGTGACTGGAGCGCCTCAGTCTCCTCGGCCACTGCGGCCGGCAGTTAACACTTTTCCTAATCATCTGTGTAGATCTTGGTTAACAGTTTGTCATCTCCAACTACATCAACATTTCGTTCTCTTACCCACTGCGCGAGGACAGTGATTGTTAACTTAGTGTAATTTAACTTCGTACTACACCAACTCAAAATCTTTCATGGGCGTTATTTCTTATTCTATCGCCCATTGAGACGAAAAATTTTAGAAATTTGAAAGGTTCAAATATCTGCTTCTCGTCGCATATTTGAGCCAAATTGGTGAGACCCAGGGCACGTCTTTTTGTAAGGAAGAACCGATAAGCAACTGTGAGGATCGCACGTAGAAAATGAATGGACATCGTTTACTTCCGGTACAATGGATGTAGAGGAACTGTGTGCTAAACTTAAATGCACTGTAAATAAATGGTTAGAGAAATCTGTATCTGTAAAATCGATTAAGGATGGAAAAGATTCACCGTTGTATAATAATAATAATAATGTTAGAAAGCTACTGACAAAGCAAAGACTGTTGCACTCACGGTTCAAGAAAGGACACGCAAATGATGACAGGCACAAGTTATAGATCGATGCGTGAAGCATACAATAATTATCACAGCCATACCTTACCAAAAGATCCTTCCGAGAACACGAAAAATATTCTGGTCCTATGTAAAATTGATAAGAGGGTCAAAGCCCACTGTCCAGTTACTCGTTGATCATTCCGGAGCAGTAATAGAAGAAACCAAACGGAAAGCTGAAGTTCTAAATATAACCTTTCAGAAATCATTCACGCAGGAGGACAAATGTACCATCATTTGATCAAGGAACCAATTCCGAAATGGAGGACATCATAATAGTTATTTCCGGTGTAGAGAAGCAGCTGAGAGAGCTAAATACGAAAAAGTCTGCTGGTCCGGACGGAATACCAGTTCGGTTTTACAAAGACTATTCTGCTGCATTGGCCCCCTACTTAGCTTGCCTTTATTGCGAATCTTTAATTCAGCGCAAAGTTCCTATTGATTGGAAAAAAATCGCCGGTGACTCCCGTTTATAAGAAAGGAAAGAGAACTGACCCATACAATTACAGGCCAATATCGTCGACATCAGTTTCATGTAGAATTTTAGAGCATATTCTCAGTTCCAATATAGTAAATTTCCTTGAAACGGAAAAGCTTCTTTCCATGAATCAGCACGGGTTTAGGAAACATCGTTCATGTGAAACTCAGCTTGCCCTTTTCTCACATGACATCTTGCGAGCCATGGACGAAGGACAACAGGCGGATTGTGTTTTTCTCGACTTCAAAAAGGCTTTCGACGCGGTGCCACACTGCAGACTGCTAACGAAGATAAGAGCTTATGGAATAGGTTCACAGATTTTTGACTGGCTGGAAGACTTCCTAAGTAACAGAACGCAGTATGTTGTTCTCGACGGCGAGTGTTCATCAGAGACGAGTGTATCGTCAGGCGTGCCCCAGGGGAGTGTGATAGGACCGCTATTATTTTCTATCTATATAAATGATCTGATGGACAGAGTAAGCTGTAATTTGCGGCTGTTTGCTGATGATGTTGTGGTGTATGGGAGGGTGTCGTCTTTAACTGACTGTAATAGCATATAGGCTGCTCATAATTTTCCTAATTTGCAGCTCTTATTTTTGCCGTGTTTCCAGTAAAAAGTTTCGGGCTTGAGGTTCGCCTGATATGCAAAACACTGTTTTATTATATGCCCAAACTAGTTTCAGCACCTCTGTGCCATCATCAGTAGTTTTTTTCAATTTATTTAGTGCTGTGAAAACAAAATACATTGATTTACTATTGTACAATGCGTAAATTAAGGCCCAAAAAGTCGGCAGTCTTATTTTGGTTTTTATCTTATTTTACATTCTGTGGGCATGTGGGACCCTTTCTAGTGGTAGCGTTGTCGTCTGCAACCAAAATTCTCTTTTGAGTATTTTGATGATTTTAAAAGACGCTATTTATAGTGTGAAAACGTACATTTGGTATGTGGGGATATTTCGTTCAGCTGCGTACTGTCTATTACTTACAGTTTCTTTTGGTGTACACTTCCACGTTTTCGTAAATACCACTCATGCAATACACATATTTAGCGGAATCTTTTCTATCACAATCACTTCCCATACAGGATGACTTAGACAAAAATCTAGTTGGTGCGACGAATGGCAACTAGCTCTTAATGTAGAAAAATGTAAGGTGATGCGCATGAGTAGGAAAAACAATCCCATAGTGTTCGAATACAGCATTAGTAGTGAGCTTCTTGATGCTGTCGCGTCGTTCAAATATCTAGGCAGAGCAATGTGAAATGGAACGAACATGTAAGGCGGACAGCCGACTTCGGTTTATTGGGAGAATTTTGGGAAGATGTACTTCATGTGTAAAGGAGACGGCGTATAAAACGCTTGTACGACCAGGTCTTGAGTATTGCTCAAGTGTTTGGAACCAGCAGCAGATCAGTTTAAAGGAAGACATAGAAGCAGTTGAGAGGCGAGCAGCTAGGTTTGTTACTGGTAGGTTCGAACAACGTGTGAGTGTCACGGAAATGCTCGGGGAACTCAATTGGGGATCGCCGGAGGAAAGACGACGTTCTTTTCGTGAATTTCTGTTGAGGAAATTTAGAGGGCCAGAATTTGAAGCCGAGTTGTTGTACGGGCAACATAATGGTAGAAATGAAATAATGTGTTCTCTTTGTGTGGTGACAAAAGACGTCAAATGCGATTGACTGTGTCCAGATTTGTGTGGAAAGAAAAGTATGAAATGTACTAATATCTGAGGCACTGTCTACAAACGATTCTACATCTACATCTACATACATACTCCGCAATTCACCGTAAGGTGCGTGGCGGAGGGTACACTGTACCACTACTAGGCATTTCCTTTCCTATTCCACTCCCAAATTGAACGAGGAAAAAAAGAATGCCTATATGCCTCCGTACGAGCCCTAATTTCTCTTATCTTGTCTTTGTGATCTTTACGCGAAATGTAAGTAGGCGGCAGCAAGATCGTACTACACTCAGCTTCAAATTCCGGCCCTCTAAATTTACTTAACAGAAATTCACGAAAAGAACGTCGTCTTTCTTCCAGCGATCCCCAATAGAGTTGCCGGAGCATTTCCGTGACACTCGCGCATTGGTCGAACCTACCGGTAACAAATCTAGCTGCTCGCCTCTGAACCGCCTCTATGTCTTCCTTCAAACCGATCTGCTGCGGGTCCCAAATACTTGAGCAATACTCAAGACGTGGTCGTACAAGCGTTTTATACGCGGTCTCCTTTACAGGTGAAGTACATCTTCCCAAAATTCTCCCAATAAACCGAAGTCGGCTGCCTGCCTTACTCACAACTGTCCTTACATGCTCGTTCCATTTCATATCGCTCTGCAATGTTACGCCTAGATATTTGAACGACGCGACCGCATCAAGAAGCTCACTACTGATGCTGTATTCGAACATTATAGGATTGTTTTTTTCTACTCATGCGCATCACCTTACATTTTTCTACATTGAGAGCTAGCTGCCATTCTTCGCACCAACTAGAAATTTTGTCTAAGTCAACCTGTATGCTATTACAGTCAGTTACAGACGACACCCTCCCATACACCACAGCATCATCAGCAAACAGCCGCAAATTACAACTTACTCTGTCCATCAGATCATTTATGTAGATAGAAAATAATAGCGGTCCTATCACACTCCCCTGGGGCACGCCTGACCATACACTCGTCTCTGATGAACACTCGCCGTCGAGAACAACGTACTGCGTTCTATTACTTAGGAAGTCTTCCAGCCAGTCACAAATCTGTGAACCTATTCCATAAGCTCGTATCTTCGTTATCAGTCTGCAGTGTGGCACCGTGTCGAACGCCTTTTTGAAGTCGAGAAAAACACAATCCGCCTGTTGCCCTTCGTCCATGGCTCGCAAGATGTCATGTGAGAAAAGGGCAAGCTGAGTTTCACATGAACGATGTTTCCTAAACCCGTGCTGATTCATGGAAAGAAGCTTTTCCGTTTCAAGGAAATTTACTATATTCGAACTGAGAATATGCTCCAAAATTCTACATGAAACCGATGTCAACGATATTGGCCTGTAATTGTATGGGTCAGTTCTCTTTCCTTTCTTATACACGGGAGTCACCTGCGCTTTTTTCCAATCACTAGGAACTTTGCGCTGAATTAGAGATTCGCTGTAAATGCAAGCTAAGTAAAAATGTTCAAATGTTTGTACAGCTTATGGGACTTAACTACGGGGGTCATCAGTCCCTAAACTTACAAACTACTTATGAACTAGTTTAGACTAAAGACGACACAAATATCCATGCCCGAGGGGGGATTCGAACCCCCGACCATAGGTGCCGTGCAGGCCGTGACTGAAGCGCGTCAGTCCCCTCGGCCACCGCGGCCGGCAAACGATTCTCAGCACTGGAAAGGATACTGCCTCGGTGAGAGCAATTGCCCCAGAAAGCGCCTCGGGTGGAACACAGAGGCTACCGGCCATGCTACTTCCAGCGCTCCGCGTATTCAGAAATGGCGACTGCTTAACGACTTCAGTGGTGCTTCCATTCTGCGTCATCTTCAAAATTTCATTTCGACGCGGCCCCGCTTCTGTCCTCGTGGACGTTACGTTTATTATTATTTTCTGGTTTTATTTGCGAGGCTAATGGGCCACTCACAATAAATACAGCCGTAAAACTAAGTCACATAACAGACGTGGGTGAGGACGACGCAGTAAAGGGGATGGCGTCGCCAACAGCGACCTGCGGAGTCGGCAGGGTGATATACGGCGGCCCTGGGGCTCGCGCGCTCAGAGATACAGCCAGACGCTCGCTGAGCTGGGACACTTGGAACGCTGCCGCGCACCGACTGCGGTCAAAGCACTACATATCAGCCAAGGTATCTGAAGCGCAAAAACGAGGCGCGTCCAGAAAGTAAGTTCCGTTTGGTAATAAAATAAAATTGTACACAGATACAGAAGAAATTTTTATTGCTCAAAATTCTACAACTCTTAAACTACTTTTGCACATAACTGCCGAAATTTTGTAGGCACTTGTCATAGCGTGCATCAAGTTTCTGCATGCATCCTTCACATAAGGTTGCTACCTGTGTATTATGACGATACTGCTGACCCCCCTCATCTCAATGTTATCGTACGATACCGTCTGCCTGGTCCTCTCATCTCCATGTCATCCTACGATACCGTCTGCGTCGGATCCGGAATCGTGTGGTTCAATAGTGATAAAAGCTGCGTGTGAAGTTAGTTAAAAACGAAATAGCCAGTCAAGGAATCAGTGTAGGACAGTGTCTCGGTGATACTGTGATTAAAACAAGTGATAGATTTCATTAATTAAAAAGATTTATATATTTTCTTTCCAGACAGTTCTATAAACAATACTTGCGTCATAGTATGTTATTTCAATAGACAGACAGACAGACGGACAGACGAATGGTAAAAACTTTTGTATCCACATAAATACATTAAAATAAATAGCATTGTTTATCTGTCAGGCTCATAAACAAGTTGTGTAGACCAGCCAATTGTCATATTTAACATAATTGCCAAAATTTGAATATCGTAATTCTTTGTATATATTGACTGAAGTGAGATACTGAACCTACTTTCAGAATGGCCGATATATGTGATATTTCAGTATATGTTAGGAACATGTATGATGTACTCGTTAACTAATTAATTTACGTTTAATATTTTGGTTTGTTGTCAAACAAAAAGTAGCGTGATTAAGTCTTAAAATCATATGTGGCTTGTAAAATTATTGTATGTATAATTTTCATTATATACTGTGATTATTTTTATGTACATGAAATGTTTTTCTGTTGTGTTCGGTAATTGTAAATTAGTATATTCAATTGTTATGAACAATGCTTAACGCAATGTCATTATTGTCGATGTTATATATTTGCTTCACCGCCTTGCGTGGGGGAGTTGGACTTTTGTCTTTTGTCGAGTACTTTGGAATCCATGTCAGTCTGTGTTATTGTGATCATTTGTTGTAATGTTTTGGTGGAGAAGTAGTTTGGTTTAAATTAAAGAAGAAGTGAAAAATTATATATATCGAGTATTTATTTCTACCACGACACCCCAGGAGAATAATGTTGCAGCGAGCAGAACCCCCATACATCGTAATCCTGAAAAGCTGAGTATCGGTAGAATAAACTGTAATTACTCAAAAACATAGTAAAACGTTTCAGTATTTACCATGTGGTAACAGCTCTTTATCATCGTTGAAGTGTTGACCACCAAGGACAGATTTCAGGTGTAAGAAGAGATGAAAGTCGCTAGGGGAGAGGTCCGAGCTGTGTGGAGGATGATCAAACAGGTCCCATTGACATTTCCGTAGGAATTGTTTGGTCACATTCGGTGTGTGAGGTCAGGCATAATCGTGAAAAAAAAAATTCTTTTGACAGTAATCCTCCTCTTACACGTAAAATCTGTCCTTGGTGGACAACACTTTAACGATTATGACGAGCTGAAAGAACATGTTACCACATGGTTGAATACACAGGCGGCAACATTCTATGAAAAAGGCACACAAAACCTTGTGCCATACTATGACAATTGGCTACAAAATTTCGGAAGCTAAGTAGAAAAGTAGTTCAACAGTTGTACATTTTTATACAATGAATTATTTTTTCTGTATATGTACCCGTTCGTTTTGTATAACCAAACGGAACTTACTTTCTGGCCACGCCTCGTACTTATTATAGCAAATCGTAGCTTTTACGTAAGTGTGGCTGACACTCAAAAGCCAACTTCACTGTCGGAAATAAAAATTATAGTCGCGATCTACTTTCATAAAGAAATTATGCCAAAGATCGTTTTTTTTTTTTTTTTTTTTTTTTTTTGCCATTTTTATTACACAACCGATTTCGGCAGTCTAGTTGCCATCTTCAGATACCTCTACAAATATACAAGAAGAATGTAGTAACTGCATAAAAAACATTTTACGAAAGTTTACCACACCATCAGTGATCAGTGACACCTGACGCTTCAGATGACCGGGGGTTCACTTCTTTCAGTGCCCCATATTGATAATGGAGCTTTTAAAATCTGCACAATGTCCTACCTCTGCTTATTTGCGTTTGCTTCAAATTTGAGGGGTCGGCTTACCAACAAGCTGCTTTATTTTACACTAGCTGAAAATCCGGCGTTGACCGCGTATTTATTTATTTATTCCTGCAGTTTTTCGGGTATATATTCATTTGTATAAGGGCTGTATGTTGCAAAATCTCCTGGGAATATAATCGGTAGTAAAGAAGTAATAGATTAAAACTTGGTGCGTGATGGGGTAGTTTTCCAAGTACGCCATTGTGTATGTTCTCACATCTCATGAGCTACAAAAAATGTTCAAATGTTTCTAGAGTCTATGGGACTTAACTACGGGGTCATCAGTCCCTAACTTACAAACTACTTATGAACTACTTACAAATGAGGCCGGCACAAATATCCATGCCCGAGGGGGGATTCGAACCGCTGACCGTAGTGGCCGTGCAGACCGTGACTGGAGCGCCTCAGTCCCGTCGGCCACCGCTGCCGGCTCATGAACTACGTTTCGTACTGTGATACAATTTAGAATGTACATTCATCTATTTGTCTATGTAGTATCTGTAATATTTCCTGTCGCTACAATTTGTAGTGTTCAAATTATAAATTGAAACGTCATACCGAGAGCCGTAGTTTTACTCCATAAACAGCGGAAAAGTAGTAAGCGAGAAACTTTTTTCCTTTCATCATTTTTCTATGGTTTCCAGCGAGAAAAAGTTTAATAAAGGTTGTAAATTATGTTTAAAGTTTGGTTGCAAGTCGCTAAATACTGTCATTCTCATACAGTGTATTTCGATAGTCTCGCCGCATTATATGGCATTTTTTTGCGATTTCTATTGGTTATGACGTAATATCTTTTGAACCATGCGCCGTATGTGATTCTTAAGCATGCAGCAATTGTTACCTCACGGTAAGGAATGTGTGTACCCAATTTGGTTGAAATCGGTGCAATGGATTAGTAGAAAATGAGCAGCATTGTCGCAAAATGCAGAAGTTTTTCGCGCATCTCATTGTTTATGACGTCATTTCTCGTGAACTATATATCGTATGTGATTCTTACACTTACGGCGACCGTCCTCATGGATTGAAGCTTACGCGAACAGAATTTGATTGGATTGGAACTGTAGATTTGTATGCAACACGTACAAACATACGGACACTCTGCTTTATATATTAGATTTCTCTTCCCAGCTTAAGCCCATTAATTACTTTCTAACAGATACTGAACGTTCATATTTCTTTGATAATAAACACCAAGATTATATAAATAGCGCATGAACACTAAAACACGTAAGTCACTGATTATACTGTGAAGTGACTGTAACAAAATGAATCCGTTACGATGAAGAGACAACCTGCCTTGGGGTCAAGTGACTTTTAGCAGTACCCCGTCCTAACCTTACGCATGAGTAGTGATGAGGGCCTGGAATATTCCCAGTGGGAAGGAACTTATAAAATGGGAATATTGCCGGGAATATTTCTTTGCCCCGGGAAGATTGCAAAAAATTGGGAAGTTATGAAAATTTTTAGATTTTGATAGTTTTGACAGTTATTAACACTAAAAGAACCGTATAACTAGGTTAACCAAGTAAATTCGTACATTTTAATCACAGATTTATCATTCTCTGTATTAATTTCCTTGCTAATTCCATGCAGAACATCATTTACTTTTAAGTCTGATGGAAAAAAAATACTTTAAAACATTAGCTAGGGCTAGAATTTTTCCGGCAAGTTGAAACCCCACATTTCTCTGAATGAAAGTTAAAATTACAAATATTTCTCTGGAGGTGTACATTTACTACATTTTCACTTGGTTGCACTCCAAGAAATGAAACCGTCTTTCTTCTGAGCGAGTAGCAAAACTGATATTTCTTTCATACAACTGAAAACATATGAATACTCTATGAGAAACAAGGCAGAAAGAAACAAGGCAGAAAGAGAAAGAAACGAGGCAGAAAGAAACGAGGCAGAAAGAAACGAGGCAGAAAGAAACGAGGCAGAAAGAAACGAGGCAGAAAGAAACGAGGCAGAAAGAAACGAGGCAGAAAGAAACGAGGCAGAAAGAAACGAGGCAGAAAGAAACGAGGCAGAAAGAAACGAGGCAGAAAGAAACGAGGCAGAAAGAAACGAGGCAGAAAGAAACGAGGCAGAAAGAAACAAGGCAGAAAGAAACAAGGCAGAAAGAAACAAGGCAGAAAGAAACAAGGCAGAAAGAAACAAGGCAGAAAGAAACAAGACACCTATTAATTTGAGTGATTTCGGTTTTAAAATTATAAATTCCCAAGAAATTTATTTAATTAAATTATATTTCACTTTTTGTGTTTGATTTAACTACGTAATTACTGCCTTAAACCTATTAAATTTTATTGAGTTATCTGGTTAATTATTCATAAATTCCTGGGAGTATAAATGACATTTATTCTCGCAATCGCGGCACATTTGACAAAACATTTAAAGTGTATATCGCAAGTAACAATACAAAAGTCATTGTTATTCCCCTATCTGTTAAAAAGAAGATTGGGAAAAAATATCTTTACAAAGAGTGGAGCTTATGGGACTTAACTACGGGGTCATCAGTCCCTGAACTTACAAACTACTTATGAACTAGCTAATACTAAAGACGGCACAAACATCCATGCCCGAGGGAGGATTGAAATCCCCAACGGGATCGTAGCATGGCGCCTCAATGTGCTTGGCCACTCCGCCACGGCGAATTGATTACAGATCGTCTCGAAGCCACGACCTTCGATGGCGCCTCACGATGCCGCTAACTGCACGGCTATTATTGATCGGTGGAGAGTAGTGATTTCTAGGTGGTGTGAGGAATGACGACTAGCGCTAAATGTAGAAAAATGTAAGGTGATGCAGACGAGTAGGAGAGACAATCCCGTAATATTAAAATACAGCATTAGTAATGTGCTGCTTGACAAAGTCGCGTCAATTATATACCTAGGCGTAGCGCTGCGCAGCGATATGAAATGGAACGAGCGTATAAGAACTGTTGTGGGGAAGGCGGATGGTCGACTTCGGTTTATTGCGAGAATTTTGGGAAGGTGTGATTCCTCTGAAGGAGACCGCGTATAAAACGCGACCTCGTCTAGAGTATTGCTCAAGTGTTTCGGACATCCAACAGATCGGTTTAGAGGGCGACATAAACGCGGGCGGGGAGGTTTGTAGCTGGTAGATTCGATGTATGCGCGAGTGTCACGGAAATGTTCGGGAACTCAGATGGGGGTCACGGAACGATAGGCGACGTTCTTTTCGACCAGCACTGTTGAAGACATTTAGAGGGCCGGAATTTGAGGCGGTCTGCAGAACCATTCTACTGCAGCCGACCTACTTTTCGCGTGAAGACCACAAGGATAAGATCGGAGAGATTAGAGGTCGCACGGATGAATTGATGTATACGTTTTTCCCTCGTTCTATATGTGATTGGAACAGGAAAGCAGGTAGCTGTAGTGAGTACCATCCGCCACGCTGCTTTTGGTCGGCTGCGGAGTGTGGGCTGAAGTGCAGTTTGTGGCGCTTCACGTTTGGACGTTGGCAACGGCGCCGCAGCCAATCAGCAGTCGCGTGCGCGCGCGGCCAATAACAAATAGTTTTCTCTTTATGGTTTGTAAACAAATGTTTAGATCAACATATTGCATTGCGATAAATGTGGGATTTATATTTACGTTCTGTAATGGAGATTGTAGATTGACATTAACAAGAGCAAAACTAGGGTAATGGAGTGCAGTGTAAGAAAATCAGGTGATGCTCAAGGAATTAGATTGGGAAACGAAGCAATAAAGGAGGTAGATGAGTTTTGTTACTTGGGCAGTAAAATAACAAATGATGGTCGCAGTACAGAGGATATAAAATGCAGAATGGCAATGGGTAGAAAAGCGTTCTTGAAAAAGAGAAATTTGTTAACATCGAATATTGATTTAAGCCTAAGGAAGTCCTTTCTGAGGGCAATTGTATGGAGTGTTGCCTTGTATGGGAGTGAGACATGGACGATAAACAGTGCGGACAGGAAGAGGATTGAGGCTTTTGAAATATGGTGCTACAGAAGAATGCTGAAGATTAGGTGGGTGGATCGCGTAACTAATGAGGTACTGAACAGAATTGGGGAGAAAAGGAATTTCTGGCATACCTTGACTAAAAGAAGGGATAGATTGGTAGGACACATTCTTAGACATCAAGGAATTGTGAATTTAGCTTTGGAGGGAAGTGTATGGGGAAAAAATCTCAGGGGAAGACCAAGAGATGGATACAGTAAGCAGATTCAGACAGATGTAGGTTGTCGTTCTTATGTGGAGATGAAGAGGCTTGCTCAGAATAGGGTATTGTGGAGAGCTGCATCAAACCAGTCTCCGGACTGAAGACAACAACAACAACAACAACAACAACAACAACAACAACAACAACAATTTATATTGAGTGTACTGGCTGTACTATGTAGCCAAAATTATTTTCACCAGTGACTTTAGTTGTGGTGATTGCATGACTTTCGCAGCCTTTACGAGCGCAATTACTTATAGTGAGCGGTTCTAGGCGCTACTGCGAGACAAAACGTCTTGTGTAACCTATGTACCTAACCTTAAGGCTGCGCTGGCCTGCTGTTGGTTTTGAAGTTATGAATAGTGTGATGAAAGTGTGTTCGAAACATCCTTTCATTTAAAAAAGTTATCTGTTGCGTGGCCTGGTTTAGTATGTGAGGGCGCGTAGCGCCCGAATCTCCGGTTCAGAACCGGAACTTCGAGATACACGGATTTTTCCAAATTAACCAACATCTGGTTTTTTCTTAGGAAAGTGAACACTAATTTTAATTACTTCATTACTCATGTATTACAATGCATTGGGCCGGCCGCGGTGGCCGAGGTGACTGAGGCGCTCCAGTCACGGTCAGCACGGCCACTACGGTCGGGGGTTCGAATCCCCCCTCGGGCATGGATATTTGTGCCGTCTTTAGTCTTAGCTAGTTCATAAGTAGTTTGTAAGCTTAGGGAGTAATGACCCCGTAGTTAAGTCCCATAAGTTGTACAAACATTTGAACATTTTTGAACAATGCATTGGAAAAAGTGTCAGTCGCATTACTTGACAGAGAAACAATTGAATTTACACTGCAAGTAATTATTAAACCTGAACGGAAAACCATGTGAAGAAAGGGCAAATTCACAACACATGAAACGCGGAATCTGATTGCCCGCCTTCACCTGCGTCATTCGTCCCGCCGTTACCAACGTCTACGCAAGAGCCACAGCTCGCGGACTCATAAACTACACTTTTACCGGAGTGTGTATGTAGATGCACATGGGGCTAGAGGGGGGTGCTTCGTATGCTGCTTTCGAATAAATAAATTCGGTTTACTTTAGCTTCAACTATAGCATTGATTTTCGTTCACCTTTTCAATGGACGGAGTTAGAGAGTCACCAGCACTGATTTCAGGACACGCAGTTCCCCTGCTTCGGCGGTGGACAAGTGGCTGTCGTTATCGTTTCAGCGCTGCCTCTTGTTAGCGGCTAACAGCCGGCTAGATGCCACATTCGCCGCCGCCATCACGTGACGTAACCAGCCTGCGGCCCACAACACTTCCGGAACGTCGTTACGGGCTGAACAGGGGACCGCAGTAACAGCCGACAGCTAATGGCAAAAATAAAGCGTGGGACTCCATCCCATCCCATCTGCCGCCACCCTAATAGGCAATCGGCGCGGCAGCAGAGGCGAGCGGGCGGCCTACCTGCGGCGCCGCAGGGGCCCCGCGCATCGCGCTGTATTGCCAGTAACGGAACGTCATTACACGCCTGATGGACAATTCCAGCGCGTTTGTGGCGTTTTTATACCCTCTTCAATTCTGCAACAGAGTCACGCTGACATCAATTAGTGTGACAAACAATCGTGATGTGTCAGTGCTACATAAAATAGAAAAATGAAGCATATTCTCCACACAACGCGCGCACTCGTGTGTGTGTGTGTGTGTGTGTGTGTGTGTGTGTGTGTGTGTTACATTAAGTCGCTTTTAAGCTTTAGCACTGATAATGAGCTGCGTCTGAGTGGCCGAACGCATTGAGGCGCTATGCTCCGATACGCGAAGCCATTCCCCGTCGGGGATTCGAATCCTCCCTCGGGCATGGCTGTTTGTGATGATTCTCCTGTGAGATTCCTTTATTTCCCCAGGTCGGTTATTTACACAATTGCTTGATGACTGCTTTCAACTCATTAAAGAGCCATTTTCGAATATGTAATATTTAAACAACTACAGTGACTTCCTGATTTCTACAATGAATGTTATAAAAGGCAACTAAACATGCTATACACGAGAAAAAGTTTTCAATTTACAGTAATTGAATACTATTATAAATCTAGATTACAAATGTAAATTAACATATTTGTCGTAGTCATACCTTAATTGTCCAGGCATAATAAAATGTTTAAAAGATGCAACACTGTGGCATGATATATAGATTTATGGTATGGTGCCTCATTTATAACTGTGGAAGACACAAATGAGGCACCATACCATAAATATATCCGATTGAGCACTAGACATATCGATTCTTAACCCTATCCTACTGGCACCTGGTGGCAGATAGGTCACACACAAGCGTTTACAACTGGAGCCATTAGTCTGTCACCGGCATCTGCAGGCATAACACGCTGCCTGGCGATGTGGGGAAGTGAACTGAATGCAAGAATAGAACGTGACACCAAGGCACCTTGGATGGATAAATATGTGCATACCATTTATATCATGCCACAGTGTTGCATCTTTTAAACGTTTTATTATGCCTGAACAATTAAGGTATGAGTATGAGAAATATGTTATTTTACATTTGTAATCTAGATTTATAACAGTAGTCAACACACATTGACAAAATTTACTCGTGTATAGCATGTTTAGTTGCCTTTTATAACATCTATTGTAGATATCAGGAAGTCACTGTAGTTGTTGTTTAAATATTACACATTCGAAAATGGCTCTTTAATGAGTTGAAACTAGTCATAAAGCAATTATGTAAATAAGCGATCTGGGCAAATAAAGAAATCTCTCAGGAGAATCATCACCAATTTTAGATCGCCTCCTAAACCTGAATAATAATGTCACGAAACTATAATGGCTGTTTATATTGCCTTCAGTATAAGTCAGTTCATAAGTAGTTTGTAAGTTTATGGACTGATGACGCAGTTCAGTCCCACGAGCTTAAACATTTGAACATTCAATAAAATTATTTTTCTCCTTTTTACCCTTTAAGGTAACCCTTAAGGTAATAAGACGTACATTATAACGAGGAATGAGCTTCATTTTGAAACATATTATTCGTTTGAACCTGTTTATAGTGAATATGTAGTAATTAACTTCTTATGTGACTTACTTAATTATCGTGATGCACAATGTATGTACGTAACTTAATTGTGAACATTTTCTGTCATTTATTTATCATCTGTATTGTAATTGTTGATGTATATATTATTTTATTTTATTGTACCTTGTATTTTTCTATGTGACTGTGACAACTTGTTATGTTTAATTCGTCAGTGTAAAATATTCCTCCGTGAACAGTTATCGATATGGCTCCTCAGGTCAGAGACTTTTTTTATCGTACAGCAGCGCTCGCCTGTGGGAGAGCAGGCAAGCAGCAGTGTCTGCCGCCCCGTGACGTAGATCAGGCGTTCGTACGCGGTCCGCGGAGTGCTCAAACAATGTAAGTAGTAAAGTTAAAACAAAGTGAAAGTTATAATTTGTTACAAGTGCAACGATGTGAAAGTTTATGTGAAACCAGGGAACATAAGTGAAGCAAGAATTGATCTTGTTGAAACATTTATTCGTTCGTTCTGCTGAGGCAGAAATTCGTTACGTGTTCGGTAACCGTCCCAGACGTCCGAAACGCGGTAGCGTCATCGCGGGGAACTGCTAGCAAGCTGCCAAAGGAGGAGCCACCATCAAAATGATTTCTGTGTGAATTTGTGTGCCATTTGTATGACTGCAGAGTACCACGTCGCTGGACTGATAAATAAGATAAGTTAAATGCTATTGGTTGTAATTTGCTGTGAATGCATGTTTAAGTTTTGGTTAAAATACAAGAACATTAGACAGTACTTTTGCTATCTTATTTGAACAGCTAATTAACCAATTGACAATCCTCAATAATGCACGAATAATATTACTACACAATTATACAATCAAGTGAGTCTCATTAATTGTTAGACTATAAAAATCATTCAGTTGAGACAATTTTGCTAAAATTGATGGTAGAAGATAACAGACTGTTGAATTAATTATTTTTCTATTTCTTTTTGCAGTGAGTTCAACAATAATAGCCACCGTCACATCTATCCTATAAAGAACCAAACTCGTACAATTGCCGTATGCGTAGCATCAATTAAGACTGATTTACTTAAATTTCCTATTTTCTTGAGTGAATTAATTTTTATCAGATACTGACTATAGTAGTTGGACTGCACCCATTTGCCAATCACTTGATGTTAAAAATCCTACTATTCATAATTTTCTAAATTATCAGTACCATTAGCGTACTAATTGAGTTGTACGCATTGCACAGACGGAGTAAGTTAATTTCTGCTATCGGTGTGTGCACAGTCTCTGTAGGAGATTTTGTAAGGAAAGGAAAGTTGAGTGATCTTTTGAAAAGTTTGTCAGATACGGCCGTAGTATTTGTTAATTACACTGATTGTCTTGCTTAATATTCTCAAAATTTAACTACACCACTTGCATTAATCACGAGTTCAACGTAACCAACCACGAAATTAAGGTCAGGTTTGTTATGTTGCTCAAACATCACAACAACAGCCACCATAGTTAATAACACGTAAAACAAAATTTCTTTTTTTTACCTCCATTCACACTTCAATAAAATGAACACCTTTCACCCAATATATCCCTAACAAATATTTTCTTTCCTTACAACCCCACAAAAGATTAATCGCCTTCAGTCCCAGTTGTATCAGTTACAGGGTGTACCATTTATCTTGACAAACCTAAATGACTATTTGTCCAAATGCAAATTACAAAATGTATATAGCAAACGTTATTTAGTCATCGGAAGAATATTGATCGTATGATTGCTTTCTTTGTAGTTTTGGTTTTACGAAGATATGAACAGCGGAAGGAATTTTTAAATTTCACCCTGTATTTTTTATTCGGTAATTCATTTCCTCTCCTGAAGACCTACTCAAAATGTATCTCCGTCTACCATACACTGAAACACAACATTATTAATTACACAACATTGACGCTCCAAGCGCTTAAGCGCTTAGTGCAAGTATCCTGAGTAATGGAACACACACCCCCAGGGGACTCGCGGTTCTTTGGTGAGTACGTGCGTGGCGAGCACGGGGCCCCGAGCTAAGGCAGTCTTCCTTCCTTCTTTACTTCTCGGACTGCATTTCCTTTCCCCTCCCCTCCTTTCCTATCCTCACTCCTTCCCCTCCCCACCGGGGGACTGATAACCTCAGTAGTTTAGTCCCCCTATCCCAACCAAACAACCCAACCCAACAACACATGTACGTGGTGACGTTGACAGAAACAATCACTTGGCCTGCTAGGTCACCTGATTCAAATCCTTTGGATTATTTACTGCTTCCAGTGTTGACTGATGAAGAGATTAATTACAAGCAACCACGATACGTTGCTGAATGTCTTCTGGAGTTGTTGGAATATCGGGCGGAGTCGAACACGCGACCCTTGTAATAAGAATTCGAGTTATCACCGCTGAGCCAAGCACAAAAAGTAGAGACATACGACGAAATTCGGGACTGCAAACATTTAAAAAAGCGATTGCAGTTAACGCATACACGGGGACGTCGTGTACGAAAATCTTAACTTTTTTTTGCAATCTACGAATCACATGTACCGGGATGATATACATCGACGAAACAGGGGAAGCACTTGGTCTCCTATGATACGTTCTGTGCGATGTTCACCGCATCCGCCTCCTTTTGAATACGATCTACGAACACTTGGCTGCCAGATTCCAGTCTTATATTTTAATATGACTTGCTTAGGAAGTAACACTGTCAATAACGGATTCAGTCGCCTCGTTGCAAAACAGTGGCCTGATTTTCTTTGTGTCTATACAGATGGGTCCAAAATTCCACAAGAAGAGTGTACTGGATGTGCCTTTTTCTGCCCTCTGACTCAGATTCGGAGAACCTTCAAACTGCCAACGAATACCTCTATATTTACGGCGGAGACAGTGGCAATTCTGGAAGCACTTAGGTTTGTTTCTACCATTTCCTTCCCGAAAATATTAATTGTGTGTGACTCTCAAAGTGTCCTTCAAATCCTAGAACACCGGAGATGGAACAAAAGAACAAAAACCAACAGCTATATTCTGGATGTGGTTTCGGCATATATTCGCTGTACAAATACGGGACGGACAGTTAATTTGCTGTGGGTGCCTTCTCACGCTGGTATCTGCTATAATGAGGAAGTTGATGCATTGGTTAAACAAGCGGCATCCTTAGGCACTGTCTTGGACCTACAACTACCATACACAGACTATCTGCGGTCAAGGAATACGCAAAAACAACAGTGGCAACAGATGTGGAACGTTTCCCAAGAAACAAAAGGCGCTTCTTACGCTGTGCTGCAACCTCGGATTTCTACGCAGCCGTGGTTTATGAGGACTCACCTGGACCGATCCGCGATTGCTACCATTATTCGTCTTCGCTTCAATCACGCCTCTTATCCACAGCATCTACATCGGATCTACATCAAGATTGGGCGACATGTGAGTGTGATCGTGAAACGGAAGCTGATGTCAACCACATCCTGTTCAGGTGACCCAAATTTGACCGAGAACGTTTGAACTTCCTGCAGACATTGGTGAAGATGGGATACCCTTCCCCATTCAGTTTCTTCTTTTGTTTACAAAAGACATTCGTGTGTATAAAATCATAATTAAGTTTATTAAGCTCACTGTACACAATCTATAAGCATCAAGTGTGTTGGTAATATAAGGTTTTGCTTGTGAATATGTGAAAATGTTCCAAAATTATTTAAATTGTAATGTAATTCAGTTTTACGTTTGTTTCCACTTTCCCATTTTGGCAAAATGTACTTCTGTTTTTTTCTGTTTGTTTAAATATATGTACATTTCCACTGTGTGTTGTAGATGGCCACATTGAGTTAACACTCAGACGGCCAAATAAAAATAAAAATACAAAAAACAAAAAACAGGGGAAGCAATAATTCTGATCGCATCATGCGGACTTCATAAACGCCGCCATTGCAGGGACGAGGTTTTTCTAATGCCTCCAAAGAAAAAGAAACTTGATTGAAATTCTGAAAACAGCTTTCATCGCACAGTCCTGCAGTAAAACACGTGTAACGCAGCATGTCATTGATATTTGCAAAATAATGTGCTCGTTTAAAAAAAAAAAAAAAAAATACAGCCCATGCAGATGTTGCGCAAATACGAGTCTTGGAACACTGCTGTGGAGACACTATGTAATGTTCACTGCCAATGACAGCACACCTGTTGACATGCCTACCTTACCTCCGAGCTAATGACTCGCCCGTCCCACGTCCACGACCTCCGTACAATCGAGAGAAACAGTGACGTGAGCAACAGGTGTAACGTAACAGTGCCACTACATCTACATCTACATACATACTCCGCAATTCACCGTAAGGTGCGAGGCGGAGGGTACACTGTACCACTACTAGGCATTTCCTTTCCTATTCCACTCCCAAATTGAACGGGGAAAAAAAGATTGCTTATATGCCTCCGTACGAGCCCTAATTTCTCTTGTCTTTGTGATCTTTACGCGAAATGTAAGTAGGCGGCAGCAAGATCGTACTACACTCAGCTTCAAATTCCGGCCCTCTAAATTTACTTAACAGAAATTCACGAAAAGAACGTCGTCTTTCTTCCAGCGATCCCCAATTGAGTTGCCGGAGCATTTCCGTGACACTCGCGCATTGGTCGAACCTACCGGTAACAAATATAGCTGCTCGCCTCTGAACCGCCTCTATGTCTTCCTTCAAACCGATCTGCTGCGGGTCCCAAATACTTGAGCAATACTCAAGACGTGGTCGTACAAGCGTTTTATACGCGGTCTCCTTTACAGGTGAAGTACATCTTCCCAAAATTCTCCCAATAAACCGAAGTCTGCTGTCCGCCTTACTCACAACTGTCCTTACATGCTCGTTCCATTTCATATCGCTCTGCAATGTTACGCCTAGATATTTGAACGACGCGACCGCATCAAGACGTTCACTACTGATGCTGTATTCGAACATTATAGGATTGTTTTTTCTACTCATACGCATCACCTTACATTTTTCTACATTGAGAGCTAGCTGCCATTCTTCGCACCAACTAGAAATTTTGTCTAAGTCAACCTGTATGCTATTACAGTCAGTTACAGACGACAACCTTCCATACACCACAGCATCACCAGCAAACAGTCGCAAATTACAACTTACTCTGTCCATCAGATCATTTATATAGATAGAAAATAATAGCGGTCCTATCACACTCCCCTGGGACACGCCTGACGATACACTCGTCTCTGATGAACACTCGCCGTCGAGAACAACGTACTGCATTCTATTACTTAGGAAGTCTTCCAGCCAGTCACAAATCTGTGAACCTATTCCATAAGCTCGTATCTTCGTTAGCAGTCTGCAGTGTGGCACCGTGTCGAACGCCTTTTTGAAGTCGAGAAAAACACAATCCGCCTGTTGTTCTTCGTCCATGGCTCGCAAGACGTCATGTGAGAAAAGGGCAAGCTGAGTTTCACATGAACGATGTTTCCTAAACCCGTGCTGATTCATGCAAAGAAGCTTTTCCGTTTCAAGGAATTTTACTATATTCGAACTGAGAATATGCTCTAAAATTCTACATGAAACTGATGTCAACGATATTGGCCTGTAATTGTATGGGTCAGTTCTCTTTCCTTTCTTATACACGGGAGTCACCTGCGCCTTTTCCCAATCACTAGGAACTTTGCGCTGAATTAAAGACTCGCTATAAATGCAAGCTATATTTTCGAAACACGAACAAAGGAGTTGGATCGACATTGAGTGTGCCAAGGGTCGTACAGCACGACAGTGTCACCGAGGTCTTCAAGAGGCGTGCGGGGAATCGGCATCGCCGAACAGAACAGTGGCACGTTGGGCAAAAGCCTTCAACGAAGGCCGATAAAATGTGGCAGACATGCATCGGGCAGGTCGTCCTAGCGTCTCTGAAGAGGAAGCGCGGACTGCTGCCGCGGTAGTGGACAGTGAGCGACGCCAGGCGATTCGTGAGCTCGCCCAAGAAGCCGGATTAGCGCATGCGGCCAAGGGCGCCGACTCCGTGGCTGCTCCGCGGCTCGTGCACCCCCCAAGAACTTTTTGGCGGTGCTGAACACCCACATAAAACTGAGGTGGCAAATAAAATTGTATAAATCGGTAAAAATGAAAACCTACCTAATGAGTCAAGAGGGAATGCAAAACGTGACCACAGTTAGAGACGATATTTCATACGTGAAAGAAATGATCAGTTTTGTACGCGGGTCCACAAGCGAGTAGTTGAGAGTCAGTGTTTTAGCCACTATGCTAGCTTTATTCATCCTGAAGCACGCCGGTCCTTTTGACCTTTCAGGTGTACCTACTTGTTGTTGTGGTCTTCAGTCCGGAGACTGGTTTGATGCAGCTCTCCACGATAACCTATCCTGAGCAAGCCTCTTCATCTCCACATAAGAACGGCAACCTACATCTGTCTGAATCTGCTTACTGTATCCATCTCTTTGTCTTCCTCTGCGGTTTTTACCCCACACACTTCCCTCTAATGCTAAATTCACAATTCCTTGATGTCTAAGAATGTGTCCCACCAATCTATCCCTTCTTTTAGTCAAGGTATGCCAGAAATTTCTTTTCTCCCCAATTCTGTTCAGTACCTCCTCATTAGTTACGCGATCCACCCACCTAATCTTCAGCATTCTTCTGTAGCACCATATTTCAAAAGCCTCACTCCTCTTCCTGTCCGCACTGTTTATCGTCCATGTCTCACTCCCATACAAGGCAACACTCCATACAAATGCCCTCAGAAAGGACTTCCTTAGGCTTAATTCAATATTCGATGTTAACAAATTTCTCTTTTTCAAAAACGCTTTTCTACCCATTGCCATTCTGCATTTTATATCCTCTGTACTGCGACCATCATTTGTTATTTTACTGCCCAAGTAACAAAACTCATCTACCTCCTTTATTGCTTCGTTTCCCAATCTAATTCCTTTAGCATCACCTGATTTCCTTACACTGCACTCCATTACCCTAGTTTTGCTCTTGTTAATGTTCATTTTATATGCACCTTTCAGCACACTGTCCATTCCGTTCAATTGCTCTTCCAGGTCCTTTGCTGTATCTGACAGAATTACTATGTCGTCGGCAAAACGCAATGTTTTTAATTCTTCCCCCTGAACTTTTATTCCTTCACCAAATTTCTCCTTGCTTTCCTTTATAGCTTGTTCAATGTACAAATTGAATAACATAGGAGAAAGGCTACAACCCTGTCTCACTCCCTTCCCAATACTCAATTGTGTTCTTTCAGGAAATTAGGTTGGAGAATCTGATGCTGATGCTAAGGTTAATCGATTTCCATTTGTCTTTGTCACTTCCCTTATTAAAATTATAGATTCAGTTGAAATTTGTAATGCTTTTCCCTCAGGCTTAAAAACACCTTGGACTATATTCCGTCAGAGATGTCATGAAGTTATCTAGAAGTGATTAAAGTTTCGATGAAGTATACTGCCCTTGCTTGGAACTGACCAAAAAAATTTGATGTCAGACTTCAAAACCTCAAAATATTTCAGATTTCTTTAAACCTTGGTGATTGTGTTCTACCAAACGCTTTTGTCAGAAAGAATAGCTTCGCACAAAAAGTGTTAGATTAGTGTACAGTGAAAAATTATTTCATTGGTCGTGTACAAGTTGTGGGATGTCACTTATATCAATATATTCACTTCGGCCAATTAGATCGCTTTATTGTAGTGTCCTAATGCAGCCATGCTTTCCTTTTCTTCCTTCTATCTTTAAAAGGCCAGAGAACTGCCTATTTACTTTTATCAAGTATTGTTCATTCAAAAATGCATGAACATGATTTTCAGGAGGGTGGGTTTCGAACATTTGTGAACCGTGATATAGAGCGCCCACACTGATTTCAAAACTCGGCGCCTCTGCACGAGACTGTGCTACGCATCCTGAAGGAACGCCTGGGCATGCGAAAAACTGCATCGCTATGGATTCCGCTTGAAATGACGGAAATGCAGAAATGCATGCGTTACGAAGCTGCTCAGAAGCACTTGGACTACTATGGGCGCGAAGAAGAGTGTCTCTTACGCCGTATCGAACACTGGATGAGACATGGACCACATCGTACGAGCCAAAACTGAAACGCCAATCCAACGAATTGGCAGAACCCTAAAACATGCAACAGAACTACTAAAGAGACTGCATACACTACGCTTGTCCGTCCATTTTTGGAATATTGCTGCCCAGTGTGGGATCC
Source organism: Locusta migratoria (assembly GCA_026315105.1). Classification (NCBI taxonomy): domain Eukaryota; kingdom Metazoa; phylum Arthropoda; class Insecta; order Orthoptera; family Acrididae; genus Locusta; species Locusta migratoria. The sequence goes on along the minus strand of CM048744.1, from coordinate 980,367,701 downwards.
TTATCAGGTGGGTTTGACGGAGGACATCGAAAGAGTCCAAAGAAGGGCAGCTCGTTTTGTATTGTCACGATACAGGGCAGACAGCGTTACGGAAATGATTCAGGATCTGCGATGGGAATCATTACAAGAACGGCGCTTATCGCTGCGGCGTGGGCTACTTACGAAACTACAATCGCCAACATTTTCCTATATATTTTTGACTCCAACTTGCACAGGTAGAAGATCATCAAAATAAAATACTAGAAATCAGAGCTCAAACAGAGAGATTCAGGTGTTCTTTCTTCCCGCACGTTATTCGAGAATGGAATGGGACATAAATAGTATAACGGTGGTTCGATGAACCCTCTGCCAGGCACTTAAATGTGATTTGCAGAGTATCCCATGTAGATGTAGATGTAGATCATTATGGGTCGCCGCGAAAGTCGAAAGTGCGTCAGAGCCCCAGTATGGTGAAAGTTATTGGCATTCTTGTGTACGATAGTCATGGTGTTATCGTTCCTGCACAGCAAACCGCCAGTGCAGAGTGTTACAGTTTGTTTTTGGATCATCACCTGCAACCAGCTTTGCGAAAGAACCGACAACACTTCCTGCGCAACCCACCCACCATTTTGCACAACAATGCGCGGGAGAAAACAGCGCAAGCTGTGGCTGCTCTGAGCGATCGATGCGACTGGGAAGTACTGAACCATCCACCATACTCCCCGGACCTAAGTCCTTGTGACTGATTTGACTTGCTGTATGAAGGAACCACTTCGTGGCAGTTACTTCAGAACATGGGATACTCTGCAAATCAAATTTAAGCGTCTGGCAGAGGATTCATCGAACCACCATTATACTATTTATCTCCCACTGCATTCTCGAATAGTGCGCGGAAAGAAAGAATACCTGAAGATTTCCGTTCGAGCTCCGATTTCTCGTATTTTATTGTGATGATCATTTCTACCTATGTACATGGGGATCAACAATATATTTTTGCATTCGGAGGAGAATGTTGGCGATCGTAGTTTCGTAAGTATCCCACGCCGCAGCAATAAACGCCGTTGTTGTAGTTATTCCTTTCCCAGATCCTGTATCATTTCCGCAACGCTGTCTCCCCTGTATCGTGACAATACGAAACGAGCTGCCCTTCTCTGGAGTCTTTCGATGTCCTCCGCCAAACCCACCCGATAAGGATCCCACAGTGTGGGATACTCCAAAAATGGACGGACAAGCGTAGTGTATGCAGTTTCTTTTGTAGTTCTGTTGCATGTTTTAAGGGTTCTGCCTATAAATCGCAGTCTCTGGTTCGCCTTTCCCACGACATTATCTATGTGTTCTTTCCACTTTAAGTTTTCCTTCACTTTTGACTGATTTATCTTGTAAACAAAGTTTAACGTATTTCTTTTCCTACTCATGTGGAGGACTTCACACTTCTCATTATTTAGAGTCAATTGCCAATTTTTACTCCATAGTGATATCTTATTTAGATCGTTCTGCAGTTGGTTTTGATATTCAGATGATTTCACTAGACGGTAAATGACGCCGTCACTTTCCCCTAAATCGTTTATGTAAATAAGGAACAGCAGACGACCAATAACACTACCATGTGGAACGCTCGATATCACCTCTGTTTTAGTCGATACGTCACATCGATTACTACGAACTGTGTCTTCTCTGAAGGAAATCCCCTATCCAATCGCAAATTCGACAGGCAGACAGCTCCATTCGCACCTTCAACAGAACAGGCTTTGCTAACTGTATACCACGCCTTCCAAATCGCTGGCAACGGGTTCTACACAACGCTACTCTGAAGGACAGTAACAGTTGTAAACATATAACGCTTTTGTAGCGGGTGTGAATAAATAGTTGCAACTATTCAAATTACAACCCCAGAATAAATATAAAATAACCTCTGCTCGTATCGTGCGGTCCTCACACATTGTTCAACAGTCCCAGTATCGTTCGATGAGATTTTCATTGTTTCGGAACCCTGAAGAAAAACATTACTCGCCGTCCATTTGCCTCTTTCGAATTGTACGTTTCCACAGTCCCAAACGCCAACATAGTACGGAGCTACATCGACTAAATACATTATCGGTTATGCCTATTTGTTTTGAAATGAACAATATATTTTCGTTTTGTTTGTGTCGTTTTCATTTGAATATTTCCCATTTCATTTAATATATCGAAGCTGTCAGTTGTTTATTTTTAATTTGAGGCAGTATCGTATACCGGAATTCGTTTATCGCAACCTAATTGCTATTTAACGAAGAGGAAAAAAAATAATTATCCTGTTTAATTATTCCTCATTGCGACGGAAGAAGTGGAATAAGTCATATTTTGCTTTTGCTGGCGCAAAGACTGCCTACGCACGGTTTAATTACAAAATTGTCACATTATTATTAACAGTTCGCAGTAATTTATCAGGTAGTTTGCCAGGTTGGAACCGGAATATCTAAAAACGCTCATGGGCTATTCGTCATGTAAAAAGCAAAAATGAAAGACCTTCCAGTGTTCCGAGTATAGCTGTCTCTGAGGTAAAGGAGGCGGTCCCGTAGATTACTCATTACATTTCAATGTAGTTGGTTAACACTTTACAGTAGTATACAAATCCCGGCCCAGAAAATATCGAAAATTATTTGGGTGTTGTTGTTGTTATGGTCTTCAGTCCGGAGATTTTTTGATGCAGGCTCTCCACCCTACTCTATCCCGAGAAAGCCTTTCCATCTCCTCATAAGAACGGCAAACCACATCCACTTGAATCTGCTTACTATACGCGTCTCTTGGTCTCCCTCTGCTATCCCCCCTCCCTGTAAGATTACCGCCCAATAGAAATATTGGTAATTAATAGCATTTGATAATTAAACAGTATGAAGTTCACTGCAAACATTGCCCATGCCAAAGCACTAAATGTTACACCATTTTAATCTTATTAATTATGGTAGCAATGTATGTACAAAGTTGGGTGACAACATTTACAGTTAGGCCATAGGTAGAGATTCTCCACGTTGAGATTTGCTGTGTGCTTGTAGCTGACGGGAGGCCAGCGAGCAGGCCGACGTTGGTGGCTTGTTCCAGCTTAGGATTTTCCAGGTTCGTTTCCGGTGAGGGGAGAGAGGGACAATGGCGAGTGCCAGGCACAGTGCAGTGCACAGCGTGAAATAAAATATTCTAATACTACTGGCATTTGAAGTAATACGATGCAGTTAGGAACCTTTAAGTCCCTCATTACAAAATAGCCTGTTGATAAATAAACAATACATTAGCTGATATAGTCACATCTGGCATAATATATTAACTATTTCTCATTTTATTTTCAATTAATCTTGTGTATTTGATCTTGAAGTATTCAGTTAAATGACTTATCTGTGACATAAGAAATTTCACGATTATGATAAATAGTACAAAGTATGTTCATACCAATATAAAAACCTAAGAAGATAATTTATTTAATGTATAGCGTAATTATTTTGATTTTAAGTAAAGTTTTAGAAATGTATTGGCTGAGCGCTGTACGTTGGCAAATCGGTTAGAACAGCTCACATGGGGAAGTTGATGACGTATGGGAAAAAACCCCGGCAGTTGAGCTTCGCGCGCGCGACGACTCGGAAGCACGTGGGGTAGCTGGCCGGGCGGCATCGCTCTGCATCAGTCGGCATGTGGATCTCGAGGTAGAGGTTATAGATTTGTGTGTAGCAATCGCCACGTGTGGGTGCTCGTCTTAGACTCCACCAAGTTGTATCGAGTGCTACTGTGTGTTTGTGAATATTTAGCCGGTGGAACAAGGTGTGCATCGCATTGAATTAAAGTGACTGTGATTTGTTAATGTAACACGTGTCGTCGCATAGGCATGAACATGAACGGTGTTTGAGACAGCCACATGGTGTGAAAACAATTTGCGACAAATATTCATTTTTGTCTGGGGGCTCATGAGCTATAACTTTATTTGATAAATGTGTCGACGTACAGACGTATCAGCCACAGGGTTCTAATATTGTGAAATAAACAACAAAGTGAACTTTCACGTGTTTTCAAAAATAGTAGTTAGTACACCCTTTTCTCTCATGAATTTGATTTTATTATGAATTTGTTTTGTTAATCATATGCACGGAAGGGAAGCTGCGAACGTGTGATATCATCCCCTAGAAAACGAGTCAAACAGTCGCAATCACAGTTCCAGTGTTTTTGCATTTTTAGGAATTTGGTTCGCAGTTGGTGGTTGTGAGTTTTAAAAATTAATCTTTCCCTATTTTAAACTCTCACCCCGACCTTCACGCTCGCACCCCCCCCCCCCACGCATGCACGCACGCACGCACGCACGCACACACACACACACACACACACACACACACACACACACACACGTCCAGTGCTAAATTCACAATTCCTTGATGTCTAAGATTGTGTCCTACCAAGTGATCCCTTCTTTTAGTCAAGGTATGCTAGAAATTCCTTTTTCCCCCATTCTGTTCAGTACCTCCTCATCAGTCGGGATCCATCGACCTAATCTTCAGCATTCTTCTGTAGCACCACATTTCAAAAGCCTTTATTCTCTTCCTGTCCGCACTGTTTATCGTCCATGTTGGCCCTGACAAGAGCCATTCTGGATTGTCTTGGTAACTGACATAGCTGGGATGGCTACACCACTTCAATGGCTCCCAATATTATGCACCATCGCTGCTCCTGATCTAAGACGGAAGGAAGCCTTAATGAGAAAGTATTATAAGATCTTGTCCACTCTGAGCTTCCTATCCTGCAAGACCTTCCACCACCGGTAAGCCGGCTGAAATCACGTAAACCACCTCTTAAAACAGCTGTGCAACTACATGAGAGTGACTTCTCGCCTAAATCAAACTGGGCAAGAATTTGGGATTCGTTTAATGGAAAAAAACAGCTTCTGGATAGACGATCCCTCTAAGCAGCTCCAAGGAATGGACCTTCCCAGGAGAGAATGGTCTTTGATCAACCGTTTCCGAACTGGTGTTGGTCGCTGTAACTATTGGAAATTCAAATGGGGACAGACAGACGACCAATCATGTGACTGTGGAGCTGACATACAAATGATGACCCACATAATTACTAATTGCCCATTACGATCATTCTCAGGAGGGATGACCGAACTCTATATAGTCAGTCAGGGAGCTCTCAAGTGGTTAAAGAAGTTGTACTTGGCTCTGTGACAGAGATATGTTTTATCTTATTAATTAGACACTGGTATGTCTTACTAGTATTATATGTAGCTGAAATTATACCAGTGTCCATTTTTCACTCCCGTACAAAGTAACTCTCCACACAAATGCCTTCAGAAAAGACTTCCTTATACTTAAATTAATATTTGATGTTAGTCAATTCCTTTTCTTCCCATTGGCATTCTGCATTTTATATCCTGTGTACTGCGACTGTCATATGTTACTTTACTACCCAAGTAAACAGACTCATCTACTACCATTTGCATGTTATGGTTGTACAAATGTGTACCAGGAAGTAGTGAACATACTAATCTTCGGCTTACTTCAGAAATGAACTTCTGAACTGAAACTTTTTTGGTGGATATATACGAATGATAAACGACGTTTTAATTAATCATATGTCTAGATGCACTTGTTCGAATGTTAAACGAATTTGTCAACATCCACAAAATGCACCGAGGTTGACCTGGCTGTAGCACAGCGTAGAGTTTGCACAAGAAGTCCTGGCTCCTGCTTTCTCGACTTGGGCACTGGGAGAATCCATCCCCTTGTTCGTAAGGAGCGGCCTCCTCAGTAGCGTGTTGGCTACTGGTTGCACTTGGCAACCTAACAGGGGACGAAGCGCACAGCCCAGCAGACGGCCGATTCTCCGAAACAAAGAAGTGGACTCCCCCTGCGCACAACTCGAGAATGCGTTTCTGCGCAGGGGCGACGACGCCTTGCGACTAGCTATGCCCTAGTTGAGAAAGGGCGTTGCATTGACGGAGGTTCAAAAATGTTCAAATGATTGTTAAGCTTAAGGGGCTTAACTAAGGGGTCACCAGTCCCTAAACTTACAAACTACTTATCAACTACCTTATACTGAAGACAGAACCGACATCTATGCCCAAGGTGGGGGGGGGGGGGGATTCTCATCTCCGACTGGCAACGGCCTCGCGCATCGGAGCATACCGCCTCAATGCGCTCGGCCACTCCGCCGCGGCGACGGAGTTGTCTTTTGACCCGCTTTAGGTTACGGTAGTAACACTAAAAGTGGGCCTTTGCGACCGTTTTTTTGACAGCTCGAAATTTAAATAAAAATAACGGCTTAACCCTTCACCTGACACGAAAATTGAATAACCCAATTTGTAGAGGAGAAAATTCTCTACAACTTTGCTCTCTTATGTTTTTTCCATATCTCGTATCGTTTATGAGATATTTGCAAAAATAACGGCGATTTTGGGATGTATACCTGTCTGTCCCCAACGTATTCCCCGTTTTTAAGACAAAGCGTTCAACCGATCAACACCAAATTTTACAGACATAATTGTAGGCCGCCAGAGACCAGAACCTCTTTTTCAAATTTTTGGGCCAAAAAAAACTGCAGTAATTAAAAAAAAAGGCCGTTTGTAATGTAATTTTAATTGCATATAAACTGTTCATCTGACGCTAAAATTGAATAACCGAATTAGTAGAGAAGAAGATTCTCTACAGCTTTCTTCCCTTATGTTTTTTTCGTATCTCGTATCCTTTGAGAGATACCAGCCGTTCGCAGATGTCACGTGATATTCCTCGCCCAGAACTCTCTCTGGCATAGGCCATCTTGCGTTGCGTATTTGATTATTTTCTTATTTTAACTTACACGTTGTCATTTCAAAGCAATAGCGAACTGAAGAATTAACACACACACGTCGTTCTTCGTACGATAAATGATAGACTAGTGTCTACAAATGCCATCAAATGCCATATTAGCATCAGCTAACGACGGTCATGAATAGTATGATATTAAAGACCGCAACTTCGAAGTGTTGGCTGTAGCGTAGTGGGCACTGCCTTGAACTGTGACGCTGAAGGTCAGTGGTTCAAAACCCGTCACCACCTAAAACTTTTTTTCCTGAAAGGGTTTCACACACTTATTAATTTTTTATTGTTTATATTATTATTTTGGTCCAAAATGTTTCCAAAATCTTATAAAACTACAAATCTAAAGTGGGCCGTAATACACGTCAGTGCGATTTTTTACTTCGGCGACATGTGAAAATTTTCAGCCGCGATTATGATCGCTCGATGACAGTTAACGGAGTGATAGTTGGAACTGGAAGTGTTCGACATCTAAAGTGAATAACTTTAATATTCCGACACTAAAAGATATTTTTAGTTTGCTGCGTTATAACTGTATTCTGAAGAAACAAAAATATACTATAACCAAATATTATATGACGGTACATGTCTTGTAAATAACAGTATGAACGTTGTTTACATAACGTAAAACAGTTGTTAAAGAATGCGATTAAACTAAAGCACTCTTCGAGGGACACGTTACTTTAATATCCGGTCAGATGGCAGTGTCGCACTTGTCACCGTTCACGCCGGGGTGAGTAGGCCTGCTTCTAGTCAGAAGGCAGGGGTGTGTTTACAAGCGCGGTCCACTGTCCAGACGCAAAGCTAATACCAGATTTGAGATACGACAACTTATTTCTCACAATGCGAAAGGAAAATCATATCGACAAATTGCTGCCATGCTGAACATGAGTAGGAGTACTGTGGCAGATATTGTCAGGCGTTCCAAAAACGAGAACCGGATAGACTCCATACCACAAGTGGGTCAGCCATAGAAGTTGGATACTCGTGACAAGAGGAAGCTAATACGAAAAATAAAGAAGGATCCTACACTCAGTGCACCGAGATTAGCACCTGAGCTTCTAAACGAGACTGGCAAGAAGGTACATCCTCAAACGATTCGCAGAGCATTGAAAGAAATCGGAAGAAACCGTATGTGAATCAACAGAATCGACAGAAAAGATTGGGCTTTTCTAGGGAGTTTATTACGAAGGATGCAATGTGGTGGAATGACATTTTTCCGACGAAAGTAAATTTAACGTTTGTGGGTCGGATGGACGAAGCATGGTGTGGCGGAAGAAGAATGAGGAATTTACAGTCACAAATATTAAACCAACTGTAAAGCATGGAGGTGGCAGCGTCCTTGTCTGGGGCTGTACATCGACATTTGGACCGGGCGAATTGGCGTTCATCGACAATACTATGGACAAATGTGTCTATATGAACATATTAAAGAACAATTTACGAAAAAGTGCTGAAGCCATGGGGATATCAAACACCTTCAAATTTTACGAGGACAATGACCCGAAACATAAGCCTCGCATTGTGCAGGAATATTTGTTGTACAACTGCCTCAAAGTGCTACAACTACCACCTCAGTCACCAGATCTCAACCCGGTTGAGAATGTGTGGGGAGAACTGAAGCGACGTATTAGAAGTACACCAGTATCTTCCAAAGAAAGTCTGAAGCGTCGACTAAAAGAAGAATGGGACGGTCTACGTGCGGACTATTTAAAAACTATCATTAGCAGTATGCCGCAGTGTTTGAAAGAAGTGATAAAACATAACTACCAAACAAGATCTTGAAACATTTACTTTCCATAAAATTTCGTCTTTAAATACTTAGCTCTGCAAAGTGCCCGAATATTAAAGTAGCGTGAATATAGGACCGGGTTGTATTTAAATTTTATTATTAAGGAAGTTATGTAAGTTATCTTAATAAAATTTATATTATTACTTACAAGACATATCACGTAATTTAATAATTGGTTATATGTTTTGTTTTGTTATAAATAAAGTTATGATGTTGCAAGATTGAAATATTGTATTTCGGAAGCGGTCAGAGAATTCAGTACTCAGACTTCGATAGTGTGCCCAGAGTACCGAATTTCGGACATTTCCTCTCACCACGTACGACGGTCTGCACTTAATTGTGACTTTTCAGAGCTAAAACACAAGCAAACGTGGCTGAAACAACTGCCGAAATCAATGTAGGGCGTATCCGTTGGGCATGTGCGGCGCATTTTCGTGTTTATGGGCTATGGCAGCAAATGACCGACTCGCGTGTCGTTGCTAAACCCAAACGTACAGACGCCAACCAGTGAGAACGGTACCAAACGTTGTATATCGACAGAGAAGCAGCCAAAATTCCGATATAATTAGTGCTGTGTGTTGCCGTCCAAGAGAACGTGCGTAAATGGGAAGTAATACGTAACTCCTGTCCTACGGAGACAGGAGAAACATACCCTTGAGAGTGCGTTGTGTTGAGCTCCCGTGGAGTCGGTAGAGCGTACGTTCGTCTTTTCACGGGACCTGTGTTCAAGTCCAGGTGATGCGAACGTTTTTTCTGTACTACGTCGGAAATTATATGCACCGAGTGTTATATGTTCCTGAGAGGTAAAAGTAAAAGGACTGCTGGGATTTTATAGCACTGTCGTACCAGGCAGTTTGTTTCCATTCTGCAATCTACAGATTGAATGCTCAAGTATGGAATTCATCGAATGTTCAAGGTGCATGAAAGTAATCTGCTCCACAAACTACTTTGTACATAACCACTATGAACGACGCTGCGTCTGTAATAGTGTTAGTGTTCTTGCCTAAACTTTATGTACTTAATAATAATAATAATAATAATAATAATAATAATAATAATAAATATTATTATTATTATTATACCTTAATTATGGTTATTATTCTTATTATTGCTACTATTACTTTATTTATTACATGTACGAAACACCATTAAATACGTAATTACACGCAAAGACGGCGTTTGCTTCAGTTATTTTACCGCAGATGCGGTCATACGTTCGACCTCGCATGGGAATCCATAATGGGGAGTGTAAGAGGGCACAGCGTACGACTTGAACTTTGAAACGGACGGGAGGCGAGTACGGGTAGCCAAGTGGTTAAGTCTGCGACCTTCCTATCGGTACTCAGCAACAAGAATTGGGCAATACATAACTCAGGGTAGTAACAGTTTATGGTTCGTTGTCTTTGTTCTTAGGGGTAAATTATGTATGTAAGTTGCTGTGCACTAAACAGTTATCTAAACTGTTTAAATAAGATCAATAATTAATCTGTAGCTTAGCCAGTCAATCTGCAAATGGTGACGCGAAAAATATATTTAAATAAACATAAATTAAAGCTCTGAATAACCAACAAAAATGTTTAGAAGAGATTTACTCACGAAGTTTATATATATAATTTTCTGCATGTCCTTTGTGTGAATAAACCATTCATTCGATTGCAGTGAAACTTTGGTGAACTGTTCACCATACACCCGCGAAGGTTTGAGACCCAAAAACAAAAGAGCACGACACATAACTCGTGAGATATTATGTCATAAATAGTGAGAGGCAACAGCGTGAGAATACCCCGATAAACGCGTCAATTATTGGAAAATGAGAGTAGTTAGGGAACTGCAACAAGGTTTGCATGTTATTTCGGACGTTTATGAAGCGTTTTGTAACAACCCCCACAAAAAGATGAAAGAAGTCTACCGCTCACAACACTTTCGCTGTAGATGTCGTAAAAACTGTTGCATCAGGCATGACCATGTATCAAAGTTAGCATTACAGATTTGCATGTTACTATTTATTTTTGTCTGCAAGTCTCCCTTAATTCTCTTGCATCCAAAATTAAGCAATCTGTTTTCTTAATCTCTATATATATGAAAGCGAAAGGACACTCACTCACTCACTCACTCACTGACTAAACAGGAATTCTCGAAAACTACTTTACCTATGAAGCTGAAATTTGGCAGGAATGTAGTTTATAGGTACAAAAGTCAACTAAGAAAGTATTTTGTGATTGGTGCAAGGCGGAGCATACCTCTCCTACAGACTGACGAAATCTACAGTTTCATTCCGATCTTCACGGAATTTCGCACGCTTGTCCTTCAAAACAAGAGGAAGGTCACCGTCTACCTGAAGTTTCATAAGGTCCACGGGACGAGGGTACTTTGCAACTTAAAAATGGATCCCTAAATACCTTGGTTGCGCCATAACTTGAGAACGGATCGACCGATTTCACAGATTTCTTTTTTTTTTTTTTTTTTTTTTTTTTTTCGTTATTCTCAGAACAAGGGTTGTATGAAATAAAATTGGAATATTTGAGAACAACAAAGTGTGTTTTTCAATGTGCCCCTGCGTTTCTGATGCATAGAAATCTATAGTTTTGTTCAGATATTGACGGAATTTTGCACACTCTACCTTAAAAACAAGAGGAATATCAGTGTCTGTATACAATTTCTTTCGGTGGATGGTACTTACGGAATTTTACAAAATGCATAGTTTTGCTCCAATCTTTATGAATTTTTGTACACGTGATTTTTAAACCAAAAGGAAGATCACTGGGTACATAAATGTTTGTATGGTATATGACACAGGGCACCTTGCAGAAAACTTTGCCTGGAGAGGGAAAGGTGGAAACGAACAGAGAGATGGGAGAGAAAGAGGTGGACGTAATGTGCTTTGTTGAGCTCATGTTTTACGGCGTTTAATTATATGAATGGATTTAGGAGACTTTGGAGAATCTAACACCGTAAAACATGAACTCAGCAAAGTGCATTACATTTATATATCTATTTTATTGTATTTATTATTCTAAGTAACGTTCGTTTTTTATTTGTAGACTCCCATTTAAATATTTCATGGCCGACTAAAATTAGTAAATATGCAGCGGTTAATTTACACATAAACAATTATATGTATTAGTGGATAAGAACGAAATATATCGACATTAAAAGTCATGATAAATATTAATTGTGTAACTTTATTTCGACGGCGGCAGTATATTTGAACAGTGAGACGCCACGCTTAATGGCTATCTGAGCAAAGAGCTTCAGTCTCAACCGTTTTTAGTATTTTTAAATATATAGTTGTTAAATGTAAACAACTTTTGTAGGGAGGTGGTCATAGCATTTAATTCTGTGATATTCAAATGTATATTATTTTGGAAGGGAAATTGTATTTTAAAGATGAGGCGTTAGGATGAGCGGAAGGATACAGTTTTGGGGTCAGGTAGAGCACGCTTTTCGAACGCTTGGGAAGGGACTCTTAACTTGGACGCGGTGGTGAAAGGTTGTAACGCTGGGCGGTCTGAAACCGCGTTATGAACTTGTGATTTGAAGAGACGGGCATGTGTGGACTTAGAAAAGTTACGGAACTGTGACTGCAGAACATAGTCTCCGCTTGAAAAGTGATAAACTATACACGGTAGTAGGGCTGTGGAACTGTGATAATTCAACAATCGTGTACACGTGTGATAAACTGTGTTTTATAACACATACTTTTATCGCGGATTAACTTGGGACTGCAAAGTTCCATGGACTACTCTAACGTATGAGTGATAATTTGGAACTTTTACTCTTGAGTACGTGTGGTACTGATATTATACCTTTCATGAACAATAGTTGGGGAACTGTTCAGTTATTTACCGAATTATAAAGTAGGACCACCTCCGCATTTTCATGTCTAGAAAGAGAAAAAAACTCTATTTATAAATAATTACCTCGTGAGTGAATCACTTCTGTATCTTAGAATCCATTATGTTGGACATTAGAGGTTTAATTTATGTTTGTTTGGATATATTTTCATGTTATTATATGTAGATTGATAGATTGGCTAAAGTATAGATTAATTATTGATCTTGTTTAAACAGATTGGGTAGCTGTTTAGGGCATAGAAGCTGACATACATAGCTCACCCCTACGAACAAAGACAACGAGCCATAAACTTTTTACTACCTGAGTTATGTATTGCCCAAGTCTTATTGGTGAGAACTGACAGGAAGGTCGCAACAGGTTAAGGAAGAAAGATTAGGGTTTAATACCTCATAGACAAGTTCATTAGAAAAAAAGGGAAAGAATCTTAGGGTTTAACGTGCCGTCGACAGCGTGGTCATTAGAGACGTTGCTTACGCTCTGAGTGTTTGGGTAAGGATGCGGAAGGAAATCGGCCGTGCCCTTTCAAAGGAACCATCCCGGCATTAGCCTGGAGTGATTTAGGGAAATCACGGAAAACCTAAATCTGGATGGCCGGAGGTGGATTTGAACCACCATCTCTCCGAATGCGAGACCAGTGAAAGTCATTAGAGACGGTGCACAAGCTCAGGGTGTTATGGAATTAGGGTGAGGAAGGATATCTGCCGCGCCCTTTGAGAGAAACTCTCTCTGAGCACAAGCCTGGAATCCGTTTGGTTGAAGATTCGGAATGAAATCAGTCGTAGACTGGAAAGGAAACCAGCCTGGAGCAATTGAGGGAAATTACGGAAACCTACGCCAGGTTGGCCAGAGGTAGATTGAACCGCCGTCTTTCCCTAATGCGAGTCCGATGACTGCGCAACCTGGCTCGGTAAATGCTAGGTCAGGGACACACAAGTTTCTTCGTAGTTCGTAACGAATGAAGTTGTGGCTGAAGCAGAGGGGAGCAGAAGAGGAGAGGGCGGCGCGGAGTGGGAATGGCTTCTGCAAGGTGCTTGCTGCTAATGGCAGCCGGTAGCGGGGACCTGCTGCCAATCCAGCTGCAGTCGATGAGCCGCCAACTGCGACCTCCTGCAACTGGCGGCCGATGTAACGGACCGCGGCACCGCCAGCCGCGGCGTCTCAGGCCAGGCAACGCTAGCCTCTTACTTAACAGTCATATACAACCGCTCCCTCATAGAAGGATCTGTACCAAAAGACTGCAAAGTTGCACAGGTCACACCTATATTCAAGAAAGGCAGTAGGAGTAACCCACTAAACTACAGGCCTATTTCATTGACGTCAATTTGCAGCAGGGTTTTGGAACATATCCTGTATTCAAATATTATGAATTATCTCCATCTCCCGCCGGCCGCGGTGGCCGAGGAGACTGAGGCGCTTCAGTCACGGTCTGCACGGCCACTACGGTCGGGGGTTCGAATGCCCTGTCGGGCATGGATATTTGTGCCGTCCTAGTTCGTAAGTAGTTTGTAAGTTTAGGGACTGATGACCCCGTAGTTAAGTCCCATAAGCTTAACAAACATTTGTTTTTTCTTATCTCGATCCATTAACCCAAGGTCAACACGGATTTAGAAAATATCGTTCATGCGAAACACAACTAGCTCTTTATTCACACGAAGTGATGGGTGCTATCGGCATAGGTTCGCAAATCGATTCCGTATTTCTTGATTTACAGAAAGCTTTTTACACCGTACCTCACAAACGGCTTTTAATCAAATTGCGTGGTTACGGTATACCGCTCCAAATTTGCGATTGGATAGGGGATTTCCTGTCAGAGAGGACACAGTTTATACTAATCGATGGTAAAGCATCCACTAAAACAGAAGTGATATCGGGCATTCCACAGGGTAGTGTTATTGGTCCTCTGCTGTTCCTTATTTACATAAACGATTTAGGGGAAAATCTAAATAGCTCTCTTAGGTTGTTTGCAGATGACACCGTCATTTACTGTCTAGTAAAATCATCTGAAGATCAAAACCAACTGCAGAACGATTTGAATAAGATATCAGTATGGTGTAAAAACTGGCTATTGACTCTAAATAATGAGAAGTGTGGAGTCGTCCACATGAGTACGAAAAGAAATCCATTAAAATTTGGATAAAAGATAAATCAAGCAAAAGTGAAGGCCGTAAACTCCACAAAATACCTAGGAATTACTATTACTTCAGACTTAAATTGGACAGAACACGTAGATAATGTCGTGGGAAAGGCGAACCAGAGACTGCGTTTTATTGGCAGAATCCTTAAAACATGCAATAGAAGTACAAAAGAAAGTGCATGCACTAAGCTTGTCCGTCCATTTTTGGAGTGTTGCAGCTCTGTGCAGGATCCTTACCAAGTGGGTTTAAAGGAGGAATTCGAGAGAGTCCAAAGAAGGGCAGCTCGTTTTGTATTTTTACGATACAGAGGATACAGCGTTACGGAAATGATACAGGATCTGGGATGGAAATCATTACAACAACGGCGCTTATCGCCCGGGCGTGGGCTACTTGCGAAACTCCAATGGCCAACATTCTCCTCCGAATGCGAAAATATATTTTTGACGCCCACTTACATATGTAGAAATGATCATCAGAATAAAATAAGAGGAATTAGAGCTGGAACGGAGAGATTCAGGTGTTCTTTCTTCCCGCGCGCTATTCGTGAATGGAATGGAAGATAAATAGTATAATGGTGGTTCGATGAACCCTCTGCCATACACTTAAATGTGATTTGCAGAGTATCCCATGTAGATGTGGATGCGATCGCGGTATGCGCACTTATGGATGGAAATAGTATCGTGAACACGCAATGTAAATGAGCGGTGAATTGCCAAACACTTTTACTCCGATGATTTATGCGAATACGTCTCAGATGCGATTACAGTTGCACGGCTCGCGAACGGGGTCATTGCAACTAGACGCCTCTGACATTCTACAGCTGAAACCGTTGGGGATCTCAGTATTCCCAGAGTCAAGAGCATACGGAATTTCAGGCATTACCACGCAGTTAGGGCAACGCAATGGCCGACGGCGTGCATTTAAAGACAGAGTAGCGGCTTTAGTGCTAGTAGGCAAGCAACAATGGAATAACCGCAGAAATCAATGTGTGACGTACGAAGAAGGATCCGCTAGGACAGCGTGGAGTGATCTGGCGTTAGTGGGCTGCGGCAGCAGACGACCGACTGGAGTGCCGTTGTTAACAGCACCACATCGTCTGCAGTACCTTCTGGCAGCTCGTGATTTTTATCTGTCAGTCTAGACTATCGTAAAACCGCGAGTCTTTCAGATGAGTCCGCATTTCAGTCGGTAAGAGCCGATGGTAGGGCTCAACCGGACCCCATTGAGAACTAGCCGCTGTGTAAGCTGGTGTGAGCTGTTCTCAAATGGACTGGACTGGGTCCTCCGCTCAAACTGGACTGTTGATGATGATTTCAGTTTACTTATCATGGGGAATGATCTTATTGTATAAACAAAAAGAGAAATACCAGATCGCGATTTTTATTTAAGACCACCGGTTTCAACACTCAGTGGTGTTATCCTCTGGTCTCCTGCAATTGGCGTTTAACTGTTTATTAAAGTGCTCAACATGTCTAACTTGGTAGGCTTTCCCGGCGTGACAAATCTTCGGAGTCTCTGCGGGTTTTCTGCCGGATAATAAAATCAAACCGATTCAATATTTCGACGGTACAGCTGTCCGCCATCTTCAGGAAACTGCTGCAGCTGCTGAGTTCCGCTGAATACTGGTGCAAGATCGAAGTACCGCGTCCTATATAGGCGTCGGTCGCTTGGAAGGCGCAAGCGTACGGCCGATGTATGCCTTGCCACACTCACACGGTATTTTATAAACATCGGGTTTCTTGAGTCCGAGGTTATCTTTGACGGAGCCAAGCAATGACCTTATCTTGGAAGGCGGACGCAAAACAGTCTTTATGTTAAAACTTTTTAAGAGTCTTCCAATTTTAAAAGAAACGCGGTGGCGTACGGAATGTAGGCTAGAGCCCTATACTCCTCTTCAAGAACTTTTGCAGATGGTCCAAACTGCATAGCACGGCGAATCTGTTTCTCAGAGTAGCCATTTTCCTTAAAAACAGCCAAGCTGTATATTTGAACAGTGAGACGTCACGCTTAATGGCTATCTGAGCAAAGAGCTTCAGTCTCATTCTTTTTTAGTATTGTTAAATAGGTATTTGTTAAATGCAAACAACATGAACAGTAATTGGAAAATATTCAGTTATTTACCAATATATAAAGTAGGACCACGTCCGCATTTTCATGTCCAGAAAGAGAAAAACTCTATAAAGAATTACTTCGTGAGTGAATCTCTTCTTTATCTTAGAATCCATTTTGTTGGTTATTCAGAAGTTTAATTTATGTTTGTTTAAATATATTTTAACGTCATCAAATGTTGAAATGTTTGTATAGCTTATGGGACTTAACTACGGGGTCATCAGTCCCTGAACTTACAAACTACTTATGAACTAGCTAATACTAAGGACGGCACAAATATTCATGCCCGAGGGGGGGATTCGAACCCCCGACCATAGTGGCTTACCGTCGTCATATGCAGATTAATAGCCTGACTAAACTTCAGATTAATTATTGATCTTGTGTAAACAGATTGGGTAGCTGTTTAGGAAATAGAAGCTGACATACATAACTCACCCCTATAAACAGAGACAACGACCCATAAACCTTTTACTACCCTGAGTTATGTACAACCCAATTTTTATTGGTGAATACCGATAGGAAGGTCGCACACTAATAAATGCCTTTAACTGATTCCAGGGCTGACTTTCAAAATGCTGCAGGGGTGAAAAAAATTGAAGAGGATGAGCCAGAATTCTTTGCAAGTAGGGACCTTCACTTTATACGTAGCTGCAGCGTTAAAAGTGGCAGGGTTTTGCCGAGTGTTTGTGTGTGATAGGGTGAGCAGGAGACTGGTACCACATCGGGAATTGGGGCTGTGCGTCTGTCCAATCAGCGAGCGGGCGGTGCTTTATTCTCGCTCTCCGCGTAACGAGGCAGAGAGAGAGAGAGAGAGAGAGAGAGAGAGAGAGAGAGAGAGAGAGAGAGAGGCTAGAAGCAGACTGCAAAAGGCACGCCGATAACGTCGTTAAATAACTGCCGTAGCCTCCGGAAAGGACCGCGCCCTGCAGCGAACAGTACAGGCCGAGGCACAGCTCCAACGAGACTCGCTTCGTCCGGGTTTGCCACGAGATTAGATTAGATCAGTTTTTCGTTCCGTAGATCCATGTTGAGGAGATCCTCGTGGATGTGGAACATGTCAAGAAACAAAATTTACAATTTGGATAATAGCTAACACTAATAATATAAATACAGATACATACATTAAGGTTTTTTTTAGCTGATAATATAATAATACTAATATAGTATGACTACCGATACAAGCATCGCCAGCCGCGGTGGCCGAGGGGACTGAGGCGCTCCAGTCACGGTCTGCACGGCCACTGCGGTCGGGGGTTCGAATCCCCTGTCGGGCATGGATATTTGTGCCGTCCTTAGTATTAGCTAGTTCATAAGTAGTTTGTAAGCTTAGGGACTGATGACCCTGTAGTTAAGTCCCATAAGTTCTACAAACATTTGAACATTTTTTGATACAAGCATCATTTGGTACAATTTAAGAATTCGTCAGTGGAAGGAGCTGGCCACTAGAAAGTCTTTTAGGGTCCTCTTAAACTGATCTTTACTTGTAGCCATATTTTTTATGGTTGTTAGTAAATTATTAAAAATGTGTGTTCCTGAGTAGTGGACCCCTTTTTGAACTAAAGTAAGTGCTTTTAAGTCCTTGTGTAGATCATTTTTATTCCTAGTATTGTATGTATGAACTGAGCTGTTTGTTGGGAAAAGGAACAAATTTCATTAAGGAATAAATATACTGAGAGGCAGTAGTTAATATACCCAGTTCTTTCAAGAAGCTTCTACAGGACGTCCGTGAATTTACTCCACAAATAATACGTATTACACGCTTTTAGACTAAAGACTTTTGATTGACTTGAAGAGTTACCCAAAATATTATACCATATGACATTACAGAATGAAAGTAAGCAAAGTATCCAAGCTTTGTTAGTTTTATGTCTCCTATGTGTGTTAATACAGATTTGTTGAATCGTTTCTGCAGTTCTGTGGTGTGCTCCTCCCAACTAAATTTATTAACATTAATTACCTAGATTTGTCTATCAAAATCGTAGACAATGAAGTGTCCTTTGATATATTTAGGAAACCTACTACCACCGATAGTATTGTTCACTGTTCCTCTTGTCACCCAGTTAGCCAGAAACATAGTTACTTCACATCTATGATTAACAGAATTGTTCAAACTCCACTGTCTGATCAAGCAGTTCAGAGAGAATTGCAAATCTTAGAGTATGTGGCAAATACCAATGGCTATGACCCTTGTTTAATAAAGAGACTATTTAAACAGAGAACTGACAAGTCAAAACCTGTGACTTCACTATGCAATGTAGAGAAATCCAGTTACATTAAGATGCCTTTCTTTGGCAACATCTCTTACCAACTTGCAAATTTGCTTAAGAAATATGGCATCACAGCAGCTTTCTGTACTAAGAGTAAAATTAGCCAACTACTCCTACACAATGAGCAACAAACAGGTAGCAGTAATGCACTACTTAAATCTGGGGTCTACCAAATAAATTGTGAAAACTGTCCAGCAAGTTATATTGGCCAGACTGGCAGAGCATTTAAAACTAGATTTAGGGAACACCTCCCTAACAAAAAAGGAGAAAATCCCTATAGGTCCACTTTTGCCCAACACCTAATAGATGAAAAACATACAGCTCCAAGTATTGATAAGTTAGACATCTTACACTTTGTAAATAAAGGAGCTAAAATGAACTTTCTTGAAGAGCTAGAAATATATAAGCATTCTAAATCACAAGACTGTAATCTATTAAATGAACAAACTGTGTTAAGAAACAAGGTTTTCCTTGATTGTTTAGCCACACTCTTGGATGATCATTGAAAATGTACTATGTGTTCATACAGTATAATAGTTGCTTCTTAATTGTAATTGTCTCTGTAAAACACTAAGTGCAGATATTATTGTTTGAACTTATTCACCTTTGCCCAACCCTTCAATTGCTCTACTTTATATAAAAGTCACAAATTAAACTCCATTCCTTCACTGCACATTAGTTCACGCATCTTAAAACTTATAACCCACATCCTTAACTTAGTCGTTGTATGATAATCACTTCATCAATCTATCCCCATTAAATTTTGTAGCCATAGATACAATGACAAATTCTTTATATTGACAGATGCCCTGACAGTGACATTCTAAGCATCCTACTACTGTGTCAGCTGGTAGTTATGAAATATTCCGCCTATGGCGCCACTTATCATTGTACTTCTAGACTACTGAAATTTAATCTGCTAAGCGACTGATTTATCAGTCACCTAGTCCTCTCTTTCTGCTTTTCTTCAACTACTTTGAGTATTACTGTTTCCCCATAGCCTTCTTTTCCTTTTTTATCGTTACTCCTTTACTATAAGCCTCATCCATAGATACTTTGTTACCAGTTGACTGTTGTTCATTCCATAATCTTTGCACTTAGCGTTGATTCCACTAGTAGCATGTTTATCTATTAAGCAACAGTACAAAAATGTAAGTGTTAATGTCATCCCATTATATGAACTTCTCTTTATTACATTCTATTTGGTTCCAAAATGCTGCATATTTCTGTAATCGACTTTTATTCGTTCTATAGCCTAATTGTATACAAATGTACCTGTTTATCTGTATAGAGACCAGAAGAAGGGCACTCAAGCGCCCGAAACCGGTCGTTGAAGTTCATAATAAATAACGACAAGCAACTGGTTGCTGCAATTCATTTATTTATTATTTATAAATTTATTAATGTTCATGAAAATATTATTAGCAGACTATGCTTGACGTACTTGAAATACTTTTATCATCCGCAAACAAAACGAACTCTGTTTCTGGTAGTGTAACTGATGAAAGGTCATTAATGTACACAAGAAAAAGCAATGGTTCTAAGATCGATCCTTGTGGGACACAACATGTAATTTCTTTCCCAATCCGATGATGACTATTGGCTTAATTCACTAGTCACTTGCACTGACACCCTTTGTTTCCTGTTAGTGAGGTACGACTTGAACCATTTTGCAGCATTTCCCGTGACGCCTTAGAATTCTAATTTACTTAAAAGATGCTATGGTTCACACAATCAAATGCCTTTGATAAATCACAGAAAATACCTGCTGCTTGCAATTTATTATCTAATGAATTAAGTACATTCTCACTGTAAGTGTAAATAGCCTTCTCGATATAGGAACCTTTCAGAATACCAAATTGTGTTTTGGAAAATATGTCATTCATGGTAAGTTGATTGAGAAGCTGCTTGTACATTACCTTTTCTAGAATTTTTGAGAATGCTGGCAAAAGTGAAATCGGTCTGTAGTTTGATGGTATATGTTTATCCCCCTTGTTGAATAGAGGTTCAATATCCGCATATTTTAGCCAATCAGGAAATGTTGCCGTTATAATAGACTGGTTACACAAATAAAATTGTGCTAAGTTCACAAGAACACGCTTTAATTAACTTTGTTGATATTTCACCGTAACCACTAGAGTGCTTTGTTTTTAAACATTTTATTATGGAAGTTATAGTACTCACCGAAACAAGAAACCAAGTCCCGTATACACGGATCAGAAAACGCATAGTTTCTGAGATGTGTTTATAGGAAGGGCTGCGTGACACACTTGGTTGCGGATATTAGCAGAATTGGCGATGGACTGTCAGAGTTGTACGTACTACCAGGAAGGTTATCTGGAATCCCTCAATATACTGCCTACCTTGCTGCAGATGTTTATGCGTGAGGGCGCACAGCACAATGTGCGCGACCAGCTCAAGAACACACGTCGCACACCGTGGCCTGCTTGTTCGCCAGAACTCAGTCCTAGAGTGGACAAAGAATGCACACCTAGCAACCTGCAAGCCACTGGTTTCAATCGGCGCCACCATTCACCATTGGCGTCACGGAATCAGACCTCAGATTATCATTGCACAAGAAGGTGCGTGGTGCTTGGGGTGCCGAATGGTCTACCGTGAGTGCAACAAACAAGCTCCGAGCAGTGAAGCCATCCACAACTCTGTGGAAGTCTCACTGCGGCCCATACGTCGAGAGTCAGTTGTCCTCTGCCGCCTCCGTATTGGGCATACCTGGCTGACCCACGGCCATCTCCTCCACCGTGAGGTGTGGAGCAGCGCTGACAGTCGTCCATCTTCTGATGCACTGCCCAGTTTTAGCTACATTGCGCCAGTCTTTTAACCTACCAGACGCGCTACCTTTAGTTTTAGGCGACGATGCCTCCATGGCTCATTCTGTTTTAAGTTTTATTCGCGCAGCTGGTTTTTACAACTCCATCTAGTGGTGGGTGCTATAGCCTGATACTTCAGGTGCCCACCTACCCAGCGATTTTCAACCCTTTTAAGACCCTTCTGTAATTTACCGAGGGGTTTTTAGTGTGTGAAGTATGGCTGGCTCATCCTGTTTTTTCTCTGTGATCAGCCAGCCGTGTTTTTCTGCTGTCCAGATTTAGCTGAGATCTCGACTTCGTTTTCCCTATTGTGCCTCTTCCTTCTGTGTTGTCAGCGACTTCTCCAATGTCAGCTTACCCCATTTGTGACTTTTCATCTTCGGACCTGTGTTTTACCTTTTATACTCTTGACAGAGGACTCTTAGCTAGGAACAGGGGACTGATGACCTAGCTGTTTAGTCCCCTCAAAAACAACAACAACAACACACACACACACACACAGAGAGAGAGAGAGAGAGAGAGAGAGAGAGAGAGAGAGAGAGAGAGAGAGAGAGAGAGAGAGAGAGAGAGAGAGACGCAAGGTATTTTAAGGAAAGACAATGTCAAAATGCGTAAATAAATGAAAAAAATACGAAGTGGGATGAATATAAAATCGATTTTCTCTCAAAATCAAATATTATGACGAAAAATTTGTTAGCGTAGAGTGTCAGGAAAAAGATGCGATTTACATCTGCGCGTTACTCCAGGAGAGAAGGTGGCCCGCGAGCTTATGTTGGCATGGGAACCTGCCATGCAGGCCGCCAAAGGTAGCTGAAGCCTGCCAGAGACTGTCGGCTATGGAGAGGCTTAACTAAGTGCTCTCTGGTATCGCAATCAACGATGTTATACTTCAAACGACAGAGCAAAGCATTACCATGAATGGACGCATATCGCAATGCAATGTTACGCCTAGATATTTTAACGATGTGACTGCACCAAAAAGCCCACTGCTAATGCTGCATTCGTACATTATGGGATTGTTCTTCCTACTCATGTGCATTACCTTACATTTTTCTACATTTAGAACACGCTGCCATTCGTCAAACCAACTAGAAATTTTGTCTAAGTCATACTGCATGCTATTACAGTCAGATACAGACGACACCCTCCCATACACCACAGCATCGTCAGCAAACAGCCGCAAATTACAACTGTGTCTGTCAAATTTATACAGGGTGTTATAAAAAGGTATGACCAAACTTTCAGGAAACATTCCTTACACACAAAGAAAGAAAATACGTTATGTGGGCATGTGTCCGGAAACGCTTAATTTCCAAGTTAGACAGCTCATTTTAGTATGTCTTGGTTGGGCCTCATGTTCTTCCACCTACGCTCATCGGAGCACGTTATCATGATTTCATACTGGATACTCTACCTGTGCTGCTAGAACATGTGCCTTTAGAAGTACTACACAACATGTGGTTCATGCACGATGGAGCTCCTGCACATTTTAGTCGACGTGTTCGAACGCTTCTCAACAACAGATTCGGTGGCCGATGGATTGGTAGAGGCGGACCAATTCCATGGCCTCCACGCTCTCCTGACCTCAACCCTCTTGCCTTTCATTTATGAGGGCATTCGAAAGCTCTTGTCACGCAACTCCGGTGGTGATACAATACGCCATTCTCTTAGTGCTGCATCAGCGCATCAGGGATTCCATGCGACGGAGGGTGGATGCATGTATCCAAAGTTTTGAAGTCACGCTGGTACGTTCTGTTGTTGTGTGTTTCCATTCCATGATTAATGTGATTTGAAGAAAAGTAATAAAATGAGCTCTAACGTGGAAATTAAGAGTTTCCGGACACATGTCCACATAACATATTTTCTTTCTTTGTGTGTGAGGAATGTTCTAGGAATGTTTGGTCATACCTTTTTGTAACACCCTGTATACGTAGAAAATAATAAAAAATGTTCAAATTTTTGTAAAACTATCGGACTCAACTGCGTGGTTATTAGTCAGTAGCTTACAAACTACTTAAACTAAGGTAAACTAACCTAAGGACAATACCCATACCCGAGGGGGGATTCGAACCCCCGACGGCTTACTGTAGTGCGCACCGAAGCACGGCGCCCCAGTGCGCACGGCTAATCCGCCGCGGCAGAAAATAATGGTGGTCCTGTCACATTCCCCTGGGGCAATCATTCAACACCACCTCCATAAACGTTTCAGAATGAAGAGACATGTAGGACTTGGAAACACGTCCACTGAATATGTGGTCATGTTCCATTTTGAGTTATTCATTACTCTTAAACGTTTCTCCGCCATTAATATTGTCTATTTGTATGTTAATTATTTTATTAATGATCAATCCCCCATGTTTATATATGTTTCCACCCGTGTGATTGAACTTGTGTGTTCGTATGAATGTGGAAGGTTGCTCTCAATATTGACTGACTGCGGCGCAATGGCTTACAGTCGCCGCCTCGCGCTTTTAGGCCTCGTTTACTTCAGTTAAGAACGCACGGCTTCGTATGTCGTCTGCACTGCCGTCTGGTTGGTGGCCAGAGACAAGTGGCAAGATGGCGAGGTGGCCTGCTCTTAATGCAGTACCAACATAATCATGGGCAAGAGAGACCTCTATTGAGCTCTAATAGAGGGTATTATCTTCTTTAGGTAGCGAGGGTTGGTAGACACTATGCTCTGAACGCACTCTGCATCGCTTTAGCGCGCCCTACATCCGGTGCGTAGAGGGGAAGGCTTTTCGCGTGGCCTGAGGCTCCACTCTTGCTGCGACCGCCGAAGTGAGTATATCGTCTAATCATGCTGAGGGGATGGCATGCTGATAGAACTTTACTATGTTCCTGATCAGGCAGTCTTGGTTTATCAGTGATACCTTTCTTGAGTAATTCTTTCGCTATGCAAGGCGAAGTGTTTCTTAATTTACAGAACTCGAGTAATTCAGTGTAACTTTAGTATTTCCATTTACATTCTGGTGATTTGTGTCGGGTTTTATCAAGTTAGAACACACGTGTGTGGCCTTCAGCCTTTGTGTAAATCTAGTATGTATGAATTTCCTTGTGTATTTCAACTAAGGTTTTCGTGTCGTGTCTGTATCCGCCAGTATGCTGAGTTCTTTCTCATATTTCCTGGATTGATTCCACCTTTTCTGTCTTGCTATGACTGATTGGAGGACGTGCTGTCGTTACGATCTTCACTTCGGCCGTCAGCCATGCTTTTACTGATGCTAGCTTTCTTCTATATGAAATTTTTGCATGTGCTTTACTTCCTTGTTCCAATTTAATTTCTTCTTGTAAATTCTATGTAATTCACCGTGGTCGCACACCATGTGGTACTTAAGGATGGTACGCCTCCCCACACAAAAGTTCGTTTGGTGCATAGTATGATTTTAATTGTGCTTGAAGACACACGTCATCTCGTCAAAACGCCGTCGACGCTTCGTTTTGTCGCTGCTTTAAAGTGTTGCCGTGTGAGTAATGTGTCGCAAGCATTACGCGCTTGTCTGTGAGTGAATGAATGCGCTTTCCTTTATCCACTGTGTATTTACAAATTTCCTCCCACGTTATCTCCAGATTCATAAAAGGCAGAAATAGTTTTATTACAGGCAATAACTTCATGATTTACTTCACTTTTGTACATGGTGTGTGTTGTATTGTGATTATTTGGTCTCCCCACATTTTACTTGTTTATTTTATTGAATAGATAATGATTTGAAGTATCAAACATCTGCTTTATAATTTCATGCTCCTCGTCCCATGTTTAATTATCTATTCCTTTTTCTATATATTATTTGTGTTTGTTGAAACGTTGGCTCCTCTCTTAAGGAGTGAGCAGTTAGATAAATTTCCGTTGCGCAAGTACTGTGGCCACTCGTAAAGCAATTTAGAGCAACAGTGAGCGTTTTAACTTGCATTTACAGATCTCTACTGCCCGAGATCTTACATAGAAAATTTAACAAGCTACTTGGAACTTTAGACGCTACCTTCGTTCAGTGCGTACGTGTTGTTTTAAATGATTTCCTGTATCTCATGTGAACAAATAAGATGTTGCAGAGTCTACATCTACATCGATACTCAGCAAATCACATGTAAGTGCCTGGCAGAGGGTTGATTAACCACTTTCATAACTTTTCTCTACCGTTCCTTTCTATAATAGCGCACGGGAATAAAGAACACCTAAATCGTACCGTTTTCGAACTGATTTCTCTTATTTCCTTGGGATGGTCATGTCTCCCTAAGTAGGTGGGTGCTAGCAAAATATTTTCACATTCAGAAGTAAAAATCGGTGATTGAAACTTCGCAAACAGATCACGCCGCAATGAATAACGTCTTTCTTTTAATGATTTCCACCCCAATTCGTGCAACATTTCTGTGACGTCCCCCCCCCCCCCTCCCGTAAGGTGATCAACAGTACTCCAGGAGAGGCCGCACAAGTGTGATGTAGGCAGTCTCTTTGGTACAGCTGGTGCATCTTCGAAGCGTTCTGCCAATGAAACGTAACTTTTGATTCGCCTTCCCCACAATATTTTCTGTGTGTTCTCTCCAGTCTAAGTTGTTCGTAATTGTAACTGCCAGGTATTTGGTAGAATTTACGAGCTTAAGGTTTGACTGATTTATCGCGTAATTGAAGTTCAGCGGATTTCTTTTAGTGGTCATGTGTATTACTTCACACTTTTCTTTATTTAGTGACAACTGCCAATTTTCGCACCATGCAGAAATCTTGTCTAAATCGCTTTGCAGTTGCTTTTGATCCTCTGTTGACTTCAGTAACCGATAGACTACAGCATCATCCGCTATCAGTCTAAGGGAGCTATTCAGATTGTCGCCTAAATCGTTTATAAACACAAAGAAGAGTAGGGGACCTATAACGCTTCCCTGTGGAACACCAGACATCACTTTTGTTTTACTCGATGACGTACCGTTAATTACAACGAACTGTGTCCTTTCTGATAGGAAACCGTGTACCCCACGTGGGCGGTTCCTCCGCCTCCTCGCGCTGCCGCCGTTACCGCCGCCTGTGGCAGGCGCCCTAATAAGCAATCACTTAGCCGGCTAATTGAATACGCCAAGTTGGCCTCCCTGAGCAACGGCGGCAAGCGCCAGGACTGAGCGGCTCGCATGCTCCAACACGCACTCCACTGGAGGCCGGGGGCCAACACTTTCCTAGCGGCAGGAAATTAAATTCCACCTCTGGCGCGACGGCCTTCGCCAATTCACTACCCAAAATCATGACGCTGCCTCTGTATTAATCTGTTCTAATCTTCACCCGCCTTCTTCCCTTTTCTCTCTGATCACCACCCCCCCTCTCTCTTTCACCCCCTCCTTCTTCCTTCTGCATACATGTACATAGCATACTCTGCAAATCACATTTAAGTGCCTGGCAGAGGGTTCATCTAACCACCGTTGCATTATTCATCTCCCATTGCATTCTCGAATAGCGCGCGGGAAGAAAGAACGCCTGAATCTCTCAGAGCTCTGATTTCTCGTATTTTATTCTGACGATCATTTCTGCCTATGTAAGCGGGAGTCAACAATATTTTTTCGCATTCGGAGGACAATGTTGGCGATTGCAGTTTCGCAAGTAGCCCACGCCGCAGCGATAAGGTCCGTTGTTGTAATGATTCCCAATTCCATATCCTGTATCATTTCCGTGACGCTGTCTCCCCTGTATCGTGACAATACGAAACGAGCTGCCCTTCTTTGGACTCTTTCGATGTCCTCCGTCAAACCCACCTGATAAGGATCCCACACTGGGCAGCAATACTCCAAAAATGGACGGAGAAGCGTAGTGTATGCAGTTTCTTTTGTAGTTTTGTTGCATCTTTTGAGGGTTCTGCCAATAAAACGCAGTCTCTGATTCGCCTTTCTCACGTCATTATCTACGTGTTCTTTCCAATTTAAGTCTGAAGTAAAAGTAATTCCTAGGTATTTTGTGGAGTTTACGGCCTTCAGTTTTGATTGGTTTATCTTGTAAACAAAGTTTAACGGATTTCTTTTCGTACTCATGTGGACGACTTCACACTTCTCATTATTTAGAGCCAATTGCCAATTTTTACACCATAGTGATATCTTATTTACATCGTTATGCAGTTGATTTTCATCTTCAGATGATTTGACTTGACGGTAAATGCCGGCGTCTTCTGCAAACAACCTAAGAGAGCTACTTAGATTTTCCGCCAGGTCGTTTACGTAAATAAGGAACAGCAGAGGACCAATAACTCTACCCTGTGGAACGCCCGACATCACCTCTGTTTTAGCCCCCCCCCCCCCTCCCTCTATACCCATGGCCGCCTCCTACTCCTCTTCCCCCCCCCCCTTCCAACTTCTTCCTGCCCCAATGGAGAAACACATCCTTCTGCCAATTTTCATGATGATTAGACAAACGATGTTTGAAGTCTCCACCATGTACTGCATTATAGCTTAGGGAAGGTAACTACGTCTTCATACAGTCCAAACCAATGGACACCTATTAACCCAGCGTTAGGTAGAAACAGCATTAAAGAACATGCGGAATGGAAAGGTAATAGGCTTTGATGAGCTCTGCTCAGACATAATAAAGGCAGCAGGAAGTGCACAGAGTATTAGCAGCGATTTGGGAAGAAAACAAAATCCCAGAAGATTGGACTAAAGGAGTCATCATCCCTCTGTTTAGAAAGGGCAATCGGCGAAAATGTGGAAACTACAGAGGATCACGCTGCTGTCCACGCGCTGAAGCTGTTAGAAAAGATCGTAGAAAGGTAGTCGAAACCTTGCCTGAGGAAGAACAACATGGATTCAAGAAAGACCGAGGTACTATGGATCTTATTTTTGCAATAAGAATGCTAACAGAAAAGTACTGGGAATATGCAAGAAATCTCATATTTGTAGATATCGAAAAAGCATACGACAGTGTTTCTCGAAGCAAGATATGGGAATGTTTGGATAAC
The DNA here is from genome assembly GCA_026315105.1 of Locusta migratoria. Taxonomy (NCBI): domain Eukaryota; kingdom Metazoa; phylum Arthropoda; class Insecta; order Orthoptera; family Acrididae; genus Locusta; species Locusta migratoria. Next base: position 980,339,004 of record CM048744.1, on the reverse strand, counting down.
CTAAACGTGCCAAAGTATGTGATTGAAAAAGTCAAAATGCTATACCAAAAGTGTTATAGCTGTGTCCAGATAAGCAACGGACGATCAGAATGGTTCGAAGACAGGGTATAAAATGAACATTAACAAGAGCAAAACAAAGATAATGGAATGCGGTCTTAGAAAATCAGGCGATGCTGAAGGAATTAGATTAGGTAACGAAACAATAAAGGAGGTAGATGAGTTTCGTTACTTGGGCAGTAAAATAACATATGATTTGTTAACATCGCATATTAATTTAAGTGTAAGAAACTATTTTCTAAAGGCATTTGTGTGGAGTGTTGGCTTGTACGAGTCAAGTACGGTGCTGAAAGGAAGAGAATAGAGGCTTTTGAAATGTGGTGTTACAGAAGAATGCTGAAGATTAGGTGGGTAGACCGCATAACTAATGAAGAGGTACTGAACAGAATTGTTGAGAAAAGCAATTTTTGGCATACCTTGACTAAAAGGAGGGATAGCGTGGTAGGACACATTCTTAGACATCGAGGAATCGTAAATTTACCATTGGAGGGAAGTGTGTGGGGTAAAAATCGCAGAGGGAGATCAAGAGACGCATTAGTAAGCAGATTCAAATGGATGTTGGTTGCCGTTCTTATCAGGAGATGGAAAGGCTTGCTCAGGATAGAGTAGGGTGGAGAGCTGCGTCAAACCAGTCTCCGGACTGAAGACCATAACAACAACAATTCGTAATGCTGGCAAAAATTTGTACATTACACTAGCAATAACAATTTTCCTGAAATTCGGCAGAGAAACAACAATGTTTAGCTTTACAGCCGGTGAAATTAAACAGCAGTGTCATATTTCGCTTTTGAACACGGTTGAAATTTAATCCTGCATCGACAAATGGGTCTATCAGTTTTCCAAGTTTCATACTTTTGGAGAAAGAAAGGAAATAGTAGGAAACAGGACATCCATGTTAAAATGAAGGGATGAGGTAATTAAAGATTTTTTTTACCTGGCTGTCTCATTGGCTGCCTAGATGTTAGTTTCCGACAGTTACGGCTGATCTTTAAAATTCATACTGTTCACATTTCCACATCACTGAAACTAAATGTACAGCCAGAGAAAAATTCTGGTCCGGAAAGCTCGTAAATCACTACTTCCAAGGGACACATTTGACCTCTAACGCTCGGAGCAGCACGAAACAAAGCGTTCATTCATAAACGAAACACTGGTGTGCGTTATTTCCATGCAAAACGCCGCACTTGTCTGCTAGCTAGGGTATGATATTGACATACCAACATCATCATTTGAAAATTTAATTTGTGTGGATTGTGATATTGGACTGCGTAACTGCAAAAGTGATTTGGAATTTGATAACGTGGCTCTAAAGAGGTGTGCACATAGTTCCCTCCCATTTTGTTCTAACCACTTCATAGAAATCCCGCATCCGCACTTTTGAGGATTAATATAAGCACTTTCACGTCTGTGGTACTGCTGTATGTGTGGGTTTTGTGCTATTATAAGTGACTTTAAGCGGAGGGTTTTTGGCACTGCTGACTGAATATGTGATGGCCCACTGACGCCATTAAATCAGTACACATATATAAAAATAGAACGTGGCACGTGTGTCCGTATATTTCACTTGGTAGCCAAAATTATTCACTTCAGACCAATGGCGGGTATGTATTAGAACAGCCTATAGGTTCGCGGTGTGTGGCGGTAGGTGACAGTGGCGAACAAAAATCCGTAAAATGTGGAGCAATACCGCGATCAACAGATGATCTAAGGTAAAAAGACTCAAAGATAAAACACTGGGAAACACAGACGTACATTAACTACAACTGGTTTACCAGTTCCGTGTCGATAGCTGTAAGAGGGTTGATGATACAGTAGTTGCAAGTCGTCGGCTGATATAAAATTCGCACTGAAGACCAGCGATGACTTTTGACACTATAATTGCAAAGAGGTTATATACAGCGAAACGTGATGTACATTCTTCAGTTTTTTTCTGCAGTAAGCGTACGAATAAAGAAAAATAAGTGCATATTGCAGTTTGAAAAGTAAAACTATCAAGAAAGATGCCAAAGAGCAAAAAAGGAATTTCGTATTCTCGACCAGTTTCTAAAAGACAGAAAACGGTGCTACAGACGACAGAAACTTGAAACTTGTAGATGCTGTTTATCTTACGCCGTAGGCATCAGCGATTTATCGATATTCCCATTCCTAACGGGGTGAAATAGGGGATAAACGTCTGTTTGAAAATACGTTGCTATTAAGGCATTTTTGAAGAAGAAATACGTAACTTCGGATTTATGTTTTTAATCGGAATTTTAAAAACATGTGTTTCGATAGTTTTGGAAATTCAACCATTAAGCGGATGAAATAAGGGAAAAATCTTTTAAGTGCGCTCCCAAGACTGTTTTGATAGTGGAAATGTGAAATTTTGAGTTTGGAACCATGGTAATAATTAAAAAATGCGTTTCGGGATGTTTTGAATCCTGCCAACAATGATGCAATAGGGAGTGGAGTGTTGTACCAAAATACTTAATGAGGTAAGCATTTTTAAAGTATATCTATGAAAATTTATATTTAGAAGTAGAAATAACCAATGCATACTATCCAGTCTACGCGTGCGAAGCAGCGGGAATTTAGCTAGTTACATAAAATTTCCTTCGTATGGTACTGATATCTTGCTGTTTTGTTTCTATTTGTTATGTCACTTGAGGCACAGTGCAACGTTTTGCATGGAAATCACGCACAACGCTGTCCTGTTCATGACTGCCTGTTATTCCAAGCATGGTTTCGTGCGATTCCGGTAGTTCGAGGTCACAGGTGCCCCTTGTTAGCCTTCAAAGGAACGGAGCACAAATTGTGATTCATTATAAACGCTACTGGGACAGATGGAGAACAAAGTATATGCTAATATCATTCACTGATTCATTAAAATGGAACTTAAGATCATCCTATTTTAGTAACAATACAAGTGTCCCCTGGAACTGTTCACTCACTAAATTCTATAGCGTTTCCCGTAATGTTTAAACTTACAGATACTGTAGTTGACAAGTGCATGATATCGCAGGTACACCGTCAGTATCCTTACCTGTAAAAGAAAAAAAAATCTTGTGTTAATTGTGTCTAAAATATGCATGCACAGTGTATGAATTCATAAATGTTTAGCGAGATGAGAAATTAGTATTGAAGTACATTAATGTAAAATAATGAGTGAATGATCAATACATTCCAAACGCTTATAATACAGGCGCGTACTCCACCTTGGAGTAAATTCTGACGTGTCGATGATTAATCTATATCGTGAATTCGCAAGCGCCTATGAAAATATCAAATTAGGAAGTAAATCAGTTTGTTTCTTTGGCAGTAGAGTGTCCGAATTTAATTCACAAAGGTATCAAATAGTCAACACGTATAACGTTATTTTTACATTTGATAAGGTATTAAACGTAAGTAAAAATCCCAGTATGACAGATTGAACGCTGTAGAAGCTACAGTGGAAAGATACACAGACAAAGAACCAAACAACGGGAAGTGAGGAGCCTGATCCTCACACTTCGTGTCAGATATAAATCTAATTATCAATGACTTGTTGTTCATTTTGGTGACCTAGTCACCAGTTTTTGTGCTGGGACCCACAGTCTTTCTGCAAGAATTTTTCGCGACCCTATATATACATTCTGGCTGCACGGCAGCTAAAAGTAATGTAAAAATTATATTTAACGAGAACTTTAAGTTATTGTTATATGCAACTGTTATGCTCAGGAATACTTACAACACAAGAGAAGGAAACATTATAAAAATATTTTCACCAATAAAAGTAATTGTTCTATACAAGTTAAATTGTAAAAATCAATGAGATTTGTGGTAGTGTTTACGCTTGGTGTTAATGACACTTTCAATATCTGGATTGAAACTTGTTGAACTACGCGTAAATAGTATATCACGCAAAGTCTCTAGTCTTTTTTATTGTTGTAAAAAATGGAGAAGTCTAGAAAATACGCGCTCTCATAACTAGTTATGGATCCGTTTGATTGCTTCAAAGTTACATTTGTAATCACTCGACACTCCCTCCGCAACGCCCATATTGAAGTAAATGCTTAATGGAAATGCAGTACAATATAAAACAAAGCGCCGCTATTCACATGGATACACACAGTCAGAGAAAAAAGAAAACAATTGGAAAGAAACACTCTTGCAGTACTGTTTCCCAATGAGGGACCGACGGAAGACATTGAGAAGGTTCAAAGAAGGGCAGCTCGTTTTGTTTTATCACGTTACAGGGGCGAAACCGTCACGGAAATGTTGCACGATTTGAGTGGAAATCATGAAAACCACGGACTGATATTCATCATGTTTTCTTTTTTTGGGTCAGGGTCAGAAGAGATTTGGAAGGTTTCATTGCGGAAGTGTCCCCCGTGATTACCGGCGTCTCCGATGGCGCTTACCCGCCTTAGGTGATTGTTAACACCTCAGGTCACACCTCCCGAGAAATAACGGAGGGACCAATCGGCATGTTCGGAAGGTACCAGCTCGGGTAATCACCCCTCCCTGGGCCTGGCCTTTACCAGGGGGTACGTACGTGCCCTACTTGTCTACCCGGGGCGGGGAGTTTCGCCTTACCCCCGTCACCGGCTACGCACAGGGAGGAAAGAAGAGAGGAAGAACAGAAAGGGATGAAGAAGGGAGAATCTCAAACGCCGAGGCGGAGATTAAAAGGGCGGGTCGAGGACAAGGAGAAAGGGGGGGAAGGCTAAAGAACAGGAAAGGAAGAGGACCGACCAAGAAAAGGGGAAGTCAGAGGAAACGAAAAAAGAAACCTTGGACTGACTAAAAACGCCCGTCTCCGGGCGAAGGCACAAACCGGGGGGAAAGAGGGAAGCGGCCTGGGACGGAAGAAAGGTCGCTTCGGCTCGGGGCCCCGTGCGCGCCACACACGTACCCACAAAAGAGCTGTGGGCCCCCTGGGGGGGGGGGGGGGGATCGAAACATGGAGTACTCCCAACTCACTTTCTTGTGCCGTTCAAATGCTTCATTTTCGCAGTGAATAAGTGTGGTTAAAGGAAATGGATGTTTTCATATGAATGCCGATATAAAGGATGATGCTCCGGGAGAGGCATCTAGCGGTGCTCGGGTGAAACTACGAAATCTAGAATGCCGATATAAATGATGATGCTCCTGGACAGGCATGTTGCGGTGCACGGGTGGAACTACGAAGTCGACATGTCAGCTGTGGATTCTGAATATCGCAGTATCGAAATAACATTATTTCTTGGCATTGTATAAATATACGAACACCGAAATTGTAGTTCCATTTCAAATATTAGGCTAATGAAAATTATTCGAAAATGGCATGAGAAGTATATACTTCCGCTTTTATTTATTGTTATTGTGTCAGGCATTTTCCCTAACACGTAAAAGATACCGTTTCATACCTCCCAGTGCCGGTTAAATTTTACCAAATAGCCCAGCGGCCTCCTATGATGATGTTGGCAACAGATGCTGAATAGTGAGAATCCTGTGAGTTTTCATTTTAGCCAATCGCTTGACAACGCTTATGTTTTCTCATGGAATTTCCGCTTTACGAGGGCAATTATTTTTACTGAGCGGACGAGGGAAAATACAAGAACCTGTCAACCATAAAGCAGGAACAACATTATTTGTTTACTTCATGGTCTGTACGTTACACTAATCGAGTCATTCTACGTGGTTCGAACAAATGGGCAATGATTTTCTATCGTGTTGTTGATGTTGCCAACATAATCACGTGAGGCCGCCGACATGATACGTAAAATCCCCCCCCCCCCCCCCAGTGACCATTGTAAACACAATTGGTCGATTTTCGACCACAGGCAATACCAGTATTAATAAATGAAATGTAGTAATGGTAGCACCTGGAGGGCAGGCGGCAGCCAATCAGATCACGTCTGTGCTACACTGCCGTGCTTTCTCACCGTCCACACATGATCTGTGCCCTCCGTTATGCTTTTCCTACCCCTTCCATCGATTACATCATGCTGCTTTGCCTATGCCAGCCAGCTACTTGGCTTCTAGAAAGTTTACAAGTCCAAATTAAGATATGAAAACTCTGAGTACTATTTTTGTTGTTGTTGTTTTTGTTGTTGTTGTTATCTTCAGTCTGCAGGCTGGTTTGATGCATCTCTCCACGCTACCCTGTCCTGTGCAAGTCTCTTCATCTGAGCATACGTTAGGCAACCTAAATCCTTTTGGATCCGCTTACTATATTCGTCCCTCAGTCTCCCTCTACGATTTTTACCCCACACGCTTCCTTATAATGCTAAGTTGACAATTCCTTGATGTCTCAGAATGGGTCCAACCAATCTATCCCTTCTCTTAGTCAGTATATGCCAGAAACTCGTTTTCTCCCCGATTCGGTGAAGCACCTCATTACCCATCTAATTTTTATCATTCGTCTGTAGCACTACATTTCAGAAGATTGTATCATCTTTTTATGTGAACTCCTTATCGTCCACGTTTCACTCCCATACAGCGCTACACTCCAGACAAATGCTTTCAGAAAGGATTTCCTAACATTTAAATTAATATTGGATGTTAACAATTTTCGCTTCTTTAGAAATGCTTTTCTTCCCATAGCCATTCTGCATTTTATATCTTCTTTACTTCGGGCTGCCCAAATAAAATTCATCTACTACTTTCATTATGTCATTACCTAATCTAATTCCTTCAGCTTCGTCTGATTTTCTGACATTGCATTCCATTACCTTCGTTTTACTGTTGTTAATGTTCACCTTATATCTTCCTTTCAAGACACTGTCCATCCCATTCAATCCTGATCTTTTGCGGTCTCTGACAGAATTACTATGTCATCAGCAAACGGCAATGTTTTTATTTCTCCTCCCTGCACTTTAATGCCCTCTCCAAATTTCTCCTTCCATTCCTTCATTGCCTGCTCAATGTACAGATTGAAAAACATTGAGGAAAGGCTACAACCCTGTCTTACTCCGTTCCCAACCTCTGCGTCCCTTTCTTGCCCTTCGACTTTAATAACCGCTGTCTGGTTTTGGTATAGGTTGAATATAACTCTTCGCTCCCTGTATTTTACCCCTGCTACCTCCAGAATTTCCGTTTCCTTAGCCTATCTTCTAACATAAGTCGTAATGTATTGCCTCCCGTGTTCCTACATTTCTCCTAAATCCGAACTGATCTTCCCCGAGGTCGAATTGCACAAGTTTTTCCATTCGTCTGTAAATAATCCGTGTTAGTATTTTGCAATCATGACTTATTAAACTGATAGTTCTGTAATTTTCACACTTGTCTGCACTTGCTTTCTTTGTAATTGGAATTACGATATTCTTCTTGAAGTCCAAAGGTATTTCCCCTGTCTCATACATCATGTATACCATGTGATACAATTTTTTCACGGCTGGCTCTCCTAAGGATATCAGTAGTTGAGACGGAATATCATCTACTCCAAGGGCCTTGTTTCGACTCAAGTCCTTCAGCGCTCTGTCAAATTCTTCTCGCAGTATCATATCTCCTATCTCACCTTGCTCCACTTCGTCTTCCATTTCTAGAATACTGCCTTCAAGTTTATTTCGTTTGTATAGGCCCTCTATATATTCCTTCCACAGTTGAGCTTTCTCCTCTTTGCTTAATATTATTAAACCAATAAAGATGTAAAATCAGACTTGTCACAAGGTGGAGACAAATGTAAGAACCACCCGGCAACGTACCAGCGAGTGCACGATGTCGACGAGAGGACTGTGTGTCTGTATGCCGGCACATTCCCGCCATAGCCGGCTGCGGTGGCTTGAGGAGACACTGGGGACGGCGAGAAGCGCGCGGCGGTCGGCCAGTCGGCGATATGGCCGCGGCTCTCTGAGAGCCAGTTTTCACGACGCCGCTAGGTTTCATGAGACAGCGCTACTGGCCAGTGCGCATGCGCGGTAGGCGTTCGCGCAACTCGTTGGGGAAACTAAAGTTTCGACTCCTCCCAACTTTGACGAAACTGATTGCGCGTGTTTTTAGGTTAGGTTATAACCAATACAGAACAAAACACAACAAAAGGGGGGGGGGAAGAAGAAATAATTCGGTTTTTCAACATATATGCGATGCATAGGTGTTCGTGCCATTTTAACGACGAAAATTTCAGGAATAAGCAGCGGCGTGTTAGTGCTATTGAAGCAATTATTTGTGAATTAAATATTGATGGGTTGACGATTAGTGAATTGCAGACTAAACTACATTCAATTCCAAATACCTATACAAACGAACTATGGCAATTGTGTATTTGGGAACACGGTAAAGGTACTGTAGAGACGAATATCTATTTGACAAGAAAAGTAATGCAATTTGTAATTTCAGTTCTAGTAACAATGCTTCACGCATAACAGTATCTCGTTTCTTTGTTGCATTAATAACTATGTTTAAAAGGAACGTAAAATGCTCTCGTGACATTCTGAGTTGATTAAAATAGCTTCTAGGGTCTTCCATCACAATTTCTTTCAGCAAGGTTGTTAAGCAACCGAGCTGAGGTCTTTTTTTAATCCAGTCACAAACAAACACGTTCCTTATTCTTTTTATGTTTAGTCTTACGCAACGACTTCACACAGAGAAGCAATAGCTCCAGCGCAACTGTTACAGCTACCAAAACTTTCATTCTACGGCGACTACGGCACTTACAAAACAATGAACATGAAGAGTGTGGTATCGGCGCTGTGTCTACAGACACTCAGGAAATCAGTAACGCGCGACTCATTTCATGAAATGAGTGTCGCAGCCTGGTGTCCCCGTGTTGACTCGCCTAATGCCACCGCCGTCTCATAACGGCGCGAGGCGGACGCTAAGTACGGAGGCGGGCCAACTTCCGTTCCAATCCGGGGATTAATTTGGACCCGGCGCCCAGCCGAAGCTGCACCGCGTTATGCCGTGCTGAATGCGCGACCCCGTAATCAAAGGCGGCTCACCAACGCGAGGCTACTCCTACCTACTGATTCACAATCACCTTGCGGAAATATCTAGTAACCCTTCTTTTGTTTCCAATCCTGTTCCTTACGAATTATATACAGAAGGATGGAAAAGCTGCTAGAAGCCGACCTCGGGGAAGATCAGTTTGGGTTCAGGAGAAATGTAGGAACACGGGAGGCAATACTCACTTTACGGCTTATCCTAGAAGATAGATTAAGAAAAGGCAAACCAACATTTCTAGCTTTTGTAGATTTGGAGAAGGCTTTTGACAATGTTGATTGGAATAAACTCTTTCAAGTTCTGAAGCAAGCAGGAATAAAATATAGGGAGCGTAAGGTTATTTACAACTTGTACAAAAACCAGAGAGCGGTTGTCAGAGTAGAAGGGCAGGAAAGGGATGCATTGGTTGGGAAGGGAGTGAGACAGGGTTGTAGCCTTTCTCCAATGTTATTCAATTTGTACATCGAGCAAGCGGTGAAGGAAAGCAAGGAAAAATTTGGAATAGGGATTAAAGTTCAGGGGGAAGAAATAAAAACATTGCGTTTTGCTGATGACATTGTAATTCTATCAGAGACAGCAAAGGACCTGGAAGAGCAGTTGAATGGAATGGACAGCGTGTTGAAGACAGCATATAAAATGAACATTAACAAGAGCAAAACAAAAATAATGGAATGCGGTCTTAGAAAATCAGGCGATGCTGAAGGAATTAGATTAGGTAACGAAACATTGAAGGTGGTAGATGAGTTTTGTTACTTGGGCAGTAAAATAACAGATGATAGTCGCAGTACAGAGGATATAAAATGCAGAATGGCAATGGGTAGAAAAGCATTTTTGAAAAAGAGAAATTTGCTAACATCAAATATTAATTTAAGTGTAAGGAAGTCCTTTCTGAAGGCATTTGTATGGAGTGTTGCCTTGTATGGGAGTGAAACATGGACGATAAGCAGTGTGGACAGGAAGAGGATAGAGGCTTTTGAAATGTGGTGCTACAGAAGAATGCTGAAGATTAGGTGGGTGGATCGCGTAACTAATGAGGAGGTACTGAACCGAATTGGGGAGAAAAGAAATTTCTGGCATACCTTGACTAAAAGAAGGGATAGATTGGTAGAACACATTCTTAGACATCGAGGAATCGTAAATTTAGCATTGGAGGGAAGTGTGTGGGGTAAAAATCGCAGAGGGAGACCAAAAGACGCATATAGTAAGCAGATTCAAGTGGATGTGGGTTGTCGTTCTTATGAGGAGATGAAAAGGCTTGCTCAGGATAGAGTAGGGTGGAGAGCTGCATCAAACCAGTCTCTGGACTGAAGACCACAACAACAACAACAACAACAACATTTACATAAACGATTTAAGGGGAAAATCTAAGTAGCTCTCTTACGTTGTTTGCAGACGACGCCGTCATTTACCGTCTAGTAAAATCATCTGAAGATCAAAACCAACTGCAGATTGATCGGAATAAGATATCACTATGGAGTAAAAATTGGAAATTGACTCTAAATAATGACAAGTGTGAAGTCGTCCACTTGAGTACGAAAAGAAATCCGTTAAACTTTGTTTACGAGATAAATCAATCAAAAGTGAATTCCGTAAACTCCACACAATACCTAGGAATTACTATTACTTCAGACTTAAACTGCTAAGAAAGGGGGTTGGAACACTTGCGCGGAGTGACACTTGCGCGGAACCCGGGGCCCTTGGGGCGGCTAATGGCTTTTCCTGGGTACAGGCACACCAAGAAGTCTAGCACTGCTGTTGTCAAGTTTCCACACTGTCAACAAACTCAGTGAAATTGCACAACCCTTTGCGAGCTGCAGAGCACTATAGTAACTTGTTCTAACTACATATTAATCCGTTGAGTGTTCCTCCTGTAAACAAAAAGGTATTTTAATAGTGATAATGTTTGGAGAGTTAGTCTCTGCTACTACAAGACAATGACTTTCCATAGTCATACCTCCTAAAAGCATATTATTCAGAACACTAAGCATATCAAGACACCTGCTCAAGCAATAAATTTATTAGGCATCCTACACAGATACGTTAATGTAATTGACCGCTATGTAGTTAACCCCACTATCACGCAACTTCCATCTCTTTAAAAATAGCTACTATGCTTTTTAATAGGAGATGCAACCTTAAACCTTCAATTAAAAAACGTTAATAATAAGTCAATGAGTATTTTACATACTTGATTCGTTTATTCGAGACCCCAAAACGATTTCGCTGTATTGGAATTACAAATACATCTAATAAATGTATTAAATACGTAATGTGTAAGGGAATGTCACACACCGAAAGATAAATTCTATTTTCTATGACCATCATATAGAACCATTTTTACTCCGAACTTGGCATAAACCAACAGGGAGAAACAAGTTGCAAGACTTCCAGGAAAAATGAAGCGAAATTGGCAGCCAATAGTTGGTTATAAATTACATTGCCTGTTAACTGTATAAATATAAATTACGGAATACGCGGAACTCCTGTTCAGTACAGTCAAAAAGGTCTAAGGCAATAGGCAGTGGTTTACAATCAGATATCCGTGTCACTCTCCTCCTCAAGAGGTCTGTGTGAAGATTTATATTCAGAACATTCAAGAAAAAGGTGTTGAAACTATAAGAAGCAGCTCATTTACTCAGGAAGGGAAAACGTTATGGTGCCCGTAAATTTGAATGGCTGTATCTCTTGTAGTAACATCCAGTTTTTGATAAAATGTTAAAATCCAATATACCAGTGCCAACTTTTTTTTGGCGGAATTTTTGCAGGAAGTAGTCTTGACGTGATTTCATACTTCTATGCATTAATATTATCAAACATGTAATTTGTGTCACAAATTGCGCGGCCGGTTCGGTCGGAGGTTCGAGTCCTTCCTCGGACATAGGTATGTTTGTTTGTACTTTGCCTAAGATTAAGTAGTGTATAAGTCTAGCGACTAATGAGCTAAGTAGTTTGGCCGAATAAGACTACACATATACACGTAATTTATTTATTTCATAACCACATTTAAGTACTAATAATTAAAGAAACTTAAAAGAGAAATTTGAAATAAACACTGAAAACAAATGATTGATATTTCTCATAAGATGAATGCACACAACCGTTGACTTATGTCTTGTGAATGTACCTACAAATTCTGCCATATGAAAATTGTAGTGTGAGTCCCAAATATGTTTTTTCTGTAGTAACATTAAAAACATATTAAAAATTCAGAACTCGAAAATCAGTGAAGTTTTGGACTTTAAGCGTTTTGTCTCACTAAATCTTTACATAGTAGACACGATTTTAAAATTTGGTTGCTATCGCCAAAGGAGACGAAACGTTAAATTTTTTGGTGTAATCTTCGCCGTGTAGACTGTATGTTGTAGAAGTCTACGTCGAACCTAATCATACCTCTGAGGAGAGAACGTTGTTTGCACTTCTCCTGCGTTTCCAGTCGGCAATGCTGTGCTATGTAACGACATCGTACCGTTCCATTTTACCGAGAGCTATATATGTATTGGTGTGATGTCTGTTCTTTCGAAATAAGACATCACACCAATATATGTATCATTTAGACGCAAAGATTCTGGGTTCTGTTTTCATCGCTAACGCGATTAACAACGTTAGGCCTCGTGTGTAAACAGTTAAAGGTTATGAGTGCCACTGGAAAAATGCATAAGTAACACCTGTTGTTTGAGACTTGAAGATGACCTGAAATTAGCCGTAATAGATATCTCATAATAAACAAAAGGTGTAGCTGTCTATATTTCATAATGCTATTCCTAACATATTTAAAAGCTGCTCAAAACCACCTACAAAAAACCTTTATCAAATGTTCAAATGTTTGTTAAGCTTATGGGACTTAACTACGGGGTCATCAGTCCCTAAACTTACAAACTACTTATGTACTACTTACGAACTACGACGGCACAAATATCCATGCCCGAGGGGGGATTCGAACCCCCGACCGTAGTGGCCGTGCTGACCGTGACTGGAGCGCCTCAGTCACCTCGGCCACCGCGGCCGGCAAACCTTTATCAAAGATCTGCCCTTGCTTTTAGTGCCTTGATCAGCTGTTGATTTTTAGAGGTTTTACTAGGGACATGAAAAATTCGCATTTGCGATAAATGCGAATATAGATGCGAATTCTGACTCAAAATGCAGTAAATCCGAAATTGTAGTTAGCAACGGTTGCGCTCAATTCCGATTTCATCACATTCCTCTTCACATGGTGCTGTATTGTAAATCGAGTGATATTTGTATGACGTTATCTCCCTGTTGAATGAGGCTGTGATATCTCCGGGCCGTTACTACAGCTCCACCTCGCTCGGTGGGCCTTTCCCTGAATACGGCACAGGTAGCGGCTGGAGGACGTGGAGTAGGGGGTGGTGTATCCCTACTTCTGGAACACCCTGTTCACTACCTGCAGCGTCCGGGTCTCCCCGCAAGTGTCTACACATTCCCTTTCCGCGCAAGTGTCACTCCCCGCAAGTGTCACAAACTCGTGGCAAAGGCGAACCAGAGACTGCGTATTATTGGCAGAACCCTCAAAAGATGTAACAGAACCACAAAAGAAACTTCATACACTACGCTTGTCCGTCCATTTTTGGAGTATTGCAGCCCAGTGTGGGATCCTTATCAGGTGGGTTTGACGGATAACATCGAAAGAGTTCAAAGAAGGGCAGCTCGTTTCGTATTGTTACGATACAGGGGAGACAGCGTTACGGAAATGATACAGGATCTGGGATAGGAATCATTACAACAACGGCGCTTATCGCTGCGGCGTGGGCTACTTGCGAAACTCCAATCTTTTTTTTTTTTTTTTTTTTTTTTTTTTTTTTTTTTTTTTTTTTTTTTTTTTTTTGTGGTTTTAGGGCGCACAACTTCTATGGTCATTAGCGCCCAGCCAAGAACATAGATTCGCTATGATCTAAAAAAAGGTAGACTGTCAGAACATCAACAATAGGCTAAAAACGAAAGATAAAAGACAAAAGAGTTAAATATCCTTGGATAAGTTGGCCAAGTTGATAAAACGCAAAACTCGAGCAGCTGCTCGTGTGTCATCAGCTAAGATTTCCTCCAGAGTAGGCGGAAAGTGAAGGGCTACACGGAGATGATTAAAATTAACACAAGTCAGTAAAACATGTCGCACTGTCAGCAGTTCACCGCAGGAGCATAGCGGTGCAGGTTCGGCGGACAGCAAGTGACGGTGGCTGAAACGGCAATGACCGATCCGCAACCGAGCCAGGATGACCTCCTCCCGCCGAGAGGGGCGTGAGGATGTCCTCCAAGCGGTCGGGATCGGTTTGACAGTTCGCAATTTATTGTTGTGCAGTGAAAGCCACACACTGTGCCATTGCGACACGATACTCCGGCGAAGAGCCCGTTGAACATCGTCCGATGGGACGCAAAAGGTAGCCATGCGAGGCAAAAGAGCTGCTGCCTTGGCTGCTGTGTCGGCGGCCTCATTCCCGGGCACACCCACATGGCCAGGGACCCACAGGAAAGAAACGTGACAGCTGTCATCCGCCAGCAACTGGAGGGAGCGTTGGATCCGATACACGAGAGGATGGTTCGAGAAAGGGTCCTTAAGACTCTGCAGGGCACTAAGGGAGTCAGAACATATGGCATAGAAAGGGTGGCGGTGGCGGCAGGTATACAAAACGGCCTGGTGGAGGGCGAAAAGCTGAAGTTTGAGCACCGGTCAGGGAGCTTGTATTGGAAACGGTTGTCCCCGACGACGAAGGCAGATCCGACACCGGCAGTGCTCTTGGAACCATCAGTGTAAATAAATACGGCATTATCGAACCGCGAACGGAGGTCGACAAGCCTCGAGCGGAATACCAAATCCGGAGTGCTCTCCTTGGGGAGCGAACTAAGTTCGAGGTGTGTGTGAACCTGGGCCTGATGCCACGGTGGCAATGGGCTTTCGCTCAACCGAAGGGTGGAAGGAAGGGTAAAATCGAGCCGTTGTAGCAGACGGCGAAACCGAACTCCCGGTGGAAGCAAGGCAATCGCAGACAACTGATATTGGCGATCGAGTGAGTCGTCAAAAAATAATCTGTAAGATGGATGGTTGGGCATCGACCGTAGGCGGCATGCGTACCGACACAAGAGTATGTCACGTCGATTGGTCAAGGGTAATACAGCAGCCTCGGCATACAGACTTTCAACAGGGCTGGTATAAAATGCACCGGTCGCCAGACGTAATCCACGATGGTGGATAGAGTTGAGACGGCGGAGAATCGACGGCCGTGCTGAAGAGTATACAAGGCTTCCATAGTCGAGCTTTGACTGAACAATGGCCTGGTAAAGGTGAAGCAGGACGGTACGATCCGCTCCCCATGACGTGCTACTGAGGACACGAAGAACGTTAAGGGATCGGGCACAACGGGCAGCCAGGTAGGACACGTGCGTGGACCAGCAAAGTTTCCGATCCAACATGAGTCCCAAGAATTTTGTAGTCTCCACGAAAGGGAGAGCAACCGGGCCGAGACGTAGAGAAGGTGGAAGAAATTCCTTGTATCTCCAGAAATTGATACACACAGTTTTCTCAGTGGAGAATCGGAAGCCGTTTGCGATGCTCCAGGAATACAGACGGTCAAGACAGCGTTGGAGAGAACGCTCCAAGAGAGACGTCCGCTGGGCGCACAATAAATTGCGAAATCGTCAACAAAAAGAGATCCGGAGACGTCGGCTGAAAGGCAGTCCACGATCGGATTGATTGCAATGGCGAAGAGCGCCACACTCAAGACGGAGCCCTGTGGTACCCCATTCTCCTGGCAAAAGGTATCTGACAAAACAGAGCCCACCCGCACCCGGAACTTGCGATCCGCCAAAAACGCTTGAATGAAAAGAGGAAGGCGGCCCCGAAGGCCCCATGTGTGCAACGTGCGGAGAATGCCCGCTCTCCAACAGGTATCGTATGCCTTCTCCAAGTCGAAGAACACGGCTACTGTTTGACGCTTCTTCAGAAAGTTGTTCATAATGAAGGTCGACAACGTAACGAGGTGGTCAGCAGCAGAGCGGTGTCGACGAAAACCGCATTGGATATTAGTCAGGAGGCGGCGAGATTCGAGGAGCCAGACCAACCGAGCGTTAACCATGCGTTCCATCACCTTACAGACGCAGCTCGTCAGAGAAATAGGACGATAACTGGAAGGAAGGTGTTTGTCCTTCCCTGGTTTGGGGATGGGGACAACAATGGCTTCACGCCAACTTGTGGGAACATGACCTTCAGTCCATATGCGATTGTAGGTACTAAGAAGAAAGCACTTGCCCGCTGGAGAGAGGTTCTTCAGCATTTCAATGTGAATGGAATCGGGCCCGGGAGCAGAAGACCGGGACAGGGCGAGAGCACGATCTAGCTCCTGCATGGTGAAGGCGACGTTATAATTTTCCCGATTAAAAGAGCGGAAAGAAGGCGGCCGTGCCTCCTCTACCTGTTTGCGAGGGAGAAAGGCAGGGTGGTAATGGTCAGAGCTCGAAACCTCCGCAAAGAAACGACCCAATGCGTTTGAAACATCAGCTGGGTCCACGAGGGTTGCGTTCTCCACGGTCAGGCCAGGAATCGGGGAGTGGACCTTGATGCCGGACAAACGGCGTAGGCCACCCCAGACAACCGTGGAGAGAGTAAAACGGTTAAAAGAACTAGTAAAATCTGTCCAGCAAGCTTTCTTGCTGTCGTTTATGATACGACGGCACTGCGCTCTCATACGTTTGTAATTGATGCAATTCTCCAAAGTTGGGTGGCAGCGGAAGGTGCGTAAAGCACGGCGCCGGGCTCGAAGCGCGTCGCGGCAGGCTGCAGTCCACCAAGGGACCTGGACACGACGTGGAGAAGAGGATGTACGAGGTATGGAACGTTCAGCAGCAGTGAGAATAACCTCTGTGAGGTATTCGACCTGACTGTCACAGGTGGGAAAATTCTGATCGTGAAAAACAGCCATGGAAGAATAAAGCCCCCAGTTGGCTTTAGAAATGTTCCAACTGGTGGGACGTGGAGATGGGGAATGATGTAGGAAGTGGATGATACAAGGGAAATGGTCACTCGAGTACGTGTCAGAAAGTGCATACCACTCAAACCGACCGGCAAGCTGAGGAGTGCATATTGCGAGGTCTATATGGGAATAAGTGTGTGTTGTGTCAGAAAGGAAGGTCGGTGCACCGGTGTTGAGGCAGACAAGATCGAGGTGGTGGAGAATGTCCACCAAAAGGGAGCCTCTCGGACAAGGTGCCGGAGAGCCCCATAGGGGGTGGTGGCCATTAAAGTCGCCTACCAACACGAAAGGTGAAGGGAACTGGTCAACAAGGTTTAGCACATCTGCCCTAGTAAGGGCAGATGACGATGGCGAATATATATTACAGAGGGAGAAGGTAAAGGTGGATAAGGTGATGCGGACGGCAACTGCCTGTAGGTGAGTGTGCAAGGAAATGGGATGGAAATAGACGTCGTCTCGAAGGAGCATCAGAACCCCTCCATGGGCTGGGACACCTTCCATGGGTGGCAGGTCGAACCGCACAGAGGTGTAGTGTGGAAAGTCTGCACGATCACGTGGGCGCAACTTAGTTTCCTGGAGGCAGACTAGAAGCGGGCAGTGCAATCGAAGGAGTAGTTTTAACTCCTCCCGATTAGAACGAAAGCCACGAATGTTCCATTGAAGGAGCGCCATGATAAAAATGAGAAGAAATAAGGATAAAAACCAAGTAGCGAGCGGGGTCACCTCGACGGCCGCTGAGGACCGGATTTCGAGGGAGCACTGCTATCGCTGTCTGGGGGCAAAGGGTCATGTTCCATTGGTTCGCCCGACGCGCCTGCCACCTCCCTGAGTTGATCAGGAGGGGCAGTTTCCACCGCCGGTAAAGGGCCGGGCGCCCGGCAAACGGAGCGTCCCGGTGAAACAGAAGACGGCCGAGGCCGGCAACTGTTGGACGGCGCGACAGATGGGTCACGCCTCGGCGGGGAAGGAGAGGAACTCTTTTTCTTGTCAGCTCTTCTGGAAGAGTGACGGCGGGAAGAGGCAGTTGACGGTTGGGAAGCCTGAGAACGCAGAAAATCCTCACGGACGGGTTCCTTTTTCAAGGTCCGGGCATCTTGTTTAGGTGCCCGCGGTTTACTAGAGTTGGACGAAGACTGTACCCTAGAAGCAGAAGGAGGAAGCGGGGACGTGGAACGGGCAATCTTCCGGCTGGCAGATCGCACAACTGTGTCAGCGAAAGTCAAGTCACATGTCTGGGTACTGGAATCCTTGGTAGGTCGAGTTGAGGTGAGTACCTTACTGTATGTACCCGCTGGGAGGACAGTGGGCTTTCGACTCGCCAACAACTTTCGAGCGGCAGATGTTGATACCTTCTCCGTAACCCGAATTTGCTGGATTACCTTCTCATCCTTGTATACAGGGCAGTCGCGAGAGGAAGCCGCATGGTCACCGTTGCAGTTTAGGCAGTGAGGGGACGGAGGTGGGCAATCCCCCTCATGGGAGTCCCTACCACAAGTGACACACTTTGCTGCATTTGGGCAATGTTCACGGGTATGGTTGTACCTGTGGCATTGAAAACAGCGCGTTGGGTTAGGCACATAAGGTCGGACGGAGATGACTTCATACCCTGCTTTGACCTTCGACGGGAGGTCAACTCTGTCGAACGTCAAAAACACAGTACGAGTCGGTGTCAGATGGTTATCGACCTTTTTCATGACCCTGTGGACGGCTGTCACACCCTGATCGGACATATACGATTGGATGTCTTCATCAGACAACCCATCAAGGGATCTCGTGAAGACTACCCCCCGTGACGAGTTGAGTGTGCGGTGCGCTTCGACCTTAACTGGAAAAGTGTGCAACAACGTAGTACGTATCAGTTTTTGGGCTTGGAAGGCACTTTCCACTTCCAGCAACAATGTGCCATTGCGCTGACGTGAACAGGTTTTAACAGGGCCAGCAATTGCATCTACACCTTTCTGTATAACGAAAGGATTGACAGAATTGAAATCCTTTCCGTCGGTGCGAGAGACAACCAGATATTTAGGAACATTAGGCAGAGTCTTTTTAGGCTGAGGCGAGTCTAACTTACGTTTGTGGGTCAACGTCATGAAAGAAGATAAGGAGGAAGTCATCGCGGAAGTGTCCCCCATGATTACCGGCGTCTCCGATGGCGCGCTCCTTCCTAGTGGGGGCCCTCTCCGAGGGCTTACCCGCCTTAGGTGATTGTTCACACCTCAGGTCACACCTCCCGAGAACTGACGGAGGGACCAATCGGCACGTTCGGAAGGTACCAGCTCGGGTAATCACCCCTCCCTGGGCCTGGCCTTTACCAGGGGGTACGTACGTGCCTTACATGTCTACCCGGGGCGGGGAATTACGCGTTACCCCGTCACCTGCTACGCACGATAATGCGTGGGTCGGCCTTCAGACACGCACAGGGAGGAAAGAAGAAGAGGATAGGAAAGGAAGAGAAAGAAGGAAAGAAAAGAAGTGTCTCAAACGCCGAGGCGGAGACTAATGAGAAGAAGGCTAGGAGAGTTCAAGGAGAGAAAGACAGAAAACGAAAGGTAAGAAAGGAAGGAACGAAGGAAGAAAAAGCACAACAAGAACCACCGTATCTCACGAAATATGCCCGTCTCCGGGCGAAGGCATAAACCGGGAGGGAAAGTGAAGCAGCCTGGGGCAGAAGAAAGGCTGCTCCGGCTCGGGGCCCCGTGCGCGCCACACACGTACCCACAAAAGAACTGTGGGCCCCCTGGGGGGGCGAAACTCCAATCGCCAACATTCTCCTCCTAATGCGAAAATATATTGTTGACTTCCACTTTGACCATCAGAATGAAATACGAGAAATCAGAGTTCGAACTGTGTTGTTTCTACCCGCGCTATTCGAAAATGGAATGGGAGAAAAATAGTATAATTGTGGTTCGATGAACCCTCTGCCAGACACTTGAATGTGATTTGCAGAGTATCCCATGTACATATAATCTTGCAGAAAATCCAAAGAAATGCTGGTCATATATGAAGTATACCAGCGGCAAAACAACCAATACCGCGGGAGTAGCCGAGCGGTCTGGAGCGCCACGTTACGGATCGCGCGGGCTCCCGCGTCGGAGGTTCGAATCCTCCCTCGAGCATGGATGTGTGTGTGTGGTCCTCAGGTTAGTTTTAATTTGTTTGTAAGACTAGGGACTAATGACCAGCGTAGTTTGGACAAACAATACCTTCACTACGCGATAGCAATGGTAAAACTACCGATGACAGTACTGCTAAAGCAGTATTGCTAAACACAGCTTTCCGAAATTCGTTCACCAAAGAAGATGTACTGAACACTCCAGAATTCAAATCAAGAACAGCTGCCACCATGCGAAACTTAGAAGTATATTTAATGAAATAAATCGCAATTAGCGGTCAGTTATGGCTTTACTGTACTAGGATTAGATGTAATACCAATGTGCGGCGGATGAAAATTTGTGCCCGGCCGGGATTCGAACCCGGGATCTCCTGCTTACTAGGCAGACGCGTTGACCACTCCGCCACCGAGGACACAGTGACCAGCCCGACTGCAGAGGACTCTTCCCTGCACGTCTCCCGCCACACACAAATCTCCAATTAGCCACGCTGTCTCTTTCCTTATATCACAGCTATTTGTTCTGTAATGCTCGCAGCCACAATACTGTATTGGTATTACATGTAAACCTCGTACAGTGAAGCCATAATTGAATGCAAATTGCGATTTATCACATTAAAACTGAACGCTCTAACGTTGTCAAAAATATATAATTAGGAGTATATGTTCCTGGAGTAGTCTGAACAAAAACAAATCTTTCAGGCCATATTGTATACCAACTAGATTCCTCTCAGAGTATGCTGATGCAATAGCTCCGTACTTAGCTACAATTTACAACCGATCACTCAGCGAAAGATCCGTACCCAAAGACTGGAAAGTTGCCCAAGTTACTCCAATATTCAAGAACGGCAACAGGCATGACCCCCAAAATTACACGCCCATCTCATTGACGGTCGATTTGCAGTAGCATTTTGGAACATATACTTTGTTCGAACATTATGAACTACCTTGAAGAGAACGACCTATTAACCAATAGTCAATACGGATTCAGAAAGTATCGCTCTTGCGAAACACAGCTTGCCCTTTACTCACATGAAGTGTTAAGTGCCATCGACAAGGGATCTCAAATCGATTCCATATTTCTGGATTTCCGGAAGGCTTTTGACACTGTACCCCATAAGCGGCTTCTTATGAAATTGCGTGCTTATGGAATATCTCCCCAATTGTGCGATTGGATTCACGATTTCCTATCAGAAAGGACACAGTTCGTTGTAATTGACGGTAAGTCATCAAGTAAAACAGAAGTGATATCTGGCGTTCCACAGGGAAGCGTTATTGGTCCCCTACTCTTCCTCGTGTTTATAAACGATTTAGGAGATAATCTGAATAGCTCCCTTAGACTGTTCGCGGATGATGCTGTCGTTTATGGGTTAGTGAAGTCAACAGAGGATCAAAAGCAACTGCAAAGCAATTTAAACAAAATTTCTACATGCTGCGAAAATTGGCAATTAACACTAAATAATGAAAAGTGTGAAGTAATACACATGACCACAAAAAGAAAGCCTCTGAACTTCAATTACACGATAAATCGTGAAACCTTAAGGTCGTAAATACTACCAAATACCTAGGAGTTACAATTACGAACAACTGACTGGAGAGAACACGTAGAAAATATTTTGGGGAAAGCGAACCAAAGGTTACGTTTCATGGGCAGAACGCTTCGAAGATGCACCAGCTCCACCAAAGAGACTGCCTACATCATACTTGTGCGTCCTCTCCTGGAGTACTGTTGCCCCCTGTGGGACCCTCACCAGGTGGGACTGACGGAAGATATTGAGAAGGTTCAGAGAAGGGCAGCTCGTTTTGCCTTATCACGTTACCGGGGGGAAAGCGTCACGGACATTTTGGACGAATTGGGGTGGAAATCATGAAAACAAATACTTTATTCGTTGCTGCGAGATCTATTTACGAAATTTCAATCACCGACTATTACTTCTGAGTGTGAAAATATTTTGCTAGGACCCACCTACATAGGGAGACATGATCATCCCAATAAAATAAGAGAAATCAGATCGAAAACTGAACGATTTAGGTGTTCTTTCTTCCCGCGCGCTATTAGATAATGGAACGGTAGAGAAAGGTTATGAAGGTACTTAAATGTGATTTGCAGAGTATCAGCGTGCATGCTGATTAATCGCCATCAATATTATTGCAATTTTACTTTAAGCAGCTTCAGTCCTAAGACTGTGTCAATTTTAGATCCTACTTTATCTGCCTAATATACTGCACTGTGTTCCTCTGCATCCTTTCTACACATCAACCCATCTGTTAATATCACACTGAAACGGCAACGTCTTCACAAGTGTCCAACCCAGCCAGTTACAGTTCACACATTTCGTGTCGTCCACAACCGGCTTCGTAAGCACGAGGATTAATTTCCTCATCTCCCCTGAGCACCACAGATATCGCTGATACTTGTGATTTCTGTCGGATCCTAAAATCAAACTGATTCAAATTTTGGCGATAAACTGCGTCCGATCTTCAGGAACACAACCGTTTGACGCAACGGGACTCAGCAGCAGTGGCATTCGTGATGAGTGTGACTGGTTGAATTGCCAAAACATTGAATCAGTTTCATCTTAAGATCGTCCAGCAATAGTTTACCAAGAATTGCCGGTAAAGCCTACGAGAACACATTAACACTTGTTTCCTATGGAGGAAAGAACGTTTGTTCACTTTGTATTTCCTTATTTCTTTTATTACCACGTCTACATCGTTCACCGGCCATGGCCGGAAAGATTGCGTCAATGCATAGGGATTATATCTTACAACCGCTCTTAGAACTAAAACGAAGATATGAGAAGGAATATTACATAACACTTTTATAAATATTCATATAAACAACACATTTAGCTATTAGATTATGTCAAGTTTATGACTTCACTCAAAGAGAAAAACTGAGTCACGGACTGCAGTGGCTTTGATCAATACAAACTGAAGTTGCAAATATTTATCAGAGACGACGGTATAACATTACCTTAAATCGATATGGGACCTGCATTTATTCATTCCGACACGCTTGCCGTCAGAGATTCGAGTCCACCCCGTGGCATTGTTTTTTTTCCCCTTTTCTTTTCTTCTTCTTTACGTAAGTTGGTTTCCAGCTTAAAAACAAATCGATTCAGTGTAAGTTATGATATGCACAGCTTTGAGCAGCAGTATTAGACCTAGGATTACCGAACTTTAAAATCATTGTTTCCGATGTAAATATATTTTAATTTTCTAATAGGAGTTTCTATTGTAACAGTACTCTTAATAACCACAACTTTTGAGTTTAACGAATATGTAAAAAAGTTATGAATAAAATTTCTAGCTTGAAACAGTTTATTTTTCTAAACCTTGTGGTCCGTATTCACCTCTAAGAAACCAACGTCGTCCTGGGTCTAAAAAAAGGTTTGGAGCCACTGTTTTAAAGCGTGTTCTATTTGACTTATGAACATACGAGTGTAAAAGGTGCGTCATTCCATGGGACATCACCAGATTGGATTGCATTCATAGTTACAGACTGTAATGAAATTGGGTTTAGTCATTACCTACACTTACGCATGTTAGTATCTGAGGTATATAAATGCGTAGCCTCCAGGAGAAAAAGTTTAATGAAGGTTTGAAATTATGTTTAAAGTCTGTTGCAAGGCTGTAGGTACTGTCATTCTCATACATTGTATTTCGAAATTCTAGCCGCATTATATGGCAATTTTTCCGATTTTTATTGGTTATGACGCAATACCTGTTCAACCATGTGCCGTATGTGATTCTTAACCGTGCAGCAATTGTTACCTCACGGTAAGGAATGTGTGTACCAAATTTGGTTGAAATCGGTCCAATGGTTTAGGGGGAAATGAGCAGCATTGTCGCTAAATGCAGCAGTTTTCCTCGCATCTCATTGTTTATGACGTCATATCTCGTGAACTATATATCGTATGTGATTCTGACACTTACGGCGACCGTCCTCATGGAATGAAGCTTACGTGTACACAATTTCATAAAGATTGGAACAAAACTGTAGGTTTGTATGCAACACATACAAACATACGGACACACTGCTTTATATGTATATTTATAAATGTGAATGTCTGTTCGGTGTACGTTTATCACGTCTGAACCACAAGACATAAAGAGCTAAAAATTTCTACAGTTACTAATTTACACCTGAGGAAGGTTTTAGGCAAGGTTTTATAGGGAGGTGATGCATATTTAGTAATCTGAAGAAAAATGCGTAATGAGGAACAATAATGATCCTTTGAAAAGTATATTTACTCTTTGAAAATAGTTTTATTGGTTGCATTGTTGCTTGAGGGTAGATAAAAGGGTGGAGTATATTGGATGAAAAGTTATCGGTGTATATAAAATTCTACGCGCGCGCGCGTGTGTGTGTGTGTGTGTGTGTGTGTGTGTGTGTGTGTGTGTGTGTGTTTTAATATTTCACTCTACAGCGAAAACTACAGAACGCAAACGAATGGTCTGTGTGTAATTGTTGACCGAAGTCTCCCGTAGTACACCATATCAGTTCCATGCCGACAGCTATAAGGGGGTGGAAGATATGGTGGTTGAAAGTCGTCAAATTATTTAAAAAAAAAATCGGACTGAGGGCCAGCGATGACGTTTGCGACTCTTATAGCAAGGTGGTTACATACAGCGAAACGTGATGCCACGGCCATATCTTTGGTCTATGCGTGCTACAATGTCTTCAGCACTTTCTCTGTAAGGATAAGCATAGGAATAAGGACATATAAGAATAAATGAATAAAGCTGTAAAAAAATTATTTTAATACACTTCTTTAAAAAAAATCAATTTGTCGTTTCGCGCATTACAGCAAGTGATCCATCTGTGTATTATTATAATCATTGTTGTTGAATTTCGTGATTGGATTCTTTGAAACGAGAGCATTTTTACCTGTGATTTATTATATATTCTCTGATAAATGTAACATGTTTTTAGAAAAAAGGAGATGGACAGAGAGAGAGAGAGAGAGAGAGAGAGAGAGAGAGAGAGAGAGAGAGAGAGAGAGAGAGAGAGAGAGAGTGTGTGTGTGTGTGTGTGTGTGGATAGGAAAAGTACTAACACAAGGTTCGAATAAATAAATAAATAAATAAATATATCATCCCATGAAGGCTTTCACGGCGGCTCTTTATCAGTAAACACTTCCGGGCTGAGTTGCCGTGGTCGATCTATAAAACTTCCTCTCGCTGACGTTTCGTTCTCCACTGCGAAGAACATCTTCCGAGGTTGAGTCGACGACTGGCTGCTGGGGGCTGGAAATAAATAAATACCCGGGCAACGCCGGGTTTTCAGCTAGTATTAGATAAGCGAAACTAAAATTTTTCTTTCCATAACTGGAAATCAATTTGGCTCGTGTTTGTGCGCGTGTGAGAGGCGCTTCTGCCATTCGAATGGAGTGTGCGAGTGTCTGTTGCTTTCGAGAAAAATTTCAGTTCGTCACGCATAAACGGAGGACGTGTTTGTGAAAGGCTTTCATCGCGTGCGTCTGGAGCCGCGTTACCGCATGCGAACGACGCGTGGCGCGCACAGAGGAGAGGAGACAGACGGAGGGACGTCATCGAGTGCTGGCGCAGGTGGCGTTAGTCGCATTGCGTGTCGTGCTGTAGCGTGCCAGCGATCGAATGAGGCCGCGGCGGTATGCGTCGAGGCACACACCAATAGACTGAAGGACACTGGCGAGGAAATGGCGTTTCTGCTATTAATTTAAGACTAATGTCGTCGTGTAGACTAGCCTTAAAGGCTATTTTACACGACGACACTAGGTTTCACGAAACTGCGCTACTGGCCAATGCGCATGCGCGGCAGGCGTTCGCGCAACCCGTTGAAGAAACTAAACAGTTTCGGCACCTTCCAACTTTGGCGAAACTGATTGCGCGTGTTTTTAGGTTAGGTTATAACCAATACAGAACAAAACACAACATAAAGGGGGGAAAGGGAGAAATAATTCGGTTTTTGAACATAAATGCGATGCATAGGTGTTTGTGCCATTTCAGGAATAAGCAGCGGCGTGTTAGAGCCCTTGAAGCAATTATTCGTGAGTTAAATATTGATGGGTTGACGATTAGTGAATTGCAGACTAAAGTACATTCAATTCCAAATACCCATACAAGCTAACTATGGCTATTGTGGATTTGGGAACGCGGTACAGGTACTGTATACACGAATATCTATCTCACAAAACAAGTAATGCAATTTGTAATTTCAGTTCTAGTAACAATGCGTCACGCATAACAGTATCTTGTTTCTTTGTTGCATTACTAACTATGTTTAAAAGGAATGTAAACTGTTCTTGTGACATTCTGAGTTGATTAAAATAACTTCTGGGGTCTTCGATCACAATTTCTTTGAGCAAGGTCGCTGACCAACCGAGCTGGCGTCTTTTGTAATCCAGTCACGAACACAAACACGTTCCTTATTCTTTTTATGTTTAGTCTTATGCAGAGACTTCACACAGAGTAACAATAGCTCCGCCACAACTCTTATAGCTACCAAAACTTACATTCTACGGGTACTACGGCACTTACAAAACAACTGAAGTGTATAGTATTGTCGCCGTGTCAACAGACATACAAGAAACCGCTTGCGCGCAACTCATTTCATGAAACGAGTGTCCCAACCTAGTGTCATCGCGTAGAATAGCCTTAATTTCGCAAGTAATTCAATCAGTTAATGTAAACGGCTCCATAGCACATATGCACTGACTTCGAACCAACCGACCCATCCGATTCACAGAAAATACAAAAATTTCCTTTGGGAAAACATATGGAAGAATGTCCATAACAAGGCGCTTCCTTCTAAAGTTCGAGCCGTGTGGTGTGAAGTTGTAAATGAAGGCATCCCTGCCGGCGAGAAACTGCATAAAATACACTTTCAACCGACGCCATATTGCGAGAAATGTCAGCTTGTCGAGCGCCTCGCTAATTACACCACGCTGACTCACATACCGCTGTTGACTAAGTACAGGCATAGGTGTTACGCGCTGGACTTCGATCTCTATTTTCGTGGAAACCAAGGCGCATTGGAACAAATTCTTTTTGATTGGTGGTCTGGATGAGATCCCGCACAATTTAACTGCGACTCATCAAAATTAGTTTGTACCTTTCTTGTTGTTCCCTTTGTAAGAATCAGTGACGTCATAGACGCACTCGCGCTGTGGTTGCCGGCTGATTTACACGCAGCACGAGACGCGCACGCACTTCCAGCAGTCAACTTTGACCAGGAAGTCAAATGTTTGTATAGCTTATGGGACTTAACTACGAGGTCATCAGTCCCTAAACTTACAAACTACTTATGGACTAAAACTTACTGGCAGATTAAAATTGTGTGCCGGAACCGGGACTCAAACCTGGGAGCTTTCCTTTCGCGGGCAAGCGCTCTACCGACTGAGCTATCCCGACCGACCCACGATGCCGCCTGACAACTTTACTTCCGCCAGTCTTGCATGGTTCGCAGGAGAGCTTCTTTTAAGTTTGGAAAGTAGGAGGTGAGGTACTGGCGGAAGTAAAGTTGTGGGGCGGCATCGTGAATCGTGTCGGGATAGCTCAGTCGATAGTGCGCTTGCCCGCGAAAGGCAAAGGTCCCAGGTTCGAGTCCCGGTTCCGGCACACAATTTTAATCTGCCAGGAAGTTTCATATCAGAGCACACTCCGCTGCATAATGAAAGTTTCATTCTACTTATGAAATACCTCATACTAAAGACAATACAAACATCCATGCCCTAAGGGGGATTCGAGCCCCCGACCGCTGCGGCCGTGCAGACCGTGACTGGCGTGCCGCAGACCACTCGGCCACTGCAGCCGGCACCGTATAATAACGGTCATGAATAATAACGGAAGATAGAAAGAAATGACCGGTCCAGTGAAAAATGGCGGAGCACGATGAGACCTCTGTTTTCCAGACCCCCCTTTAATGAATACAAACCGAGATAAATTTCAAGACATAAAAATGCTAGTGTTGGACTATATTGAAATATTACACACGTATTACCAATACACCATCTTGAAATTAAGTAACATCTAGACAAACGCGGATATTTTTCCAACATGCTACATACGAAGTCAGTCTCAATTGCTGTACTGTGTGTTTTCTCTTCAAAATAGAATGTTGTTACACATGTAATAGTGTGTGAGAACTGCAGTATTGTCGTAGGCGCCCAAATCCAACATATACAAGTGTAGTTTTTACTCCACTTCCTTCACTACAACTCTTCTGATAATTTGTGTAACAGTCGTCAGAAATGCTGTCATTTGTTCAGTGCATTTACCACAATAGGAGTGATCCCCAAAATTACAGGCCCATCTCATTGACGTCGATTTGCAGTAGGATTTTGGAACATATACTTTGTTCGAATATTATGAACTACCTCGAAGAGAACTAACTATTAACCAACAGTCAACACGGATTCAGAAAGTATCTCTCTTGCGAAACACAGCTTGCCATTTATTCACATGAAGCGAGAAGTGCCATCGACAAGGGATCTCAAATCGATTCGATATTTCTGGATTTCCGGAAGGCTTTTGACACTGTACCCCACACAAACGGCTTCTAATGAAATTGCGTGCTTATGGAATATCTCCCCAATTGTGCGATTGCATTCACGATTTCCAATCTGAAAGTCGTTGTAACACAGTTCGTTGTAATTGACGGTAAGTCATAGAGTGAAACAGAAGTGATATCTGGCGTTCCTCATGGAAGCGTTATAGGTCCACTACTCTTCCTCGTTTTTATAAACGATTTAGGAGACAATCTCAATAGCTCCCTTAGACTGTTCGCGGATGATGCTGTCGTTTATCAGTTAGTGAAGTCAACAGAGGATCAAAAGCAACTGCAAAGCGATTTAGACAAAATTTCTACTTGGTGCGAAAATTGGCAATTGACACTAAATAAAGAAAAGTGTGAAGTAATACACATGACCAGTAAAAGAAATCCGCTGAACTTCAATTACGCGATAAATCAGTCAAACCATAAGGTCGTAGATTCTAGCAAGTACCTAGGAGTTACAATTACGAAAAACTTTGACTGGAGAGAACACATAGAAAATATTGTGGGGAAAGCGAACCAAAGGTTACGTTTCATGGGCAGAACGCTTCGAAGATGCACCAGCTCCACCAAAGAGACTGCCTACATCACACTTGTGCGTCCTCTCCTGGAGTACTGTTGCCCCTTGTGGGACCCTAACCAGGTGGGACTGACGGAAGACATTGAGAAGGTTCAGAGAAGGGCACCTCGTTTTGTTTTATCACGTTACGGGGGGGAAAGCGTCACGGAAATGTTGCACGAATTGGGGTGGAAATCATTAAAAGAAAGACGTTATTCATTGCGGCGTTATCTGTTTGCGAAGTTTCAATCACCGAGTTTTACTTCTGAATGTGAAAATATTTTGCTAGCACCCACTTACTTAGGGAGACACGACCATCCCAATAAAATAAGAGAAATCAGATCGAAAACGGAACGATTTAGGTGTTCTTTCTTATGAAAGTGGTTAATGAACCCTCTGCCAGACACTTAAATGTGATTTATCTATGTAGATGTAGATGCCGCAGATCGTGATTTCTCAAGCAACAAATAAATTGTCAATTGGTCAAATTTGCAGTCCGAAATTATATAGCGCCCACGCGTGAACCTATCATAAATGGAATTTGCTTTGATTGGCGAAGAACCACAGAAAAATCTATACTCAAATACGCCAGCTATTTGTTTACAGTACTACGCGAGTTGTATTGATCGGATGCTTCAGTGTATTTCTGCGTCAATGCATATTTAATACTGGCAACACGCCCAACGGAAGGCAAAATCGGAGTGCTTATTGAACGAATTGGTCAATAAATTCTTTTTCTTAGCGAAGGAGACAAATGAAAGAACCAAAGAAACAAAGCGAAATCAGTGTATCCTATGCAAGTAATTTCAATGTTAATTTGTATACGAAAAGACAAGACGGCAACGCGCATTTCTGTAGTTGACATAATGTTTGCAAAATACTACCGACATTTATTGTCAGCTAAAACAACTACCCCACCAGGGAACATTACTGAAGCAGAGTAGACGGCAAAAACTGCACATTACGATATCTGCTTTTCCCGTGATTCGAGTTTGATAAAGCCTACCTGTTGCATGATGCCACCTGTGAAAAACCGATGCAAATTTCAGCGACAGCTGATGAAAATATGTGTTGGGAGTTGACATTTAGATTCGGATATCTACTATTAACGCGAATAAAGCCGTCGATCCGTTGTTCAGCGCGGATGCACAGTAGGTCCGGAGTCTTCCGGGGATCGGCGAAATGCCACGAGCAGTGAATAGTAACGGCAGGAGCACGACGTCACTGATGTGTGGACAAGTTGAGAATTTGCATCTGGTGGGAAGCGAACACGAGTAAACCGCGCGGTCGTGGCTATAGCAGTATCCCTAATGGCGCAGTGGCTGAAGTAGGAGCATCCGGGTTCGAATCTACATCTACATACATACACCACAATTCACTGTAAGGTGCGTGGCGGAGGGTACACTGTACCACTACTAGGCATTTCCTTTCCTATTCCACTCCCAAATTGAACGAGGAAAAAAGAATCCCTATATGCCTCCGTACGAGCTCTAATTTGTCTTACCTTGTCTTTGTGATCACCACGCGAAATGTAAGAAGGCGGCAGCAAGATCGTACTACACTCAGCTTCAAATTCCAGTCTTCTAAATTTCTTCAACAGAAATTCACGAAAAGAACGTCGTCTTTCCTCCAGCGATCCCCAATTGAGTTGCCGGAGCATTTCCGTGACACTCGCGCATTGGTCGAACCTACCGGTAACAAATCTAGCTGCTCGCCTCTGAACCGCCTCTGTCTTCCTTCAAACCGATCTGCTGCGGGTCCCAAACACTTGAGCAATACTCAAGACGTGGTCGTACAAGCGTTTTATACGCGGTCTCCTTTACAGATGAAGTACATCTTCCCAAAATTCTCCCAATAAAGCGAAGACGGCTGTCCGCCTTACTCACAACTGTCCTTACATGCTCCTTCCATTTCATATCGCTCTGCAATGTTACGCCTAGATATTTGAACGACGCGACAGCATCAAGAAGCTCACTACTAATGCTGCATTCGAACATTATGGGACTGTTTTTCCTGCTCATGCGCATCACCTTACATTTTTCTACATTGGCCATTTTTCGCACCAACTAGAAATTTGGTCTAAGCCATCCTGTATGTTATTACAGTCATTTGCAAATTATTGTTAAAGGAAGGGAAGGAAGAAGGATAGGAAAGAAAGGATTGACAGTAGCCGCAATTAGGCACTGATATTAAGCAATGGCGACAAGTGAAAATGTGAGCCGGACCGGGAATCGAACCCGGGTCTCCCGCTTCGGGCCAGCGGTCGCCTTAACCACTTGGCCACCCGTGCTCGCCTCCCGTCCGTCTCAAATTCCCACAAGTCGCACGCTATGTTTGTAGCGCCCCTATCGTCCATGCCCTCTTACACTCGCCATTACGGATTCCCGTGCGAGGTCGGACGTATGAAATAACTGAAGCTAACACCTTCGTCGTGTTTAATACTTATTGTATTGGCGTGGTGTCTGTTCTTTCCGACGTCAATAATAATTATTACAGTCAGTTAAAGACGACTCTCTCTCATAAACCACAGCATCATCGGCCGCAAATTACAACTTACTCTGTCCATCAGATCATTTATGTAGATAGAAAATAATAGCGGTCCTATCACACTCCCCTGGGGCACGCCTGACGATACACTCGTCTCTGATGAACACTCGCCGTCGAGAACAACGTACTGCGTTCTATTACTTAGAAAGTCTTCCAGCCAATCACAAATCTGTGAACCTATTCCATAAGCTCGTATCTTCGTTAGATTACACACCAATTTTTAGTTTTCCCCATTGGCTTATTTCGATGCCTACTGGCAGCTGGCGTTGTAAATGCTTTTCGTGTCCAAGAAAACATCCGCCCACGCTCCACCCCCATCTAAATGAGATGTCACACAGAGGGGTCAGTGTATCTGCGTATCTCCTAAGTCTTACACTCCATTCTTGAATCAGCCAAGTATTTGTCATAATGACGATCACACTTTCCTTGCAGTTCATGTCTGTCAAAGCTATCTAACCTATCCACACCCATCGGAAAACGCGCCATTCATAAAAGAAGAGCAAACATTTGTTACACATAACAAGATAAATACCATTGTTGGTTCCTGGTTACAAACGCCAGCATGAGAGGTGGGAAAGTTGAGTACAGCAGGACTAAAAGCAGCGGGCATTACTTTCCTTGCAAAAGTTTTACGCTTTTTAACCACACGGCCACGGCTGAACACGGTGACACGATCATCGCTTTTATGTTATAATCTCTTCGTAAATTTTACCGCTACTTCGACACTGACATAACTACTCCTACGAAGGGTGACGCGTGTTTGATAAATCGTCTGTGCATAAAAAGGGAAGGTTGGATGCAACTATTTCAGGAGGAGAGAAGCTATAGTGTCTCGTGCGTTTGAAGCGGTGGTATCACCGAACGGCAGAACACTTTGTGAGCCGTCCTCCAAGTCTATTGAATTCGTCTGTATTGGATCCGTAAGGAAATGCCAGTTTCATGGGCAGTAGCTTAAAAGAAGCAAAGCAGCATAGTGCTCTAGATGTAAGTAACTACTGTTTAAGATAATTGCACCTCGACAAGTTTATCGGTATTAATGCACACAATGCTCAAATGTTTGTAAACGTATTAGACCGAACTGCCACGGCCACGAGTCCCTAAATGTACAAACCACTTTAACCTAACGTAAGGAGAACACACACACTCATGCGCCAGGGAGGACTCGAACCTCCGTCGTCGATCAACAGCCCAGACACTCCACCGCGGCGATTAGTGCACGAGGTGTCGGGAATACGGGTGTCCAGATGCCCTTGTGCTCTTACACAGCAGTCGCCACTAGCAAATATTTTGAACGAAGACACTTCTTAATACAAATAAACCATCCCTGAGACGGATTTTCGACTCAAATATGTCAAAGACATTATTGATAAATATGAAGCATTGAATTAAAATTCATGGTGCGGCCGGCTATTTCTGGAACGGAGAAGCTGAATTAAAGTTTGTGATGTGGAGGGAATTCGTACTTCAACTATTCCAAGGCGCCTTAATCGTTAGTGGTGAGGTAGTCTAACGGTTAAGACGTCTGCCTAGTAAGCATGGAGGTCCGGGTTCCATTCCCGGCCGCATCACAAATTTTAATTCAACGCTTCATATTTATCAATAATGAAGACACTTCTTTTCGCCTGTCTGATTTTGATGAAATACAAGCCTTTATGTTACCTCAAACTTCGCTCAAGTTACATGTGCAAAAATCAAATCAAATATTCAAAGGTGTTGTGCGTAACTACTGTGATTGTCAGATCCCAGGTTTACGAAATACGTAAACTAACCTAATGACAATACACACGCGCACTCACACACCTACACACCCTTGGACGAGGGAGGATTTAAACCTCTGCCAGGGAACAACCGCGCAGCAAGACGCCTTAGAACGCTCGGCCACTTCAAGGCGGCTGTGGAAAATTCGTTTAGAAGGTAAGGGTTTTGGAAATTAACTACAGAAACGCCCGCTTTATTCTTTATAGTACGGATTTAGCGAGGCTGGTAATGTCACAGTCTGTTGTTTATTTAATTTCTGTCTGTACTTGACCATGTGCTCGTGTAGCTTACTATTACAAACTGCGTGTCTCCTGGAAGGACTCACCACTCGATCACTGTGCCAACCCTAAATACTTAGGTGGAAACTTGGTCAGGGCTCTGACGTACAAACAGCACTTCATTAACACCAAAATGAAGGTAAGGGGGCAGAAACAACATCCTTCGTCAAATTACAAACTCTTCTTGGGGTGCAAAGCCAGAAGTAGTGAGGACCACAGCACTAACAGTTTTGCTCCACAGCAGGCGAACACGCGAGCAGAGTCTGGCATAATTCAGCCCACGCTAAACAGGTCGACATCGCTCTGACGAGACCTGCAGGCTCGTCACTAGATGTCTGAAACCTACGCCAATCGACAGGTTGTACCGCCTTGCTGGCATTGCACCTCCTGCCGTGCGTAGAGAAGCTGCAGCCTACAGTGGAAGAGCGAGGGCCGAGATGTCTGAGAGCCACCTCCTCCACAACATTCAGGCAGCCACCAGACGCCTGAGATTTCTCAGAGCAACCGACAACCTCAGTGACCGACCCGGAACTACAGTGGACAGATGGAAGAGATCGAGAGAAAGGCACTGGATGGACCCAAAGGAAGAACTGGCACCACGTCACAATGAGGACTCGACGGTGTGGAAGTGACTAAACAGGCTATGCACCAACACTGCACGGTCAAGAGATAATCTTATAAAGTGCGGATATTCTACTGTATCTAACCTCTGTGACTGTGGAGACGTGCAGACGACCCAGCACATGTATAACTGCCCTGAATGTCCTTCACACTGCACCTTGGAGGACCTGATGTTGGCAACCCCAAATGATGTCGACGTAGCCCGCTTTTGTGCCAAATGTATATAATATTTCTGTCTGTTTGTTTATAGTTCGTAGTTTACATGTATGTAAGAACTCTCTATGTGTTATACCTTTAAAAACTTCTGTACATATGACGCTTCTGACACGAATAAAAAAAAAAAAAAGATTTTTTAAAGTACACATTTCTAATAAGAGCAATTTCACAATGTTTTGTAAATGGAAATTAGATACACATCCTACACTCCATGCTCCCCGTATCTCTATCCCCCCTCCCCCACATCTCTCTAGCCACTGTCTCCATATCCTCTCCCTCCTCACACTCCTCCCTCTTTTTTCTCCATTTCCATAGCTCTCTCTCTCTCTCTCTCTCTCTCTCTCTCTCTCTCTCTCTCTCTCTCTCTCTCTCTCTCTCTCATTGTCAAGCTCTCTCCCTATTGATTTCCTGCTTCCCCCTCTCTGCTTTAATTTCCCACCCCCCTTTTTTTTATCTCCTCTTAAAACTCTAACATAGTGCCTTGCTCAGCTTTATAGTCAAAATCTCTTATCGATTGAAGTTCCTGACGGAAGGGAATCTTATAATTATTATGGCTCAAATTCAAAGAAGTGGTATCGACAGCAATTGAAAGTTTTATACCTAATAAATTAATAAAAGAAGGAGGCGATCCCCCTTGGTACACAAAACAGGTTAGGACACTGTTGCAAAAGCAAAGGAAAAGGCATACTAAATTTAAACGAACACGAAATCCCCAGGATTTGCGATTGTACTCAGAAACTCGAAATTTAGCGAGGATTTCAATGCGAGATGCCTACAACATTTATCACAACGAAACTCTTTCCCGTAATTTGACTGAAAACCCAAAGAGATTTTGGTCATATGTTAAATATACTCGGGGAAAGTCACAAACAATACCTTCACTACGTGATAGTAATGGCGATCCTGCCGATGACAGCGCTACTAAAGCAGAGTTACTAAACTTAGCTTTTAGAAACTCATTCACTAAAGAAGACGAAACCAATATTCCAGATTTCGAATTACGAACAGATGCCGTAATGAGTAACATAGAAGTAGATATCATCGGAGTAGTGCAGCAACTAAAATCACTTAATAAGAACAAGTCTTCTGGTCCGGATTGTATACCCATTAGATTTCTATCTGATTATGCTGAAGCGATAGCTCCTTACTTAACAGTCATATACAACCGCTCTCTCATAGAAGGATCTGTACCAAAAGATTGGAAAGTTGCACAGGTCACACCTATATTCAAGAAAGGCAGTAGGAGTAACCCTCTAAACTACAGGCCTATTTCATTGACGTCAATTTGCAGCAGGGTTTTGGAACATATCCTGTATTCAAATATTATGAATTATCTCGAACAGAACGATCTATTGACCCAAGGTCAACACGGATTTAGAAAATATCGTTCATGCGAAACACAACTAGCTCTATATTCACACGAAGTGATGGGTGCTATCGACAAAGGTTCGCAAATCGATTCCGTATTTCTTGATTTCCAGAAAGCTTTTGACACCGTACCTCACAAACGGCTTTTAATCAAATTGCGTGGTTATGGTATATCGCCCCAAATTTGCAATTGGATAGGGGATTTCTTGTCAGAGAGGACACAGTTCGTAGTAATCGATGGTAAGGCATCGACTAAAACAGAGGTGATATCGGGCGTTCCACAAGGTAGTGTTATTGGTCCTCTGCTATTCCTTATTTACATTAACGATTTAGGGGAAAATCTAAGTAGCTCTCTTAGGTTGTTTGCAGATGACGCCGTCATTTACCGTCTAGTAAAATCATCTGAAGATCAAAACCAACTGCAGAACGATCTGAATAAGATATCAGTATGGTGTAAAAATTGGCAATTGACTCTAAATAATGAGAAGTGTGAAGTCGTCCACATGAGTACGAAAAGAAATCCGTTAAACTTTGTTTACAACATAAATCAATCAAATGTGAACGCCGTAAACTCCACAAAATACCTAGGAATCACTATTACTTCAGACTTAAACTGGAAAGAACACGTAGATAATATCGTGGGAAAGGCGAACCAGAGACTGCGTTTTATTGGCAGAATCCTTAAAAGATGCAACAGAACTACTAAAGAAACTGCATATACTGCGCTTGTCCGTCCATTTTTGGAGTATTGCAGCCCAGTGTGGGATCCTTATCAGGTGGGTTTGACGGAGGACATCGAAAGTGTCCAAAGAAGGGCAGCTCGTTTCGTATTGTCACGATACAGGGGAGACAGCGTTACGGAAATGATACAGGATCTGGGATGGGAATCATTACAACAACGGCGCTTATCGCTGAGGCGTGGGTTACTTGCGAAACTCCAATCGCCAACATTCTCCTCCGAATGCGAAAATATATTGTTGACTCCCACTTACATAGGTAGAAATGATCATCAGAATAAAATACGAGAAATCAGAGCTCGAACAGAGAGATTCAGGTGTTCTTTCTTCCCGCGCGCTATTCGAGAATGGAATGGGAGATAAATAGTATAATTGTGGTTCGATGAACCCTCTGCCAGGCACTTAAATGTGATTTGCAGAGTATCCCATGTAGATGTAGATGTAGATTATTTTTATCATTTCAAGGGTTAGTTTATAAAAATATTGATTTTGGGGATCAGTGACGGAAATTAATTTTCTACCCTTCAAGTTTAAAAAGCATTTTCTTAATTTTGGTTTACAAGATCAATGTTTTTTTAACTATTAAAATTAATGTATATATTTGGTTTATTTACTTGTTTATCAATTTATTTTTCTGGTGTTTACGTTTAATGTTCAAAACTTAAGCATTTATCGGTGGTTTTATTAGGATTAGAATATATTGTTCTTTCTTTATTTATATTAATTATTGTATTTCTTGTTGAGTTTGATTATGATTATTTCTTTCCTGTTGATTTTTGTTTTTTTTTCTGTTTGGCTACGAAATTTTTACAAAGCATTGCATTGTTATAATTACATGTTTCTATGTACTTGTTTTTAAGTAGATGCCATACAGGAATTCATATAATTTTTTTAATTGGGAATATTTTTACATTTTACTTTTTCAATTATAAAATTTATATGATTTCATGAATGACATATTAAAAATTAACTTCATAAAAACTCTCCTTGATTAGAATGCAACGTTGTGTCAAAATTTCAAAGCAATGGGTCAAGAACTTTTACAAATTAACAAGCATTTACATGTTTTTAATCAAAGATTTTGATTCGGCTTTTTGCCTGCTCGAGTAGTGATAGAGTGAGAGGCCAGGCGTATATGTTTTATTACTGAACTAGCTTAAACCCGCGGCTCCGCTCGCGTGTTGGTTGATTATGATAGATAATGTATCTTTCAGTAGCGGGCTATGAGACTGGTTTTGAACCATGAAATGAAATACAATACCTTCTTTAAAAACAAACATTTTTAATGAACATTATCAGGAAAGTAAGTAGTGTAGATCAAATCACACGTAAAAATGCACTCGTTTCGAAGAATCCAATCACGAAATTCAACAATAATAATTTTAATAATATCACAGACCGATCACTTGTAATGCGCGAAACGTCAAATCGATTTTTTAAAGAGATATATTAAAAGAAATTTCTTTTTTACTGCTTTATTTATTTATTCTTATGTTTCCTTATTCGTATGCTTGTCCTTACAGAGAAAGAGCTGCAGACGTTGTAGCACGCGTAGACCAAAGATATGGTCTGTGGCATCACATTTCGCTGTATGTAACCTCCTTGCTATAGAGTCGCAAACGTCATCGCTGGCCTTCAGTCCGAATTTTTTTATACTTTGACGACTTTCAACCACTATATCTTCCACCCCCTTATAGCTATCGGCATGGAACTGCCATGGTGTACAACGGGAGACTTCGGAAACAATTACACACAGACCATTGGTTTACGTTCTGTAGTTTTCACTGCAGAGCGAAATATTAGCACACACGTAGAATTTTATATACACCGATAACTTTCCATCTCAATACACTCCACTGTTTTATTGTTATCAATCCTCAAGCAACAATGCAACCAATAAAACCATTTTCAAAGAGTAAATATAATTTTTCAAAGAGTAATTATTGTTCCGCATTTCACGTTATATTCAACAAAATACTAAATATCCGTCAGATCGCTATAAAACCGAACGTAAAACGTTCCTCAGGTATAAATCAGTAACTGTACAAATATTTAAGTCTGTGCGTCTTGTCGTTCGGACGTGATAAGCGTACTCCGAACAGACAATCACATTTATAGATATAGATTGTAAAGTGAAGTAATTTTTGTCCTCAAATTCAAAACTTGAAATTAATTACTCTTGACTGATACGCTTCAGTTGTCTTCCTTTAAACTGATCTGCTGCGGGTCCCAAACACTTGAGCAATACTCAAGACCTGGTCGTACAAGCGTTTTATACGCGGTCTCTTTTACAGGTGAGGTAAATCTTCCCAAAATTCTCCCAATAAACCGAAGTCGGCTGTCCGCTTTACTCATAATTGTCCTTACATGTTCGTTGCATTTAATATCGCTCTGCAGTGTTACGCCTAGATATTTTAACGACGCGACAGCATCAAGAAGCTCACTACTGATGCTGTATTCGAACATTATGGGATTGTTTCTACTCGTGGGCATCACCTTACATTTTTTTTTTACATTGAGAGCTAGCTGCCATTCTTCGCACCAACTAGAAATTTTGTCTAAGTCATCCTGTATGCTATTACAGTCAGTTACAGACGACTCCCTCCCATATACCACAGCATCATGAGCAAACAGCCGCAAATTACAACTTACTTTGTCCGTCAGATCATTTATGTGGATAGAAAATAATAGCGGTCCTATGACACTCCCCTGGGGCACGCCCGACGACACACTCGTCTCCGATGCTGAAGAAGTTAATTCGGTTCAGTCGGTGCTTCATCCCACGTTCATTTAGACTAATACAGGCCCCTTTGTGCTACAAAATACAGCAGAGAACTGTCCACTGAAGAGGTGGGCGCACAACAGAACACCCCACACGCCGCTTGTGAGTTCTGTTCTATGCTCTCCTCCCCTCTCCTCCCCTCCACTCTGCGAAACACGATTCCGGCCGCTGCGCTGGGACGTCTATTCGCGACCCAGTCCCGCAGTAAATTACCTGCCCGGGCTCTATTATCCTCTTACCTTCCGCCATGTTAATTGTCTACTTTTATTCCGACGCTTTCCAGAGTATTTATTCGCTCCGTCTCCCCGATATTGTACGCCACGTATTTTCACAGCGCCAAAATTAGCTTGCGTGGAATTTTCCTCTGGCATTCGCCGGTGTCGTGTAGCTTCTGTTCTACGTAAGGTCTTGTTTGAGTTTTGCAAATAAAATGCCCCATGCAAGCAGAGTACTATATTACAAGAATAGAAAAAAAAAATGCACATCAGAGAAGTAGGAAAAAGAATATCAAAAGCAAGCAAACTCCAAATGGCACGCGGTGTGTTAAACCTCTTGTCTCACTAACTTCAATTTGTAGAAATTACGAAGACGAATCATACAAACAAATGACAATCACATTTACATGCTTTGTATACATACATCTTGGCAACCACTGTCAAAATACCATAACCAAAACTATAATTTCCAACTTACTTCGACCTTTGGTATACAAAAACCAGTGATGCGTTCCGTAAGTCAGGCCAACTAGACAAATACGTAAGTAGATTTTAAGATCAATATTGCAATACACCGCACGAAACTATTAGCGCATCAGGTGAGATACCAGAGACAATATACCGGGTGATCAAAAAGTCAGTGTAAATTTGAAAACTTAATAAATCACGGAATAATAAAGATACAAAGGTAAAAACTGACACACGTACTAGGAATGACATGGGGTTTTATTTGAACCAAAAAATAAAAATAAAAACAAAGTATTGCTAGACGCGTGAAAGCT
Organism: Locusta migratoria; assembly: GCA_026315105.1. Lineage (NCBI taxonomy): Eukaryota > Metazoa > Arthropoda > Insecta > Orthoptera > Acrididae > Locusta > Locusta migratoria. The sequence goes on along the minus strand of CM048744.1, from coordinate 980,298,577 downwards.
CTCTTGCGCGCGTCGTTCGGCGATGATCGCGTGCTCAGCCGCCACGTTCGTCATGGTTGGCCTCCCAGGTCCCGCTTGAACCTCGGACAAGGGCTAGCAGCGCGCCTCATCTATTTCAAACGTCAACTTCGCTCCGCAGTTTCTCCGGATGTAATTGACGCATCGCGATGCAGCCGATGCCATTCTTTTTGTGATTTTTTTATCCTATCGATTGCTTAAGAAATAATATGGGGTATCTATTAAAAAAAGTGTGTTGAAAATAATATTTCCTTCACGTTTTAGAGTGTCTTACAGCAACTAATTTCATAAGCCCCTGCCGTACGTTCATGGCCGTGAAAGTCGTTTTTCAATTTCTCTTGTAGTTTCAAAGATATCTGGCGTGAAACAGTTGAGTGGGACACCCTGTATGAAGTAGCGAGCGGTTGTGTGTGTGTGTGTGTGTGTGTGTGTGTGTGTGTGTGTGTGTGTGTGTGTGTTACCCCTTCCTCGAGAGTAGGCTCACAAAGAATTTATTCATACTAGCACCTGTAGTCAAGTTCTGAATTACATTAATTTATGTATGTTACATATGATGCTGAAGGAATTAAATTAGGTAACGAAACAATAAAGGAGGTAGATGAGTTTTGTTACTTGGGCAGTAAAATGACAAATGATGGTCGCAGTACAGAGAATATAAAATGCAGAATGGCAATGGGTAAAAAAGCGTTCTTGAAAAAGAGAAATTTGTTAACATCGAATATTGATTTAAGCCTAAGGAAGTCCTTTCTGAAGGCATTTGTATGGAGTGTTGCCTTGTATGGGAGTGAGACATGGACGATAAACAGTGAGGACAGGAAGAGGATTGAGGCTTTTGAAATACGGTGCTACAGAAGAATGCTGAAGATTAGGTGGGTGGATCGCTTAACTAATGAGGAGGTACTGAACAGAATTGGGGAGAAAAGAAATTTCTGGCATACCTTGACTAAAAGAAGGGATAGATTGGTAGGACACATTCTTAGACATCAAGGAATTGTGAATTTAGCATTGGAGGGAACTGTGTGGGGTAAAAACCGCAGAGGAAGACCAAGAGATGGATACAGTAAGCAGATTCAGACAGATGTAGATTGCCGTTCTTGTGTGGAGATGAAGAGGCTTGGTCAGGATATGGTATTGTGGAGAGCTGCATCAAACCAGTCTTCGGACTGAAGACCACAACACCACATATTTGTATTTCGGGTATTATCTTTTTTTGTTTGTATACTGCAACTATAATTTTGTACATTATACAAGACAGCCTTATTTCTTATATATTCTCCCATAAATATAACATGTTTCTTAGAAAAAAAGGCGATGGGCAAAGAGAGAAGGGATAGAAGATGTACTAACGTAAGGCAGGAATAAATAAATATATACCCGGGCTTTCAGCTCATCTTTGATTATACAGGTGACAGCTCAGGGACCAATGGTTCTGCTTACCTAGCGAAGCTACGCGACAGCACAGTTCAGAATATGCGGAGCTGCTACTACCGTAGAGTGTAGTCAGGTCACGGCTTGGCTGACCATGACCTAGCCGGCAGGCGCCTAGAAGCCCGCCCCGCCTTTGCGTACAAAAAGAATACATTACCATTAATCTGTATATCAAAGCAGTAACTGCCACCGATGAGGCAGGCGGAACGCCTTTCAGCACAAGAGCTCAGACGCTGTGTTTCAGTAAAAAGAAATGTGTTTTAAGTGCGCTGGAAACCTTTCTAAGCGGTACAAAGTGAACACGGAAACTAGGATCACAGGTCGCTCCTGTCTCTCACACATACATATAAATGTAGCAACGTAACGATTTTCGCAGACGAGGCAACTACGTGCAGTGAAGTTTTAGCAACGGAAACTTTTTTCGTAATATACCCGGATGACTTTCAACAGATTTAAAGTATCAGGTGGTGTTGAAACGTGTCCATAGAAAATGTATATTGCTGAATTTGTAAGAAAATGTCTAATATTGTGCCTCCTGGTTTGTGTCGAGTAACTTGCTTGCAAGAAAATGTATAACATTGCATCTATTGTATCGATGTGGGTACATAAATCTGTGAAGTTGTGAAGTTTTATCTTTGGCAAAGATAATGTATTGCGTAGCATAGTAGCTCGTGCAGAGAGACAGAGAGTCAGACTTGTGGTTCAGCTCGCTTAGAGAGCGGTTGTGTTGTGTATGTGGTTCCGATGTAGAGTAAAGGCTGCTGTGTCAGCAAGTTTATTTGATTGTATTTGGAATATATTGTATCTCTTATTATTGTGAAAAACGTTGTACCACCACTGGAATGAAGGTAATAGCATTTCATGCAATTATGAAAAGGTTGTATCATTTAGGTAATGTAATGGTGATTATTAATAATAAGTAACAAAGTTTACCTGTCTTTCCTGTTTCATTTACGTAGTTAGGTTAACCTAGTTCCTTTAATTGATAATTAGTTATTTGTGGATTTAAAGTTCAGTATTGATTTTGGTAATCTTGTTGAACAGATTTCTTAATTGGTAAGATAGTAAATGATTGTTATGCAACACTGCAATTAATTGAGTATGATACTGAGTTTTGATAGTCAGGTACTGATCTGCATAAAATTCTCTTAGTCGAACATAAAGAAAGTGGTTTGTGTTTTTAATATCTTTTTCGCAGTCAATTTTTTTTAGTATAGTCAATGCGTGTTTCATGCAGGTTATATGTCACAGTTGGTTTGTTAAAAGATCCGTAGCGCACATAATCAGTTTAATGCACTGTTTCTTATTTAACAGTAATACATCAATATCAGGGACATAATTAAACCAAATTACTGACTGTTAATCATCTATATATGACAACTATTTGGACTGCAACTAATATCAGATCAGGTTTTCAATGAGTAACTTTCAAATAAACTACTTTTTTGCCTGATTAAACGATAGATCCAACTTTAAACATCACGTTCAGCTTTTAATGTCTGTGAATATGTGAATGGTACATGTAGAAGGAATACAAACACGTTTGACCTATAAACCTCGGAGTCGTACGAAAACTAGATAGATAGATAGAAAAACAGATCTCAGTGTCATTTCCGTGAAATGTTGTTCAAATGTTTGTATAGCTTATGGGACTTAACTACGGGGTCATCAGTCCCTAAACTTACGAACTACTTATGAACTACTTACGAACTAGGACGGCACAAATATCCATGCCCGAGGGGGGATTCGAACCCCCGACCGTAGTGGCCGTGCTGACCGTGACTGGAGCGCCTCAGTCACCTCGGCCACCGCGGCCGGCTTTCCGTGAAAAACGTTGCATGCTACAGAAAGTGACTTTATAAGAGAGAGAAACAATTTACTAAGATGTCAATACCACACGAGGGGAAAATTATGCGTTACTAGATGACCCGGTGACCTTCGTATCACTTACCTCTTAAAATAAACCATACTAATTTAAATCATATGTATTTTAGACCCAATAGCTTTATAAAGGCATTTGCTTTCAACGTCAACTGTACAAAATTTTATCGGAATCGTGCGAATGATATTGAGATCCCAAAGAAAAGAGCTCTTTCAGTTTCTCGCGAATTTCCATATTTCCCGGGTAACTTTCCCGAATTTTTAGTTCATCTTTAGCTGAACGTCAAATGATCAAAATATTATTGCAATTGGACGAACGGTATTGACAGCTCACTGGAAAAAGCTGTGTCAGTTTTTCCCAATTTTCCACATTTTATCGCCGTTTAAACCTTCCCTGGACTTACTCGAATATTTGAAGACTAAAATTAGCCTAATCGGTTCACCAGTTGTCGAGTTTTAGCGAGACTAACGAACAGCATATATATATTATTGAATGACGTCGGTGTATCACTGCACCTTCAATAGTTTGTGGATGTAAGAGGCCAAAGTGCTAGGGTCACCGCTCACTAGACTTACTGCTTGAACTAACTTACGCTAAGGACGACACATGCATCCATACACGAGGGAGGACTCTATCCTCCGACGGGGCGCCTTAGACCGCGCGGCCATTGTAATAGCGCAAAACACACACCTGAAACGCATTACACTAATCCTCAAAGTTATGATGCTTGATTTCGATGACACGATTAAAACAAAGTGAAAGATAACAATGTGCACACTGACTAGAGCCACTTTTTTGCACTGAAAATCACTTCAGTATTCATGTGGTCCAGTATTAAAAATCCACAATAATTCACGGATGATGATGATGATGATGATGATGATGATTTGGGTATGTTAATTTATGTCTTTCGCCAAGCATATAACAACAAAGGCTTACACTTCGGTGTAGAATATTGACTTTAAATCACAGAGTAAAAGTTTGAAGAAGAATTTACAATGTTACATCCCTTCCTCTTTGTTTTAACCGCTTGGTAGAAATCCCTCAACTGCGCTTTCAAGACTAAATTAAGGCCTATCACGTGTATAAAGACACGTGAGTTTTGCGCTATTATAATTAGTTTCATCAGGGATATTTGGCATTGTTAACTGAATATTTATTGCTATATCGAAGTTATTGACTCACGTGTATCTTCCTCCTTTTTTGCTACTTATATTTAGTCAATATGTGAAATGTCAGCCGTGCTATCAAACATGATACCAAAATATTTAGCAGATTCAATTTCGTTGACAAGTTTCGATTTTACATGGTCCGCCAAAACTTTTACAAATTAATTCTGTATTTCTGGCGACAAGTTCAAAATGTTCAAATGTTTGTAAATCTATCGGACCAAACTGCGTGGTCATCAGTCCGTACCTTACAAAGTAGTTAAACTAAGGTAAACTATCCTATCGACAAAACACACACACACACACACACACACACACACACACACACACACACACACACACACACACACACACACATGCCCCAGGGAGGACTCGAATCTCCGACGGCGAGCAACCGCACGCTCCGCAGCGAGGCGCTTTAGACCGCTCGGCTACTCCACCGCGGCTGGCGACAAGTATGATACTTTTTGTGGTTTGCTAAGTTCCAAGTTCAAGATGTTCTCTTTCAACACCACATCATAATTACACAGTAGTTTGACTACTTCCAAGAAATTGCCTTTATTTGCAGAATCTTGCCCTTCGTCATGTCCACAAAATGCTAGGTGCTGTTTAGCCAAAAACAAAGTTATATCAAATACTCTAGCTAAGAGATTCTTCCATTTCAGTTTCTCAGTGTCCATTAATTGCATCTATTATTTTATGTAATTTTTAGGCCCATTTCCAAAGTTTTCCTCTTTTCCAGAATTTCCAAATGTTCATTTGTAGGTTCGTGATCGGCAACTTTACGATTCCGTTTCCACCACTTGTGAACTCCAGTTATAAATGTAGAACTTACACTGATACTACTGGTGACAGCAAATGAGCGACAGCAGAAGCAGTAGAGGTTATTCGTTATACGAGAGTAAAACATCCAAGACTGTAGAACTTTTTCATTGTTGTTGTCATCCAATTTTCACGGATGTCTCTCAGTTCAGAGTGAGGTGGAAGGAAGCTTAGCGTTTAACGTCCCGTCGACAGCTTGGTCATTAGAGACGGAGCTAACGCTCTGAGTTTCGGGTAAGGATGTGGAAGGAAATCGGCCGTGCCCTTTTGAAAGGAACCATCCCGGAAATTGAATGGAGTGATTTAGGTAAATCACGGGAAACGTAAATCTGGATGGCCGAAGGTGGATTTTAACCACCGTCCTTCCGAATGCGAGTCCAATGTGTTACCACTGCGCCACATCGCTCTGTAGAGTGAGGTGGGACTCCCTTATGAATCCACACCCGTTTCCGAATATAGAGTGGGATATTATTTCCTACCCTACAACAATACCGAGACAACTGCTCTATTGTCAGACACATGATAATGAATTTCGTTTACGTACTTCAGACTCCATCGTTTATGAAGCAGAGTCTCTTATCTGAATTGGTTCAATCATGTATTTCTATCCCAAAACGTCCGGCGAAACTCGCTCAATAAGACTGTCATTTGCTCGGACTGAGTGCTCTTTTGAGCCTTCGCACGCTATATCCGGTCCATCCCCTGGTACAAAGCATCCGCAATTCCCTCATATCTCTCTTTCAACAAGCGGAACTACTGTGACGTTTCTGTGGGTCCCTGGCCACGTGGGAGTGTTGGGGAATGAGTCTGCGGATACGGCTGCCAAGGAGGCAGTTCTCCTTCCTCGGCTATCTACCTTTGCTACTAGCTCTGATGACCTTCGCGCTGCCGTCTCCCGGCGTATCTTCTACCGTTGGTTTTTACATTGGTCATCCCTATCAGGGAACAAATTGCGAGCCATTAAACCTGTGCCTGATCTTTGGCCAACGTCATCTCGACCCTCTCGTCGAGAGGAGATTGTCCTGGCCCGGCTTCGTATTGGCCACTGCCGTTATAGCCACCAGTATTTACTTCGTGGTGATCCTGCTCCCTTATGTGAGCACTGTGATGAACCTTTTACCGTGTACCACCTTTTAGTGCAATGCCCGTTTTTTAATCGTCTAAGTCGTGATCTATGTTTACCATTTGAAATATTTTAGCTGATGACCCGCATTCTGCTGACAGTTTTACATCGTGCAAATATGGCGAAAGCCATTTAAGTTCTAACCCCGGTTCGATTTTACTATGGGCAGTATTGGGCGCTAATGACCTCAGCAGTTGAGCGCCCTAAAACCACAATTTAAAAAAAAAAGGTATTTCCATCATACCTGATACTTGTTATTATCACGTAATCACTCTACAACGCTCGTGTTTCTATGCTGCGCTACACAACCCTTAAAACGGTCTCGCCTATTGAAAACGACGCGAGGGGATGGCCCCGCTTCACCACCCCCACAGTTTATGCAACCCAGCAAACTCAGCCGTACAGGGCGGACAGTTGCGTTACGAAACACCTGTCAGCTGCATACTGCGACACAGTCGCGTGTTGGCGCCCGTCGTTCTGCCACGTTGATGACAGACAGTGGAGATATTTCTTCGGTCGGTTTAACTCATGTCGGCCGCAGTACATCATTCAGAGCCGGCGTTTAACACGTACCATGCTGTGTTGTGCACTTAGCGGCATGCTACTCACAGTGCAGTGGCGGATTCCCGTTATTGTCATCAAACTTTCAACGGCTACACATGATGTTTAGTTCACATATATAAAAATTAGAAACAGAGTTTGAAATGTTGAGATTTCAGCTGCACGTAAAGAAACATGGAAGTTGCTTTGTTTTCAGGAAAGGATGAGGATTACATCCTGATTTTCATTAATCGTAATTCTTTATTATTTTTTACTTGAAATAATAAACAATGGAGATTGATACGCTAACACTAAAAAGACTATTTCATTATTTGCACATCATACATACCTAGAACTGAAACTATTCATCGTATTGAATCACGTGGAACGAGGTGGATCAGTAATGATACACTGGACTCGCGTTCGGGACGACGATGGTTCAAATCCACATTTAGGTTTTCCGTGATTTAGTTAAATCACTACAGGTAAACGCCGGGGTGGTTCCTTTGAAGAGGCACGGTCTACTTCCTTCTCCCCCCTTACAAAAAAAGTCCGAGCGTGAGCTCCGTCTCTATTGACCACGCTATCGACGGGACGTGAAACCCAGCTTCCTCCCTTTCGGCTTGACTGTGCGGCAGTACTTTTTGTTGTTTGTACAACCATCTAAGCACAGAGTGACTGCTCTTCTCTGGTCCTATGTAAAACCTCCATCCCAGATAAAAAACGGCCGACTAACCAGAGTAGCGTTACTAGTACATAAAGTGCCAAAATGAAATCTTGTACCAACTTCGTTCTCGGCTTCCGAAAGACAGGTGTTAACGCTTTCAACGTATTAAAGGGCCGTCAGACTGTCAAAACGTTCAAACGTTTGTATATCTTATGGGACTTAACTACGGGGTCATCAGTCCCTAAACTTACAAACTACTTATGAACTAGCTTATCCTAAGGACGGCACAAATATCCATGCCCGAGGGGGGGATTCGAACCCCTGACCGTAGTAGCCGTGGAGACCTCAGTCCCCTCGGCCACCGCGGCCGGCGTCATGACTGTCCATGGTCGTTTTAATCTCGATTCTGTCGGTTCACATAACAAACGATTTGGACGGAGTTACTAAAATTTGTGATTTCACTTGTGTTTAGAGTAAGTATGACACTTTTCTCACCATTTCAGTTTTTCACATGACTACTTACTCAAATTTGGTTCCATTTTATGTTAGAACGCTGGTACTGAAACCGGTTCTGGAATAAATGAAATAAGTCCCTCTCCCTTGTTCAAATGTTTGTTAAGCTTAAGGGGCCATCAGTCCCTAAACTTACAAACTACTTATGAAGTACTAAAGACGTCACAAACATCGATGTGTAGTGGGACGGATTTTTGAGCTCCTACTCTCCCGTATCAGCTTTGTTTTGAAGGACATGAAAATTAAAGTCAACGTATTAATCTAAACGATTTATTGAATGTGTGAGTAATGATTTTTATGATGTGCTACTTTAAGAAAATGTTTTGTGTTTCTTTCTGTTTGTTTCATGGTCGATCGAGGTACTGCAATAAACAGGATCAGCGTAGCCTCATCACGGAGCTTGCCTTGCGTTACGTGACGTCACGGGGCAGCGGACGTCTCTGCGCCTTCTTTATTGCGGGACATCGGTCGTCCTCTGAGAAGATTATTGAACATTATTATTGCTGCTATCGATGTTCGTCAGTTCAGATTATGTCCTTGTTAATGTATGATTGCATCAGAAGCAAATAGTATATGCTTGTATTGCAAGAAGACCAATAAACGTGTGATGTTTGACTGAAGAAGAGATTTAAATATTACATCATCTATATGGTATGATTTATTATTTAATGTGAAATATGGAAATTTTCAAGAGTTTATATGATGATCTACATCTAGGAAGAAAACACCAGCAGTTTGAAAAGTTTATAAGAGGCTAATTAATTTCAAGACGCATTCGAATGAAAAAGTGGTTTTTTAAATGTGAAACTAAATTATAGTAGGCTGTGGATTTTCGCTCGAACGCCAGTTTCATTACTGAATTGCTGCTATTGAGTTTAAACTTTGAATGTGACGATACATACTGGCCTTTTACGATTCTCCCGCGGATGTAAGGATCTGTTTGTGTTTTAAGGAAAGATAGAAATGTAAACTATTTTTTTTTTTTTTTTTTTTTTTTTTTTTTTATATTAGGCGGTGGACATAGACTTCGGAGGGAAGTTCGGTGCCACGTTTCACGAGATATGTTCAGTTGCTACGTGAGATTAGAAAATTTGTAAATATTTACTTAGCAACTGACGATAAGAGCTATAAAGAAGTTTTGTTAATAAGATTGAACCAATTTAGGACGAGTTTGATATGATACGAGATTTTGACAATTTAAAGTTCTTCACTACCTTTCCCGTTTGTCCCACCGCATATGCCCGAGGGGGGATTTGAAAGCCCGACCGTAGCGGGCGTGCAGACCGTGACTGGCGCGCCGCAGACCCCTCGGCCACTGCAGCCGGCCCTCTCCCTTGTAAATTGCATTTAATTTCCAATGATGTGTTTCGCCTTTATCGTCGTTTCATCGTGTTTTCTTTCGATAACGAGCTAACTGCAAGTTGAGTATCGGTACATTCACAATTAATTTGTAGCTTATCCGGGGATGGTAGCGACAAACAGAGGTATCTGAAGAGTGGCAGATGATCACAAAGGCTCTGAGCGGAGAAGGGGGGTTCGGTGTCACTGTTCAGTTTTTGTATCAGTTGGCAATTGTGCATCTAGTAGTGGGTAACTACGAGTACTAAACAGAAACAATTCCTAACGTTTGTAAATCTGACTTACCGTCAAACGCGGTGATTTCGGAGATTATTTTCACTGTAGCTTTCGTAGGTTTTGTCAGATTTCATTGTTTTCTACGGAAGTGGTGGGGTATATCATATGCAGCGCCGGCTTTGGATCATGCCCAGGGTGCCGCGTACGCCATCGGATGTCCAGAAAACACCGGTACCGCACTATACCATCAGTATTACAATTTTCAGTGATCCATCTTGCGAAAATAAAATATTATTCAATCGCATTCAACATACGTCGTTAATCTCACAAATTCAGGATATCAGACGAGAGAACGTGTTGAATGCAATCTTCGTATTGGCTGCATTCATCCATGTTTCACGCGAGCTGAGGCGGAATGAACAGAGAGATTGAAGAGGAGGAGATGAACAAACAGGTGGGAGAAGAAAATGTGGATACAGAGAGAGAGGCGGGAGGGGGAAAGTTGCTCTCGCGTTTCATAAAGAACTACATTGTCATTTAGAAATCAACGAGGAAGAAAATGGGAAAGGTTCAGTTTAGTTCGCTTAGTGTTTCGGCCACTGTTGCACCTCATGAAGACGGGTGTGGAGAAACGAGCTGCAGGCAGATCCGTCAGTTGCAGCTGGGACGGGCGCGCTTGGCGGGCAGCCTAATCCGCGGCGGTAAGGCGCGGCGCCTTAACGACTGCAGAGCTAGAGGCAGAGAGCTAGAGGCAGAGCAGAGCAGAGCTAGAGGCAGAGCTAACGACCGCCACCTGCCGCGCCAGGGCCGCCATTGTGTGCTGCACAAAGCCGGCAGGCGCCAGACAGATCCCCACTCTGCGCGGCTGACAGAAAATTAACTCTCCTACAAATACGGCGACGATTCTGATCAGGAGGCCCAAGATGCCGACTGGCTAATACTAGGGTCTCAACGTCAACCACCAAGCATACTGACACACGTGATCAACAGTATACAGTCAACCCCTAAAACTCAAGTTTTTTTCGTATTCGGAGCATCGTGCTACCACCTACTGCTGGGTACTGCATATCCGCGACGTTAATACTCAGTCGTCATCAGAGAGACTGGGACACCCCGCGAAACTCACGGACGTGCTCAGGTACTGGGCTTCTGTCTAAAGTCTCTATGTCAGATTTACACACTCTTAAACATCCCTAAACAGTGGCGGAAGAATTTGTTTATTTTGGAACGCGCTTGCATCTTGTTCTGCTGGAGCCTACAAATCTCGAAAGATATTTTTAGACACTCGAGCCTCTCGTCCTGGGAGGGCCTCCAATTATTTTTAATATTTTTATAGTAATACATGTATTTCTAAGTGGACGGCGGGGCACCTCATTTTGATTCTCCACCGCCCCGGGTCTCCAACAGCTTTAGTCCGCCACTGTACCTATGTCCACCGTTTCTGATGTAATACTCAAGTGGAGACCAGAACGGACGTGTACACCACCAAAGTGTACAGTTCGACCTCGTCTGTTCACTGACTAAGACCGCCGACACTTAAACAGGGTCGTACGGGTTTAATAGACATGTATCCACATAGGAATTCCACGATGTATAAAAAGTAAAACTCGGTCAGCAGAATGCGGATAATCAGATAAAATATCAGAAATTTCAAATGGTAAACATAGATCATGACGGAGACGATTGAAAAACGGACATTGCATTAAAAGGTGGTACACAGTAAAAGGTTCATCACAGTGCTCACATAAGGGAGCAGGATCACCACGAAGTAAATACTGGTGGCTATAACGGCAGTGGCCAATACGAAGCCGGGCCAGGACAATCTCCTCTCGACGAGAGGGTCGAGATGACGTTGACCAGAGATCAGGCACAGGTTTAATGGCCCGCAATTTGTTCCCTGACAAAATAGCTAATGTGCACTTCATATTCGAACTGATTCCTCATCCACCCTATTCACCAGACGTTACACCAAGCGACTATTTCTTATTCACAAACTTTAAAAATTGTCTTAGTGGGATAAAATTTTCATCTAATGAGGAAGTGTCTTGCAAAATATTTTACAGAGTTTGACAGCCGCGGCGGAGTGGCCGAGCGCATTGAGGCGCTATGCTCCGATGCGCGATGCCGTTCCCCGTCGGGGGTTCGAATCTCCCCTCTGGCATTAGTATAAGGTATTTGATAAGTAGTTTGTAACTTTAGAGACCAATGACCCCGCAGTTAAGTCCATTAAGCTTAACATACATTTGAACTTTTTTTTTTAGTTTGACAAAGCCTACTTTACCAATGCGTTGAAAAAAATTGGCAACTTGCTGGATCCAAGTGTATAGCCTTTCAAGGAGACAATGTCGAGAATAAAGTGAGTTGTCGCCTTTAAAACAATTTTTATTCTATTTTATCTGACTTATCAAACCGCCCTCGTATGTTTACTCAAGCAACTGGTTTTAACGTAATTCTGATCACTTTCAAATCCTGTTTCGCGCAATTGTAAACATCGCGTTTGCTTCAATTTTTTTCCAATGGGTTTCTCGCCCACTAGTCAAAAAATCTGAAGACATGTTAAGGGCACCAGTATGTAGCAGTGAGCATCAAGGACGTGATTACACAGCCTATTGTATCAGGAACATCTCACGTCTTACTGTATACACCTCTGAAAATGCCGCCGCCGCCGCCGCCCCCCTCAACCAGGGGACCGGTAACCTTAGCAACTCAAACCCACCATCTAAAAATGAGGGGAGTCGGCAAAAAGCTCAGAAGCCTGTACTGTTGCTAGGAAAAGACTGCTAGGCAATCGTGCTTCAGACAACAATCAGGAGAACCCTCAGCTATGCTCCCTATAAATCTGACACGATACACTTCGCTAACAAATGCCCGCGTTCTTTAGGCTATACTCCTCCAAGCTTTTACGTTACTTATATGACACTGTAGTAAGGAGTGTGTGACTGATTAATTATTTATTATATTCCACATATGTAGTGGTTGAGTCCCGTCACACAAGTTGAATTTTAATTTACAAAACGTAACTAGTTTCAATGAACTGTCATCATGATCAAACGTAAGCAAAAATTGCGTTAAACACAAACTGAGAAAATAATTAAATTATGAAAAGATGTAGTAAATGTAGCCAGGACATCTAGCGGTGTGACAGTGACTTCCAACTGTCTGCCACTGTCGCACATGGTATCGCACCATTTCCAGCTATATGTAATTCCATACCACGCCACAATAGCTGTATTCGCAATATGAATGGTATTTGTGTGTGTTGACAGCTCCCAATGGAATCACATCTGGTACTTGATGACTTGGATATAAAACATGGTACACATTGGTACTATGTTCTCAATTCATTTGGTTTGTTCCTAAAATCTTGGTTGTGCCTGCCATATCACATGGTTATTGCAGCTCAACAACCGAATACCATTCATATTGCTAATACAGCTGTTGTGGCGTGGTATGGAATTATGTATAGCTGGAAATGGTGCGATACCATGTGTGACTATGGCAGACAGTTGGAAGTCACTGTCACACCCCTAGATGGCCTGGCTACATTTACTACACCTTGTCATAATTTATTTTCTCAGTTTGTGTTTAATGCAATTTTTGCTTACGTTTGACTATGATGACAGTTCATTGAAACTAGTTACGTTTTGTAAATTAAAATTCAATTTGTGTGACGTGGCTCAACCACTATATATATGGAATATAATAAACTTTTACGTTACGTTAATGTGAACCCAAGTGGTCCACGTAACAGCGAAATAGGAGGATGAAATTCGTAACGCCGAAGGGTGTAGTGAAGAACATAATTATGTTGAGAAATCGGTACCAGCTCTCATAAGAGAAATGTAGGTTCTCAGCTACGCAATTTTATATTGTCATTAATGTCTTTCTGCTGAACGCAAGGAGACTACCACCCGGCAAAGGAATGTGAAGGCGCGAAACGTCAATCTCAATTTGCTTCGTCGATATTCACCCACAATGAACTCTATATTTACGTGTTTACTTTAAAAAGAAACTGGCAGTGTTTTTAGAAATCTTAAATCCAGCATTCAGGCTTCAGGACATCCGAGCTACGCAGTTGACGTAAAAATAAAGGTGTACATTTTGAACACGCATACCAGCATAGTTGTAGCCGTTTCAAATCACATCTTGAAAACTCTCGAAACAATCAACGTAATAGGAGTTTTGACAAACCAGCCTGGCTTGATCTGCGAAACTTAAGTACATATTGAAACATGCCGAATTCTTCAGAACTCCTACGTCAATGAATCGTCAATTTAGCAACGGATGGAAGTGTGTGGAGTAAAAATCTCAGAGTGACGGCGAGAGACGAGTACGGTAAGCACATTCAAATGGATGTGGGTTGTCGTTTTATGAGGAGATAATGAAGCTTACACAGCTGCATCAAACCAGGCTCCAGAATGAATACCGAACCAACAAAAATTTTCAAGTAAAAAGTGTTACTGAAGACTGTTCTGGCACAGCCCCATCAGCTGATTCACCTGCAACTATATGGGACGTCCTCTTCCTTTAATAAATATTATCTTCACATTACCACCACCATCAAAGACCGATTACGCCTTTCAACATTCAGTCTGGAGCGTAGTCCCCGTAATAAAATTCCTCAATGAGCCCCTACTCAGTGCTAACATTGATGCCTTGTTGCTTCAAAATCATTCTCCCTGGTCTACCTCGATTTCTCTTACCCGCTACTGCTGATCCAAGAAGCTCTTAGGTAACCTTCTCCCATGCGTGTAACTTGAACCCGTCATCTCAATCTGTTCGTTGTAACTACTTCTTCTATGGTGTTCATTCCCCGTTTTTTTCTCCTTTTCTTTCTCTTTGATATCCTCATTAAGGACACCCCCCTGTCATAGTTCCAATCGGTTAGTATCTGCAATCATTCTTTTTACTATACAAGTCTTAAGATATTACTTCAAACTTAAAAACAACATGCATGGTGTATGTAGCATTATGTAATGTTGCCGTCTTTACTAGATTCCACAAATACCACAGTAGTACAATAAATGTTCCTACTTCACACTCAGAATATAAATTTGGTACCGTTCCATAGTTCACGTAACATTCTTTTTGCCTACCGAGTATTTGGATAAAATGGAATACAACCGCCCATTAAGAGACAAAGATACGCAGAGTTCCTCGTTTCCCCCGTCATTTGCTCAGTGGTTGCGTTTTTGTCGACAAGCCCTCCGATCCTGCATTGGAAAAAACTTCATACTTTTAAAATTTACAGAAAACATTTTAATTCTGTCAGTGACACCAAAGGCCCCAGAAGAGCAATTGAAAGGATCGATAGCGTGCTCAAAGGAGCGTGTAAGATGAACATTAATACGGGCAAAACAAGGGTATGGAATGCAGTCTAAGACATTCAGCCGCTGCGGAGCGGCCGAGCGCATTGAGGCGCTATGCTGTTCCCCGTCGGGGGTTCCAACGTCCCTCGGGCATGGATGTTTGTGCCGTCTTTAGTGTAAGGTAGTTCATAAGTAGTTTGTAAGTTTAGGGACTGATGACCCCGTAGTTAAGTCCCATAAGCTACACAAACATTTTGGCGAGCAACCGCGCGCTCCGCAGCGTGGTGCTTTAGACCGCTCGGCTACTCCACCGCGGCTACTCCTTACACCTTCGAAAGGAAAGAATAGTTTTGAAGCGGGTGTAATGATCGCGCCCTGGATTGTGGTGCAGTCGCTACTGAACGGAACAGAAGCCGGTGTCGCAGACTGGAGACATCGCCACCGCCTCTGCAGCCATAAACTGTGTGTGTGTGTGTGTGTGTGTGTGTGTGGGCCTCGTTACGCTCGTGATGTACCCGCCACAGCCACCACCACCGCCATAAAGCAGAGCGAGCAGGACCGCGCCTTAAAATGGAAATTCGCGAACACCGCCTGGCTCGCTTTTACGATTGGGTACGCTAAGCTACGCTACGCTATCTGCCACCGCACTGCGCTATGCTACGACACGACACGTCGGCCCGCACTTAACATTTTAAATTGCCCGGCCGAAAACACGCACAAAAAAGAAAAAGAATGGCACAGCCGTCGGTTTTTTTAGACTCGTTTCGCTTGGCGACACATTACCGCGTGTAGCCGCAGCCGGTGTTGCGTCATTAATATGGATCTGCAGGGCAGGTAGCAGAGCGGCCTGTCCGCAGAACACAACGAGGCGAAGAGGCGAAGAGCAGAGAGGAGAGGGGTAGAAACAGGGGATGGTAAGTAAGGCGGGCAGGGTGTAGAAAACAACAGCAGCTGTACGTCGCAGGCTTCAGAGACGGTAAACAATCTCAAGATTGCGGTTTGATTCCATTTCTTGGAGGTGCTCCACGACCACACAGTGATGAACACACCAGATGTAATTCGCAGCATTGGCGGTTAATGTTTTGTTTTAAAAAACCACTGATCGATTTCAATCACGTAATGATCATCTTCAGTGTCCTTCAAACGAGCATATGAATGCCCTGAATGTAACTGCAACGGTAAACATAAATTGCAGTGTCAAACTTTGACACTGCAATTTATGTTTACCGTTGCAGTTACATTCAGGGCATTCATATGCTCGTTTGAAGGACACTGAAGATGATCATTACGTGATTGAAATCGATCAGTGGTTTTTTAAAATAAAACATTAACCGCCAATGCTGCGAATTACATCTGCTGTAATCTCAACATTTATTTTTGACGACGTTAAGAGTTCTTTTAATGAAATAAATCCCAATTAGCGATAGTTATGGCTTCACTGTACTGGGTTTAGATGGAATACCAAAGTGCGGCAAATGAAAATTTATAAACATGTGGCGTCTCTTCCTAAAGAACAGACGTCACTTCTGATCCTGCAGTTGTTATTCTTTAATATTCACAGAATATATGACGTCAACTGCGATTGGGCAAAGCTGAAAATGTGTACCCAGCCGGGATTCGAACCCGGGTCTCCTGCTTTCTAGGCAGTTGCGCTGACCCCTACACCGCTGGGGACACAGTGATCACCGCACCTGCAAGGACTACCCATGCACGCCTCCCGTCAGATACAAATTCCCAGCTTCGCCCTGCCCACAGTACTCAAACTCGTAGTTTTGAAACTAATTCCCGTAAGAGTAAGGGCCACAAACTTACCCACCCCTCCCCACAAACGAAAGGGTCATTAGTCGTCACCGGCATATTATATACAGGGTGGATCACCTAACATTACCGCTGGATATATTTCGTAAACCACATCAAATACTGACGAACCGATTCCACAGACCGAACGTGAGGAGAGGCGCTAGTGTAATTCGTTAATACAAACATTAAAAACTAGCACGGAAGTATGTTTAACATAAACCTACGTCTTTTTAAATGGAACCCCGTTAGTTTTGTTACCACATCTGAACATATAAACAAATACGTAATGAAAGCCGTTTGTTGCAATGTACCTCCAACATCCTGTCAAGGATCAGCCTCGTGTTAATTGCGGAATGTGCAGGTGCACCATCATGCTGATACCACATACGTCGACGCGTTTCCAGTGGGACATTTTCGAGCACCGTTGGCAGATCATTCTATAGAAACGCGATGTATGTTGCAGCTGTTCGAGCCCCTGCAATGAAGTGAGGACCAGTCAGTTTGTCGCCAACGTCTGAGGTTTCAAGCGTCAACTTTAGGTTACAATATCTCCGAGTGTAATTAACATTTTACAATGCAACAAACGGCACTGATTACGTATTTGTTTGTATGTTCAGATGTGCTAACAAAACTAACGAGGTTCCATTTAAAAAGACGTAGGTTTGTGTTAAACATACTTCCGTGCACTTTTTTATTGTTTGTATTAACCAATTACACTACCCCCTCTCCTCAAGTTCGGTCTGTGGAATCGGTTCGTCAGTATTTGATGTGGTTTATGAAATATATCCAGCGGTAATGTTAGGTGATCCACCCTGTATATAATATGCCGGTGACGACCAATGACCCTTTCGTTTGTGGGGAGGGGTGGGTAAGTTTGTGGCCCTTACTCTTACGGGAATTAGTTTCATAACTACGAGTTTGAGTACTGTGGGCAGGGCGAAGCTGGGAATTTGTATCTGACGGGAGGCGTGCTTAGGTAGTCCTTGCAGGTGCGGTGATCACTGTGTCCCCAGTGGTGTAGGAGTCAGCGCAACTGCCTAGAAAGCAGGAGACCCGGGTTCGAATCCCGACTGGGTACACATTTTCAGCTTTGCCCAATCGCAGTTGACGTCATATATTCTGTGAATATTAAAAGGAAATTTGTGCCCGGCCGGGATTCGAACCCGGGATCTGCTGCTTACTAGGCAGACGCGTTGACCACTCCGCCACCGAGGACACAGTGAGCAGCCCGAGAGCAGAGGACTCTTCCCTGCACGTCTCCCGCCACACCCAAATCTCCTAGTAAGCAGGAGATCACGGGTTCGAATCCCGGCCGGGCACAAATTTTCATTCGCCGCACTTTGGTACTCCATCTAAACCTAGTACAGTGAAGCCATAACTATCGCAAATTGCAATTTATGTCATTAAATCTCAACATTGTTGTTGTCGCGGTCTTCATTCCGCAGACTGATTTGATGCAGCTCTCCGCGGTAACCTATCCTGTACAAGCCTCTTCATCTGGGAATACGTGCCTTAACCTACATCCTTTTGAATCACCTTACTGTATTCTTCCTCCTGTCTCCCTCTACGATTTTTACCCCCACACACTTCCTTCCAACGCTAAGTTGACAATTCCTTCATGTCTCAGAATGTGTCCCACCAAGCTACCCCTTCTCTTAGTCAGGATATACCAGAAACTCCTTTCTTCCCTAATTCTGTCGAGCACCTCCTCATTATTTACGTTGCAGCTGTTACATCAGTACGAACGCAACCTCCAACATGGAGGTCGAGATGTTTTAAGTATTTTAATCGTTTTTAAGCATTGATAATGACCACCCAGTGGTCGCAATCTGCCAATAAATAAATAACATTTATGGTTGATTGCTGAAAATTTCTACAAGTAAAGTTGATTACTTCGCATTTCGTCTGGGAGAAGTAACTGAACTTCGCGTGCTGTTTACACAGGAACAATTTATTTAAAAATATGCAGATTTATTAAAAACTGCGCCAATTCATTTTCGTCGTCATTCTGCCCCTCTGGATGTAATAGAGGTCTGAAATGTTCTCTTTCCGTTATGAGCAGCTGAAGTTTGGACTAGCTGTCTTAAGATTAAAAGCAATATGTTCTCCATCGCTTTCTGGCTGCTTATAATATTTAGTCTCCGGAAAAAGCAGTAGTAGATAAAAAAAAATCACTCACAAACAGCCAAAATTATTTAATGAGACAAAAACTTCCAAGAGAACAAACCACCCACCGCCCCAAAATTTCATTGCAATACCAAACACTCACCTAATGATTTGTACGCTCTAATCTGTCTGCGTCTTTTATTTCAATTACTTCTATGCGAGATATGTGACAGAGATACCAGAATTATTTCAATCTTCACAGTTTCTCGAAGTTTACGTAACAGAATTTTCGTGAGATAATTGACACCGTTCTCTCAAAGAGGCCCCGGAGATGTCTATACCACACTGTTGAAAGGCCTGTACAAGGTCTCTATTACGCACGAAGCGTATGTTTGTATTTGTACGACGTCTACTGCCATGTCTTCATATTTCCAAAGTCTTCAGTTTGCTGCTGTTCTACTTTACCCGTCCTATTTAAGGCCGTTTTTTATTAGTATACCTCTATATTTAAATCTCTACATTGTACAGCAGCCTTTTTTAGTTTACTACTGATGTTTCACTCTGATAATAGAAAGTTTTTGTTTGTTACGGTCATCATCTTGCAGTTCACTTCATATGAAGGGAGCTACCATTGAGAACGTATATAGAAATACTGACAAAGCCTTCATGCGTTTCCTGCAGCGAATATTGTTATAAAGTGCTGCCGACCGCATGTAACTGTTTCTGTTATGGATCGGTGGGGAGGAGCCGTAATGAAGTCGGGCACCTTTTCACACGAATCGTGTGAGTACAATCGTGAGATCTTTACACCTACTACCACGATCTGCATCTGTGCGGATCGCAATCCTACCAGCTCTCAGACCTCAGTGATGAATATACGAATCTACTTGTTAACCAGCATTCACTACTGAAGTTGGTCTTCCATAAACTTCATACTATCAGAAGTTACAGTATGTTCTGAAATCTTATAACTGACGTTCTTTGATAGTACTTTTAACGTGCAGTAATTTTGGCCCGATTTAAGAGTCAAGTCCCCACTCCTAGTGCTGCTGCTTCTGCTGCTGCTGCCATTTCACATTTTGATGGGATTCTGGGTACTGGCGCCTCAAGAAAGACGCCTCCTCTAATCCCAGTGATCCCGCTTGAAAGAGAGAGCCGCCTGACTTAATAGAGACGTCAGCCTCCAATCAGAACCCTGTCCCCGGTTAGCCGAATAACTGCAGCAGAGTCTCGCCTCTGAATTAAGTCGACATTGTGAGATTACCGCCCAATAGAAATACTGGTAATTAATAGCATTTGATAATTAAACAGTATGAAGTTCACTGCAAACATTGACCATGCCAATGCACTAAATGTTACACAATTTTAATCTTATTAATTATGGTAGCAATGTATGTACACAGTTGGATGACAACATTTATAGTTAGGCCATAGGTAGAAATTGTCCATGTTGAGATTTGCTGTGTGCTTGTAGCTGACGGGAGGCCAGCGAGCAGGCCGATGTTGGTGGCTTGTTCCAACTTAGGATTTTACAGTTCGTTTCCGGTGAGGGGAGAGAGGGACAATGGCGAGTGCCAGGCACAGTGCAGTGCACAAATATTGTAATACTACTGGCATTTGAAGTAATACGATGCAGTTAGGAACCTTTAAGGCCCTCATTACAAAATAGCCTGTTGACAAATAAACTATACATTAGCTGATATAGTCACATCTGACGTAATATGTTTAATTGACAATGAAAAGTAATAAATTACCAACGGAGACAAGACAGTTACACAACTAGCATGGCAATGTTTGTTTATAAAAATAATATATTAACTATTTCTCATTTTATTTTCAATTAATCTTGTGTAATTTACCTTGAAAGATTCAGTTAAATCACTTATCTGTGGTATAAGAAATTGCACGATTATGATAAACAGTACAAAGGATGTTTATATTAATATAAAAACGTAAGAAAATATTTGTTTAATGTGTAGTGTAATTATTTTGATTTTAAGTAAAGTTTTAGAAATGTATTGGCTGAGCGCTGTACGTTGGCAAATCGGTTAGAACAGCTCATATGGGGAAGTTGATGACGTAGGGGGAAAAAACCCCGGTAGTTGAGCTTTTGAAGCGCGCGTGCGCCTGGGCAGGAAGTGAGGACTCCAGACCATGTGGTGTGGCTGGCCTGGCGGGGTCGCTCTGCCTCAGTCGGCATGTGGATCTCGAGGTGGTGACTTGAGATTTGTGTGTGGCAATCGCCACGTGTGGTTGCTCGTCGTAGACTGCACCAAGTTAAATCGAGTGCTACTGTGTGTTTGTGAATATTTAGCCGGTGGAACAAGGTGTGCATCGCATTGAATTAAAGTGACTGTGATTTGTTAATGTAACACGTGTCGTCGCATAGGCATGAACATAAACGGTGTTTGAGACAGCCACGTGGTGTGAAAACAATTCGCGACAAATATTCATTTTGTCTGGGGGCTCACGAGCTATAACTGCATTTGGTAAATTTACCGACGTACAGACGCGACAGCCACAGGGTTCAAGTATTGTGAAATAAACAACATAAAGTGAACTTTCACGTGTTTTCAAAAATAGTAGTTAGTACACCCTTTTCTCTCATGAACTTGATTTTATTATGAATTTGTTTTGTTAATCATATGCAGGGAAGGAAAGCTGCGAACGTGTGATATCATCCCCTAGAAAACGAGTCAAACAGTCGCAATAACAGTTCCAGTGTTTTTGCATGTTTAGGAATTTGGTTCGCAGCTGGTGGTTGTGAGTTTCAAAAATTAATCTTTCCCTATTTTAAACTCTCACCCCGACCTTCACCCTCGCAACATCCATTGCTCATTTATACTGTCCACCGCTACTCCACTTCTTAATCCTTTGTCTGCTCTTACTTGTTGCCTATTCTCGCACAGTATAACTGACAAAACGCGACTACTGGCGTTTCCTAAGTAACGTTCGTCGTGACATTAAAGCGGGGCTGCTTTTAGGCTGTGGTCACAGTGGCTTAGATGTCTGTGGGTTTTACCGACGAAGGACATCGGCGGAAAACGGCCGATCGTTTCAAATTTGTACGCCTCTATGGAAACGGTCGTAGTGTAGACGATCTCATCGCCCGAACGTAGACACTTCGGATGACAGTCGGTGAAATTCAAATCAGTTTGTTTTTTTCGGTCAAATCGACCGACGTTCTCACATGCTAGATATGGACAGTGAGAAACTGATATGCTTAGTGAAAGAGAGAGAGAGAGAGAGAGAGAGAGAGAGAGAGAGAGAGAGAGAGAGAAATTGTAGCACCCAGAAGACTAGAAATATCACAATCTGGATATAATTCGGAATCTATCGTCTGATATTATAGTTTATTGGAAACCCCAGGTTGGTTAAATCCTTTATCAGAAATTTTAGGCGTAAATTATAACCTCAAAAAATGTGTTTCTATTCGGGATTGTGGCTTAATGTTATTGTAGTGGCTCTCTTACGTTGGTTTATACTGTGATGAGTATTAGCTGCCCACAAATTATTCTTACTGGTGCTGGCGTTCTTTAACAAGGTGATGAGTGTTGTATGAAGTGACCTGCAAATGTGGGGAAGACCTAAGTGTGCTTCCGCTTTTCATTGGTTTCTGAATTTCACACTAGTCTTTCACAAATATATTGAATGACAGTCATTAAAGTTCAATGGACCGTAACTTCATTTCTTTCGTCATAATAGGATGTTTCTGGGTAGCCTTATACTGTGTTCTTCATGGATTTAAATACTGAAAAACTGCATCCGTTTTCGAGAATTTTTCTTGCCTTTAGTGCATTTGTTTACATCAATACATCGTGACGTTTCCATGTGTGATTTTATGCAGCTCTTGCACAGATGTAGTCTTTTTGAGGTTATTGTAATGAGGTAAATAGTAGCATACATAATAAAATCTTGGCAACTTTTTTTACATACTACATATTACATCTGTGTATACATGCAGGTATTGTGTCTGCTCCATTAAACGGGACATCACAACACAAAAATCGACACTTACACTGGTTTTTAGACACAGGTAGGTCTAAGTCACGATTATTATGTTGCATATTCTGCGTAATGGAAGAGGCACAATACCTTTAAGTAGACAGAAAAAGTTACGGTTTCTAACATTAGGATAAAACACACACCTCAATATTTATTCTGTCCGAATTTCCGAACTTATGTAGCTAATCTGAAAGAGACAATTACAGTGCAAGTGTGTCAGGAAATCACGCATTGAAACGTCGAAAAGTAGCGTGCTTATGTAAACAAATGCACTAAAAGATGCGAATAAATCCTCGAAATTCGTTTTGATGAGCAATAAAGTTCCCTAACAGGTGTAGTTTTTCAGTATTTAAAGCATGGAAGGTTAACTGGTGTATGTCTGCACAACTTCCAATAAATTCAGCAAAACTGTAATATTCCTTGTCAGTGACACCACGAAATATCAAGTATGTAATAGGCAATTCGCCTTTTACCGGTACCTCGCATATTCGTAAAAATTGTCTGGGTGTCGCAGTAACTGAGAACAGTACACAATCCTCGTCACTTTCTTCGTTCCATACAGGTGTAGCTCATTCGTAGGCATTTAAACTTTTAAAAACTTTATTAATAACAAAAGCCACATTGTAGCACTAATTTCGAAGCATAAAAATGTCGTTGGAATCCACTGCACCTCAGGGAAGTGAAATGTAATATACTTCAGACGCACAATACATTCAAACCTAACTTTCTCCTTTAACCGGACCAAGTGACAAGCTATATGGGATGCAGTGTGACTACACCGTCGGTCGATGTTTTCAGTCGAACTCTGTCGACGGCGTCTGACGACAGCCTGTCGGTGCCACTGTGCTGTGGACACAGCCTTAGGCCTCCAGTGGCGTACTCAGTCTGTGACTGTTGTGCCGACTCTGAGATAGCCCCTACGGGCCGGTAAACCACTTAACCCGTAAATGTTCCCGGCAGCCTACACCGGAGGCGTACGCCAAGACACACACACACACACACACACACACACACACACACACACACACACACACCTACGAAACCAATCAGACGACAGCCACTTCTGGATGCGCCAAGGACAACATCAACAACCTACCTAACGTGCACTACTACTTGCAGGTGGAGCTAGAGGCAGTAGACGACACCTAGGCAAGTATCACTGCTCTCGTACCGGACTGGCTGGTGCTGCTATATCCACTACATCCACGCACGCAGCCGACCCTAGCGTCAGTTCGCTTTCGTGTGAGAATTAAGAGAACTCACACCTCCGGCCGAAGATTATCCTGGCTACGCCTCTGGACTTCTTAGGACTTTGAATCTTCGCTCGGCTTGTCATGGAATTTGGCGATAATAAGGAATTCTTTGGTGGAAAATACTTCTCTGTGATTCCTTGAGACATTGTGAACCATGACGTCCATTTGCCATCCCAGGATGCTACGGTGCTGTCAAAGAATTTTAGTTACGTTAACTTTGTTTCTCTCTTGTTTCTGTAAGTCGTCTCGTCAAAATATTATTCCACGACGGCGCATTGTGGAGCGTGGTATTGTGTGGCTCCGAAACTTTGACACTCGGAGTTTGCGACAAGAAGACTAGAAGACTAGAAGCATTTGAAAAGGGGTGTTGAAGGAGGATGTAGAAAATCCCTTGGACGGCCAAGATGACAAACGAAGTATTTCTTAGAATAATCGGCGAAAAAAGAGCACTTGTGAAAAATACAATGAAGAGAAGAGACTAATAGGTCATCTGTATAGGCACAGTGAGTTTATAATAAATATAATGGAAAGGTTGGTCGAAAAGAGGCAGAGGAAGACGCAGATTGCAGTACGTGAAACAGATTCAAAGAGATGTAGGAGTGGAATCATATCAGGAAATGAAGAGGCTATCCGAGAACAGAGAAGTGTGGAGGAGAAGAATTGCTGCCAACCAATCCTCAGATTGAGAACGAGAGAAGAAGAAGACGGCGCATACTGTTGCCTCAACTTGTAAAACTACCTTGTGTAAATAAATTTGTTTTGCAAACTTGGAAGCCCTTCAGTCACAACACTTAATTGTTCAACTCAGTGGCAATGGACAAGCTGTTTACGTATACCGTTTACGAGACTTCGGCAGCGAGCGTATGGACGAGCAACCGTTCGATGTGACGTTCTCTGGAGTTTGACTGTTTGTTCTCAGGAACCCCCACACATCTAAGATGCTCCGTAGCAAACAAACAAGATGCTTTTCTCAATGTTAAGAGTAGCTCAGGTTGGCTTAAGGGTTGGAGATATTGACACTGAAAGATTGCAAACGCAATGAGTCGGGAATGCTCACAACACTTTTGAGACGAGAGCTGTTAATCGAATATTGCGGTAACCAATGACAACACACATTTTTTTGTCAACATGGCTAACATTCGGAGCATAAGGTGTGATGGCTGAAAGCTATTGCTTACACGGCATTTGAACTAGAGGGGAGAGGGGGTGACACCCCATGTCTGTATCGCAGCCAACGGTGAAATAATGTTGAGACAAATGACTTCAGTGAATTAGCAACTGATAATTAACTGCTACATTAGTTCGGCGGGGCAGGGCGAGGGTTTGGTTTTACGGACTTTGGTGTTGGGAAGGGAGTGGTACGCAGGAAGGGCGACTTTTATCACTAGATTGGTGCGTGCGACAGTTAGCGTAAAAGTCCGCAGACGGCTCCTAGGTCCAAGGTCAGCCGCAGCAACTGATTTCTACTTTTCTGTAAGTTTTCTATTGTTTCTTGTGTATCCTGTTTTAACGTTTCGTACACACACTGTCGGAGAAGAGTGTATAGACGTTTTCATTTTATGACGCAAGGATAGTGTTCCACCCTGTAGCCTCCTTATCACAAAGTAACAGAGCTTTCAAAAAATAAAAAATAAATATGAGACAGGGGAAATACCCTCCGACTTCAAGAAGAAAATAATAATTCCAATTCCAAAGAAAGCAAGTGCAGACAAATGTGAAAATTACAGAACTATCAGTTTAATCAGTCATGGTTACAAAATACTGACACGAATAATTTACAGACGAATGAAAAAACTTGTGGAATCCGACGTCGGGGAAGATCAGTTTGCATTTAGGACATATGTAGGAACACGAGAGGCAATACTCACATTACGACATATCTTAGAAGATAGGCTAAGGAAGAGCAAACCTACGTATTTGGCGTTTGTAGATCTGGAGAAGGCTTTTGACAATGTCGACTGGAATACACTCTTCCATATTCTGAAGCTATCAGGGGTAAAATATAGGGAGCGAAGACTTATATTCAACCTATACAAAAACCAGACAGCAGTTATTAGAGTTGAAGGGCAAGAAAAGGACGCAGAGGTTGGGAATGGAGTAAGACAGGGTTTTAGCCTTTCGCCATTGTTGTTCAATCTGTACATAGAGCAAGCAGTGAAGGAATGCAAGGAGAAATTTGGAGGGGGAATTAAAGTCCAGGGAGAAGAAATAAAAACTTTGCGGTTTGCCGATGACATAGTAATTCTGTCAGAGACCGCAAACGATCTGGAAGAGGCTCGGTGGAGTAGCGGAGCGGTCTAAAGCGTCTCGCTGCGGAGCGCGCGGTTGCTCGCCGTGGAGGTTCTAGTCCTCCATACATCATGGGTGTGTGTGTTTGTCCGTAGGTTAGTTTACCTAGGTTTAAGTAGTTTGTAAGCTACGGACTGATGACCACGCAGTTTGGTCCGATAGATTTTCAGACATTTGAATTTTTAGATCTGGAAGAGCAATTGAATGGAATCGACAATGTCTTGAAAAGAGGTTATAAGATGAACAACAACAGTAAAACAAGGATAATGGAATGTAGCGTCAGAAAATAAGGCGATGCTGAAGGAATTAGATTAGGTAATGAGACAATAAAAGTAGTAGATGAGTTTTGTTATTTGGGTAGCAAGATAACTTCTGATGGCCGAAGTAAAGAAGATATAAAATGCAGAATGGCTATGGGAAGAAAAGCGTTTCTAAAGAAGCGAAACTTGTTAACATCCAATATTAATTTAAATGTTAGGAAGTCCTTTCTGAAAGCATCTGTCTTGAGTGTAGCAATGTATGGGAGTGAAGCTTGGACGATAAGGAGTTCAGACAAAAAAGATGATAGAAGCTTTTGAAATGTGGTACTACAGACGAATGATGAAAATTAGATGGGTAGATCACGTGACTAATGAGGTACTTAACCGAATTGGGGAGAAATGGAGTTTCTGGCATATCCTGACTAAGGAAAAGGATAGATTGGTTGGACACATTCTGAGACATCAAGGAATTGTCAAGTCAGCATTAGATGGAAGCGTGTGGGGTAAAAATCGTAGAGGGAGACCGAGGGACGAACACAGTAAGCAGATTCAAATGGATGTAGGTTGCCGAACGTATTCTCAGATGAGGAGACTTGCCCAGGACAGGGTAGCGTGGAGAGCTGCATCAAACCAGTCTGCGGACTGAAGACCACAACAACAACAACCAAAAATAAATAAATAAATCAACGCTATCAAACACCGTTTGAGAATGAATTCCACTAAAAGCTTTTAGCGACCATGCCGTCAGCCCCGTATTCGTTAAGTGGAATAGTTCCCACGAATGACAAGCAGCCTCTTGTGGACATTTGGTCCCCGTATTGCGCCTCGACTCTGAACACACGCGGACCTACTGTCCAGTACGAAATGAAGGCGTGAAATAACTTCGGCGCCCCACCAGCTAATTCTGGATATTCCACTGGCCCTTCTCCAAATTACTAAGATTCCTATAGCTTCCTCTTTGTCAGGAAGCCGAAAAAAGTGGCAGGCCGGAATAGAGTTCTATTCCTGTTTTCCTCTTTCACTTCGGCTAGGCTCTCATAAACTGATCGTTCCCAGTACGTTGCCCAGTCGATAGCGGGAAGATTGTCTTCTTCCCACTTCCTGTTCGTGGATGAAACACTGTTGGAGTGATACCCGGGACAAATGGCTGTCTCTCTTCCCAACATTCGGAATCTCTACAGGTTGAAAGAAATCGAGGTGGCACAATGTTAGCACAATGGGCGTGCACTCGGACGGATGGCGGTTCAGTTCTCCCACTGTCTAACCACGCGCAGGTTTATGTTTAGATTAGATCATTTATTCGTTCCGTAGATCCATGTTGAGGGGAATCCTCGTGGATATGGAACATGTCAACAAACAAAATTTATAATTTGAATAATAGATAATACAAATAATATAATTACAGATACATACACTTATAAATAGAGATACTAATTTTTTTGCTGATAATATAATAATACTAATATAGTATGAGTATGCATCATTTGGTACAATTTAGAAATTCACTAATGGAGTAGAACGAGTTGGCCACTAGAAACTCTTTTAGGTTCCTCTTAAACTGATCTTTATTTGTAGCTAAATTTTTTATACTTGATGGTAAATTATTGAAAATGTGTGTTCCTGAGTAGTGGACCCCTTTTTGAACTAAAGTAAGTGCTTTTAAGTCCTTGTGTAGATCATTTCACACAATCAAATGCTTTTGACAAATCACAAAAAATACCTTCTGGTTGCAATTTACTATAATCCGAGTTAAAATGGAACAGCCGGTTTTTTTCCAACCTTTCCCTGCCAGACGCTTGTAACGACCACATCTTTGACGGGACATGTACCGCAAGTACTCCGTCTCTGATGTAAGCAGCACCAGCAGAGAGGCCAGTAACAGCACGGAAGACATCTTCCAAAATGGCGTGGGGTCCGTGTTTTATTGTGCTACTCACCACAAACACAATGCACCGACAAATATACTGAGGATCATTGGCGCAAAAAGTTCCATCGCTGTGAAGGAAGTCAAAAACTAGTGGTCACCAGTGTCTTAAGACTTACGAACGCAGACTGATGACACAAAACGTCAAGTCCACTGCCTGCACCAAAAATGAATGCTATTTTATGGCGTTACAGATTCGCTATGCGGTGAAGGAAGCCTATAAACAGAGAAAAAAATGTTCAAATGTTTGTAGAGCTTATGGATCTCAAATACGGGCTCATCTGTCCCTAAACTTACAAACTACTTATGGACTAGCTAAGACTAGACGGCACAAGTATCCATGCCCGAGCGGGATTCGAACCCCCGACAGTAGTGGCCGTGCGGAACGTGACTGGCGCCCCGCAGTCCGCTCGGCCACTGCGGCCGGCCAAACAGAGCAGACGAGTGTGTAACCATTCTGGTGGCAATACGACATAAAGGCCAAGTCCACTGGTGTAAGCAACTCTGTCAAAGGACAGACTTGGTATAACCCAGTGACTGGAAATTAATATCTCGGAAACCGTGCGCCGCGGTGGAGTATCCGAGCGGTCTAAGGCGCCTCGCTGCGGAGCGCGCGGTTGCTCGCCGTCGGAGGTTCCAGTCCCCCCTGGCGCATGGATGTGTGTGTGTGTGTGT
Organism: Locusta migratoria; assembly: GCA_026315105.1. Taxonomy (NCBI): domain Eukaryota; kingdom Metazoa; phylum Arthropoda; class Insecta; order Orthoptera; family Acrididae; genus Locusta; species Locusta migratoria. The sequence continues at coordinate 980,269,219 of CM048744.1, read as the reverse complement.
GTGTGTGTGTGTGTGTGTGTGTGTGTGTCTCCTTAGGTTAGTTTAACTTAGTTTAAGTAGTTTGTAAGCTACGGACTGATGACCACGTGGTTTGGTCCGATAGATTTACAAACATTTGAACATTTTGAAACCGTGAACCTGCTCAGCTGTTCGACTGTTGCTTTTGCAACATCTATGGAAAGTATTTGAATGACGGTTAAATCATGAGTACGCGTCTACGCGACCTTGTTTTGGATGTCGAGGCCTCATCACAGAAGGATAAGATAGGAGGATTATCCGCTTTGACAAGGGCAACTACTAACCTCGAATGTTTCGAATCGCACGGAACCATTTATACTTTCTTCTACATACTAGCATTCGCCTTCTAGCCACTCCTACTTAGCCATTTTCTACTTCCTGACAGTCTCGTTTATTAGTCGTTTGTACACAATTTTGCCCGTTTCATTTACTGCATGTTTATATTTTCTCCTTTCATCGATTAAATTTAGTATGTCCGGTGATATCCAACGACTTTTTGTTCGTCTTGCCTTTCTACCTACATCTACATGGGATACTCTGCAAATCACTTTTATGTGCCTGGCAGAGGGTTCATCGAACTACCGTTATACTATTTATCTCCCATTCCATTCTCGAATTGCGCGCGGGAAGAACACCTGAATCTCTCCGTTCGAGCTTTGATTTCTCATATTTTATTCCGATGATCATTTCTAGCTATGTAAGTGGAAGTCAACAATATATTTAACACATTCGTGGGAGAATGTTGACGATTGGAGTTTCGTAAGTAGTCCACGTCACAGCGATTAGTGTCATTGTAATGATTCCCATCCCAGATCCTGTATCATTTCCGTAACGCTGTCTCCCCTGTATCGTGACAATACGAAACGAGCTGCCCTTCTCTGGACTCTTTCGATGTCCTCCGTCAAACCCACCTGATAAGGATCCCACACTGGGCTGCAATACTCCAAAAATGGACGGACAAGCGTACTGTATGCAGTTTCTTTTGTAGTTCTGTTGCATCTTTTAAGGGTTCTGCCAATAAAACGCAGTCTCTGGTTCGCCTTTCCCACGACATTATCTAGGTGTTCTTTCCAGTTTAAGTCTGAAGTAATAGTAATTCCTAGGTAATTTGTGGAGTTTACGGCCTTCACTTTTGATTGATTTATCTTTTAAACAAAGTTTAAGGGATTTCTTTTGGTACTCATGTGGACGACTTCACACTTCCCATTATTTAGAGTGATTTGCCGATTTTTACTCCATACTGATATCTTATTCAGATCGTTCTGCAGTTGGTTTTGATCTTCAGATGATTTTATTAAACGGTAAATGACTGCGTCATCTGCAAACAACCTAAGAGAGCTGGTTAGATTTTCCCCTAAATCGTTTATGTAAATAAGGAACAGCAGAGGACCAATAACACTACCCTGTGGAACGCCCTATGTCACCTCTGTTTTAGTCGATGCTAAGGCATCGATTATTAAGAACTGTGTCCTCTCTGACAGGAAATCCCCTATCAAATCGCCAATTTGGGGGGGGATATACCATAACCACGCAATTGATTAAAACCCGTTTGTCCTCTGCTGCTTTCACTATTTCATCTCTCAATGCTACCTATTTCTCCTCTATTGTTTTATTTTTCCCTGTTTGTCAATTGTTGCCTAAAGCTTCCACTGAAATTCTCTAGAACTTCTCGTTTCTTCAGTTTATCCAGGTCCCATCTGCTTGTTTTCCAACCTTTCTGCAGTTATTTCAGTTTCAGCTTACAATTAATGACCAATAAGTTATGGTCAGTGTTTATATCTGTCCCTGGGTATGTGTTACTGTTTATAACCTGGTTCCGGAATCTATGTCTTACCATTATAAAATCTATCTGGTATCTCCCGGTGTCTCCAGGTCTCTTCCATGTATACAACCTTCTTTCGTGATTCTTAAACCAGGTGTTCGTTATAACTAAAATTCTACCAGGCTGCTTCCTCTTTCATTCCGTTTGCCCAGGCGATATATTTGCATACTGTGTTCCCTTCCCTTCCTTGTCCTACTACCGAATTCCAGTGTCCCATCACAATTAAGTTTTCCTCTCCTGTAATTGTCCCAATAATTTCCTTTTGCTTCTCGTATATTCCTTCGATCTCCTCATCATCAGCAGAGCTAGTTCGTACTACTGTGGTCGGTGTTGGCTTCGTATCTATCTTGACTACGATAATGCGATCACTGTGCTGCTCATAGCAGTTTACCCGCATTCCTATTTTCTTATTCATTATCAGAACTACTCCTGTAATACATCCAACTGTCTTTAATTTATAATCCTGTACTCACCTAACCAGAAATCCTGTTTCTCTTTCCACCGAACTTCATTAACCCCCACTATATCAAACTTCAGCCTATCCATTTCCCTTTTTAAATTTTCTAGCTTCCCTACACGATTAAGGGATCTAACATTCCACGCTCCGATCCGCAGAATATCCTCCTGAGTAGTCCCCGCCCGGAGATCCGAATGGGGGACAATTTTACCTCCGGAATATTTTACCCGAGAGGATGCCGTCGTCGGGAAAAGTAACGGCTGTAGTTTCCCTTTGCTTTCAGCCGTTCGCAGTAGCTGTGTGGCAAAGCCACATCAGCTGATGTTACAAGGCCAGCTCAGTGAATCATCCAGACTGTTGGCCCTGTAACTACTGAAAAGGCTGCTGCCCATCTTCAGGAACCACACGTTTGTCTGGCCTCTCCACAGATACCCCTCCGCTGTGGTTGCACCTACGGTACGGCTATCTGTATCGTTGAGGCACGCAAGCCATTCCACCTCAGCCGTGACTGTGGTTCGTGGAAGGGGATGACATCAATTACGACTGCATTGAGGACGGGTTTAGAGAGATCTATTCGTAGACGAAAAATTACGCAGCAAAATGACGATCACACTTGCATTAGCGTGACACTTTCGTAATGAAGCGGACTGGAAGTACGGAATGGCCGGGCAGAGGCTCAGCAGCTCAGACAGCAGAACAGACTGCTCGCTGTTCCCTGTTTATTTACGCCTCCGGACACTTGATGTGCCGAGTGCTCTGCGAGTGCTTCAGCCAGCACTCAAACACGCGCTGCTTACCACCGACTGAGCACACTTCTGCAGTTCCAAGCGCAACGCCCAGTTGTAATTCAAACAGCGTGACGATCAAAGTAGAAATTACTTCCAGTTCCTCTACCGGACTGCTGAACCCACGGCGTCGCGCGTGCACATGCCGAACACTGGGCGTGCGACAGTCCACAGACGCCTCACGCTCCACTAAAGACAGTTTGTCACATATTGATTTTACGTTGGAATTGTTGAGAGGCTGTGTGAGCTACAGAGACGCACTCCAGGCTGAGAAATAGAGACCAGGCTAGAACAGACACGTGTATCTTACGGGATGTAGGCACTAAAGAAATCTCCTAGCGAACTGCTGATGCCCTCGGCCACCGTCCCAGGGTGGAGGTTACCTTTCGGAGAAGATGGGCGTAACTTCATATAGCGCCTAGACGCTGTTGTAAGACGTTACATTAGTACTTGGTGGCCAACAGGCACGTTTTAATGTACGTAGCAAAGTTGATACCAGTCACTTGGGAACAGCAACGTCAGTGGTTCCACGAGGCTAGAGTGAGAGGGTAAAGAGGAAAAACTGCAAGTTAGCAGCTCCCCTGAGGCGTCGCTTAAGGCGGAGCCTAAGGCGTGGCCAACTGACGTAAAACATTGTTGTTGTTGCCCATACTGGATAGCGCCGTGTCGTTTTCCTTTCAGCTGAACAATGTTGCTACCAAGTATGGATTTTGTTAGTGCACAAACAAGCAACCTCCCCCACCGGGGAATGGCACAAGGGACAGGGCTGAAACGTGGTTAGGGACAGGGCAAGCCACAATTTAGATTGGTTGAACCAAGCAGCGGCCAATAGGAAATTGTCAACTGTCGGAAAGTGGGGAAAAGAAGTGCGCCCACACCGGCCGTTAAAACCCCCGGTTTTTGGATCAAGAGGGGAGTTCTCAGTCAGACGAGTCGGGCGCCAGCCCGTGACTATCGCCGTCGACCTCGGGGTGCTCCATGACAGTGTTTCTCGCGGGGAGTGCGTCTGTCTAGGGGATGCTGCTAGGGAACGTAATTACTGGCTTCTGTTGTAGCAAAAGATTTATACTTCTTGTTTTTTTAAAAATAACTAACCCCAGTGTAGTAGACTTAGAATGGGATGCAATAAATTCAATGCAAGGTACCTAGGAGTTCCATAAAGTTTCCTAAACAAGTATCCTCTCGAGTCCAGAAATCCGCATCTCTAGTAGGTGCCTGTACTGTCTCTCTGCAGTCACTCCTTTCCGCTTGGGATATGCAGACTGACCTTGCTACCTCTTCCCTCTTTCCTATGTAGGACACGCCAATTTACCAGCAGGAAACCATTCCAGGAAGATTCGACTTCTGGAGCCTTATTACATTTTTTAATTCGTTCAATCAAGCGTATTTTTATTGCACTTCGACATGTAACTAGGGGTTTGACAACATGTTGAATACTGCAAAGTTTCAGTACTGTCCACACTTTGGAATCTAGGTAGACTTAGGCATACGCAATTAGAAGTTCAATATCACCTGTACGGGAACGACTCATTTGAGGTGTTCCCCCAACCGCACTTTCACGTGACCATACAGTTGAAGCAACAAAGGTTATTTACTTAAATGTATCTTTTTCTTGTCTCTTCAAATGTATCTTTTTCTTATCTCACTATTCCGACTTGTTTTGATATGGTCGCCATGGATTCCTCTCCTGTACCAGCCTTTAAAAAAAAATCGCAATGACGTGTTTTACGGCCCACTTTAGATTTGTAGTTTTATAAGTTTTTGCAATCATTTTGGACCAAAATAATAATCTAAATAATAAAAAATTAATAAGAGTGTCTGAAACCCTTTTAGGAAAAAAAATTTAGGTAGTGGCTGGATTCGAACCACCGACCTTTCGCGGCACAGTATAGCACCTTGCCCACTACGCTACGGCTATAAATCAAAAGAGGCGTTCTTTAATCTCATACTATTGATGGCCTTTAACTGATGTTAATATGGCATTTGTAGACATTAGAGTATCATTTATCGTACGAAGAATGATGTGTTTTTGTTAATTCTTCAGTCTGCCGTTGCTTTGAAATGACAACGTGTAAGTTACAAGAAGAAAATCATCAAGTACGCGAGGAATGTCACGTGACGTCTCCGAACGACTGGTTTTCGTTAATTCAATGGAGGGTGTCAAATATCCGTTTTCTTTTTTTTTTTTTTTTCTTCCTTCTTTCCAAATATGTCTCAAACGATACGAGATATGCAAAAAAACATAAGGGAACAAAGTTGTAGAGAATTTTCTCCTCTACAAATTCGGTCATTCAATTATCATGTCAGGTGAATGGTTAAGCCGTTATTTTCATTTAAATTTCGAGATGTCAAAAGACGATCGGAAAGGCCCACTTTTAGTGTTACTACCGTAACCTAAAGTGGGCCAAAGTTTTCAAATGTTAGTAAATCTATGGGACTTAACTCCTTGGTTATTAGCCCCCCCCCCCTTAGGACTCGAACCCACGACGGCGAACGGTCGCGCGCACTGCATCAAGGCGCCTCAGTGCGCACGGCTAATCCGCCGCGGTGCACTTTACCACTACGTCGTCATTATTATTTACTGCTGTTATTCCAATTATGACTTCCCCAAAATGTCCACCCTCTAAAGCTCCCTTAAATATCATGGACGTTATTGCTTGTGAAATAAAATTAACAGTAGCGTCATACAACAGCTGCCTTATACAGACATTGGCGCCCTTTATATCGACGAATTCTGAACGCATTTAATCTTTAATTAAACTGTCAAATGTAAAATGCCATACAGTTAAATAATTAATATTGCCGCGAGAGACCACGAACACCAACTGCCGGCGTGGCGCAGGGGATAGCGTCACGGACTGCGGAGCAGAAGATCGCCGGTTCAAGCCCGCCCACCGCCAAAAATTTATTTCTTTGTAATTTACAACTCCAGAAGGTTCTACATCTTTCTTAAGTTCACTTGTAAATTCTACTTGTTTCTTATGTTAACTGTTCTTCTACTTTCTGGTAAATTCTGTCTGTGTATAAATAGCAGAGCACTCTGCCTGAGAGGCGTGTATGTTGAGTTCGTAATAAACGTGCTTTCAGTATAAGTGCTGTGTTTAGTTGCCTTCGAAGTCAAGCCTGCTTCCATTGCAACGTGACAATATACATTTTTTTAAACTTTTGAATGTCATTGAATGCTGGTACAGATAGAGAACTGTGGCGTGAAAATAGGATGAATGCGTACTAATGTAGTTGTCAGAACCATAGCGAGCTAGAAATGGATAAATAAAAAAAGTTCGAAATGGATTGTTATGGAGGGCGTAATAAAAGCCAATTTACTCAATCAGATTCGTGACTTCCGCCTTTGATCAGCATATGGTCTCCAAATAGTTCCCAAAAATGTATATTTACTGTTATTACGTGCTCATTAAGAGGACCCCTGAGGATTTATGGTGGCAAAGCACTTCCAGCTGCTCAAGAATGTCCATAAATCTACCTTTCTCAGTACGGTGGACTAGTCTTCTGTGAGATTCGATAGTTGGTATATCATGTCACGTTCAACAAATTTAACAGTAAAAGTTCATTTCTCTGCAGTATCCTTTCTTTCTATAGCTATGTGTTCGCACGGCGTAAGGGAAATTTCATTTAGGATTTGTGAAGGTACAGACGCAAATCTTGTTTTTTAAGTATTTATTTTGTATCCTTGTATTCTAACATGTTTAACATCCAAGATGATCTTCTCACACTGCATGCATTGGAACGGAAAGTACATATAATATACATTACATATACAGAACATGCTTGAAAGGGGTAAGAATAAAAAATAAATGCTCCAGTAATGCGTATGGGACCACAAATAACAAACATGCAGAATAAGATGAAAAGCAACTGCAAAACGACTTAGATATCAGATAAAAAATTGAAAAAATTGAAAATTGTAAATTGACACTAAATAATAAGTATGAAGTCATCCATATGAGCAGTAAAAAAAGAGTTAAACTTCATTTCTACGAGAAATCAAATCCAAACGCCGTAAGTTAAATACCTAGGAATAACAATTTGGAACAACTTCAACTGCAATTAGGGCCTACATTTCTCAGCTCTATTTTGGAGTATTGTAGCGCAGTGTGGAATCCTGAACAGTTGGGACTAATGGAGGACATAGAAACAGTTCAGAGAATACTTGAGTAACGAAATGATTCATGAGCTGGGAGAGGGGAGCACATCACTGAAACAAACGCGTTATTCGTTGCGAGATGTATTTGCGAAATTTCTTCCACTAACTTTTTCCTCCTATTGCGAACATAGAAGATAGTGTCCCCCCCTACATAGAGACCCAAGTTGTCATAACAAGAGAAATTACTTTTCATCGTCTGCTAATAGATAAAGTAACAGTGGAGAAACATCATGAAAGTAGTTCGCGAATCCTCTGCCAGACACACGTGATCCATAAAAGACATTTCATTTACATTGACCTAAAACTGCTTTTTTAGTGATACGGTGAGTAGTTTCGGCCTTGGCTCATTTTCTTAAGCCACATTCATTTATATTTGGACACTGTAGATCACGCTGTTTATTTCAAATACTTTTGACCTAACCCTTTAGTGACCAGTGGGAAGTGTAGTTCCCACTTGTTTTCGCTGTAAGTTCAGTGGTACTCAGTGTTCCCACTTCTAACTTGTTCCATCTCTGTTAGAGTGTGCTAACTACATATAGATTGTCAACAGACGCCCGAAAGTTTTTTCCTACACTGTTAGTCAGTCAATGCAGAAGTGCAATTTATGCAGGAAAACAAGCCACTGTTTCGACCGTAAAAGCGTTGGGTTTTTTTCTCTTAGCTTGCTTTCCTCATGCGTGTGAAATGACTTGTGTTCTATGTCAGCTTTTATATTTACGAGGGAGATAGTATTCGTGTATATCAGCTACGCGAACGGTATGCTGTAGGTCGTCGTTCATGGAATTAGTGGCACATGCTATTTTTCTTTCTTGTAAATTTGGCAGTTGTCAGTGCCTAAATTATGTGGAAGTTACAGAAGCAGACCAGCTGACATTTAGGTAGCATTTGGCAAGGCAGCTCATCTCCGGCTTCTCGAGTCGTAAGCGAAGAGGAAGGCCCTTCATTTTCAGACACCAAAAAGACGTGTCTGGAGTTCCAGATAAGGATCGCCTGGCGAAAGTTGGAACTCATTTGCCAACAAAAGGTACCGCCAACAGAAGGAGCCGCCAGTGTAGCAAAAAGACGACAAAAATAATGTGTAGCACCATGCTTCTTCTAAGTTCCAAAGTACGTCATCTTAGTGGACTCAATGGACAACTAATGAAGTAAATGAAATGTTTAATATGCTTTTTGTACTAAAAAATAGAAGATATACATTTTTAATCATAAATTACAGTTAATCGAAAATTCGGTGCGAACAATAGTTCTCTCTAAATTTTTTTATACTCGTAGGATAACTCTCACTTTCAATATTTAAACTATGATTTTATGTTTGGCTACTTAGCCCAATAAAGTATTCATAAAAAATCTACAACTCGTGGAAATAGTTTGGTCACTAAAGGGTTAAATGTGACTTGTAGAGTAAGACTGTAGATGTAGAAGAGTTTTGCCCCTCGCGTTTACTATTACACTGTTGCAAAGTCAAACTAATTAGCGATTATAGGATGGAAATGTTGTAAATATTGTTTGTTTCCCTTAAGAGTGCCCCAGTGATCATAAGGTTCTTTGTTAAATACGTATGGAGTGAAATGTGGATTCAAAAAAATAACTATTTCAGCACTAATGTGATTTTATTAGCAAACCATACTGCTCGTTATTCTGAAAGAGAAAAGAAAGCTTATTTCAGGAGAAAGAAACATGTGCCGATTAGAGAAAGTAACGGGGAGAATCCGCTTCCATTATACCGCAACCTTCAGACGGCTGGGTAGTGGAGTGTTCTGCTGTCGCTAAACTGTTTGAGCACAAGTGGTTGGCTGGTGTGTGTAGTCGCGCGCTGTGTTTCGTCGTTGGCGGCCCCTAGTGGGTAGGCAACCGCGCGTTGCGTCCCGTCCCGTCCCGTTCCCCTGCAGTTTCAAGTGCAGCGCGGTTGTGTGGTAGCAGTCGTAGTTGCCGCCTTTTAAACACCGCTGAGCTGTGCTGTGCTGTGCTACCACACACGGAACGTGCGCCTGTTGTTTAAAGGGCCCAGCTTACACTTCCCGCCGGAACGTGCACTTAATTACCCTACTGCTTTTATTCTGCAGTAGCGTAACGTTACTTCAATACTTGCGAAGAGATGTGGCCTCCCTCTTTAATTATCAGTCACAAAAGGGACAACTAGCTTGGTATAACATGACACAGCTGATTCATCAAGACGCTCCATTAGAAAGAGCTAGACATCGATCAAATATTTAATATAAATAACGATCTAAACCTTTCGCTGGCACATTATTGTATTGGCTACGGGAAGCTAAATTTTTTCTATCATTGAATGAAAGTCCTTGATCCACCCGCATTAACGGTTTCACAACTTACAGTTGCATCTTCAGGTGCTTTTTTACTGTGCAGGATAATGTTTTAATGAAATGCATATTTAGATTGAAAATTACATATTAAAAAACAAAAATCCGAATTAGTTATGTATGAGGCATGCTAATGTACTTCTTTGTCTACCGCAGCAAATCAGAAAAAGCAATGAACGGGCAGATTCTCGGGGGATCCCCGCTTTACATGTCATATTGAAACCTCTGTCCTGTGTGTCCAGTTGGAACTGCTTTAGTCTTTAGAGAAGTGAACTCTGCTGCAGTGGAGATGGGGCTTGATTCGGGCGCTGCCTGCTTTTGCCGCTGCTCGGCAGGAGTTTGTGGTCGGAAGCAACAGCTGCCAGTTGCCAGTGATAGCCACAGGCGCCACGGCACGCCAAGCACACAAGTTTGTCGGCCACCAGCCACGAATCTCAGGCAGCAAGCAGTCTGCACGCTACGTGGCCACAGCGCCACGTGATTCACACAAGTCACACCCACTTCACCCTAAACCATCTACATTACTGATGTAGTGACGATGGAATAAATGCCGTATTACAAAGACAGAGATAGAAACAGATAGAAACCTCTAGATGACTCTGTAGCCGAAACAGGAAAGTTACAACTTATCATTTAATGCAGATTTTAATTTGGGTTTTTGAGCCTAAGCTACATCTACATGGGATACTCCGCAAATCACATTTAAGTGCCTGGCAGAGGGTTCATCGAACCGACTTTACACTATTCGTCTGCCGTTCCATTCTTCAGTAGCGCGCGGGAAGAAAGAACATAAGACACTCTCCGTTCGAGCTCTGATTTCTCGTATTTTTTTGGTCATGATTTTTATCTATGTAGGTGGCAGTCAACAATATATATCGCATTCGGAGGAGAATGATGGCGATTGGAGTTTCGTAAGTACACCACGCTGCAGCGATAAACGCCATTGTTGTAATGATTCCCATCCTAGATCCTGTATCATGACAATGCGTAATAAGCTACCCTTCTTTGGACTCTTTCGATGGCTTCCGTCAAACCTACTTTATAAGGATCCCACAATGGGCAGCAATACTCCAAAAAAGGACGGACAAGTATAGTGTATGCAGTTTTAGTTGTTTTGTTGCATCTTATAAGGGTACTGCTTATAAAACGCAGTCTCTGATTCGCCTTTCCCACGATATTATCTACGTGTTCTTTCCAATTTAAGTCTGAATTAATAGTAACTACTAGGTATTTTGTGGGTTTACAGCCTTTTCTTTTCATTCATTCATCTTGTAAACAAAGTTTAATGGATTTCTTTTTATACTCATATGGACAACTTTACAATCGTTATTCAGAATCAATTGCCAATTTTTACAACATAGTGATATCTTATTTAGATCGTTCTACAGTTGGTTTTGATCTTCAGATGATTTTACTAGACGATAAATGACGGCGTCATTTGCAGACAACCTAAGAGAGCTCAGATTTTCTCCCAAATCGTTTACGTAGATAAGGAACAGCAGAGGCCCAATAACACTACCCTGTGGAAAGCCGGATAGCACTTCTGGTTTAGTCGAAGTCTCTCCATCGATTACTACGAACTGTGTCCTCTCTGACAGGAAATCCCCTATCCAGTCACAAATCTGGTGCGATATTCCATAACCATAGAATTTGAATAAATGCCGTTTGTGAGGAACGATGTCGAAGCCTTCTGTAAATCACGAGCCGGCCGCGATGGCCGCGGGGACTGAGGCGCGCCAGTCACGGTCTGCACGGCCACTACGGTCGGGGGGTTCGAATCCCCCCTCGGACATGGATATTTGTGCCGTCCTAGTTCGTAAGTAGTTTGTAAGTTTAGGGACTGATGCCCCCTAAGCTTAACAAACCTTTGAACATTTGTAAATCAAGAAATACGGAATCAATTGGAGATCCGTTGTCGATAGCACACATCACCTGTAGCGGCTCAAGACTTCTTTACCGACCATACTATGCTATACCAAACCTGCTTATTCCAGTCCTCTCTACCGGCTCTTCCATTTTGACACATATTTTAGAACCACACTATTACGCCGAACGACTGAGCTATGAGCTCCATACTCAAATTGCAAGTAATGACTTCACTGTTCCTACTTGATACTACGTGTTAACTCACACCAGCTGTTGGATTACACTCCCTATTTGCATTCGTGACACAGCAAGAAGTCCGAAAAATAATATTTCCTTATATAGTACGTTCCAGAAGCAAAGAAGACTCCTGACCAGTGGTTTAAAGAAAGAATTAAGGAAGAGACTGGTTAAGTGTCTAATATGGAGTGTGGCCTTATATGGAGCAGAAAGGTGGACATTGAGAAAGCAAGATGAGAAGAAAATTGAAGCTTGTGAAATGTGGATATGGAGTAAGATGGAAAAGATCAGCTGAATCGATAAAGTCAGAAATGAAGAAGTACTGAACAGGGTTGGAGAGGAACGGAGGATGTTGCTGACGATAAAGAACAGAAAACTAAACTGGCTAGGCCACAGTTTAAGACGAGATTGCCTTCTAGTAGAGGCAACTGAAGGCTGCGTTCCGGGGAAGAGAGGGAGGGGCAGAAGAAGGTACCAGGTGCTGGATGGCGTCAGCAAGCCACTGGGAGGGTACCAAAGAACGGAGATGATTCCAAAAGACAGAAGCATGGAGGGCTATGCAGTCTAAACCTGCCGTACGGCAGACAACCAAATGATGATATACTACAAGTAGTTTTCTTGAGATTTTTACCCCCCCCCCCCCCCCGAATGTCATAACACTAGTCAATTTTGTTCACATGAAGTGTTAAGTGCCATCGACAAGGCATCTCAAATCTATTCCATATTTCTGGATTTCAGGAAGGCTTTTGACACTGTACCCCACAAGCGGATTCTTATGAAATTGCGTGCTTATGGAATATCTCCCCAATTGTGCGATTGGATTCATGATTTCCTATCAGAAAGGACACATTTCGCTGTAATTGACGGTAAGTCATAGAGTAAAACAGAAGTGATATCTGGCGTTCCACAGGGAAGCGTTATAGGTCCCCATTTCTGCATGGTGAGAAAATTGGCAATTGACACTAAATAAAGGAAAGTGTGAAGTAACACACATGACCACTAAAAGAAATCCGCTGAACTTCAATTACGTGATAAATCAGTCAAACCTTAAGGTCGTAAATTCCACCAATAACCTAGGAATTACAATTATGAACAACTTTGACTGGAGAGAACACATAGAAAATATTGTGGGGAAGGCGAACCAAAGGTTACGTTTCATTGGCAGAACGCTTCGAAGATGAACCAACTCCACCAAAGAGACTGCCTACATCACACTTGTGCGTCCTCTCCTGGAGTACTGTTGTCCCTTGTGGGACCCTCACCAGGTGGGACTGACGGAAGACATAGAGAAGGTTCAGAGAAGGGCAGCTCGTTTTGTTTTATCACGTTACAGGGGGTAGAGCGTCACGGAAATGTTGCACGAATTGGGGTGGAAATCATTAAAAGAAAGACGTTATTCATTGCGGCGTGATCTTATGAATGTGAAATATTTTGCTAGCACCCACCTACTTAGGGAGACATGACCATCCCAATAAAATAAGAGAAATCAGATCGAATACGGAACGATTTAGGTGTTCTTTCTTCCCGCGCGCTATTAGAGAATGGAACGGTAGAGAAAAGTGATGAAAGTGGTTAATGAACCCTCTGCCAGGCCCCTGAATGTGGTTTGCAGAGTATCTATGTAGATGTAGATGGCAAATCATCATTGTTTCTGTTCTCAGAATCATGATGGTCGTATCCGTGTTTGGCGACATCGCGGTGAATGCACATTGGAAACGTGTATTCGTAATCGCCATACTGACGTATCACCCGGCGTGGTGGTATGGGGTGCCATTGGTTATACGTCTATGTCACCTCTTGTTCGCATCGACGGCACTTTGAACAGTGGCCGTTACATTTCAAATGTGTTACGACCCGTGACACTATAGTTCATTCGATGCCTGCGAAACCCTACATTTCAGCAGGATAATACACGACCGCCTGTTGCAGGTTCTGTACGGGCCTTTGTGGATACGGAAAATCATCGCGTTTATTGAATTTTTCGTGAAAGTCCTTAGTCACTAGCTCTTCCGAATGCGACAGCTTCTCAACTATGGCACAAAGAAAGTTGAGCATCAGAATGAAAAATGCTCTCATCAAAGGAATCAAACGGCGAAACTGTGCTGGCCAGTTCAATATGCAAAAGAGGAGAACTAACTTCTTAACTGATTTGGTAGCTTAAAAAACATTTAAATATAATCTATAATTATTCAAGTTTTCTTCTGAGGAATCCTGATATCCAGCCCAGTGAACTCTCGAGGGAGGTGTGTCTGTAATAGCAACTACCGATGAGTGGAGGTTCATGTAACGTAAACTTAAATTTACAAACCAAATGTAAAATGCAGCATTGGTCGTTGCTAGGGGCTTTATTATTATATAGTATAAAGGTGGTTCAATGAACCCTCTGCTAGGCACTTTAATGTGATTTGCAGCGTTTCTATGTAGATGTAGTCCCTTTGCAGCCGTGTTCATCAGAAGCAAATGGCGAAGTCTTGTCTGCAAGTGTTGCGTAATTAGCCGTGGAGGGTATTGCTCTCGTGGTGCTGCTCCCCCTTCTTCGCAGACGTGTGTCGTTCAGACTGTGGTGGGTGGCGACCGCGTCCTGCCGAAAGATGGGGACGCAATAGGCGGGCGCCCTCGTTAGTGGCCCGGAACTCAGCCTCACAATGGCCCAGAGGATCTTTCTATCTCTCTCAGGCAGGTAGCCGCTGGCTGTCTGGCTGCATTAATAAACAGCGGCGCCCGCTCTGCCACAAGGCGGGCCTCTGCGAAAATAAATCCGAAGTTTCCCTCTCCTCACAACCACAAGCTGAGAGAGAGAGAGAGAGAGAGAGAGAGAGAGAGAGAGAGAGAGAGAGAGACGAGTACTTCCCAAGCAACTAGTTACGAGAAAAGTTCTCGCGCGCCGACTCAAAAACTCGGTACTTCAAAATTTTTGACGTTGTAAAATACGGATGAAAACTTTTACGGGATGAACATGCGGCATTTCGGTTATGAAATGCACTACTATACCTGACATTTTATATGCATCTAACAAAGACTATACAGAAAACTAGATGACCCGGTGAACTTCTTATCACATACCTATTAACATAAACCATATTAATTTAAATCGTATGTATTTCAGACCCAGTAGCTTTATAAAGGCGTCATCAGGTAGTGTAAGTATCGGCTCGATAGTGGGCGGAAAGAGTGGGCAAATCACGCACACATGTCCAGGATAATGTTCATGCCACATTCGTGGAAGGTTTAAACGATGATAAAATTTGGAAAAATGTGACATGAAGATTATCCTGGACATGTGTGCGTGATTTAACACTCTTTCCGCCCTCTATGGAGCCGATTCTTACACTATCTGATGATGCATTTGTAAAGCTACTGGCCTTAAAATACATATTATTTAAATTAATATGGTTTATATTAAGAGTAAGTGATACGAAGTTCTTTCTTGTTTCTTTGTAATTCTATCGGACCAAACTGCGTGCTCATCAGTCTGTAGCTTACAAACTACTTAAACCCAGGTAAACAAACCCAAGGACAACACACGCACGCACACACACACACACACACACACACACACACACACACACACACACACACACACACACACACACCCATGCCCCAGGGAGGACTCGAACCTCCACGGCGAGCAACCGCGCGCTCCGCAGCGAGACGCTTTAGACCACTCGGCTACTCCACCGTGGCGATACGAAGTTCACCGGGTCATCTAGTTTTTTTTAATAATCTGACGAATTTCAACCACCATATCTTCCACCCCCTTATAGCTATCGGCGTGGAACTGCTATGGTGTACAACGGGAGATTTCGGACAACAGTTACACACAGATTATTCGTTTGCGTTCTGTAGTTTTCGCTTCAGAGCGAAATATTACACACACACACACACACACACACACACACACACACACACACACACACACACACTCGTAGAATTTTATATAGACCGATAACTTTCCATCACAATATACTCCACCCTTTTATCATTGTCAACCCTCAAGCAACAATGCAACCAATAAAACCATTTTCAAAGAGTAAATATAATTTTCAAAGGATCATTATTGTTCCGCAGTTCGCGTTACATTCTTCAATTTACTAAATATCTATCAGATCGCCTAAAACCTTCCTCAGGTATGAATAAGTACCTGTAAAAATATTTAAGTCTCTGCGTCTTGTCGTTCGGACGTAATCTACACCGGACATCCCATCGCCATAAAATCTTGCCTAAAGCCTTCCTCGGGTAGACACTAGTAACTGTACAAATTTTTAGCTCTTTATGTCTTGTGGTTCAGGCGTGATAAACGTATACCGAACAGACATTCACATTTATAGATTAGATAGAACTTAGTATTAAAAGTCCTGTCGACTACGTTAGGACAGACCTGTAGTATTACATTCGAATTTTTTTCTCATTAAAAATATATCTGACGCTTGTCGCTGGCAACGCTTTCTTTGGCAGCGAGTAGTGATAGCACACTATTTTTTATTTTCAATTTTTTCTCTCGAGCTGGGAAGAAAGCGAAATTGCATTTCGTCGTTTCTTGTTCTAGCCATCGTAGGATACAGGTGCAGCTCTTGGAACTCTTTACGATTACATGTAAGTATGTGAGCTTAGGGTGTAAAAATATATGAACAATAATTAAGTTTCGTGGAATATCTTTTCTTATTTTACCATGACCTATAACTACCACATTATATTAATGTTTCTATTTTTCAGCAGTATCATTAACTTTTAAGATGATGCTTGGACTCATTATTGGACTTTTAATTCGATGTAAGTTTCTGGATACTATTCAAAGTAACCTTTGTGACTAGATTTTTAATGCAATGCCTGCAAAGAATCTTCACTGTTAAACGAAGTTCGATCAATTTCAACAAATTTTGCTACTAACAAAATCAACTTAGTATTTTTCCACGGTCATTTGGTTCACGCATCCACCACTAAACAAACCAAGCATCATCTTACAAAATGCAGTAAGTCTTTCAAAGCAGGTTCATCCAGTAGGCGACGAATTAAGTACAGAAAATCTGACATGTCAAGTAAAGTTCGGATTCCGCCACTTTCTTATGTAGTGATGCTTTCTGGTGTTGTCTTTGTTCAAACTATTACGACCGCCAAACAATGAGTGCGGAATCTTTCATGTTTTGTTCAGTACATCACTACTTCATAATTATTTTTCTCCGTAATATATCAAGACCTGTTCAATTTTAATAGCGGTACCTAATATTAACCTTAACGGCAACACCAAGCAAGAAAGGGAAAGCAGCATTACAGACCAAGTAAATGTGCGACTTGTCAAAGAATTGGAAAGGAAATCATCATCAAACAGTTAACAAACCGGCGTCACAATGCTCACATGTGGCGATCGTGTACCCTTTGTCTCCAGTTATGATGGACTTCAATGTGACAAAGATCTTGCCGCATTTCATCCTCCCATGGTTTTCTCGGTCTTCAAGTTTGAAGGGTACTGTCAGGTAGGCTTTCCGCCGAGAGGTGCCCGGTCTCCTAGAAATGTGGTCTGCCAGACTTATTCGTTTTCGCAGGATATGGATATTCTTCAAAATGAAATGTCAAGACCGTGAATTAATAATTTATTTAATGACGACCGAGACATCTCAGTATCTTGTAAACTCAAGTTTTAACTTGTGTATTTTTATGTGCTGACTAAGTGCTTTGTTGCACTTATTATTTTATACCCATTTTTTAAATAATGTAGGCTTAGTGCCTCTTGATCCCAAGTGTGTGTTATTTTTTATGTTGATACGTTATTTCTTACATGTCTTTTCTATTTTTGACAGTTTACCAGCTTTAAAATGTATATGTGACTAGATGATGGTGGCACAGTCCACCGAAAACGGTTGTCATTAAATGAATTATTAATTCGCGATCTTGGCATTTCATTTTGAAAAATATAAAACTATCAGATCGCCTCCTAAACCGGCTATGTAAGGTAATGTTGTAATGTTCGAATACCGTTTTTAAGTGTGCTGCCTGACACAGTCGAGTCAAATGTTTAGGCGAAACGTTGCAGAGCGATCTGAAATTTAACGAGCAAGTAAGGACAGTCGTGGGGAAGGCAGATGGCCTACTTTTAAAGGATTATATATGCCGTAGAGCACTAGGGAGGAAGTAAGGAAGGAAGATTAGTGTTTAACACCCCAAAGACAGCATGGTCATTAGTGGCGGAAGAACTCTAGAGGGACCAGTTCTTGACTACAACTGGTGGTAGGGATCGCTGCGAGATGGATTTAGAGGAAGGGTCAGAAGCAATTCAGAGGTGAACTGTTACTGTAGGTTCCAGAGACACTTCAGCAACTCAATCTCTGGAGAAATGTGTGCTGTCCGACTCACGTACAGCAACAGCGATCGCAAGACCACTAGCGATTGCAGTCGCGGAAATATTGTCGTTAGCAGTAACACTCCTTTTATTCATAATCACAGAATATATGACAACTGCGAATGGGCAAAGCTGAAAGTGTGTACCCAGCCGGGATTCGAACCCGAGTCTCCTGCTTGCTAGGCAGTTACGCTGACCCCTACACCACTGGGCACACAGTGATCACCGAACCTGCAAGGACTACCTAAGTACGCCTCCGGTCAGATACAAATTCCCAACCTTACCCTGCCCACAGTACTCAAACTCGTAGTTATGAAACTAATTCCCGTAAGAGTAAGGGCTTCAACTTGCCCACCCCTCCCCACTAACGATAGGATCATTGCCCGTCGCCGGTACATTATATAATATGTGTGTGTGTGTGTGTGTGTGTGTGTGTGTGTGTGTGTGTGTGTGTGTGTGTGTATTCCTTTGATTACCGTCAGAGGCCGCGCACGATACCGTCCTGTGTGTTAAAACAGCAGATCGCTTCTGCCGTCTGTCTCAACAGAGCATTGATGTACCACTCAGATTATATATTACTGAATTTTTTCCAACGTCCAAAGATGAATATGTATTTTAGTAAATATCGGCAAGACAAGTGTCTCAATGTACTTGGAAATTACGTTGAAAAATCAAGATAGATTAGATTAATACTTGTTCCATAGATCATATATGCGACATTTCCTAATGATGTGGTACGTGTCAGTTTAGTAAATGTTGTTTACACTCGACAGTCAATATTTTAAGTGGTTTTTATTACATTTTTGTTGTTTTTTATTATTTTTCATCTTTTTTAAGGTTTTATCTAAAAATTCATCTACATTGTAGGAGTTGCCATTCAGAAATTCCTTTAATTTCTTTTTAAATACTAGTTGGCTATCTGTCAGACTTTTGATTTTACTTGGTAAGTGACAAAAGACTTTTGTGGCAGCAGAATTCACCCCTTTGTGAGCCAAAGTTAGATTTAACCTTGAATAGTGAATATCATCCTTTCTCCTAGTGTTGTAGCTATGCACACTGCTATTACTTTTGAATTGGGTCGGATTGTTAATAACAAATTTCATGAGTGAAAATATATGTATTGTGAAGCTACAGTGAGTATCCCTAGATCCCTAAATAAATGTCTGCGGGATGCTCTTGGGTGGGCTCCAGCAATTATTCTGATTACACGCTTTTGTGCAATGAATACTTTTTTACTCGATGTTGAATTGCCCCATAATATGATCCCATATGAAAGCAGTGAATGATAATAGGCGTAGTAAGCTAATTTACTGCGATGTATATCACCAAATTTTGCAATGACTCTGATAGCATAAGTAGATGAACTCAAACGTTTCAGTAGGTCTTCAATATATTCCTTCCAATTCAGTCCCTCGTCAATGCAAACACCTAAAAAATCTGAATATTCTACCTCAGCCACAAATTTATGTTCAAAGTCTAAATTTATTAATGGTGTCAAGCCATTTACTGTATGAAACTGTATATACTGGGTTTTATCAAAGATTAATAACAGTCCATTTGTAGAGAACCACTTAACTTTCTGAAAGACATCATTTACAATTTCATCAGTTAATTCCCGTTTGTCAGGTGTCATAGCTATGCTTGTATCATCAGCAAAAAGTACTAGTTTAGCATCTTCGTGAATGTAGAATAGCGAGTCATAAATATATATTACAAACAAAAAGGACCCAAGACCGAACCTTGTGGGACCCCATTGTTGGTAACTCCCCAGTTAGAGGAATTAATTGTTTCATCTATATCACGTGAACTGCTTATTTCAACTTCCTGCACTGTCCCACTCGTACCACAATACTTAGGTTTATCTAGAATAATCCCTTTCATACGCAACTGACCACAGTCGACGGGGAAACTTATTTTTCCCAACCCCCCCCCCTCCCCCCAGAGCCCGCCCCCCTTGTACCTGGAGACGCAGACGAATTTGTATTCTTTTAGTTCTTGAGTAACTTTCCTAATTCGTGTGCCGAAAAGGTGTTCCATTATACTACACTGGATTAATGAATAGTCGTCTACTGTGACCCTGCGTCGCTGGTACAGCGAATGCCACGTGAAACGTAATGCAGACAGCGAGTGTATGGCGGCCTTCCAGCAGAGCACTTTGCTGTGACAATAACTGCGCTGCCCGCTGAACACTCAGCGGAATTGCCAGACCGCCGTCACTTTGCAGCTCTGGCGATTCCCGCGGGAGCGACGCCATGTACTGTGCATCCTCACGCGCGTGTCGCTAACCCCATCGCCTGTGCTGGACCCTTTCATTCTGTACGTGGCGGCTATTTCCAGGAAACTTAAGATAATTGCTCTGTCCTGCAGATGAGCGCGGTTCAGAGGCTGCCAACGCTCTTCAACATTCACCCAGCATGTGCTGTTCGATTTTACGAAAGAGCATTTCACGTTTGATTTTTGTCTTTGACATTTACAGCTATTACGGGAACCGAATATTACTGAGAGACATATACGAGGCGCGTCCAGAAAGTAAGTTCCGTTTGGTAATAAAATGAAATTGTACACAGATACAGAAGAAATTTTTATTGCACAAAATTCCACAATTCTTAAACTACTTTTCCACATACGTGCCTGCAAAATTTCGGCAGTTGTCAGTGTGGCAACAGCTTTTGTACGCGTTCATACAAATCTGCCGACTGTCTCTTCAACCAGTTGGAAACAGTTTCGTTCAGCTCGTCGTCATTGGTGAAGTGGTGACCGCCAAGAAAAGACTTGAGATGTAAGAATAGATGAAAGTCGTTAGAAGTTCTGTAACCAAAGGTGGACGCCCACTTCGTTCTTCATCGTGCACATCACTACGCCCGCCATTCAACTGTCGGACCCATCTTCTCACCGTCGAATCACTCATCGCATTTGTCCGTAAACATCGCAAATTTACTCATAAATTTCACTTGGTTTCACTTTCCTCGCATTCAGAAACCGAATCACCGACCTGATTTCACAGGCGGCGGGATTTTCAATCAACGCCGACATTTCAAACAAGCACAACAAAGCGTACGTAACTGACAGCGATCTCCAAATGGCGCACGTTCTTCTCCTTGATACACATCGTCTACAGCGCATGTGCGAAACTGCAATCGCAGCGCTGCAGCGGAGGTAAATTGAAACGGAACTTACTTTCTGGACGCGCCTCGTATTTACAGAGGGGTCCAAAAAATGTATCCATTGTTTAAAAATCCATAACTTCCAAACTAATTGACGGAGTTGTCTCATTTTCAGTAAAAAAAATGTTTGTATAGTCTATGGGACTTAACTGCGGGGTCATCAGTCCCTAAACTTACAAACTACTTATGAACTACTTACGAACTAGGACGGCACAAATATCCATGCCCGAGGGGGGACTCGAACCCCCGACCGTAGTGGCCATGCAGACCGTGACTGGAGCGTCTTAGTCCCCTCGGCCACCGCGGCCGGCTTTTCAGTAAAAGTGTAGTTTAAAATCCAACTTAAAGATACCACTGTAAGTTTCGAAATGGTCACCATTAACATCCACACACAAACGATGCAGCCGAACTGCAGCACGAACTACTGACTGCGACGTGTTCAGCTGGATATCTGCACATGAATGTACGATGGATCCTCCAAGTTCAGCCTATATGCGTGGCTTTTGTTGATAAACGACGTCCTTTAGTGTTCCCCTCAGGTAAAAGTCCAGAGGAGTTAAGTCAGGGACCGTGGTGGATACTCGACATCACCTCTACGGCGTATCTACCTTCCTGGTAGATTTTCGTCGAGATAGCCCTAACGCAATTTTGGTATTGGGCTGGGGCACCATCTTGTTGGAAGTAAAATCTTCCGTCTCCATACAAGTCTCGGATGGCAGGTAAAACGGATGTCTGAAGCTTCTGAAGGACACCTCACCGGTTACTGTGCCACCAAAGAATGATGGCCCAATCACGCCTCGGTAGGACAACCCATACTACACATTTACACCTGGCAAGCCACGGTGGAGTAGCCGAGGGGTCTAAGGCGCCTCGCTGCGGAGCGCGCGGTTGCTCGCCGCCGGAGGTTCTACTCCTCCCTAGGGCATGGGTGTGTGTGTGTGTGTGTGTGTGTGTGTGTGTGTGTGTGTGTGTGTGTGTGTGGTCCTTAGGTTAGTTTACCTAGGTTTAAGTAGTTTGTAAGCTATGGACTGATGACCACGCATTTATAAATATTTGATTTGATTTGATATTAATATCAAATCGGATAGTTTAATTCTCTCCACAATAAATGGAATTGGGTCGCAGCTGACTAGATTATATAGGTGGCTGGAAATACCAGCAGTTCTATGCAAATTCTTTACTAAATTTTGTGCGACTGGTTTCGGTGCTTCAATACACTATCTTCAGGCTCCCACTGTGTGATTATTATTAAAAGCACATTTCTACTGGGTAGCCATTAAAACCGGTAGCCGTATATTTATTGCTCTATTCATGTTACACCCTCAACGATGACTGATCTTCCGTCCACCTATACAATCGGATTCCAATATCCAGGGGCTGGGAGGTGGTAGGCTGCTTGGACAACCCGATCGGCGTGCTTATTTCCCGGTATGCTGACGCGGCCTGGGGACCAAACAAATGCTACCCAACAACCAGACTGGCCAAAGGTGAAGATGGAGTTATGCATCCATCGGAGGATGGTAAGAGAAACACTGGTCAAGGGCTTGTAGGCCATTCAGGGAGCCGTTGCAAAATTCATGAGGCTTGCTCGGAGGTGTTAAAGAGAACGAGATATTGCGATCAGATCTGCGGTGAGGACGCCACAGACAGGAGACGGAGAGCACAGTTCAAGTCACCGTGAACAAAGGCAAACCCAGCTCTGTTATCTACGAAGGAACCGTCAGTGTAAACGACTTTTGTTTAAGGCGGGACGAAGCAGGCTTTGTCACGGTGTTCCAATCATCGCAACTCTGCAAGCTGATGAGACGGCAGATGAAGGAAAAACAGAACAGCAATATTTTCTGTTTCATCTGGCGGCCCGGTGATTGTGAACAAAAGACTTCAACGGAACCGTACGCTCCGGGAGCTGCGGCTACATTTTCTTTACAGTTATGGAACTTAACTACAGTGGTCATCGATCGGTCCCTAAACTAAACTAAATACAAATATACAATCCCTGAGACGGATATTCGTCTCGAATATGTTCAAGACATTAATGATAAATCTAAAGCATTGAATTAAAATTTGTTATGCGACCGGGAATCGAACCCGGACCTCCATGCTTATTAGGCAGGTGTCTTACCGCTACACCACCGCATCACTACCGATTAAGGCGCCTCGGAATAGTTTAAGCACGATTTCCTTCACATTACAAACTTTAATCCAGCTTCTGTGTTCGATGGAATATTGACACTACTTCCAAGGCTCTTCATGCAGAAGCAGGAATAAAGTTTGTGATATGGAGGAAATCGTGCTTAGACTATGGCGAGGTGCCTTAATCGCTAGTGGTGGGGTGGTCTAGCGGTAAGACGTCTGCATAGTAAGCATGGAGGTCCCGATATGATTCCCGGTTGCATCACAAATTATAATTCAATGCTTCAGATTTATCATTAATTAAACTAAATTATGCTAAGAACAACACACACACACACACACACACACACACACACACACACACAGATGGCAGAGGGAGGACTCATACCTCCGACGTGGAACGGCCGCGCGCAGCGTAGCAAGGCGAGTTAGTGCGCAGGACTATTCCGCCGCGGCTGTGCGAACTTTAATTCTCATCTAGAGACGTCTGCAGATTCCAGCAATAGCCGCGCGCACTGGAGTGTCGTGTTGCGGTGCGCACGGCCGTCCGCAGTTGGGGGGTTCGAGTCCGCCCTCGGGCATTAAACATCGTTTACAAGATAAATCAATCAAAATTGAAAGCCGTGAACTCCACAAAATACCTAGGAATTACTATATATTCTGACTTAAATTGGAAAGAACACGTAGATAATGTCGTGGGAAAGGCGAACCAGAGACTGCGTTTTTGCAGAATCCTTAAAAGATGCAACAGAACTACTAAGACACTGCATACACTACGCTTGTCCGTCCATTTTTGCAGTATTGCAGCCCAGTGTGGGATCCTTATCAGGTGGGTTTGACGGAAGACATCGAAAGAGTTCAAAGAAGAGCAGTTCGTTTCGTATTGTCACGGTACAGGGGAGACAGCGTTGCGGAAATTATACAGGATCTGGGATGGGAATCATTACAACAACGGCGCTTATCGCTGCGGCGTGGGCTACGTACGAAACTCCAATCGCCAACATTCTCCTCCGAATACGAAAATATATTGTTGACTCCCGCTTACATAGGTAGAAATGATCATCAGATTGAAATACGAGAAATCAGAGCTCGAACGGAGAGATATAGGTGTTCTTTCTTCCCGCGCGCTATTAGAGAATGGAATGGGAGATAAAATAGTATAACGGTGGTTCGATGAACCCTCTGTCAGGCACTTAAATGTGATCTGCAGAGTATCCCGTGTAGATGTAGATCTAGATGAGTGTTTGTGTTGTCCTTAGGTTACTTGACCGTAGTTTCAGTAGTTTGTAAGTTAGGGGCTGATAACCGAGCAGATGAGTTCCACAGAGTTACAAGCATTTTATTCCAGCAACGCCATACTCACACGTAACGGCAGTAGTGCTCGGTGCCGCTATAGTATGGATATACTATAGTATATGCATTTATAGCGAATCTTTAATTCAGCGCAAAGTTCCTAGTGATTGGAAAAAAGCGCAGGTGACTCCCGTGTATAAGAAAGGAAAGAGAACTGACCCATACAATTACAGGCCAATATCGTTGACATCGGTTACATGTAGAATTTTGGAGCATATTCTCAGTTCGAATATAGTAAATTTCCTTGAAACGGAAAAGCTTCTTTCCATGAATCAGCACGGGTTTAGGAAACATCGTTCATGTGAAACTCAGCTTGTCCTTTTCTCACATGACATCTTGCGAGCCATGGACGAAGGGCAACAGGCGGATTGTGTTTTTATCGACTTCAAAAAGGCGTTCGACGCGGTGCCACACTGCAGACTGCTAACGAAGATACGAGCTTATGGAATAGGTTCACAGATTTGTGACTGGCTGGAAGACTTCCTAAGTAATAGAACGCAGTACGTTGTTCTCGACGGCGAGTGTTCATCAGAGACGAGTGTATCGTCACGCGTGCCCCAGGGGAGTGTGATAGGACAGCTATTATTTTCTATACGAATATAAATGATCTGATGGACAGAGTAAGTTGTAATTTGCGGCTGTTTGCTGATGATGCTGTGGTGTATGGGAGGGTGTCGTCTGTAACTGACTGTAATAGCATGCAGGTTGACTTAGACAAAATTTCTAGTTGGTGCGAAGAATGGCAGCTAGCTCTCAATGTAGAAAAATGTAAGGTGATGCGCATGAGTAGAAAAAACAATCCTATAATGTTCGACTACAGCATCAGTAGTGAGCTACTTGATGCTGTCGCGTCGTTCAAATATCTAGGCGTAAGATTGCAGAGCGATATGAAATGGAACGAGCATGTAACGACAGTTGTGAGTAAGGCAGACAGCCGACTTCGGTTTATTGGGAGAATTTTGGGAAGATGTACTTCACCTGTAAAGGAGACCGCGTATAAAACGCTTGTACGACCACGTCTTGAGTATTGCTCAAGTGTTTGGGACCCGTAGCAGATCAGTTTAAAGGAAGACATAGAGGCGGTTCAGAGGCGAGCAGCTAGATTTGTTACCGGTAGGTTCGACCAATGCGCGAGTGTCACGGAAATGCTCCGGCAACTCAATTGGGGATCGCTGGAAGAAAGACGACGTTCTTTTCGTGAATTTCTGTTAAGTAAATTTAGAGGGCCGGAATTTGAAGCTGAGTGTAGTACGATCTTGCTGCCGCCTACTTACATTTCGCGTAAAGATCACAAAGACAAGATAAGAGAAATTAGGGCTCGTACGGAGGCATATAGGCATTCTTTTTCCCTCGTTCAATTTGGGAGTGGAATAGGAAATGCCTAGTAGTGGTACAGTGTACCCTCCGCCACGCACCTTACGGTGAATTGCGGAGTATGTATGTAGATGTAGATAACATACGTTACGTAGACTTGTTCACTACCGTGCAAGCCAAGGCAGAGCGAAAGGGTGCGGCAGAGAGGGTGAAGTCAGGACGAGGAGGGTTGGTGGAGCGTCATTGCAGACGAGAGGTAAGACGGAAGGGAAGGGCAGGTCAGTAGTGGGAACGTAAAGGGTGTTGCGTGAGCTGCGAGGCGTGGCTTTTTGAATGTTAGGCGTGTGCAGATTGAGTAGCAGACGGGCCCGCCCGTGGTCTGGACTGCATAGCGGAGCCCCGCGCCATAAAGACGGCTTTAAATAAGTAACGGCCGGCGTGGCGTCCAGGAACAGGGGAACAGGTGGGCCCAGGGCGCCCATCCATAATGCAGACGCCGCAGTACCAGACACTTGCCGCGCCCCGTCCAGGCCGCCTCACAACACCCGACAATCACGCGTCAACTCCCTAGCGCCGTGGAACACGTTGCTCATTAAAACGGAGGACTGCAAGGTGTATGCTATTACTGCAACCAGCGGGCCTGGCTGGTAGCCCTAGCGGATTCAAGATGTCGAGTAGGATTCACGGACGCATCGGCAAGTGCAGTATAGTAACACACAGTGGCGGCGCTAGGCGTCGACGACCGCCGACGGCCTCGCAATACATTGTTACCTTTTTATATTTGACGTTTAACGACGCTTTTCAATTACGTCTAACTTACCCTAGCTTAACCAAAGGACGACCTCAAAATCCGTACCCCCGATGAGAGCGATCTCGCTCACCGTGGTATGACGCATTAGTGCGCTCAGTTACTAACACTTGCTTTGAAATGTCACACACTCATTAAGACCTAAATTATATAAATAAAACTCATGAAATACGGCCGGCCGTGGTGGCCGAGGAGACTGAGGCGCTCCAGTCACGGTCTGCACGGCCACTACGGTCGGGGGTTCGAATGCCCCCTTGGGCATCGATATTTGTGCCGTCCTAGTTCGTAAGTAGTTCATAAGTTGTGAGGCGGCATCGTGAGTCGTGTCGGGGTAGCTCAGTCGGTAGCGCGCTTGCCCGCGAAAGGCAAAGCTCCCAGGTTAGAGTCCCGGTTCCGGCACACAATTTTAATCTGCCAGGAAGTTTCATATCAGCGCACACTCCGCTGCAGAGTGAAAGTTTCATTCTGGAAACATCCCTTAGGCTGTGGCTAAGCCATGTCTCCACCATATCCTTTCTTCCAGGAGTGCTAGTCTTGCGTGTTTGCGAGAGAGCTTCTGTGAAGTTTGGAAAGTAGGAGGCGAGGTACTGGCGGAAGTAAAGTTGTGAGGCGGCATAGTGAGTCGTGTCGGGGTAGCTCAGTCGGTAGCGCGCTTGCCCGCGAAAGGCAAAGCTCCCAGGTTAGAGTCCCGGTTCCGGCACACAATTTTAATCTGCCAGGAAGTTTCATATCAGCGCACACTCCGCTGCAGAGTGAAAGTTTCATTCTGGAAACATCCCTTAGGCTGTGGCTAAGCCATGTCTCCACCATATCCTTTCTTCCAGGAGTGCTAGTCTTGCGTGTTTGCGAGAGAGCTTCTGTGAAGTTTGGAAAGTAGGAGGCGAGGTACTGGCGGAAGTAAAGTTGTGAGGCGGCATAGTGAGTCGTGTCGGGGTAGCTCAGTCGGTAGCGCGCTTGCCCGCGAAAGGCAAAGCTCCCAGGTTAGAGTCCCGGTTCCGACACACAATTTTAATCTGCCAGGAAGTTTCATATCAGCGCACACTCCGCTGCAGAGTGAAAGTTTCATTCTGGAAACATCCCTTAGGCTGTGGCTAAGCCATGTCTCCACCATATCCTTTCTTCCAGGAGTGCTAGTCTTGCGTGTTTGCGAGAGAGCTTCTGTGAAGTTTGGAAAGTAGGAGGCGAGGTACTGGCGGAAGTAAAGTTGTGAGGCGGCATAGTGAGTCGTGTCGGGGTAGCTCAGTCGGTAGCGCGCTTGCCCGCGAAAGGCAAAGCTCCCAGGTTAGAGTCCCGGTTCCGGCACACAATTTTAATCTGCCAGGAAGTTTCATATCAGCGCACACTCCGCTGCAGAGTGAAAGTTTCATTCTGGAAACATCCCTTAGGCTGTGGCTAAGCCATGTCTCCACCATATCCTTTCTTCCAGGAGTGCTAGTCTTGCGTGTTTGCGAGAGAGCTTCTGTGAAGTTTGGAAAGTAGGAGGCGAGGTACTGGCGGAAGTAAAGTTGTGAGGCGGCATAGTGAGTCGTGTCGGGGTAGCTCAGTCGGTAGCGCGCTTGCCCGCGAAAGGCAAAGCTCCCAGGTTAGAGTCCCGGTTCCGGCACACAATTTTAATCTGCCAGGAAGTTTCATATCAGCGCACACTCCGCTGCAGAGTGAAAGTTTCATTCTGGAAACATCCCTTAGGCTGTGGCTAAGCCATGTCTCCACCATATCCTTTCTTCCAGGAGTGCTAGTCTTGCGTGTTTGCGAGAGAGCTTCTGTGAAGTTTGGAAAGTAGGAGGCGAGGTACTGGCGGAAGTAAAGTTGTGAGGCGGCATAGTGAGTCGTGTCGGGGTAGCTCAGTCGGTAGAGCGCTTGCCCGCGAAAGGCAAAGCTCCCAGGTTAGAGTCCCGGTTCCGGCACACAATTTTAATCTGCCAGGAAGTTTCATATCAGCGCACACTCCGCTGCAGAGTGAAAGTTTCATTCTGGAAACATCCCTTAGGCTGTGGCTAAGCCATGTCTCCACCATATCCTTTCTTCCAGGAGTGCTAGTCTTGCGTGTTTGCGAGAGAGCTTCTGTGAAGTTTGGAAAGTAGGAGGCGAGGTACTGGCGGAAGTAAAGTTGTGAGGCGGCATAGTGAGTCGTGTCGGGGTAGCTCAGTCGGTAGAGCGCTTGCCCGCGAAAGGCAAAGCTCCCAGGTTAGAGTCCCGGTTCCGGCACACAATTTTAATCTGCCAGGAAGTTTCATATCAGCGCACACTCCGCTGCAGAGTGAAAGTTTCATTCTGGAAACATCCCTTAGGCTGTGGCTAAGCCATGTCTCCACCATATCCTTTCTTCCAGGAGTGCTAGTCTTGCGTGTTTGCGAGAGAGCTTCTGTGAAGTTTGGAAAGTAGGAGGCGAGGTACTGGCGGAAGTAAAGTTGTGAGGCGGCATAGTGAGTCGTGTCGGGGTAGCTCAGTCGGTAGAGCGCTTGCCCGCGAAAGGCAAAGGTCCCAGGTTCGAGTCCCGGTTCCGGCACACAATTTTAATCTGCCAGGTAGTTTCAGTTCATAAGTAGTTTGTAAGTTTAGGGACTGATGACCCGTAGTTAAGTCCCATAGACTATACAAACATTTGAACATGAAATACGACGGCCAATATGGCGTCTTCATCTCACTATCTCTTGATGTCTCCCACAATCGAATGAAACTCAAACTATGATCACGCTATCAGTCCGAGGCCAGACAGTTTCTTGTACTTGAATCATTCGGACTGTACCCGCCGGTAACAGCGTCATTTATCATGAAACGAAAAAAAAATGTTTCATACGAAAGTTACATATTTTTACTTGCAAGGAAAGTACTTGGGCTCGAACACACACATATACACCAAAATCGTATGAGAGATAATGTAAAGATCCCTTATTGCACTAGTGACACTCCCGCATCTGCAAAACTCTGCAGTCGTCCGTTAGAGGCCTCTGCGTGTGCCATTCCGCATTGCACTTTGACCTGTCGGTTCGCCAGTAGGGACGGTGCAGTGTGCCTCCGAAGTTGCGTTTTGTGACGTTATTTGTGTGGTGAAGCGTCAGATGGGGTGGCGATTGCTAATCAATCCTGCTAATGTATTGAGATTGGTTGAGATGAAGTTACGAAGAACCCTTCTTCGTAAAGATGGTATTAGTGTAGAAAAACTGTTGTTACAAACTCATAATAATGATAATAGGGATGATAATGACGAACAACTCATTGCAAGCGGTAGTGCTGCGGCAAGTGCGGGAAGAGGCGATGGAAGCAGTGGCAGTGAATACCAACAGTCTTTCGGGAAGAAGGTTAAAGTTGCAACTATCATCACGGCTTTTGATGACAATTCGCTAGAGAACATGTACGATGATTATTATTTAAGTTATAGTTAAGATATCTGCATTACATATGGCGTCTACAATTACATCTACAGTGCTATCTAAGCTATGGTTGCAGAGCTTTGCAGAAAAACGACACCCACCAGCACATTGAGGTGTACGTAAAGATCCTGTAACCAAACGTTCAAACAGATATGTTTGTTCGAGCCCATGTACTTTCCTTGTAAGAATCCAAATGTGCAATAAAGAGTAGGCGTTCCTATAAACGGTTTCGAAGTTGCCTCCCACCACCCATGACGGGTTTCGGCTTTGGAATGAGGGGGGAGGGGGGGAGGCGAGTGTAGTGTCATTGGATTTCCCCTCCCCCTCAAAGCTTTAACATTTTCCGGTGACCGTTTCTTCGTTTGCTGCTAATTTCTTGAGATATTTGGCTCTGTCACTACCAATATCTCGGAAACGGCGTCTGGCTGGGCGGCGACATGGTTTGGTTTGGTGACGGGCGACAGTTGTGTTGACTTCGTTTTATATTTGGCTTTCGCTTGCGACTTTTAAGCTGTAGATTACGTCTTGATTTTCACAGTTGTACTGGATATATAGGTTCAAATTTCTATTTGTCACCTCAGTATGAAAGTTAAGTTTGTAGACCTGGTACTTCTTCGCAGTTAATAAAATTTATACCTTTGTTGAATTTTTCCACTGTAAATATTGGTTCAGGATTTTATTTAAATCTTAAAGACGTTTCTTTAATGTTTGAGCATGAAAATCCGTTTCTCAGGGGCTGATATTTAATAAACCAAAGAATAAAATTCGAATCATTGAGTCCCGGTAGTTCAGATAATTTGACGCCCATCACAAAGATAATGTTTTTGCTTGATCCTTTTAATTTATAGAATTATTCTTTAGAAAATTTCACCATAAGTTTCTCCTGACTACTACTGTTAGATATATTCGTTCACTTTTAGAATAAGCTGGGACAATATAAGGATCTAAATACTCGAATAACGTTTAAGATTTCTTTAAAGCTTCATAGATTCTCTATTCTGAAATCAATAGTTACATTCACTGCACTTGCACAGTACACACTTTCAAATGTTTGTATAGCTTATGGGATTTAGCTACGGGGTCATCAGTCCCTAAACCTAGGAACTACTTATGAACTACCTAAGACGAAGGACGGCACAAATATCCATGCCCGAGGGGGGATTCGAACCCCCGACCGTAGTGGCCGTGCAGACCGTGACTGTAGCGCCTCAGTCCCCTCGGCCACCGCGGCCGGCGTACACACTTTATAAGTTCACAATTCGTTATTATTTTCGTCAAAGTTTGATTGTATCAATCTCTCTGTAATGTTCATCAGTTTATTACGGATGGCAGAAGTTTCTAATTGTTCCATCCTAGCCTATCCCGATCAAAGTGCAAAGATAATGTTCGCTTTCGCGTACGATCACGATATGAAAGTTTATATTAAAGTTTAAATACGTTTTCGGGTTTTTTTCCTATCTTGGAATTTAACCGCGTATAATGTTTTAGCTAAGCACTGAGAGCAAAATCCGGTGACATAGAGAGCTAAACACGTAGAAAGTTCAACACATAGAGAAAGCTGAGCACATAGAGAGAGAGAGAGAAACTCAACTGCGGGTACTATTTATAATAGCAATCTGACAAATGATCTCTGATATACGAGCTGTTTTGACCGAAGTATTCCCTGGATACTATTACTGTGAATTACGCTGATATAATTTGAATTTACGGAAAATTTTGAAAAATGAGAAAATTCTGCCTCTTAACAAATTATTAAAATTACGTAACGATGAAAAAGGTCGGAATACCGTTGCTATGGTCGCAATGTGGTGTTGTAAGCGCAAGATATAGATTTTCTTGCTTAGCATTTCTTTCTCGGTCCCCCCTCATGAAGTGAGATAGTGGTGATAGCCCACTGCTACGTCAGAACTGGCCACGCCGGCCACACCAGGGCAGGAACACGCGAGGCCCCGTCGCGCCGCCGCTTTGTTTGCGCTGGGCCTGTTCTGTTGAGAGCGTGACCGGGCCAGCGTGCACTGGAGTGGTGAGGGACGCGTGCCACCTGCGGCAGCGCTCAATACTGCGACACGGCACGGCAGGCCAGGCCAGGCCACCAGCTGTAGCGTGCGCCTGCACTGGCCACTGTGCACTGCTACTGCCACAGTCTAATATATACAGTCGCGACACTACCGCTGATTTTTGTTACACTAGGCGACTGCAGCGCTCCTTGCGGACGTAAAGCCACGTTGCTCTGTATCGTATACGAGACGAGTGTTTGTTGTGTGTTTTAGTGTACGAAATGGGTTTTTACGAAGGGAAGCAGGTCTAGTGCAATAAATTGCAGCAGCAACTACAAGAATACGTCTCATTTATCATTCTTTAGGTTTTCTACAGAGCCTGAGAGGTATGTGACATCTAGTTTCGGTAATGCTTATTTACAATTATCTTGTGAGCAACAGACACATATTGAAGATTATTTCTTTTTAGAACTGGGAATGAAGAGGAAACTACCGCAAAGACGTGATAATATAAAGGCGGAAGAAATTAAACTGTGTCCTGAAAATAGTATTACGAATGTGGTTGCTGGTACATCACAGCTAGAAACATTTTTTTCTGGACATTCGAAAGTAATTCACTATTGAGGCAAATGTATAAGAAATGTATGAAAAAGAAGTGTTCATTGTTACCGTTATTAATGTTTGAAAGGTTAAATGTTATCTATTTTATCTAATGGAAACCACAGTCTAACATATAAACCTATTTATCTGAAACCACTGAGCCATCTTATTTTACAGACGATTGTGGCCCCGCCCCCTCCCACTCCTCCCGCATCTACGAAACATATGACAGACTGTGATAATGACTCAGGATCATTCATATAATATGACATTTAGACTGCCGTGTAATCTTCGTATTAGGTTAACTTATAATTCAAATAGCCTCGTAGGAAATTTATATTAGACGAAAGTTTCATTGCCAATGGGTGTTCCTATAAGTAAAAAGCAGGGGGAAAAACATTATTTCACACCTTTTAACACCGGGAACGCCAATTACATGCTTCTCATGTGCGAAATACTATGTTTACCAGCAAAGTAAGGTGCAATGTTTGAAGAATTTCGTCATAAATATGTTGCAAGCGTCCGTTTATTCACGAGTTTTTACTAAATTTACATTTGTTGATATTTAACTGTCCCTTACAAGTTCTATTATAGACTTGTCTGCACAAAATACTATGTTTATCTATCACTACCAGCAAGGTAAACTGCAAGTAATTTCTAAAGAATTATTTCGTAACGTATTGCACAATTGCAGTTTGTGTCCGATCGCAATGAGTTTTTGCTCGGTTTACGTTTTTTTACACTCAGTCATAGATACTTAGAGAAACTTAAAGATACTCATGTGCAAGATACTTAAATAAAGCTTGGAATGCAAGGATATATACAATATTTAGCAAATCACACAGAAATATAATTACAATCGGGCATTATTAATGTGTCATATACGGCGTTGAAGGACAGCCGGCTTTACGACCGCTTGGAGCGCTAGTGTCGCTCCAAGTGTCCGACGGTAACAGCTTTCACAGCAGTGAGTGTCGCGGTTGTATTTATTAGACTGTGCCACTGCCCTGCTACTACCACCGGCGTAGCCGCGGTCCGTCACTGTACACCACGCTGCACGCATCAGCAACCACTGCGATTCCAAGCATCCGTGGCCAAATGAAAACGTACCAAACGTGGTAACAACCGAGCCGGTTGAAATTTTAATATGCCGCTTTGGGAGAGCGGCTTTTAGAATCGTGAAGTAAGGAAACAGAACTGACCCACACAGTTACACGCCAATATCGTTGACATACAGAGGATAGAAAATGCAGAATGGCAATGGGAAGAAAAGCATTTTTGAAAAACAGAAATTTGCTAACATCGAATATTAATTTAAAGGTAAGGAAGTCTTTTCTGAAGGCATTTCTGTAGATTGTTGCCTTGTACGGGAGTGAAACATGGACGATAAACAGTGCAGACAGGAAGAGGATAGAGGCTTTCGAAATGTGGTGCTACAGAAGAATGTTGAAGATTAGGTGGATAGATAGCATAACTAATGAAGAGGTACTGAACAGAATTTGTGAGAAAAGAAATTTTTGGCATACCCTGACTAAAAGAAAGGATCGCTTGGTAGGACACATTCTTAGACATCTGGGAATCGTAAATTTAGCATTGGAGGGAAGTGTGTGGGGTAAAAATCGCAGCGGGAGACCAAGAGACGCGTATACTAAGCAGATTCAAGTGGATGTGCGTTGCCGTTCTTCTGAGGAGTTGAAAAGGCTTGCTCAGGATAGAGTATGGTGGAGAGCTGCATCAAACCAGTCTCCGGACTGAAAACCATAACAACATCGCTGACATCAGTTTAATGTTGGATTGGCCCACTTTACGTTACGGTAGTAACACTGAAAGTGGGCCTTTGCGATCGTTTTTTGACAGCTCGAATTTTAAATGAAAATAACGGCTTAGCCATTCACCAGAATGACCCAATTTGTAGAGGAGCAAATTCTCTACAACTAAGCTCCGTTATGTTTTTATGTCTCGTACCGTTTCAGAGATATTTGCAGAGTTTTCACACCCTCCATTGAATTAACGAAAACCAGCCGTTCGCAGATGTCACGCGACATTCATCGACCAGAACTCTCTCTGGCATACGCCCTTGCGTTGCGTATTTGATGATTTTCATATTCTAACTTACACGCTGTCATTTAAAAGCAATGGCGCACAGAAGAATTAACAAAAACACGTGGTTCTTCGTACGATACATGCTAATCTAGTGTCTACAAATGCCATATTAGCACCAGTTAACAACGGCCATGAATAGTAAGAAATTTGAGAACGCAACTTCTAAGTGTTGGCCGTAGCGTAGTGGGCAATTCTTTCGACTGTGATGCCGAAGGCCAGTGGCTCAAAGCCCCCCCCCCCCACTACTTAATTTTTTTTCCTAAAAGGATTTTAAACACACTTATTAATTTTTTATTGTTCACACTATTATTTTTGTCCAAAATGTTTGCAAAAACTTATAAAACTACAAATATAAAGTGGGCCGTAAAACACGTCAGTGCGATTTTTTGGAGCATATTCTCAGTTCGAATACAGTAAATTTCCTTGAGACGGAAAAGCTTGTTTCTATGAATCAGCACGGGTTCAGGAAACAATCGTTCATGTGAAACTCAGGTTGCCATTTTCTCACATGACATCTTGCGAGCCATGGACGAAGGGCAACAGGCGGATTGTGTTTTTCTCGACTTCAAAAAGACGTTCGATGCGGTGCCATACTGCAGACTGCTAAAGAAGATACGAGCTTATGGAATGTGACTGGCTGGAAGACTTCCTAAGTAATAGAACGCAGTACGTTGTTCTCGACAGCGAGTGTTCATCAGAGACGAGTGTATCGTCAGGCGTGCCCCAGGGGAGTGTGATAGGACCGCTATTATTTTCTGTCTATATAAATGATCTGATGGACAGAGTAAGTTGTAATTTGCGGCTGTTTGCTGATGATGCTGTGGTGTATGGGAGGGTGTCGTCTGTAACTGACTGTAATAGCATACAGGTTGACTTAGACAAAATTTCTAGTTGGTGTGAAGAATGGCAGCTAGCTCTCAATGTAGAAAAATGTAAGGTGATGCACATGAATAGGGAAAACAATCCCATAATGTTCGAACACAGCATTAGTAGTGAGCTTCTTGATGCTGTTGCGTCGTTCAAATATCTAGGCCTAACATTGCAGAGGGATATGAAATGGAACGAACATGTAAGAACCGTTGTGAGTAAAGCGGACAGCCGACTTCGGTTTATTGGAAGAATTTTGAAAGATGTACATCTGTAAAGGAGACTGCCTATAAAACGCTTGTACGACCACGTCTTGAGTATTTCTCAAGTGTTTGGGACCCGCAGCAGATCAGTTTAAAGGAAGACATAGAAGCAGTTCAGAGAAGGGCAGCTAGGTTTGTTACTGGTAGGTTCGACCAATGCGCGAGTGTCACGGAAATGCTGCGGCAACTCAATTGGGGATCGCTGGAGGAAAGGCGACGTTCTTTTCGTGAATTTCTGTTGAGTAAATTTAGAGAGCCGGAATTTGAAGCTGAGTGTAGTACGATCTTGCTGCCTCCTACAGAGGGCTTTCACAGAGGGTGGGTTTACTTGTAGTCGGGAGCTCCAACGTTAGGCGGGTGATGGAGCCCCTTAGAGAGATGGCTGCCAAGGAGGGGAAGAAGGCCAACGTGCACTCCGTGTGCATACCGGGTGGAGTCATTCCAGATGTGGAACGGGTCCTCCCGGATGCCATGAAGGGTACGGGGTGCAGCCAACTGCAGGTGGTGGCTCACGTCGGTACCAATGATGTGTGTCGTTTCGGATCTGAAGAGATCCTCTCAGGTTTCGAGCGGCTAACTGAAGTGGTAAAGACTGTCAGTCTTGCTTGCAAGATGAAAGCAGAGCTCACCATCTGCAGCATAGTTGACAGGACCGACTGTGGACCTCTGATACAGAGCCGAGTGGAGGGTCTGAATCAGAGGCTCAGACGGTTCTGCGACCGTGTAGGCTGCAGATTCCTTGACTTGCGCCATCGGGTGGTGGGTTTCCGGGTTCCGCTGAATAGGTCAGGAGTCCACTATACGCAGGAAGCGGCTACACGGGTAGCGGGGGCTGTGTGGCGTGGACTGGGCGGTTTTTTAGGATAAAGAGCTTCGGAGAAATAGAAAATGGGCAATCTCAAAGGGTTCAGGTGGATCACGGGGGAAATGTAGATCCGGAAACTATCGGTATAACAGTTGTAAATTGTCGTAGCTGTGTCGGGAAAGTTCCAGAACTGCAAGCGTTAATAGAAAGCACCGAAACACACATCATTATAGGCAGCGAAAGTTGGCTCAAGCCGGAAATAAGTTCAGAAGAAGTATTTTCAAAAGATCTAACGGTATTCAGAAAGGATAGATTAAATAAAATAGGTGGGGGCGTGTTTGTCGCCGTCAAAAGTAGTATTTCATGTAGCGAAGTTGAAGTTGATAGTTCGTGCGAGCTATTATGGGTAGAGGTTGTACCCGAAAATCGTAAGAAGTTAATAATCGGTTCCTTTTACCGGCCTCCCGACTCTGACGATACAATAGCAGAAAGGTTCAAAGAAAACCTGAGTCTAATTACAAAAACGTACCCGACTCACACGATAATAGTAGGTGGTGATTTTAATTTACCCTCGATCTGTTGGCGAAATTATATTTTCAAATCAGGAGGTAGGCATAAAACATCGTCCGAAATTGTACTCAACGCATTCTCTGAGAATTACTTCGAACAATTAGTTCATGAGCCAACTAGAATTGTAAATGGATGTGAAAACACACTTGATCTCTTAGCAACAAATAATCCTGAGCTCATAATGAGCATCAAAACGGATACAGGTATTAGTGAACACAGAGCTGTAGTAGCGAAATTGAATATCGAAAGTCCCAAAGTCACCAAAAATAAACGCAAAGTATATTTGTTCAGGAAAGCAGATAGAAACAAAATACATTGCTTCTTGAAAGACAGCTTCCACTCGTTTCTAACACTAAACGTAGGTGTAGACCAGATGTGGCTCAAATTCAAAGAAGTGGTATCGACAGCAATTGACAGTTTTATACCTAATAAATTAATAAAAGAAGGAGGCGATCCCCATTGGTACACAAAACAGGTTAGGACACTGTTGCAAAAGCAAAGGAAAAGGCATACTAAATTTAAACGAACACGAAATCCCCAGGATTTGCGATTGTACTCAGAAGCTCGAAATTTAGCGAGGATTTCAATGCGAGATGCCTACAACATTTATCACAACGAAACTCTTTCTCGTAATTTGACTGAAAACCCAAAGAGATTTTGGTCATATGTTAAATATACTCGGGGAAAGTCACAAACAATACCTTCACTACGTGATAGTAATGGCGATCCTGCCGATGACAGCGCTACTAAAGCAGAGTTACTAAACTTAGCTTTTAGAAACTCATTCACTAAAGAAGACGAAACCAATATTCCAGATTTCGAATTACGAACAGATGCCGTAATGAGTAACATAGAAGTAGATATCATCGGAGTAGTGCAGCAACTAAAATCACTTAATAAGAACAAGTCTTCTGGTCCGGATTGTATACCCATTAGATTTCTATCTGATTATGCTGAAGCGATAGCTCCTTACTTAACAGTCATATACAACCGCTCTCTCATAGAAGGATCTGTACCAAAAGATTGGAAAGTTGCACAGGTCACACCTATATTCAAGAAAGGCAGTAGGAGTAACCCACTAAACTACAGGCCTATTTCATTGACGTCAATTTGCAGCAGGGTTTTGGAACATATCCTGTATTCAAATATTATGAATTATCTCGAACAGAACGATCTATTGACCCAAGGTCAACACGGATTTAGAAAATATCGCTCATGCGAAACACAACTAGCTCTATATTCACACGAAGTGATGGGTGCTATCGACAAAGGTTCGCAAATCGACTCCGTATTTCTTGATTTCCAGAAAGCTTTTGACACCGTACCTCACAAACGGCTTTTAATCAAATTGCGTGGTCATGGTATATCGCCCCAAATTTGCAATTGGATAGGGGATTTCTTGTCAGAGAGGACACAGTTCGTAGTAATCGATGGTAAGGCATCGACTAAAACAGAGGTGATATCGGGCGTTCCACAAGGTAGTGTTATTGGTCCTCTGCTATTCCTTATTTACATAAACGATTTAGGGGAAAATCTAAGTAGCTCTCTTAGGTTGTTTGCAGATGACGCCGTCATTTACCGTCTAGTAAAATCATCTGAAGATCAAAACCAACTGCAGGACGATCTGAATAAGATATCAGTATGGTGTAAAAATTGGCAATTGACTCTAAATAATGAGAAGTGTGAAGTCGTCCACATGAGTACGAAAAGAAATCCGTTAAACTTTGTTTACAACATAAATCAATCAAATGTGAAGGCCGTAAACTCCACAAAATACCTAGGAATCACTATTACTTCAGACTTAAACTGGAAAGAACACGTAGATAATATCGTGGGAAAGGCGAACCAGAGACTGCGTTTTATTGGCAGAACCCTTAAAAGATGCAACAGAACTACTAAAGAAACTGCATACACTGCGCTTGTCCGTCCATTTTTGGAGTATTGCAGCCCAGTGTGGGATCCTTATCAGGTGGGTTTGACGGAGGACATCGAAAGAGTCCAAAGAAGGGCAGCTCGTTTCGTATTGTCACGATACAAGGGAGACAGCGTTACGGAAATGATACAGGATCTGGGATGGGAATCATTACAACAACGGCGCTTATCGCTGAGGCGTGGGTTACTTGCGAAACTCCAATCGCCAACATTCTCCTCCGAATGCGAAAATATATTGTTGACTCCCACTTACATAGGTAGAAATGATCATCAAAATAAAATACGAGAAATCAGGGCTCGAACAGAGAGATTCAGGTGTTCTTTCTTCCCCCGCGCTATTCGAGAATGGAATGGGAGATAAATAGTATAATTGTGGTTCGATGAACCCTCTGCCAGGCACTTAAATGTGATTTGCAGAGTATCCCATGTAGATGTAGATGTAGATGTACTTACATTTCGCGTAGTGATCACCATGACAAGATAAGAGAAATTAGGGCTGGTACTGAGGCATATAGGCATTCTTTTTCCCTCGTTGTATTTGAGAGTGGGATAGGAGAGGAAATGCCTAGTAGTGGTACAGTATACCCTCCGCCACGCACCTTACGGTAGATTGCGGAGTATATATACAGATGTAGATGCGTCGTCACCTCCTCAAACGATTCAAGTCTGTGCCCTCAACAGGCAAGCAGTTGGTCACCATTTTTGAACGTTCGAGGTCCGATACTCGTCGAATTTCTCGAGCTCGGAAAAACCATTAACATCTACTGTGAGACACTCCGTAGCACATGCAACTCCATCAAGAGCCACCGGTCTGGGCTGCTCGGGGAGAAATGACCCTGCTTCATGAAAAAACGCGTTCTCACGTATCCAGGGTCACACAACGTGTACTGATGAAGTATGAGCAGCTCGAGCATCCGCACTACATGTTGCCCCGTGACTTACATCTGTTTGGTCTGCTAAAAAATTTCAAAGGGAAGCACTTAACTCTGACAACGATGTAAGTGACACAGAGGACTACCCAATGGCTATTCTATTGTCAGAGCCACAGGAATTATAGGAGCACGAAATCCGGCTCGTTAACCAGTAGGGTAGTTGTGGTTACTTCTGAATAAAGACTTCAAACACATCCAACCGTTTCATTTTAACACCCCTCGTAAAAATGGAATCTCTATATCAATACACATATATTTCACTTGGTATCAAAACTTACTCACTGCAGACCAAAGGCGGTTATGCCTGAGAGTAGCATTTAGGCTTGCGGTGTGTGCCAGTGAGTGTTCAAATGCTCAAATGTTTGCTAAGCTTATGGGACTTAACTACGGGGTCATCAGTCCCTAAACTTACAAACTACTTATCAACTACTTACCTACTAGGACGGCACAAACATCCAAGCTCGAGGGGGGATTCGAACCCCCGACCGTAGTGGCCGTGCAGACCGTGACTGAAGCGCCTCAGTCCCCTCGGCCATCGCGGCCGGCTGCCGGTGAGTGGGTGAGTGTGGCGAACAAAAATCCGTAAAATGTGGAGCAATACGACCATCAACAGACGCCCAAAGATAAAAGGCTCAAAGATAAAACATTGGGAAACACAGACATACATTAACTGAGCGTTAACTACACTGGCAGTACTACTGTAGTACTTAGGATCACGTGATGCACTTTCTTCAGTTGTTTTTCTGCAACAAGCGTACGAATACAGAAAAGATCACTTTTTAAAAGAAAACGGCGATGAAAAGTGAATCTACAGACGATAGAATTTTGAAATTTGCAGAAGTTCATGTTACACTGCAGGTATCAGCGATCTTTCGATATTACCAACCCTGTTGTTGTTGTTGTGGTCTTCAGTCCGGAGACTGGTTTGATGCAGCTCTCCACAATACCCTATCCTGAGCAAGCCTCTTCAAATCCTCATAAGAACGGCAACCTACATCTGTCTAAATCTGCTTACTGTATCCATCTCTTGGTCTTACTCTGCGATGTTTACCCCACACACTTCCCTCCAATGCTAAATTCACAATTCCTTGATGTCTAAGAATGTGTCCTACCAATCTATCCCTTCTTTTAGTCAAGGTATGTCCGAAATTTCTTTTCTCTCCAATTCTGTTCAATACCTCCTCATTAGTTACGCGATCCACCCACCTAATCTTCAGCATTCTTCTGTAGCACCATATTTCAAAAGCCTAAGGGGGTGAAATAGAGGATGAAAGGTGTTTTCTTTTTTTTCTTTTTTCTTTTTTTTTTTTTAATACGTTGCCATTCAGGCAATTTTTAAGCAAGAAATACAAAACTTCGGATTTAGATTTTTACTGGAATTTTAAAAACACGTGTTTCGATATTTTTCGAAATTCAACCATTAAGAGGGTGAAATAATGGAAAATCTTTTAACGGTGCTACTACGACTGTTTTCATGCTAGAATTGCGAAAATTTGGATTTGGAACTATGGTTAAAATTTATTAAAAATGTGTTTCGGGATGTTATGAATTCTGCCATCTATGGTGCAATAGGGGGTGGCAAGTTTTATCAAAATACCTGATTAGGAAAGCATTTTTAAAGATAAATCTATGAAAATGAAGTAGAAGTAGAAACAATCAATGCAGTCCACGTAGACTACGCGTGCGAAGCAGCGGGAATTAAGCTAGTATATATATAAAAGCGAAAGGTCACTCCGGCAGTCATTCACTGACTAAGCACAACATCTCTAAAACTACAGCACCAATGAAGCTGGAATTTTTCTGGTATGTAGTTTATAGGCAAAATACGTCAGCTAAGAAAGTATTTTGCATTAGGACAGAATTAAGGTGCATGGCAGAGGATACTTTTCCTACAGACTGGCGAATATTCCCATCTTCACGAAATTTTACACGCTTGACATTCGAAACAACAGAAATGTCAACGTCTACCTCAAGTTTCATGCAGGGCATGGCTCGCTAAATACCTTGGTCGCGCCGTAATTTAAGAACGGCTCGACCGATTTCACAGATCCTTTTTGTTTTCGTTATTCTCAGAATAAAGGTTGTATGAAATAAAACTGGAAAATTTGAGATCAGAGTGCGTTTTTCAGTGCGACCCTGTGTTTCTATTGCAAACAAATCTATAGTTATGTTCCGATAGTGATGAATGTTTGCACACATGACCTTTAATCCAACAGGAAGGTCACTGGGTACATAAATATTTGTATGGTACATGGCAGAGAGAACCTTACAAAAGTGTTTCCCGAGAGAGGGAAAGGTGGAATCGAACAGAGAGATGGGAGAGAAAGAGATGGATGCAGAGAGACGAGGGAAGGAGAGGTGGACTAAGAGTAGAACAGAGATCGGCAAGTAATCTTAGATGGGGTCCGGATATTTCTGAAAATTTTTATCGAGGTCCGCAAGTAAAATCTCATATTCCTAATTAACTTTTTATTTTAATTTTTATTCACAAAATAATATGAAATAATAATAATAAAAATAATAAAGGCATATTTGTGTTCAAAAATCCAGAAAAAGTACTGTTCTTCACTAATTTCTTTTTAATTTTCACTCTCAAAGTAATATGAAATACAATAAATATAAAATAATGTATAAAAATAATTAAAAAAACTTTATTTTGCAATGTATTTCCAGGCTTTCGTTTGCTAGGAGCACAAAATTGGTGTTTACATGGATATGCCCTGACCGCTGAAGTAGAGGTTTCTTAGATTGTTAGAGTAGGAAGTCTGTTTATAGAATTTGGTTGTTCATTACATAAAGTTCCGGTGCTGCATTCGTGTGTCCAGAGCGGATCACCTGCCAGCTCGCTCCGTTCTGCCGCCGCTAGTCAGTGTACTCTCAGGCGTTGCACAACATGACAATATTTATTTAATCTACGTACAATAGTAATTAAGGGTTTTAAATATTCATGAGTTAATTGTAAAATGCTAGAAAAAATGTAAGGGTGGCTCTGATACGAATTGTTATCCACAGAATTTATATATATATTATTTTTGTGATGCTGTAACTTCTACTTTACAAACATTTTTGGCGGTCCAGTTTTACCAACCTTCAGTATGTGTCAAAGCTGCAACTAAATTGATAGTTAATAGTTGATAGTTAATGGTTGCAGCGTTGACACATACTGGAGGTTGGTAAAACGGATGCTAGTTGAGATCCAACCTTATGAATGGGAGGAGCTTATCCAAATATTCACTATTGGGGCCTGAAGATGGTAACAATTGATGCACCGAAACTAGTTGCCAAAATAAAATTATAACTTGAAGAGCTGTTGGAAAATTTTTTGCAAGAACTGAACTGACCAGCCGACGTCCCACTCCCATCCACAAGAATGGATACACACAAAATTATGTCAACGTCTACCTGCCTGACGTGAGTTACAGTCTGCCCAAAAAAATTGCGACCTGATGCAGCGTTGATGAGGGAACACAAGACTGAAGTAAATGCTTAATTATTGATAAATTCCGAGATACTTGATCTCAGAAATAACGAATTTTGATCGCAATGGCGTGCAACCAGCCTCACTGGGACTATCATTGACTCCAGAAGAATGTCTCCAAACCGACCAATAACCATGCCACCTGGTGCCTTGTCTTACTGAAGCAGTCCGCAGGTTTGATCATTCCCGCGAGATACGGTCAACCCGTCACCGACTGACAACAGGGCATGGGCGGTCTGCGGACTTCCTCAGTACATGAGGACTGGAATGATTTAGGGGAAATGAAAGATAACCTAAATCTGGACAACTAAGAAGGATTTGAACCACCGTCGTCCCACATTCGTGTCCAGTGTCGTACCACTGCATCATGTCGTACGGTGGGAGGAAGAAACGGCAACAGTCTCCTCCTAGCTTTTGAATGCAGCCTGTAAACTCATTACGTCATTCTCGCGAATTTCTGGAAATGTTAACGACAGCAGTAAGAGCGCACAGGGAGTTGTGTGATTTCTTTTTCGTGAAATTCCTCGATGCGGCTGTAGTGACGGCAAAGCTAGCGCCGCCACGATGGATGCGGAACCTTTTCCCCTGCCACTTCCTCGAGCGGCGAACGTGGCCGATCCATCTTCTTGATGCGCGGATTACCAGGCGTCGACTGTATCCATCTACACTACACCCACACTCTTATACCCTCAAAGACTATAACGTTAAGGTATGTCTTTTCATTAGGCTTTGAAAGACTGGAGAAAGGAGAAGTCTATTAATAAAGACCGAATTACATTAATAGCCGACTCTGTCGACGAGGAGAGCGAGTTCAAGTGTTTTATTCATCAGCGGACTGCAATATATGAGGTCAGACGGCCTGGATCGCAATTTAAACGTTACAAATTTTGATTTATGACCAGTTTCAGACGTATAAAGGATAAAAAATAATTACCAGTTTCGGCAATGATATGTTGCCATTATCAAATACGGAGAATCCCATACTTCATTAATAAAACATATGGTATTACGAATACTTTGATAAAACAGATTTTGAAAACCCAAAATGAAGTATGACATTCTCTGTATTTGATAATGGCCACACAGTATCGTCGAAACTGGTTACTCTCAACCATTAGTTGAATAGCTATTTGTTTAAAGGGCGTACACACATTTATTTTTTTTTCCAAAATACATTTC
The DNA here is from genome assembly GCA_026315105.1 of Locusta migratoria. Taxonomy (NCBI): domain Eukaryota; kingdom Metazoa; phylum Arthropoda; class Insecta; order Orthoptera; family Acrididae; genus Locusta; species Locusta migratoria. Next base: position 980,224,348 of record CM048744.1, on the reverse strand, counting down.
CGTTCCCCTACCGTAGACACATCGTTTTATGTTAACAGCGTTTTGAGAATCTCATTGCAAATGGTTAAATTCTTATATCGAATTTGAGCGTTTATGATGAAAGGGCACAAGTGCTGGATTGATAATTTCAAGTAGTGCGTCTCTTAAATTTACAATGGTCAAAGTTGGTACCACCAACCCTATAATATACAATTTCGAGGATTGGTAGCCGAAATATCACCGAAAAAAATCTTGCATCTGTTGAAAATGTTCATGAGAAGGACACTGCTAAGAGAGTACACTTTCGAATTAGTAACTTCTACCACTTTGTGCACGACAATCAGCACCCAGGGACTGTTCTTACAAGACACTTCATTAATGGATTTATTGCCAACACGTTCATCACAATTCCCATATCACTATTCAGCTCCCAGATATAGTGGCCTACCCTGAAGGAAAACTGCCACTGAAGAAAGAAAACGTGAAGGACATTAAGAAAATTCTACCATACATTGAAGACACTTACAAACCTTTTATGAAGAATTAATCAATTAACATAGGGAAAATCAAAATTACATCTTGACATACGCTATACTAAAATTGACCGCACAGAGTGTGTTCTCTGTACGATTATTTTCTTATGAATAATAAAATTATAATTTACAAATTATATTAACAATAACTGTCAGTCTTCTCACTCTGTAATATGTTACCCATTATTCATTAAATTTTTAGCAATAAAATGTGGTTTATGTCAGTTTCCAAGAAAACTTATTTCCTTAAACTCCATTATTTGTTAAAAGGACGTAAATCCAATAGCCAATTAAGCTTGTATTTAATACGTACATTAATAAAAAGTATTTAAAAACTGTTTCAACGACAAACTATAGGCCAAAACAATATTTTAAGACCAAAAACAGAGGTGCAGTATGCGAGATATTTGTGCAAAACAGTTTTTTCTCTCTCCTGTAAAATAAGAATTGTAAAATTATAATTTTTGGAGTTATTGTAAAATAATAATTTTTGGAGTTACGCCCTTTTAACAAACACCGATTCAGTTATACTTCTGAAAACTGGTATGATCATCAGTCTCTAGACTTACAAACAACTTAAACTAGCTTACACTAAAGACAAAACACACAAGCCCAAAGGAGGACTCCAACTTTCGATGGCGAGTAACCGCGCGCTCCGCAGCGAGGCGCCTTTGAGCACTCGGCCACTCCACCGCGGCAAACTGATGATAAAATATATTTGAACCTGTCAATTGGATCCAGGCTTTCTGACATATCGCAAGTCAGTTGATGCAGTCCTAACTATTGAATGTTCTGTCAGCCTATTTGAGAGTGCTTTTGGGATATTTCCCGTGTTTATCTAGTCAAGTATTTGCCTTGTCAACATTTTATCTAACGAGGTCTCAGAGTATGTTTGGCTCAACTTTAAGTCTGCATCTGCATGGTTACTCTGCAAAACACGCTGAAGTGCCTGGCAGAGGGTTCCCCAAGCACATTCGCACTATTTTCTACAATTCCATCCTCCAATAGCATACGGGAAGGAAGAACACCTAAATCCCCCCCCCCCTCTTTTCCGAAATAACTCTGTTCCCTCTTTTTTTTTTTTTTTTTGACGATAATTCCTCCTTGTGTAAGTGGGAGTCAACCATTTATTTTCGCATTCATAGGAGAATATCGGCGATCACCATTTCGTAAGGAGACCTCGCCGCAATAAACTTATTTATCGTAATGATTTCCGCACCAACAAACTGTAACATTTCCGTGCCACACTCCCACCTGTAACGTGATCATAAAACAGAGCTGCCGTTTTTGTATTCTTTCGGTGTCCTCCATCAACCCCACCTGACAAGGATCGCAAATTGCGCGGCATTTCTCAAAAGGAGGACGCACAAAACTAACCTTTGCAGACGCTATTAATTCTGTTACATCCTGTAAGTATTCTGCCGATAAACATAGTATTTGGTTCACCTTCCCTACAACATTTTCTACGTGTTCTTTCCAATTTAAGGCGTCCGCCATTGTAAATCCTAGATATTTAGTTGAAATTGCGACTTTCACATTTGATTGATTAATCTTATAAACGAATTTTAGCGGATTTTTTTAAGTACTCTATGGAGGTCTTCGCACTTTACGTTATTTAGAATAAATTAGCAATTCTTGAACCGTACAGATATCTGTTGCAGTTGAATTTGATCTTTTCGTTACTACTAGACGATAAACAGAGTAAGATCTGCGAATAACCTAAGAGGACTGCTCAGATTTTCTCCCAAATCGTTTATATAAATAAGGAACAATAGATGACCTGTGACACTACTCTACGGAACGGAAGATATTATCTCTGCTTCAGCTAGTGCCTTTCCGTCAATTACTACGAACTGTGTCTCCTCTGACAGAAAATCTCGATCTAATCACTTTTCTCAGACGAGATTCCATAAGTACGCAAATTGATCGAAAGACGCTTTTGAGGTCCCGTGTCAAAAGTCTTCCAGATATCTAGAAATATATTTGAGATCTCTTTTCTGCAGCATTCATCCGCGGCGGAGCGGCCGAGCGCATTGAGGCGCTATGCTACGATGCGCGAGGCCGTTCCGCGTCGGGGGTTCGAATCCCCCCCCCCGGGCATTGATGTTTGTGCCGTCTTTAGTATAAGCTAGTTCATAAGTAGTTTGTAAGTTTATGGACTGATGACCCCGTAGTTAAGTCCTATAAGCTCTACAAACTTTTTTTTTTTTACAACATTCATCACTTTTGTGTGAATAAAGAGCTGTTTGTGTTTCCAAAGAACGATACTTTCGCAATTCTTGTTGACCATAAGTCAATAAATCGTTCTGTTAGAGGTTATTAACAACGTTTGAACTCAGTATAATAACCTGTTGCAAATCGATGTCAGAGATATAGCATGCCAATGAGAATTAAAAAATTCAAAACATGGTAAGTATAATTAATATGATAAGCTATGACATTTTGCAAATAACAAGTACTGTATAGCATAAATACTGATCAAGTCTTTTTACCGTTTATTGCCTCCTGCTCCACTTTGATAACTATGAATGTGGGAATTTACACCAGCATCAAAAAGTGACCAGACCTACGCTATCCATACTTGATCTTGTGAAGCCTGCCACCGTTAATAATTGTTGGTGAATAACGCAATCAGCCACATATGCTTTTAAAAATGTTTTATTTCAAAGCTGTTACCATTTTCAGGTGAGCTTGCCTATCTACAGATGGCTACATTTTCTTTACAAATTTGTGTCAGTAGTATGTCGTCTGTTTCTTTATTTATTTCTGCTGAATGGGGACCTGTTTCTTTGGTGTTTATCTGGTAGTTATGGACACTAATTCATTGCAGTAAGCACATCTACTTTAAATATATTACCGTGGTACATTTCAGAATACTCATTATACGAGGTATGTCCACAAAGTAAGTTCCATTTGGTTATATAAAACAAATGTGTACAGATACAGAAAAAATATTTATTGTACAAAAATAAACAACTATTAAACTACTTTTCTACAGAGCTTCCGAAATTTTGTAGGCATTTGTCATAGCATGGCAAAGGTCTTTGTATGCCTCCTTCGTAGAAGGTTGCCGCCTCTGTATTCAACCACGTAGTAACATCCTCTTTCAGCTCGTCATCGCTGAAGTGTTGACCACCATGGACAGGTTTTAGGTGTAAGAAGAAAGTCGCTAGGAGCGAGACTGTACGGAGGATGATCAAACACGTCCCAGTGAAATTTCCGTAAGAGTTGTTTGGTCATATTCGCCTTTTGGGGTCGGGCGGCAACGTGAAGGGAAGAAAATGACTCTTTTCATCTCTTCTTACACCTAAAATCTGTCCTTGGTGGCCAACACTTCAACGATGATGAGATGAAAGAACATGTTTGCCACATGGTTGAACACACAGGCGGCAACGTATGAAGAAGGCACACACAAACTTGCCCCACGCTATGAGAAGTGCCTACAAAAATTCGGAAGAAAATGTTCAAATGTTTGTTAAGCTTATGGGACTTAACTACGGGGTCATCAGTCCCTAAACTTACAAACTACTTATGAACTACTTACGAACTAGGACAGCACAAATATCCATGCCCGAGGGGGGATTCGAACCCCCGACCGTAGTGGCCGTGCTGACCGTGACTGGAGCGCCTCAGTCCCCGCGGCCACCGCGGCCGGCAATTTCGGAAGTTATGTAGAAAAGTAGTTGAACAATTGCAGATTTTTCTGTATCTGTTCACGTTTAACTTACTTTGTGGACATATATCGTATAAGCTGGAGAAGCAAATGTGCACTAATACAAAGGGTGCCAGGGAAATGGCATGTGTAACGTTGTAAAGCTATATAAAATGTAACTATCACGCAAGGTCGCTTGAAGTGTATGGATTTGACCGACCATGGGTCATTGTATTTTGGGAGAGAGTGCCGCATCTGTAAGGGAGATGAAGTATAGAACATTATGGGTACTCATTTCTTGAGTATACCATATCTATATCTAAATAAATACTCTGTAACTCACATTGAAGTGGATGGCAGAGGGTCCATCGAACAGCTTTTACCAAATTTTTCTACCGTCCATTCTCTAGCAGCACCCGGGAAGAAGGAACACCTAAATCTTTCCGTTTGCGGTCTCATTTATTTTATTGCGATTATCAGCTCTCCATATGTAGGTGGGTACTAAGAAAACATGTTCGCATTCGGAAGAGGAAGTTGGTGAAAGAAATTTCTCAAATCTCGTCGCGATAAATATTACCTTTATTTTAATGATTTCCACCCCCAAATCATTCATCATTTCCGTGACACACACACACACACACACACACACACACACACACACACCTATATCGCGATAACACAAAAACAAGCTGCCCTTCTTTGAACGTTCTTTATATACTCCGTCAGTTCCACTTGGTGGGGATCCCACAATGGGCAGCAATACTCCTGAATAGGACTACAGGTGTAGTGTAGGCTCTGGTTCGCCTTCCCTACAATATTATCTGTATGTTATTTCCAGCTTAAGTTGTTCGTAATTTGTATTCCTAGGTATTTATTTGAATTTACGTCCTGTAAATTTGACTGTTTTACCGTGTAAATGAAATTTATCGGATTCCTTTTGGTGGTCTTATGGATAACTTCACACTTTTCATTATTCAGGGTCAATTGCCAATTTTTGCATCCAGCAGATATCTGAACTAAATCATTTTACAGTTGCTTTTGATGTGCTTCTGGTGATGTGCTTCTGGTGATTTTAGCAACCGATAAATGGCAGCATCATCCGCTAACAGTCTAAGATAGCTGTTCACATTGTCTCCTAAATCGTTTATAAAGATAAGGAACAGCAGAGGCTCTAATACACTTCAGTTTTACTCTATAACTTTCCATGAATAACAACGTATTGTGTTATTTCTGACAGGAAATCAAGAATCCAATAATTGTGGCGATATTCCATTAGCAAGTAATTTTATTAGAACACGCTTGTGAGGTACAGCGTCAACAGCCTTCCATAAATCTAGAAATACGGAATCGATTTGAGATCCCTTGTCGATAGCACTCATTTGATGTGATTAGAAAGCTAGCTGTATTTCACAAGAACGATACTTTCTTAATCCGAGTCGACTAAAGAACGTCGTGTTAGTTACACTATTTATAACTAAAGAACGTCTGAACCGATTTGGTTCAAAATTGGTGGGGACGTAGCTTAGAAGCAGGAGACTTTTTGTCCCGTTCGACCGCGTTCCCGTATTACGTGATATAAAACTGGAAGTAAGCTTCCAGATCGGATCATTTTCTAAGATTCTCCAAGAATCAGCTTATTCATTCGTTACTCGCCTAGCGACAAAATACGCTGCATAGAAGCAAACAAATACACCAAGGAGGTTATTATGCTGAGAATACATGAGAAACATCTTCCTCAGTAAGATTAATGTGTCTGAAACTAAATTATTATGCGGATTATCAAAATAATATTATTTACTATGAAGAGAAAACAACTGTTGCCATCTAAAATTTCATTGGCTGTCTCTAGCTTTGCCCCGATTGGTCGGCTTCATTCCCACGATCCAGCAGCTGTTGCCAACATTGCTATACGACGCCTGTGTCGCGGATTGTAAAATTTTACCGGTATATAAATGTTGTTAATGGTGTTTTCAGTAGACTCCTAATAAGAGTTCATTACTCACTTACAGGTCAGGAAAAAAAACAGACGACTATTGCTGCCAGATAGTATGGTTTTTGTAATTGGCAGCAATAGTCTGTTTTTTTCCTGACCTGTAAGTGAGTAATGAACTCTTATTAGGAATCTAGTTGAAACCCGATTAACAACATTGCTATATACCGGTAAAATTTTACAATCCGCGACATAGGCGTCGTATAGCAATGTTGGCAACAGCTGCTGGATCGTGGGAATGAAGCCGACCAATCGGGGCAAAGCTAGAGACAGCCAATGAAATTTTAGACGGCAACAGTTGTTTTCTCTTCATAGTAAATAATATTATTTTGATAATCCGCATAATAATTTAGTTTCAGACACATTAATCTTACTGAGGAAGATGTTTCTCATGTATTCTCAGCATAATAACCTCCTTGGTGTATTTGTTTGCTTCTATGCAGCGTATTTTGTCGCTAGGCGAGTAACGAATGAATAAGCTGATTCTTGGAGAATCTTAGAAAATGATCCGATCTGGAAGCTTACTTCCAGTTTTATATCACGTAACACGGGAACGCGGTCGAACGGGACAAAAAGTCTCCTGCTTCTAAGCTACGTCCCCACCAATTTTGAACCAAATCGGTTCAGACGTTCTTTAGTTATAAATAGTGTAACTAACACGACGTAGACGATCTGAACATGAAAATTCAAAGCCAAATCGCTGGCCAATAACATAAATTTATTAACATTGTCACAAGGAAATGTATTATTGTAGATATTTGCTTTCATTTACTTCGATGGTTTCCATTTCCGATGCTGTTGAAGTCGTCAATTATTCCATCAAAATTCCTGCAATAATTGGATTTGCTAGGTATGCCACGGCACGATTGCAAATCAAGGTTGGGTCTGTGATAATCATGTTACGCAATCTAAGCCAACCGAAACTATGCAATGGAACATGACTCTCTGTGAAGAAGCTGATGAATAATGTGATTGAAGCAACGATAATCACAGGAAAGTTCAAAGGAGAAGATGTTCTGATTCCAAGAATACCACTGATTCCAACCGACTTGCCGTTTCAATTTAAGCGTGTCCAGTTTACCGTTCGCCTTGCATTCGCAATGACGATTAATGAAGCGCATGACCAGTCGTTGCAGGTTTGCGGATTAAATCTTGAATCGCCGTGTTTTCCACATGGTCAGTTTTAACATAACAATGAGCGCAAAGCAAAGAACTTCGAAACGTATTTGTATTTTAGTTAATTATTTTGTTTCCATAATTAACGTAAAGTATGACCATGCTATAATACTTTGTTTTGAACTCATAGCTCTCAAGAATGTATAAACAAGTTATAAAAAGCATTTCTATTCTGCTCGCTGCGAGAAGAACTTGCAACGTTGTGCTGTAAAAATGTGCGGTTTTGTCTTCCTTTTTCCAGTCCAGTCATTTTTAACATGAAACAGGAAAGTTTTTTATGCTTAACTGTATAATCACGTCTGTTCGTACAATAAAATCATTAGAAGTGTGGCCATTACAGTTACTAACCTCACAGATAGAACAACTCTAAAGGTTTCTCTAATGACCTGTTTCCAATTGATTTACCAATCCATTTTGACTTATATTACCAATCAGGGTCCCAATAACAATAAATAAGATCAGAGAGAGGTGGAGGAGGAGATTGAGAATGGGAATGAAATGGATTTAAAAAATGGGGGATGATGTAGACGCAGAGAGGAGGTGGAGGATGTGGATATGGTGTGGGATAAGAGGGAGTGGTGTGAAGGAAAACAGACAGGGGGAGGAGGCGATGTGAAAATAGAGGAGGGAGGAAGGGATAAACGTAGGGAGAAGAGGAGGCGAGATTAGTGTATATATCCCATACACATTAGCTACTGCGAAGCGTTGTCGGGTTTGCTAGTTTGTCAATAAATCGTTCTCTTCGAGATATTTCATAATGTTTGAAGAAAGCATATGTTCTTAAATCCAGCTGCAACCGATGACAGTGATTTTGCGGATCACTCCTATTGCACTTCTTGAATAGTGGAACGATTGAGTGCCGCTCTTTCGTTGTATATGGGGCTATTGCATCAGCGTTCTCTGAAAGGAACCTAATTGGTATACAATCTACACCGGGAGATTTACTTCTGGTAAGTGATTAAGTTGCTTTAATACTCCAGGGATATCTAATAAATTACGCATGGTGGCAGCTGTTCTTGATTAGAATTCTTGATATTTGGTTCGCTGCTTTGGCACGTCTGTAATCCGTGCATCACCACCGCTATAGCGAAGTGAAGGTATTGATTATGTTTTGCTACTAGTGTACTTTACAAATGAACAGAATTTCTTAGGATTTTCCCAAATTACATGAGAGTTTCCTTATGGATTACTCGCATTGATGTTCAAGCTACATTTAGAGTTTCTGTAAAAGATTGCCAGTCATGGAGATTATTTTGTCTGTTAAAATTTTTTTCTTTGTTTTTGCAGAAATGATCTAACCTGTTTTGTGTACCATGGCGAATCAGCACCCCTCTTGTTAATTTGAGCTCATCCTATGTCTGATTAAAGGAAGACTTCGAATCAATTCAAACACATGCTGCATTTTTGTTACTGGTCGGTTTGATCTCTTCAAGTATGATACAGAAATGATAGCCAATATCAAACCCATCCCTGAAATAAAGACGACGATCATTCAAGGAACATGTGGAATTTCAAAGAACAAGCATATGTGAAAAACTCCACTACAATACTATTGCGAAGGGTGGTTAGTAATCATTTTTCCATCGTTTTTATACCGAGTAGCAAAATGGAAGTAAGGCCTCCATTCTTAGGAACAACACGACTTCTTGCGTTGTACTGAAGACTGCGCCGTTTATATGTAGCTGTAAAAACCTGTCAAGTGAGTAAAATATATAACAGAAGAATCTCTATTAACTGGTTTCCATGGAAACTCACCGTTACATATGAGGGATTGACATTGCCCTGAATAAACAAGGAACGCTTGTTGTTTTTAAACGGAAATTGTGAAGTGTGTATTATTTTAACGCGAAGTGGAAATACACGCAAGCTCGGTACCGTTTACACTCAAACAGGTGAAAATCGACAACCGTCGGAGTAGCCATATTGATTCCAGCGTTATATTCGCAGCGTCACCTGCCAGAACACTGATTTCCTATCGATTTACCGGTTACAAGTTGCCTACGTGTTCTTACTTTTGACGTGACAGATTATACAACTTAACAAATATGTTCAAATGTTTCTAAAGCTTATGGGACTTAACTGCGGGATCGTCAGACCTAAAATTACAACTGACTTATACTAAAGACAGCACAAACATCTATGACGTGGGTGGATTCGAACCCCCGCCGGGGAACGGTCTCGCGCATCGGAACATAGAACCTCAAAGCACTCGACCGCTTCGCCTCGGCTACAACGTAACATTTAGCTATATAGTTGCCAAGTATTATTGATGGAGGAAGGTGAAAAAGAAGTTGAAAGACCTGCAAGAGGTCAAAGAAGGGCCATCATATGCAGCAGGACCGTTTTAATTAACTGTAACACATTTCAAAAGTTTTTTCTCTAAAGTCAATTTCCCGCAAACTAAAATTTTCAGTACATATGCCCATTATATCAGAAACAGTCATAGATAAATGAATGAAATTTTCGGAGGCCCTGCATAACAAACTCACCTGGTACTACATTCATTAATATTCCCTCATTAGGAAGTTCATAAAAATATTTTCTGCAGATAAAACTTAATATTATTTGTTAATTTAAAAAAATTATTTCTTAAAACTATAAAATGGATAAAGTAGATACTGGTACAGTTGACTATTAGCATCATGTAACACAGAAAAAAAAATTAAGATTCTGCATCAAATAGTTTTTTCCACAAATGGGTCAAATACTTGGCTAGACATGGGTTAAATAGGAATAGTGTGGCTCCCTTAAGGCAACAGCAGGCCTGAAGCTACAAATCCGGGTTCGAATCCCGGTTCAGCATACATTTTCAACTTCGTCGTTGAATTTGTTTCAACGGCCAGAAACTACGTAACTTGTCCTTTCTGACAGAAAATCGGGAATCCAATCGCGAAATTGTGGCGATGTTCCACTAGCACGCTATTTGATTAGAAAACGCTTGTGAGGTTTTTGTTGTTGTTGGTGGTGGTGGTGTTGGTGTTGTTGTTCTGGTTGTGGTTTTCAGTCCATAGACTGGTTTGATGCTGCTCTCCACGCTACTCTGTCCTGTGCAAGTATCTTCATCTGAGAATACGTTCGGCTACCTACATCCTTTTGAATCCGCTTACTGTATTCGTCACTCGGTCTCCCTCTACGATTTTTACCCCACACGCTTCCTTCTAATGCTAGGTTGACGATTCCTTGGTGTTTCAGAATGTGTCCAACCAATCTATCCCTTCTCTTAGTCAGGATATGCCAGAAACTCCTTTTCTCCCCGATTTGGTTAAGCACCTCCTCTAGCCATCTAATTTTCATCATTCGTCTGTAGCACCACATTTCAAAAGCTATCTTTTTATCTGTACTCCTTATCGTCCACGTTTCACTCCCATACAATGCTACAGTCCAGACATGCTTTCAGAAAGGACTTCCTAACATTTAAATTAATATTGGATGTTAACAAGTTTCCTTTCTTTAGAAACGCTTTTCTTCCCATAGCCATTCTGCAATTTATATCTTCTTTACCTCGGCCATCAGAAGTTATCTTGCTACCGAATTAACAAAATTCATCTACTACTTTTATTGTCTCATTGCCTAATCTAATTCCTTCAGCATCGCCTGATTTTCTGATATTGTATTCCATTACCTTCGTTTTACTCTTGTTAATGTTCATTTTATATCTTCCTTTCAATACGCTGTTCATTCCATTGTCTTCCAGATGCTTTGCAGTCTCTGACAAAGTTTTTATTTATTCTCCCTGCACTTTAATGCCCTCTCCAAATTTCTCCTTCCATTCCTTCACTGCCTGTTCAATGTACAGATTGAACAACATTGGGGAAAGGCTACAACCCTGTCTCACTCCCTTCCCAACCTCTGCGTCCCTTTCTTGCCCTTCGACTCCAATAACCGCTGTCTGGTTTTTGTATAGGTTGAATATAACTCTTCGCTCCGTATATTTTACCCCTGATACCTTCAGAATTTGGAAGAGTGTATTCCAGTCGACATTGTCAAAAGCTTTCTCCAAAAACGTAGGTTTGCCTTTCCTTAGCTTGTGAGGTACAGTGTCAAAAGCCTTTAGGAAATCTGGAAGTATGGTATCGATTTGATATCCCTTGTGGATAGCACTTAGCTGTTTGTAGATGGCAGAACTGCTTGGAAGTGCGAGCATTCCGGCGCTGCTAATAGTTCGCGATCGGAAGCGCTCACTTTAGTTCGTTCTTTTAGTTCGTCCACTCCCAGTGACGGCTGAGCGGCGTGGTCTGCGCGTGCAGGTGGAAGGGGAAGTTCCCCCACCTAGCTCCTTCATGCGCTTGCTGCTTGAGCCGCTAACGATAACACGCAAACCAAAAGAAACAGTCTGTGGATAATTTCTCGCGTTTAAGTTTAGAGTTATCTCTATATCTTGGCATTATGGAAGTTATTAGTCAGATATTGCAGACTGCAGAATACTTCAAAACAGAAATTTTTTAGCACTTGAACTATGTAATCTAGCAGGCAGACGCTCACCTCAAAATGGCTCTCATCATCAGAAGGCAAACACGTGATTTTTAATTCTGCTGCGCGTACTCTCGTTATTGTCCGTCGATCTTCGGAAAAGAATCCAACGAACTAAGAAGCGAAATACGTTTGGCATAATAGTTCGCGACCGATCGCGAATATTTTAGTTCGCAGCTCGTCCGCTAAGTAGGTCCTCTTCTTAGTTCGTCCACTCTTTTTGGCTTTTGCTACCGCTAGTAAAAGAGCTTTTTCTTTTGTTATGACATAATTGATATAATGACCAGTATGCCCGAGCGTGTGCTATTACCCGTATTTTTGGGCAATTAGACATCAAACCAGTTATTTACACGAATGGGTGATACAATGGTATTCAACTAATTTGCATACAGAATACTCTTAGTATTTAATTTTTTTTAATGGATTTCTTTATTTATTAAATAAGTCATTGAAGGAACATTAGCTACAAAATATACGTCTATTTTCGTGAATAAAAAAGCACGTTTGTAAATGACTTTGTAATTTTTATAAAGTTTTTCAAGTTATCAACAAAATATATTACTACTATGAAACTACAGCTGAGCTGCATCTCAGCTCGAAATGACGGCATCTGGCAGAAGGGAATCACGCGATTCTGCGCGCTCTCGCGTCCTCTCGCTGTTCCCCGTCAGTCTTCCGAAAAGGAGCGGACGAACTAAGAGGCGAGGGAAGTGCGAACTAGTTCGCGTAGTTCGCCTGTGGGAGCGCTCTTCAGAACTAGAGCGTTCGCGACCTACACAAGACTACTAAGGCAGGCGACAGGGATGTTTGTCGCGGTGGAGTAGCCGAGCGGTCTAAAGCGTCTCGCAGCGGAGCGCGCTGTTGCTTGCCGTGGAGGTTCGAGTCCTCCCTGGGGCATGTGTGTGTGTGTGTGTGTGTGTTGTCCTTAGGTTAGTTTACGTAGGTTTAAGTAGTTTGTAAGCTACGGACTGATGAGCACGCAGTTTGGTCCGATAGATTTACAGACATTTGAACAGGGCTGTTTGGCGTTCTGTAGCGGGCGCCTGGCGCCGATATCTCCGCTCAGCGACGATCGCTGCCGGCGCATAACGCGCAGCCACACCTGTGAGCAGCGTGCTCCGCCGCCGCCGCCGTTCTGCTCGCCACCTGCTCACCAGACCAGCCATTCCTACGCCCTGGAGTCCCGTCACTCGGCACGCAACTGGCATTAGCCGCCCAGCTCTAGTTAGCAGAGTCCTCTAACGCAGAACTAGCAGCGGGCGCCAACAACTGCCGTCAGCCAAGTCCCAACTGTTTCCCCTGCTTACCAGCCGCTCCAGTTAACCGAGTCCTTAAAGCCGGCCGCCTTCCCGAACTTCTTTCTCGTTACCGCAGGCAGCTCCGGGCACTGAGCTCAGATTAAGGACGAGGTGGGGGAATTGTTACGGACCGAACAGCCTTCCTAGTGCCCCAACACGAAGCCACTCGCCTGCGCCTGATTTAAGTTTCCAAATACTGGCTACATGACTTGGAAATACGGTAACCTTCAGAGATCACTCCGTCAGTAAAAAACACACACACACACACACACACACACACACACACACACACACTTATCCGCGCGCGCTGCGAACCTGACGACAGATGCTACATGTTTGTATCAGTGTATTACGGCTTGTCTTGAAGGGAAGATATAAGATGAACATTAACAAGAGTAAAACGAAGATAATGGAATGCAATGTCAGAAAATCAGGCGATGCTGAAGGAATTAGATTAGGTAATGAGACAATAAAAGTAGTACATGAATTTTGTTATTTGGGTAGCAAGATAACTTGTGATGGCCGAAGTAAAGAAGATATAAAATGCAGAATGGCTATGGGAAGAAAAGCGTTTCTAAAGAAGCGAAACTTGATAACATCCAATATTAATTTAAATAATCAAAATATCCACGGGTGTACTTCCGGTCTATAGTGTCCAACGGGCACAATATTTCGGCGATCATAAATGTCGCCATCATCAGGTGAACTGACGGACTGAGCTCCTGGAAACGCGCCGGCACGGAGATCCGCACGCTACGGAGGCTCGAAGGGAACTGGGTTCTAGTCCGGTAGCGGGCGATTTAAATACCCTCGGCCCGTGGAACTGTCTTTTGTCAGCGGAATAAAATTCGTGCACTGGTGGGGAGCGGCAAAGATGATCTCGGTTTGAGGAAGGCCGGTGTGTACCAGATTCCGTGTCAGTGTGGAAAGTCATATATTGGACAGACGATGCGTACCGTCGAAGATCGATGCGTTCAACACCAGAGGCACACACGATTGATGTATCCGAGCAAGTCGGCGGTCGCTGAACATTGTTTGTCGGAGAATCACGCCATGGAGTATGAACACACTAGGATTCTGGTACAGACGTCGAGATACTGGGACTGCGTCGTTAGAGAGGCCATTGAGATTCGCACAAGTGACGACCTCATAAACCGTGACTGTGGCTATAATCTTAGCAAAGCTTGGGAACCAGCGATTGGGTTAATTAAGAGTAAATCTAGCAAACGTAACGTAGTGACGACCACGGCGGACAGAGCCCTCACACCGACATCTCAGACGCCGTCGCAATCGGTTCCACTGCGCGGCCGCGGCGCGGGGCGCGGACCGCGGAGGGGTCGCTCCGCGGGCCGAGGGTATTTAAATGGCCCGCTACCGGGCTAGAACTCGTTTCCCTTCGAGCAGCCGTAGCGTGCGGATCTCCGTGCCGGCGCGTTTCCAGGAGCTCAGTCCGTCAGTTCACCTGATGATGGCGACATGTATGATCGCCGAAATATTGTGCCCGTTGGACACTGTAGACCGGCAGTACACCCGTGGATATTTTGATTATCAAATACGCCGGGAGAAACTGAAGAATTATTAAATTAAATGTTAGGAAGTCCTTTCTGAAAGCATTTGTCTGGAGTGTAGTATTGTATGGGAGTGAAACGTGGACGATTAGGAATTCAGATATAAAAAGATGAGAGAAGCTTTTGAAATGTGCTGCTACAGACGTATGATGAAAATTAGGTGGGTAGATCAGGTGACTAATGAGGAGGTGCTTAACCGAATCGGGGAGAAAAGGAGTTTCTGGCATATCCTGACTAAGAGAAGGGATAGATTGGTGGGAAATATTCTGAGACATCAAGTAATACTCAAGTTAGCATTAGAAGGAAGCGTGTGGGGTAAAAATCGTAGAGGGAGACCGAGGGACGAATATGGTAAGCAGATTCAAAAGGATGTAGGTTGCTGAACATATTGTCAGAAGAGAGACTTGCACGGGACAGGGTAGCGTGGAGAGCTGCGGACTGAAAACAACAACAACAACAACAACAACAACAACAACAACAGTATTACGGCTAATCCAAGCAAGTTAGAGAAAAGATGCAGAATAGGAAAAGGGGTGTGATGGTACAAGGAGAAAGAATTGATATGCTTCCATTTGTCGAAGGTATTGCAGTGGTAGCGGACAATGAAAAAGAGTTAAAATCTATGCTCAGTGAAATGAAATCAGCGCTTAGCAAGTATTGAATGAAGACCAACAGAAGCAAAACTAAAATTTTAACTTGACAAGTACGAAACCCATGCAAGTATTATGTTCAATGGTGCATCCCTTGAGAACGTCAATGAATTTACGTGTATGGGTAGCTAGATCACTTCAGATACTAAATCTAAACGAGACACGCAAAGTAGAATATCTCTACATCTACATCAATACTCCGCAAGCCATATTGAAGTGCATGGCAGAGGGTTCATGTAACCACTTTTATGTTGTTTCTCTACGGTTCCATTCTCTAATAGCTCTCGGGGAAAAAGAAAAACTAAATCCATTTTCGATCTGATTTCTCTTATTTTCATGAAGATGTCTTCATATGTAGGTGGGGCCTAACAAAATACGTTCGCATTCGGAAGAGAAAGTTGGTGAAAGAAATTTCGCACTTAGATCTCGCCGCAACAAATAATGCCTTTGTTTTTAAGGATTTCCACCCCAACTTGTGCATCATTTCTTTGTCACTCTCTACCCTGTATCGCGATAGTACATAACGAGCTGCTCTTTTCTCAACTTTCTCTACATCGTCTGTCAGACCCACTTGGTGGGGATCCTACAATATGCAACAATACTCCAAAATTGGACGCGCAAGTGTGGTGTAGGCAGTTCCTTTAGTAGAACTGTTACATCTTCCAATTGTTCTGCCAACGAAACGTACTCTTTTATCATACAATGTAAGCTTTCACGGCCGGCGTCAACTTCATTTAAAACTTCCGGGCTGATAAGCCGTGGTCGATTTATAAAACTTTCCCCTAACGTTTCATCTTCGGCTGCGGCAGACATCTTCAGAGGTAGAGTGGCGAACTGCGATGAGAACTTGAGGGAGCGCCGTATATATAGGCAATGTAGAGGGCACCAAAAGACATCATGTGATGTCGGCTACGACACTATCTCTGGGATTGCCAACATTCTTGGCAGAGAAGAATCGATTGTCATTCCGCTGGTGTAAAGCAGAATTCCAAATTCTGTCTAATTTAACAGCTTCCTCTTTCCTGTTAAAATTATTGCGATGTTTATATATCTCGATTGCTTCTTTATATGTGCGCGCATGATAGTGTGAAGTGCCGGCCGCGGTAGCCGTGGGGACTGAGGCGCTTCACTCACGGTCTGAACGGCCACTACGGTCGGGGGTTCGAATCCCCCCTCGGGCATGGATATTTGTGCCGTCCTAGTTCGTAAGTAGTTCATACGTAGTTTGTAAGTTTAGGGACTGATGACCCCGTAGTTAAGTCCCATAAGCTTCACAAACATTTGAACTTTTTTTTTGATAGTGTGAAGTTTTTGAGACGACACTAGTCTCATTAAATTTAATTTCATGGTTGCCTTCTTGGTATACATGTTCCGCTACGGCCGATTTCTCCGTGTGCCCAAGGCGGCAATACCTTTTATGTTCGACCAGATGAGTATTGACGCTTCTTTTAGTAGTTCCAATGTAGACTGAACCACAGCTGCAGGGAATTTTATATACACCTGGTGTATTCAGCGGATGTCTTACATCTAAATATTCTTTTATCTTCCTTGTAGGTCTGAAAATGGTTTCTACCCCATACTTGTCCAGCACTTTTCCAATACGGTCTGTAACCTTATTTATGAACGGAAGACAAACTTTCCCCTTGGGCGGTTGTTGTTCCTTGTTGATGTTAACTTTCTTCCTGGGACTAAGGGCTCTCTCTATTTCTTTGGTAGAATAACCGTTCTTCTGGAAGGTGGATCGTAAATGCTCCAACTCATCTTTTAAATAACTAGGTTCACAAATATTATGCGCCCTGTCAACCAATGTTATAAAAACAAGGAACAGTAGGGGCCCCGTAATACTTCCCTGGGGAACGCCAGCTGTCCAGTTCTCTCTATGACTTTCCGTTAGTTACAACGCACTGTGTACTGTCTGACAGGAAATCACGAATCCAATCGCACAATTGTGACTGTATTCCATAAGCACGCAGTTTATTTAGAAGTCGCTTTTGAGGTACAGTGGCGAAAGCCTTCCGGAAATCTAGAAATACGGAATCGAATTGAAATCCCTTGTTTATAGCAGTGATCGTATCATGCGAGTAAAGAGAGCTGAGTTTCATAAGAATGATAATTTCTGAATCCGTATTGACTACGGGTCAATAGGACGTTATCTTCGAGGTAGTTCATAATATTTGACGCAAGTATATGTTCTAAAATCCTGCTGCAAACCGACGCCAATAATATAGGCCTCTAATTTTTCGAATCACTCTTATTGCCTTTTATGAATATTGGCGTAACCTGTGCAACTTTCTCATCTCTGGGTACGGACCTTTCGCTGAGCGTTCGGTTGTATATATACTACTGGCCATTGAAATTGCTACACCAAGATGAAATGCAGATAATAAACGGGCATTCATTGAACAAATATATTATACTAGTACTGACATGTGATTACATTTTCACGCAATTTCGGTGCATAGATCCTGAGAAATCAGTACCCAGAACAACTACCTCTGGCCGTAATGACGACCTTGATACTCCTGGGCATTGAGTCAAACAGAGCTTGGATGGCGTGTGCAGGTCAGTGCACTAGAATCTTGCTTTTAACATAGTTAAAATTCCGACTTAACCGCAGCGAACTCTCAACTCTACTACAATAATACCGTATAATGCCCACGAAAATTGTCATGAAATTGTAGAAATTATTCCCAGCATGATCAATGAGCAAATTCATATACATGCGAAACTACTTAAAGAATAATTATTTACTTCTAGTGCAGAGAGAGCCAAACATGAAGAATGATTATGTCGTTTTCCCTATGAGGAAATTAATTTGATTTTTTTAAGGAAGTTAACGGGTAGTGAGGTTCTCAACTGTTATATTTTACTTCGACAGTCTGAGAACGACTGTCGTCCTAACTGCACTGAAAATATACGTACGCAATACACGGCTCCAGTAACTATATAATACACAAAGGCCATGGCATGGACCAGTTATAGGCGATTTATCATAAATGTTTACATACCAAGTATAACCAACATCACATCACCACTGCGTAATTTGGTTGAGTAGGAACATACCTGTGAACAGAAATATTTGAAAATTAGAAACATCTGCTCCGTCTCAAAAAAAGCTGTATGAATATGGTTAGCTGATAATAGGACATTCATAAAAATATTTATAGTTTACAACACAAAGTACAAGAAGCCACTGAGCACTAAATTTAATTTTAAACGCCGTGACATGAAATTGTTCCCACATTACGCTGGTGACGTACTAATTCCAACTGGTGTCCTATCACGAAGAATCAATTTTTGGAAGAATGTCGTTAGAAAATACATCGAAATAATACATTTTTATAACACATCAGATAAAGGAACAAACAAAATTTGCCGTACAATATGAACAACAGTTATGAAGTTTCGAATGCTATAAACATGCTAATTGAAACTCCTTTTGTTAATTTCCTTTAGGAAGGGCATTAGACCGCTACTCCACCGCGGCTTTAAATTTGTAATAAACTTCAGAATCAAAATTTTAGCTTAGTCCTTCAGGACAATTACAAACAACCTGGGGATAGTTATGAGTGACTTCGTGAATTCTGGCATGAGAGGGGAGGGAGTTGCAAATTATGCTGATCCGATGAGCAACCTGCAAGGTAAATATAATTAGGAAGTGCATTTTCAACCACTAGTTGTCTTATTAAACCGTTAGTGTCTACCAATTTCATTCAGTGACCATTAACAGAGGATAAAAGATTTAAAATCGACCAGGAAAATACGTAATATAAAGATGTAACTTGCTGATAACAGCCACAGTCCATTGAAATGGCCACATGCAACATCATAGTAAAATAATTTATGATGTTACACATGACATTTAAATCTGACCTTATCAACAGACTGAGGTTATCAGCAAGCTACAGCTTTATATTACCTACCTTCCTGGTCCGTTTTAAATCTTTTTATCATGTGATGATGGCCAACGACGAAAACAGTAGACACTATAGGTCTTAATAAAACAAATTACGGTTCAAAATGTATTTTATTAAATGTATAACAGTTGTTAATAATCATCTGTCTAAAGTAATAAATATAATTGTTTAATGTGTAAGATGACACTCAAAATGCACCGTATGCAAATCAGAATTACAGTTCTTCCGCGGAAAGCTGTAGTGAAACTGAATGATGAGAATTGTCAAAGTCTCATGAAGAGATATAAATAATAGAACGAAGTTATCAAGGTAGGTGGAAATATTCTTTGTTTTCGAGCAATAATTAGATACCTCTTCGAGATGCCCCAGAACAGGATTACGGTAGTCTGCCGAAGAGAAAGCTCTACTGCACAGTATGTTCTTCAAATCAGTGGCCAACAATTAGGACCTGGTAATATGGCGCATTCTCTTCCATTAAACCGAGTGAGGTGGCGCAGTGGTAAGACACTGGACTCGCATTCGGAAGGATGGTGGTTCAAATCCACATCCGGGCATCCTGATTTAGGTTTTCCGTGATTTCCCTAAATCACTCCAGGCAAATGCCGGGATGGTTCCTCTGAAAGGGCACGGCCGATTTCCCTCCACATCCTTACCAAAAACCCGACCGTAAGCTCTGTGTCTAATGACCACACTGTCGACGGGACGTGAAACTCCAAGCTTCCTTCCTTCTTCCATTAATATGCCACCGTAGTTTGGGACCATGAAGTGTATTTATGGTTGCAAATAGAATCCACGTAGCCTGTTCAATTGGACCAGGAGACACAGTCCATTCCACGAGGTACAGACCACAGCCTTATGGAGAAACTACCAGCTTGCACGATCCTTGTTGGCAACATAGCTGCACGGCTTTTGGGGTCCTCACCACTTACGAACACTACCATCCGTTAGTTTTTTTCCAACTCAAATCGGCGCTAACCCGACCAAGCTATTTTCTTGCCAGGCTTCTAGTGTCTATCTGATATGGTGAAGCGCTGCAGGCGACCTCTTAGTGTTATCAAGGCCACTCAAGTCTGCTGCCTGACACAGCCCATTAACGCCAAATTGCGGAGCATTGTCCCAAAGGATAAATACCTCGTACGTCCCACATTGAATTCTGCAGTTATTTCTCGTAGTGTTGGTTGCCTGTTAGCACTGACAACGCTCGAAAACGCCCAGACACGGCGGAGTGGCCGAGCGCATTGAGGCCCCATTTTCCGCTGCGCGAGTCCGTTCCCCGTCGGGGGTTCGAATCCCCCTCGGGCATGCATGTTTGTACTGTCTTTAGTGTACGTTAGTTTGTAAGTTTAGGGACTGATGACGCCGCACTGAAGTCCCTTAAGCTTAAAACCCCCATTTGAACATTTGAAAACGCCCCTTTTCCGGTCATTAATTGCATGTCGTTGGATAGGGTGTTGTCCGTGGTGTGAGGTAATATCTGAAATTTGGTGTTCTCAGCTCACTCTTAACGCTGCCGACCTCAGCATATTTAATCCTCTAACGATTTCATAAATGGAATGGACCATGTGTCTTGCTCAAACTACCATTCCTCGTTTAAAAAAAGGTAAAGCAGCCATCAATCCGAAGATAGATTTTGACACCACAGTCCTTTACTAGACACGGCCCTGTTGAAAATGGTATGCCGTTGTCTTTCTGCGACCTATGAACTGACTTACCCTGGCAGTTAATAAGTGGGACCTACATTTCACCGTGAGTTCCCAAGCACGGCGAAACTCGGCATTTTCCACATTAATAACACTGCCAGAAGTGAAAGACAGAGAGGAAAAAAAACTAGGTTTTACTTTTTTATTATTAGATAATAAAGGCGTTTAACTTATGTTGATTCCCGTGGTGCGACTATAACCAATTAATGACAACCTTTTTCTCATGAATCACCGGAGTGATGAAAGTTCTACAGATTCGCCGTAATTTTATACCTATTTTTATTTGATTTTTATTAATTTTTTTTATTTTATTCTAAGGCCATCTGCCCCTGCCCCTGCACTGCTTACAGGAATTGACAACACAATTGGTGTAATTTAGTTTTGAGTTTTTGTCCTTTGAAAAAGTTCCATATTATTAAAAGCTGTCCCAAAGAACTGACAGCACTTTTGACTACGAATGGGTAATGTTGAAAATGTGGATCCAGCCGGGATTCGATCCCGGATCTCCACCTTGCTAGTCAGTTGAGCTGACCCCCTACACCACTGGGGACCCAGCAATAATCACAACACGGACTTCTTTAGTTCGCCTCCACTAAATACAAATTCTCAACGTTTCGCTCCTCACTATTACTCCAACTGGCGGTGTTGTTGAGGGTTTTTTTTTTTTTTTTTTTTCCCCCGAACGGATTCCAGTAAGAGTATGGTCTTAGGAAGTCTCCGCACTAAATAAAGGATCATTTCCCGTCACTGGTTAATTATATAAATCATATACACGGGTAGCGTCTGTTCTTCCGGACGTGTCAGCGAGTTTGGGTAACAGTGAGCGGAGAAAAGTTGAGAATTTTTATCTGACGGGAGGCGGAGTAGTCCGTGCAGTTGTAATAATCGCTGTGTCCCCTGTGGTGTAGGGGTCAGCGCAATTGCCTGGTAAGCAACAGTCCCGGGTTCGAATCCCGGAAGGGTACACATTTCAGCTTTAAATATTCAAATGTTTGTAAATCTATCGGACCAAACTGCGTGGTCATCAGTCCGTAGCTTACAAACTACTTAAACCTAGGTAAACTAACCTAAGGACAACACACGCACCCATGCCCCAGGGAGAACTCGAACCTCCACGGCGAGCAACCGCGCGCTCCGCAGAGAGACGCTTTAGACCGCTAGGCTACTCCACCGCGGCAAGGCAGCTTTACCCATTCGCAGTTAAGGTCGTAAATTCCGCGATTATGAATATTATTTGAAGTTGCGTTTCGCTGGTTGTATAGTCTGGAGTCCAAAATTTTAAAGTGAAAGTAACTTCCACAATAACATAGCTAGATTTAAACTAAGAGCATACATAGAACTGCTATAGTAAATTACATAAGATAAAAAATAGGCTATGAAGGAACAGAATGACATTTGAAGACGCTGATTCCAGTGAACTCGCACCGATATATGAAGGTCTCGTGGTTACAAAATGTGGTACGTGGTTTTTAATGGTGTGTGTCATAACCACAGACGCAAATACACGTTCCCATGCTGGTGAGCATGGAATCGTTCCCCCGACGTAGATAAGTGCATGTGGACGTGCTGCAATAGGTGTCCCCAACGCATTCCTTACGTGCTCTGGGCGTCTGACATGCATTCCATTCATGCTTCGAAGGGGGGTGGGGGGCGGAAGCGGGACTGAGGACACGCAGTCAAGACCATAGGCCGAACATCGCCTTGTTCCAATAGCTCCTCCACCATCTGAGCTATTCGAAGCGGTTGCACATTATGAACGAAAGTAAATTCACGCGTATCTGTGGAAGCTCGCACATGGGGAAGAGACTGATTATGCCTTTCAGCGTTCAGTCTGGAGCATAGTACCTCTAATAAAATTCCTCCATGATCCCCTATTCAATGCTAACATTGATGCCTCGTCTGATGTTATGCCTTTTACTTCAAAATCATTCTGCATCGAATCTAAGTACTTTCTTCTTGGTCTACCTCGACTCCTTTTACCCTCCGCTGCCGAGCTCATGAGTCTCTTAGGTAACCTTGCTTCTCCCATGCGTGTAACATGACCCTAAAATCTCAGTCTGTTTGCTCTAACTGCTTCATCTATGGTGTTCATACCCAGTTTTTCCTTGATTTCCTCATTATGGACACCCTCCTGCCATTGTTCCCATTTATTAGTACCTGCAATCATTCATGCTAGTTTCATATCTGTAACCTCTACCTTATGAATAAGGTAACCTGTATCCATCCAACTTCCATTCCCACACAACAAAGTTGGTCGAAAGTTAAATCGGTGCACCGCTAACTTAGTCTTGGTACTGACTTCCTTCTTGCAGAAGAGAGTAGACCTTAGCTGAGCACTCACTGCATTAGCTTTACTGCACCTCGATTCCAGTTCTTTCGCTATCATGCCATCCTGTTAGAAAATACACCCCAGGTACTTGGTACAGTGGCACAATAAAGTTAACCGTTCAGAGAGTGTTGTGTGTTGTCCACATCATTTATCATCATGATCATCATCGACATGCGCCGAGTAATGACTTGCACTAGACGGGCGAATAATCCCACGCGGGATCTCCCGGCCAAAAATGACAGACGATGATTTCATTCTTTTACTTAACGTTTTCATAGCTCTGGAGGTAAGTACGACCAGGCAACATTACACCTTTCCACGCCATATCATCTGGATCTGCAAAACGATGATGATCGATAAAATGAGGTGCACTCAAGCGATGACAAATCCGTTTTTTATTTTTATGGTTACAATTCAATCATAACCAAACTGAGAAACGTCTGTCACTTCTCGACATAATCTTCCTGCAGCTGTAAACATAGTTCACAACGCCGACGCGATGAGTCTATCGCGGCTGGGATTGCTTCTTTGGGATTCTGTTCTGGCCACTGACAATTGCAGATGCACACTTCACAGCTATTGAATGTGCAACCACGAACAGTTTATTCCACCTCCAAGAGTCCAAAAGTCGCCAAGAACCAAGTCTGCAGGAAGCAGAAGAGATCACTTTAAAGTTGTTGACACGAAAGAAGTGATGCGGAGCGTTCGCCCGATGTGCTGGTGTGTTGTCTCGATGAAAAGAGGACAGGTGCAGCCTTTTCTGGCCGTTTTCCACGTAATGCTTGAAGGAAGTATTTCTACAATAAATCACACAACGAGAGTTCATTATTAGACACAATTTATTCGGGTCTGGTTGTCCCAAATGTTCTGTGCCTTTTACTCTCCAAAGCAATGCATTCGAAGATTAGATGTGATGCAGTTTCTTCACCGTCACAGATCCTACATTGGATGAAATTCGGGACTACTAACATTTAACAAAGAAGCATACTTGGGAACGTCGTGTATGTAAATCTATACTTCCATTCTTTTGCAATTTATCAATTACATGTACCGAAGTGACATTCATCGAAGAAACAGGGGACCAATAATTTTGACCGCATCTTGCTGACGTTATAAACGCCGCCCTTTTGCAGTTACACGGTTTTTTTTATGTCCCCATAGGGAAACAGACTTGATTGACATTCTGGAAACAGCATCTTGCGTCGCACAGTCCAGCAGCGAACCACGCTTAGCGCAGCATGTCGCTGAATACTTGCGAGGAAGCTGGTGAAGTATAATTAGAATGTAGTTCACACCTTCTAGATCGTTCACAACCCCAAGTTTGCAAGATAATATGCTTGTTTTAAATAATGACGTCCCATGCTGCTGATGTGCACATATGAACACAAAACAACATATATGATGTAGCGGTTAATTGTGAAGTCATTAGTGTACGCACTGCAAAATAGCAACAAAGACAATATTTGCAGCCGGGCGGAATCGAACCCGCAAATCTTGCAATAAAAATCCGATCTCTTACCGCTGAGCCAAACTCTCTTAGGGGCAGTTGATAAGGTTCATACAGTGATACATCAGTATAAAAATTCCTTTTATTTATTAAAAGTTTGGCCATCTGGAGTTCCCACCTGGTGCACTTTCGTATCTCACAACGCCCTACATGTACCATACATTTGGACGAATTCGGCGATGACGAGTAGGCCGTCTCTCCTTGTCAGTAGAATGCACCTGTCACCGTCATGCCCTTTGGTATGCAATGGGTAAGGATTAAGTCATCGTTGTTCCAGAACATACCATCATACCCTCCGTACAAACCGCCTCTATCACCGTGTGATTTTCGCATCTTTGGAGATGTGAAGAAAATCCTGCGTGGATGTCTATTTCAAACAGATGGGGAGATAGAAGAATGCGGCTGTGGATGCGACAGCGATCGATCACGTTGTACGAAACAAGAATTAATCTTTTCCTGTCCCGCTAGGATTAATATCCGTACGCGTGTGGTTAGAGCTGCTAAATACCCAGGCTGAATCGTCCGCCACGTTTTCCCCAACATGGTTGGAATCGCGCTGCACTAACAGCGCCCTGCCATCTTTCACAAACGATTTCGCAAAAACTAATTGTTAGAAATATTTAATTTTTCCGCTACTTAAATCATTATATGTCAGCATTGTGACGAAATGATCGTAATTTCGTTAATAGTCATAGTTAATAACATATTGGCTTCGCAATAAGAGCCTGCGCTACGTTAGGAAAAGTTTGCAGTAAAACATAGAAGCTGCTATGATATTCCGTTTCGTGCTTGTGGCATCATATGTTGCTGCGGATGAAACTTTCCTAATGGATCGAATTTTATTTTCGACTTAGGAGGAGATCTTTACCTTTCACTCATACCGCTAAACTTTATTTTATTTAGAGCACTCATTTCCGATGGCGATAAGGCAAGAATGAATCATTGCGTTTCTCATACACAGTTAGAGGTATCAAAATGATATTTTGACAAATGATAACATGCAAAGAGGTGAGTATTTTGCCACATGATTACTACGCAAAACTTCCTTAATTGTCGCGTTATTCAACGAAATACATAGTTGTAGAATGAAAAGGAGTAAAGTTAGTGATTTATTATTCGATTTGCAGATATTCCTTCGTCAATCACAAATATTTATTTCTTTGTTTCTTGTTCATTGTGTTTGAGAGCTACTACTCAGTTTCCAAAACCTAATAGTTACATTTCCTTCAGTTTAAAGCCTAGCAGTAACAGAACGGAAGTTACTAGATCTAATGAGGATTTTATGTGAGAATACTTGAAAATGACAGATAGCAAGGATCTCTTCACTAGCTAACGAACTGACTTGTTCTCTTTTCCTCACATAATAAAGACCTCTGTATTGAGACATTTAGAATATCCTTTTCATATAACTGAAAAATTGAAATTGCATATTACATAGAGACACAACACTTTTATAGTGTGTAACTATTAAATTTAATGGGTTAAAAGAAGTCAGTACCATTATCTTCAAGTATGGGTGTTATGCGGTAACATGTGCCTAATTATTAGGAGCTCTAATACGGAAGACGTGTTACTACTAGACGGGCGGGCGGATCCCAGTGCGTCATATTTAACTGACATTATCTCAAGTTATACGTTTCTCACAGAGTTTCTGTATAGAGAGGATGAAAATTTGATGTATTTTGAACATTTCATTCATTTAATGGGTTCACCTAACTTTATAGGAGCCTTACATGTGGTGGTTACGTTTGAATGCAACCATTACATGATCTCGTTAGCGACCGCGGTGGCCCAGCGGTGAGCATTCTGAACTCGCGATTCATACCCGCTCCTGCCATTACAGATTTAGGTTTTCCGTGATTTCCTTAAAACATTCGAGACAAATACGGGATGCAAATTATTGATGAAGTAGGGGGAGGCAGAAGGATTGGGAGAGATTGACAGTGGCTACATTAGGGAAATGAAATTAAACAATGGCGGCAAGTGAAAATGTGCGCCGGACCGGGAATCGAATCCGGGTCTCCCACTTCGGGCCAGAGGTCTCCTTAACCACTTGACTACTCGTGCTCGCCTCCCGTTCGTCTCAAACTTCCAGACGTCGCTCGCTATGGCAGTAGCGACCCTACCGTCCATGCCATCCTTACATTCGCCATTACCGCTTCCCATACGAGCTCGAAGGTATGACCGCACCTACCGAGAAGGAAGTGAAGCTAACGCCGTCGTCGCGTGTATATACTTATTATATTGGTGTGGTGTCTTATTTCGGACATGTCCGAAAGAACAGACACCACACCAATAAAATATAATAAATACGGGATGGTTCCTTTCAAATCGCACGTCCGATTTCCTTCCCAAACGTTACAACGATCCGAGCTGATGCTCCGTATGTAAAGACCACGTTGTCGACGGGACGTTAAAACTAATCGTTCTTTCCTTCCTTTTCCAATTCGGGGACAGTGGTTCAAAACCCCTCCGGCCTTCCAGATTTAGATTTCCCTTCATTTCTCTGAATAAAATGTTCACTGCAGACTGCTAAAGAAGATACGAGCTTATGGAATAGGTTCACAGATTTGTGACTGGCTGGAAGACTTCCTAAGTAATAGAACGCAGTACGTTGTTCTCGACGGCGAGTGTTCATCAGAGACGAGTGTATGGTCAGGCGTGCCCCAGGGGAGTGTGATAGGACCGCTATTATTTTCTATCTATATAAATGATCTGATGGGCAGAGTAAGTTGTAATTTGCGGCTGTTTGCTGATGATGCTGTGGTGTACGGGAGGGTGTCGTCTTTGACTGTTATAATATACAGGATGACTTAGACAAAATTTCTAGTTGGTGTGAAGAATGGCAGCTAGCTCTCAATGCAGAAAAATGCAAGGTGATGCGCATGAGTAGGAAGAACAATCCCATAATGTTCGAATACAGCATTAGTAGTGAGCTTCTTGATGCTGTCGCGTCGTTCAAATATCTAGGCGTAAATTGCAGAGCGATATGAAATGGAACGAGCATGTAAGGACAGTTGTGAGTAAGGCGGACAGCCGACTTCGGTTTATTGGGAGAATTTTGGGAAGATGTAATTCACCTGTAAAGGAGACCGCGTATAAAACGCTTGTACAACCACGTCTTGAGTATTGCTCAAGTATTTGGGACCCGCAGCAGATCGGTTTGAAGGAAGACATAGAAGCAGTTCCGAGGCGAGCAGCTAGGTTTGTTACTGGTAGGTTCGACCAATGCGCGAGTGTCACGAAAATGCCCAGAATTTGAAGCTAAGTGTAGTTCGATCTTGCTGCCGCCTACTTACATTTCGCGTAAAGATCATAAAGACAAGATAAGAGAAATTAGGGCTCGTACGGAGGCATATAGGCATTCTTTTTTTTTTTCCCCTCGTTCCATTTGGGAGTGGAATAGGAAAGGAAATGCCTAGTAGTGGTACAGTGTACCCTCCGCCACCCACCTTACTGTGGATTGCGGAGTATGTATGTACATGTAGAAATGTTTGTATAGCTTATGAGACTTAACTACGGGGTCATCAGTCCCTAAACTTACAAACTACTTATGAACTAACTAATACTAAGGACGGCACAAATATCCATGCCCGAGGGGGGATGGAACCCCCGACCGTAGTGGCCGTGCAGGCAGTGAATGGCGCGCTGCAGAACGCTCGGCCACCTCGGCCGGCTTCCTCTGAATAACTCCAGGCAAATACCAGGATGGATCATTTGACACTGCCGAATGCCTTTCCCATCCACACTCATTCAGTCAGAGTGTGAGCTCCGCCTCTAATGAACATACTGTCGTAGGCTTATTAAACCCTTATCTTTATATTTTTGACGAATTACAGTGTTCAAATTAATGAAATAAATCGCAATTTGCGATGTTATGGCTTCACTGTAATACGTTTAGATGAAATACCAAACTGCGGCGAATGAAAATTTGTGCTCGGCCGGGATTCGAACCCGGGATCTCCTGCTTACTAGGCAGACTCGTTGACCACTCCGCCACCGAGGACACTGATCAGCCCGGCTGCAGAGGACTCTTCCCTGCACGTCTCCCGCCACACACAAATCTCCATTCGCCACGCTGTCTGTTTCCTATACGCAGCTTGTTTATTCTATAACGCTGTATTCCCGCATCAGGGAGAACAGACCATGAAGTATCGAGACACAATTAATTGTCGTCAGGAGCCCAGCCTCGGCTTCTACACAATTATATATTTTTGACGACCTTATAGAGTTCATTTTTAATGTAATAAATCGCAATTTACATTCAGTTATGGCTACAACAGATTTATGGCTTCCTTATTCTTTTCATTCTCCACTCCGAGGAGTGGAGCGGGCTGTTTGAGATCCGCTACATAAAGAGTCGCGGTTCTATTCAGCCAATTATCAGACAAGCTGATAGTGGGGCAAACACGGGATCCGAATTGGGAATAAGTGGGAGGGGCTTACCAGTTCCGGCATACGCCTTACAACCAAGGAAAACCTCCCGAAAACCTTGGTCGGAACCGGGGGATTGGGACCAATTTAATTTATCTGTGGGACGTTGCCCGAGAGTACAGAAGGATTATCGAGAGAGCACGAGTGCACTCACGACAATCAAGGATCGGACGCCCGAGGTACTCTCGTAATCTCGTAGAGATCAGCTCGACCAAACAGTGGACGAGCTTTCCCCTAGAGGAGCCGCACCCGTGAGCACAGTAACCTCTGCGTCGTTCTTGCGGCTTCACTTTACTAGGTTTAGATGTAATACCAAAACAGTACTGTGGCTGCGAGCATTACAGAACTAAGAGGCTGTGCTAATAGGAAAGAGACAGCGTGGCGAATGGAGATTTGGGTGTGGCGGGAGACGTGCAGGGAAGAGTCCTCTGCAGTCGGGCTGGTCACTGTGTCCTCGGTGGCGGAGTGTTCAACGCGTCTGCCTAGTAAGCAGGAGATCCCGGGTTCGAATCCCGGCCGGGCACAAATTTTCATTCGCCGCAGTTTGGTATTCCATCTAAACCTAATACAGTGAAGCCATAACATCGCAAACTGCGATTTATTTCATTCACTGAACGCTGTAATTCGTCAAAAATATACGTAATTGTATACAAGCCGAGGCTGGGCTCCTGACGAGAATTGTGTCTAGATACCTCATGGTCTGTTCTCCCTGATGCGGGAATACAGTATTGTTGCTGCGAGCATTATAGAATATTCACAGAATATATGACACCAACTGGATCTGACGGGAGACGTGCTTAGGCAGTCCTTGCAGGTGCGGTGATCACTGTGTCCCCAGTGGTGTAGGGGTCAGCGCAACTGCCTAGAAAGCAGGAGACCCGGGTTCGAATCCCGGCTGGGTACCCATTTTCAGCTTTGCCCAATCGCAGTTGATGTCATATATTCTGTGAATATTACATAATAACAACTGCAGGATCAGAAGTGACGTCTGTTCTTTCGGAACAGACGCTACATGTATATACATTATAAAATAAATAGGCTGTGGTATAGGAAAGAGACAGCGTGGCGAATGGAGATTTGTGTGTGGCGGGAGACGTGCAGGGAAGAGTCCTCTGCAGTCGGGCTGGTCACTGTGTCCTCGGTGGTGGAGTGGTGAACACGTCTGCCTAGTAAGCAGGAGATCCCGGCTTCGAATCCCTGCCGGGCACAAATTTTCATTCGCCACAGTTTGGTATTCCATCTAAACCTTCTTTCCTCCCTCCCTTTCTACTGCACTGTCTCGCTGTGGCGAAGTGCTGGGTGTTTATCTGATCCACCTGTACCCGCCCCTTCAGAACGCTGTGCTGGACTTTGGCGGCCCACACTTCCCCGCAGTTTGCGGCGCCTTCTGCCGCGGTATCAGCTGCAGTAGAGCCGGCAGCTTTCTGCGGTGTGTGATCCGGCGTGCAGCCGCAGCCGCTGGCTGGACTGGGCTATCGACCCGCTGCCGGCAACAATAGAGCATCTGGCCCAGCGCCAGCGACCTCCAGCTCCAGAGCCAGCTACAGCTGCAGATGCCAGCCAGCGACACACGCAGAGCTTTCGCTTTCCATTGGCCACCGTACTCGCCTTATACTTCACTACACAATAGACTCTCTAAGCTCTGTAAACACCACTAGTCACAATGACGTCAAATTGTAACAGAATATTAAATTTCCTTTCAGATTAAAACTGTATGCTAGAACCGGGACTCGAACCTGGGACCTTTACCTTTCGCGGGCAAGCGCACTACCGACTGTGCTATCCCGACACGACTCACGACGCCGCCTCACAACTTTACCTCGCCTCCTACTTTCCAAACTTCACAGAAGCTCTCCTGCGAACCATGCAAGACTAGCACTCCTGGAAGAAAGGATATGGTGGAGACATGGCTTCCATTTTGGAAACATCCCTTAGGCTGTGGCTAAGCCATGTCTTCACCATATCCTTTCTTCCAGGAGTGCTAGTCTTGCATGGTTCGCAGGAGAGCTTCTGTGAAGTTTGGAAAGTAGGAGGCGAGGTACTGGGGGAAGTAAAGTTGTGAGGCGAAATCGTGAGTCGTGTCGGGATAGCACAGTCGGTAGTGCGCTTGCTCTCGAAAGCTACAGGTCCCAGGTTTGAGTCCCGGTTCCGGCACACAATTTTAATCTGCCATGAAGTTTCATATCAGCGAACACTCCGCTGCAGAGTGAAAGGTTCATTTTGTAACGGAATATAATTGGAGAAGGGCGAAAACGTATGCCACAAGAAAAATAAATCATGTGAAAATTCACCAACAGGTGGCGCTGTGTGTGTCAGAAAATGTAAATGAAAACACCTGTCATGCGCACGACCAAGTGAAGTACAAGGCCGGGTACAAGGCACTTCCTACATGGGATACTCTGCAAATCACATTTAAGTGACTGGCAGAGGGTTCATCGAACCACCGTTATACTATTTATCTCCCATTCAATTCTCGAATAGTGCGCGGGGAAAAAGAACATCTGAATCTCTCCGTTCGATATCTCTTATTTTTTTATGATGATCATTTCTACCTATGTAAGTGGGAGTCAACAATATATATTCGCATTCGGAGGAGAATGTTGGCGATTGGAGTTTCGTAAGTAGCCCACGCCGCAGCGCTAAGCGCCGCGAATGACTCCCATTCCAGATCTTTTATCAATTTCGTGACGCTGTCTCTCCTGTATCGTGGCAATACAGAACGGGTGGCCCTTTTTCGGACTCTTTCGAAGGATTCCGTCAAATCCGCCTGATAAGGATCCCACACTGGGCAGCAATGCTCCAAATGAGAACGAACAAGCGTAGTGTATGCAGTCTCTTTAGTAGTTCTGTTACATCTTTTAAGCGTTCAGCCAATAAAACGCAGTCTCTGGTTCGCCTTTCCTACCACATTGTGTTCATTCAAGTTTAAGTCTGATGCAATAGTAACTCATAGGTATTTAGTAGACGACTTCACACTTATTTTTTGGAATCAATTGCCAATTTTTACACCATACTGATATCTTATTCAGATCGTTCTGCAGTTGGTTTTGATCTTCAGATGATTTTACTAGACGCTAAATGACGGCGTCATCTGCAAACAACCTAAGAGAGCTACTTAGATTTTCCCCTAAATCGTTTATGTAAATAAGGAACAGCAGAGGACCAATAACACTACCTTGTGGAACGCCCGATACCACTTTTGTTGTAGTCGATGCCTTACCATCGATTACTTCGAACTCTGTCCTCTTTGACAAGAAATTCCCATCCAATTGCAAATTTGGGGCGATATACCATAACCACGCAATTTAATTAAAAGCCGTTTGTGACGTACTGCGTCAAAAGCTTTCTGAAAATCAAGAAATACGGAATCAATTTGAGACCCCTTGTCGATAGCACGCATCACTTCGTGTGAATAAAGAGCTAGTTATGTTTCATATGAACTATATCTTCGAAATGCGTGTTGACCTTGGGTCAATAGATCGTTCTGTTCGAGATAATTCATAATATTTGAATACAGGATACGTTCGGAAACCCTGCTGCAAATTGACGTCAATGAAATAGGCCTGTAGTTTAGTGGGTTACACCTACTGCCTTGCTTGAACACAGGTGTGACCCGTGCAACTTTCCAATCTTTTGGTACAGATCCTCGTATGAGAGAGCGGTTGTATGTGGCTGCTAAGGAAGGAGCTATCGCTTCAGCATAATCAGATAGAAATCTAATGGGTATACAATCCGGACCAGAAGACTTGTTCTTGTTAAGTGATTTTAGTTGCTTTGATATCTACTTCTACGTTACTCATTACGGCATCTGTTCGTAATTCGAAATCTGGAATATTGGTTTCGTCTTCTTTGGTGAATGAGTTTCTAAAAGCTATGTTTGGTAACTATGCTTTAGTAGCGCTGTCATCGGCAGGATCGCCATTACTATTACGTAGTGAGGGTATGGTTTGTGTTTTGCCCCTAGTATATTTAACATATGACCAAAATCTCTTTGGGTTCTCAGTCAAATTTCGAGAAAGAGTTTCGTTGTCGAAAGTTCGCGTCTGAGGCGTTCGCCACGACAATCTCAATGCAAGCTTGTAAAGCTGTTTTACAAGAATTATGACCGTAGTATTTTATCCATTTCAGCAACTGTTCAGATTATAAATTAATGAAATGCAGCAACCAGTTGCAGTAACACAAGCAACTGGTTGCTGCATTTTATTAATTTATAATGATGAATGTGCACAAGTCGCTCTGCAGAAGTTCCGGACACTTTTGAAAAAAGGCGTTGGTCCGATGATTGCTGTGAGTCTGGAAAGAATGATTCAGAAACCAAAGCACAGTTACAACTTAATGTTATGTAAAAAGAAAAAGAATGACGGGTTTGGATCACAATCAATCGTCAAATTGTCCGTGAGAATGGTCTTTTTCTTGAAAGAATCACTTAGTGCGGATTATGGGCTTTTTTTTTTTTTTTTGGATTCGGTCAAAAAGGATTTTTAAGTAACAGGCTTAACATTTGACGACGCGTAAATCAATGTTTGCATTGAATAGGGGATCATGGAGGAATTTTATGCTCCAGCCAGAACGCTGAAAGGCATAATCAGCCCTAAATAACGATAATGACGATTATTCCGATTATTTAAAGATGAAACTGAAAAAGCAGTGACTGTCGCTGTTGAAGGTTATTGCCAGATGGTAACATCGTTTTTATTGCCGCTACTGTAAGGATTCAATATGGAACACACGTTGTCCCAACAGGTTGCAGTAATCTGCACTGTCGCTGAAAAACCAAGGTTGCTGAGAGAAAGATTCTCTGATCGTCTCGTCTCTCGAAATAGCGACCAGAACTGACCACCGAAATCGTGTGACTTAACATTATCTGAATTATTTTTGGGAAAGCGGGACATACAATCGATGAGCCATCCCTCAACTAAACGCAGAAATCACACGTGTCATGGATGAAATTCAAGCCGAACGTAGCTCTACAATAGTCGACATTTTCGACAGTAGAGCGGATGTGTGGAAAGGGCATTTGGCCGGTATTTTGTTTCGTGATTAATCGCAGTCTTACAAGGAGACCACATGAGAATATGATTTTAGATTCTCTTTATATTTATGGTACATGAAGTTCAGAACTTAAATAACAATCAGCCGAAGCCATTCTCGAGACAATAGGCTATGAAGTTTTGCAAGTACACGTAACTACCAATAATCGAAACACTTGCAGTACCTGTTAGATATTAAAATTGTGTAAGTATTCGAACACGACGAAAAAAATGTCACGACAGGATTCAAACCGCCGATCCCTGTGTCATAAATCCAGAACGCTACCGCCTAAGCTGCACCGACAGATGCTGCAATTCAGGAAGGATTGGTACTTACATTTACTTGCAAAACTTCAAAGTCGATGTTTTGGAGAAATTTTGATAGTTGCGCCAAATGGCTTTGGCTGAATGTTATTTGAGTTCTGAACTACACGTACCATCAATATCAAAAAATTCTAAAATCCAATACCCATATTATCTCCTTGTTAGTGTTTCTCATTAGTAAAAACTGCGTTCTTCATGAGACTGCACACACATTCCCCAGTCGTGTCGGCAGTACTTCCGCTACTTTTGCCTAGCGCAGCCTCACTGCAGCAACGTTGACGGCCACACACACTGACGTAAAATACAGCCCGCGCGGCTGCGCGGGGCAGATTACGTCACGTTCTGCCCAGGGGATGTAAATGGACCCGTTTATTGGCCGACTGAGTAATTCCCTCTCTACCACACGCTCATATCCGTCTAAACAAGATTAGTCAGCCTCGCTTTGAGCCGCGAGACGAAGTTAAAACTTCCCACAACTACGAACTTGAAAATTTCACTCCCTGCAGGTGTTTGAGTACTCTAAGGAAATAATCCAAGAAAGGTCCTGTTGCCTGGAATGCGTTCTCCGCGAAAAGTTCACCATTCTGCCTCCAGCCAGTTAGCAATAAATCCGACCGATAATGCCGGCAGCAACAAAAGAAAAAAAAAAACACAGTCTGAAGACGCTCCCACATCACTCACAAATTTCCACGGAAGCAAATGCAGGGTGACCTAAAGCAACGTCTTCAAAACGTCATAAAAACTTAACAGCATACTTCATTCCCCTCAGCCCTTCACTTGTTAATAGAGCATCTGTAAACGAATATTTTTTGTTTTGTTTGGATCACACACATACATACATACGTTGAACTGGCAAAACTGTGTGTGTGTGTGTGTGTGTGTGTGTGTGTGTGTCTCTAGTGACCGGAACAGTTTTATCCCTTCCTTACACAGACTGAACGTTTGAACTTTTAAGTCTTACGCCACCATCATAACGATATAAACGACAAGAAATTTGTGTTAGGTCCGAAAAATTACAGGCACAAGCGGCGTATGTATTGACCATTATATCGAAACACTTTAGGTTCTTACAATTGGAAGAACCAGCTTTGGCCGCATTGAAATCTTTACTTTTATATACAATACAGATCGAATTCGGTCAGTGTTGCAAAAAAGTCTAAAGAACACAAAATCAGCTTCTAGAATTCATACAAAAATTGAAAAACGTAATAGTCAATATTCGGACGTATAGGCTATCACAATATGAAGAGAAAAAACACAACAGTGTCATACCATGAATCCAAGCCCTGTGGGCCCACAAAAACTTGCACTTTGCATATTAACATCAAGTAGGCAGTACGTAAGTAGAATGTCAAACAAGCTAAGAAATCAGTTTGACATTCTACTTATGTACTGCCTACTTGATGTTAATATGCAAAGTGCAAGTTTTTGTGGGCCCACAGGGCTTGGATTCATGGTATGACACTGTTGTGTTTTTTCTCTTCATATTGTGATAGCCTTTACGTCCGAATATTGACTATTACGTTTTTCAATTTTTGTATGAATTCTAGAAGCTGATTTTGTGTTCTTTAGACTTTTTTGCAACACTGACCGAATTCGATCTGTATTGTATATAAAAGTAAAGATTTCAATGCGGCCAAAGCTGGTTCTTCCAATTTTAATAAGTTTAATGTGGTCGCTCTGCGCCGGACTCCGGATGGAGTCGCCTACATGTATTTTAGGTTCTTTTATATCAGTTTCTTCCTTTTTCTTAAGATTTCTAGATCCATACAAATGTCCCAAACAGCAGACAGTATACAAAGGGTGATTTTTTCCCCACTGCGTATAAATACTAGGGATTGGCCGAGGAGAGGATACGAAACACTGAAGGTCTAAGGAACCTTTCCACGGAAATACATTGTTTCCATGCTAGAGACGATTTATTCAGTCATACTTTACCACAGAGCGCGCTGTACCATGCAGGCACAGTTACAGAATGTGTTGAAAATGGTTTCCATGTGCCTCACCACGTGTAGGCACCATAACATGTTCTGTGTCACACGTTCCCATTGGCCAGGACGCATCCGAATAGCGCTACAGGCAGCATAAATACGCTGCACCAGGCTCTCCTCATCTGGCGTGGTTTCTGCGCGTACAAAATCACGGCTTGAAATCCGGTGAACGAGCAGGCCTTGCAACTGGACCACCTGGTTCGATCCACCGAACGATCAGGAAAGACAAGACTGACAAGGGAAGGCCGCCAATTGTGAAATTCAGATTCGATTCATACTGCGCATAATGAAAGCTCATGGCCAGAGGTGTAATTTGGCAAAGCACCAAGATGCACTTCGCAGCCGTCGTCGAGAAAATCGACAATTAAAAAACAAAAACAGTCGTTGCGGTGAAAAACTCTCTACGATTAGTAATACTGTACAGAGGCGTGGCGTAGCGTTAAGCGCTCGGGTTGGTAATCCGAAGGTCGCCGGATCGAATCTCGCAGCATGCAACCTTTTTTTATTATTTGTTTTTCTGTAATTCAAATTACACACACAATAGATATATATTAGAAGTCGCCAGTTTTTCCACGACAAACGACTTTCAAACAACTTATTGTATGCAACTGGCGACTTCGAACATCGTTATGTTTTCCGCAAACAAAGTTGTATTTCACAAATGTCATTAATTGTGTTCATAAAGTTTACCATGTATAGTTAACGGAAGAAGTATAAACGATATTCCAAACCGAATACGTATAGTGTAAGTCAAACCTGACGAACGATAGGACAGTTTTTCAGAATGTCAATCAGGTGTGTTTCCCAACAGATAATTAAATACCATTGTTCTTGTAAAAACGCATCGTTCATCAGATGTGCTCGATGTCGTGCTGTTTTCTGCTTTACATATTTCTATGATAACTATCACTCTGGTTCGTGCGATATATATATTTATTTGAATTACAAAAAAATAAATAAATAAATAAAATAAATAAATAAATAATAAAAAAGTTGCATGCCGCGAGATTCGATCCGGCGGCCTTCGAATTACCAACCCGAGCGCTTAACGCTACGCCATGCCTCTGTACAGTATTACTTCTCGTAAAGAGTATTTCACCGCAACGGCTTTTTTTTTAATTATCGATTTTCTCGACGATGGCTGCGAAGTGCATCTTGGTGCTTTGCCAAATTACACCTCTGGCCATGAGCTTTCATTATGCGCAGTATGAATCGAATCTGAATTTCACAATTGGCGGCCTCCCCTTGTGAGATGTGTTCGGGCGTTAACGGCGAAGCAAGCTGCAGCACCATCATGTAGCAGCCACACAACCCTTCCAATCAGCAACGGCACTACATCTAGCAGGGGAGGCAAAGTCACACGCCGATAGTTTCAGGCCTGTTGGGCGCTGTGGAAGGGAGACTGGTCCCACCAATTATCCTGGCCAGCGCGTCCCGGCTGCACCGACGCTGACGATTCGCTGTTACCAAACCAAAATTTTAGAAACAGCTGATCGGTTCTAGCCGCCATCTTGTAGGGGAAGTTGCTGGTCACGTAGGATAAGGCGGCCAACCGTCCCGGATTCTGCGGGACAGTCCCGCATTTGGACTCCTTGTCCCACATTGTGATGATTACTGAAAATGTCCCGCGAAATGGCAAAAGCATCCCGCATTCCAGCCATTTTACATTTGTTGGTCAAAGAGCAGAAGCCGTAACTATTTCTACACGGCACGCTGTGTCATACTGCTTGCTAATCTACAATGCATCATCGACGAATAAATGGCAATCTTGTTACATAAATACATAAGAAAAAAGACGACACACATCGTCTCACTATTTCAGTATGACAAATTCGCCAGCAGTGGAAGGTTTTTTTTTGTTTTAGCTGGTACTGCATTTGGTGATAGCCGATGGCTTATTAAAAATGTTTTTGGCATATTTTCTGTGCCTTCGTAAGTAAGTTTCGAAATGACACGTTAAGCTGTAGGTCCCCTTCTACCCCTGTTGGATAACTGGGGTAGGCTAAGTACACGCAATTCGCAGAAGTGGCGTTCAATTGAAAGACTTACACCATGGCTACGAGCGACACGAAATCATTATAAGAGTGTAATGGAATATTTTTCAGTGCTCAAGGTGGCAAACATGCTGTAATATTATCGCTGTCTGCATAAACGTATTTAAAATTTGACATGCAAATACAATATCAGCATTCATCTTCCTTCAGGAATAAAAAGTTTGTGAAATTCTGAAAATACAATAATGTAGTAAGGCACTGAAACTCTGCACTTCATGAATGAACTATGATAAAGAAGTTCAAATGGTTTTAAAACGTAGTTTTTATCAAATTTAATTCGGGGTTATTGCAAACCATAATTGGGCGGAGTAAGTTAATTATCAGAATGTGTGGAGCACGATATTCTTAGAGCTGGAACAAATATGACAACGAAACTGCTCGGAAAAACGTAACGGAGAAAGACTATGTAAAAATTGTCAGACTCCAACATAAAAAAATAGGAGCAAGAGAAAAATATTTGTGTACTGTAAATAAAGATTGAAAATTAAGAATAAAAAGTCACTCGTGTTAGATATGTAACTTTATAACTGACAGAGTAGGCCAACTCTGCTCGCTTAAATTTCTTTCCTAGTTTCAGAATAACCGGCGCACTGAGTCACGTTATCTTAGTCCTAGGGTTGCCAGAGTGAACTCGAGGCAGGCCCGGAGACCAGACGTGCTCCCCTCCCCCTTGGCCAATGACCCCCCCCCCCCCCCAAACTGCGACCAACCCCCCACCCGACAGAAAAAAGAAACCTAATCATCTCCTCCCTCCCAGCAAGTATCCCTTCCGGTGGAACATTGCTAGGGGTGGCCTTCACATGCCGCAGCTGATCGGCCAGGCCGCCAGTTGCTGTGGATCAACAATCGGCACACTTCAGTTCGCGTGCCAGCAGAAGTGGCGGCAGCATCAGAGCTGCTCACATCAACAGCTGCGCCTTCCAAGAGTTGCCGCTTGCGGCTCCGCGCACTGTGAAGGATCGCGCGCCACCAAGAAGAGCTTCTCACTGGCTCCATGTGAAGAGAAGGGGCACAGTTACCGTCTGCTCCGAGTTACGACCACTTGCTGCCGCGTAAAGAAGTAAACTTGAGGGCATAAAATGATTAAACGTAATAGTGCTGTCATTTCTATGAGAGATAACATTATTAGAATAAACCAGTTTTCCGAACACCCACGTTCCCCAATTAGTTCGGATAATCGACGTTCTAATGTAATATCAATTAAACATTATACACCGAAGTACAGGATAGCAGCAACGATCGCGAATTGTATAGTGACTTGATCGACAGTGCTATACTACGTACGGCGAGAGTTGAGCTCTGGCAGCTAGCAGCGCAGTTGCCACGGTGCGCGAGGCTGCTCCCGCCAGAGGTTCGAATCCCCCCTAGGGCATGGATGTTGTGTTCTTAGTTTAAGTTAAGTTCGATGTAGATCGTCGCTACATGAGCATAGTACTTAAAAAGCGTTAAGATGAAGGTTACATTCAAGCCCGGAGATGAGAGTCATTGGCCCGTAGACCCGGAGAATTCATTCCAAACCCGGGCACTCCGGGCGGCGTCCGGAGAATTGGCAACCCTACTTAGTCCACCTTCACATCTTCGAAATGTCCCGCAATGAGTTTTGAAAATTAATATGAATAAATAATCCCTGAGACGGATTTACGTCTCAAATATGTCAAAGACATTATTGATAGAGGTGAAGCATTGAATTAAAATTTGTGGTGCGGCCGGGAATCGAACCCGAACCTCCATGCTTACTAGGCAGACGTCTTAACCGTTAGACTACCACACCACTAACGATTAAGGCGCCTTGGAATAGTCTATGTACGATTTCCCTCCACAACACAAACTTTAATTCAGCTTCTTTGTTCCAAAGATAATTTTAATCGTTAGTGGTGTGGTAGTCTAACGGTTAAGACGTCTGCCTAGTAAGCATGGAGGTCCGGGTTCGATTCCCGGCCGCACCACAAATTTTAATTCAATGCTTCACCTCTATCAATAATGAGTTTTGAAAAATTTGGCCGCCTTAACGTAGGACACACGGCCATGTCGCCGAATGTCGCTGCTTGTAGCTGCAGTGTCGCGTAGCTGTATGTCGCACGCTTTTGTCGCTCACATACGACATAGCCTAAGCGATACACCGAAACTGTTACTTTCTGGAGAGTCCTATAATAATTATCCTAATGCGTTGAGGTTCAAATTACTGTGCGTAAGGTGTTACTGGGATAAATGCCATTAGCGAATAATGGAAGGCCCCTGGAGATAAAGAGGGTGGCAGAGAAGGATGGGAGCGGCGAACAGTTTAAGGGGCGAAGTTTGGGCGCGCGCGAGGGGAACTTTGGCAGCAAGTGGCGGCGCCGGCGCCAAGTTCCCACACATTTGTCACACGGGAATGCTCCCTGCCCCGCAAGTTCCGCACCTGCGGAGATTCGCGTCTCCGTGCCTCTGGTCTCACGGAACACTTAGAACGTCCAGTACAAGACAAACCTTTATGTTTCACGTCAAATCGACGTCGCAAGGAACAGATGATATCGCCGAAGTGAACTAATATTCTAGATAACTACCTGAAAACTTCAATAACTTCCCTAAAAACAAATATAGCGCCGCTATCCCGACCTGGGGGAACCAGCCATGACAAGGCTATCAGCTGGTGGTAAGATGTATGAGACAGGTGAAGTACCCACAGACTTTAAGAAAAATGTAATAAACCACCTTCCAAAGAAAGCAGGCAGAGACAGGTGTGAAAATTACAGAACCATCAGTTTAATAAGTCATGGTTGCAAAATACTAACACGAATTATTTACAAAAGAATGGAAAAGCTGCTAGAAAGCGACTTCTGGGAAGGCCAGTTTGGGTTCAGGAGAAATGTATGAACAAGGAAGGCAGTACTTTCATTACGGCTTAGGTTAGAAGATACGATTAAGGAAAACCAAACGTACTTTTCTAGATTTTGTAGATTTGGCAAAAATTCCGAAAACGAGTAAACTCTGAGGAGCAGAGTTATTTGTAAGTTCTACAAAAACCAAACAGCTGTTATTAGAGTTGAATGGCATAAAAGGGATGCAGTGGTTGGGAAGGGAGTAAGACAGGGGAGTAGCCTTTCTTCAATGTTGTGCAATCTGTAAATTGAGCAAGCTCTAAATGAAAGCAAAAATAAATTTGGAGAAGGAATTAAAATTCAGCGTGAAGAATAAAAACATTGCGTTTTGCCGATGACATAGTAATTCTGTCAGAGGCAGCAAAGGATCTGGAAGATCAGTTGAACGGAATGGACAGTCTGTTGAAAGGTGCATATAAGAACATTAACAAGAGCGTAACAGTGGTAATAGAGTGCAGTCTAAGAAATTGAGGTGATGCTGAATGAATTAGATTAGGTACCGAAACAATAAAGATGGTACATGAGTTTTGTTACTTGGGTAGTAAAATAAGAAATGATGGTCGAAGTACAGAGGATATAAAATGCAGAATAGCAATGTGAAAGAAAGCGTTTTTCAAAAAGAGAAATTTGTTAACATGGAAAATTAATTTAAGCGTAAGGAAGTGCTTTCTGAAGGAATTTGTGTGGAGTGTTGCTTTGTATGGGAGTGAAACATGGACGATAAACAGTGCGGACAGGAAGAGGATAGAGGCTTTTGAAATGTGGTGCTACAGAAGAATGCTGAATATTAGGTGGGTGGATCGCGTAACTAATGAGGTACTGAACAGAATTGGGGAGAAAAGAAATTTCTGGCATACCTTGACTAAAAGAAGGGATAGATTGGTAGGACACATTCTTAGAAATCAAGGAATTGTGAATTTAGCGTTGGAGGGAAGTGTGTGGGGAAAAAATCGCCGGGGAAGACCAAGAGATGGATACAGTAAGCAGATTCAGACAGATGCAGGTTGCCGTTCTTATGTGGAGATGAAGAGGCTTGCTCAGGATAGGGTAGGCTCTCCGGATTGAAGACCACAAAAATAGGAAGGTTTTTTTGTGGTTTTAGGGCGCACAACTTCTATGGTCATTAGCGCCCAGCCAAGAACATAGATTCGCTATGAACTAAAAAAAAAAAAAAAAAAAAAAAAAAAAAAAAAAAAAATGGTGACTGTCAGAACATCAACAAGAGGCTAAAAACGAAAGATAAAAGACAATAAAAGGGTTAAATATCCTTGGATAAGTTGGCCAAGTTGATAAAACGCAAAACTCGAGCAGCTGCCCGTGTGTCATCAGTTAAAATTTCCTCCAGAGTAGACGGAAAGTGAAGGGCTACACGGAGATGATTAAAATTAACACAAGACAGTAAAACATGTCTCACTATCATCAGTTCACCGCAGGAGCACAGCGGTGCAGGATCGGAGGTTAGCAAATGACGGTGGCTGAAACGGCAGTGACCGATCCGCAACCGGGTCAGGATGAGCTCTCGCCGAGAGGGGCGTGAGGAGGTCCTCCAAGCGGTCGGGATCGGTTTTACAGCTCGCAATTTATTGTTGTACAGTGAGAACCACGCATTGTGCCAGGACGACACGATACTCCGGCGAAGAGCCCGTTGAACATCGTCCGATGGGACGCAAAAGGTAGCCATGCGAGGCAAAAGAGCTGCGGCCTTGGCTGCTATGTCGGCGGTCTCATTCCCGGGAACACCCACGTGGCCAGGGACCCACAGGAAAAAAACGTGACAGCTGTCAGCTGCTAGCAACTGGAGGGAGCGTTGGATCCGATACACGAGAGGATGGTTCGAGAAAGGGTCCTTAAGACTCTGCAGGGCACTAAGGGAGTCCGAACATATGGCATAGAAAGGTTGGCTGTGGCGGCAGGTATACAAAACGGCCTGGTGGAGGGCAAAAAGCTCAGCCGTGAAATTCGAGCACCGGTCAGGGAGCTTCTATTAGAAACGGTTGTCCCCGACGTCGAAGGCAGATCCGACACCGTCAGTGCTCTTGGAACCATCAGTGTAAATAAATATGGCATTATCGAACCGCGAACGGAGTTCGACAAGCCTCGAGCGGTATACCAAATCCGGAGTGTTCTCCTTGGGCAGCGAACTAAGTACAAGGTGGGTGTGAACCTGGGCCTGATGCCACGGTGGCAATGGGCGCAACAAGGTCTAAAATTGTTGCAGAATGTCACTGGGTTCTGGTGGAGCTAGGGGAAAACCTATTGTGGGTCCCTGGCCACTCGGGAATCAGTGGCAACGAACATGCCGACAGATTAGCCAGGATGGGGGCAGAGACTCCATTTATTGGACCGGAACCTGTCCTGACAATCACCAAGGCAATGATCAAATTGGAGCTACGTAACTGACTCAGAAGACAGCACGTAGAATATTGGACCAAAGTCCAATATTCTCCTTGGGGAGCGAACTAAGTTCAAGGTGAGTGTGAACCTGAGCCTGCTGCCACGGTGGCAATGGGTTTTCGCTCAACCGAAAGGTGGAAGGAAGGGTAAAATCGAGCTGCTGTAGCAGGCGGCGAAACCGAACTCCAGGTGGAAGCAAGGCTATCGCAGACAACTGATATTCGTGATCGAGTGAGTCGTCAAAAAATAATCTATAAGATGGATGGTTGGGCATCGACCGCAGGCGGCATGCGTACCGACACAAGAGTATGTCACGCCGAGTGGTCAAGGGTAATACAGCAGCCTCGGCATACAGACTTTCAACAGGGCTGGTATAAAATGCACCGGTCGCCAGACGTAATCCCCGATGGTGAATAGAGTTGAGACGGCGGAGAATCGACGGCCGTGCAGAAGAGTATACAAGGCTTCCGTAGTCGAGCTTCGACTGAACAATGGCCTAGTGAAGATGAAGCAGGACGGTACGATCCGCTCCCCATGACGTGCCACTGAGGACACGAAAAACGTTAAGGGATCGGGCACAACGGGCAGCCAGGTAGGACACGTGTGTGGACCAGCAAAGTTTCCGATCCAACATGAGTCCCAAGAATTTCGTAGTCTGCACGAAAGGGAGAGCAACAGGGCCGAGATGTAGAGAAGGTGGAAGAAATTCCTTGTATCTCCAGAAGTTTATACACACAGTTTTCTCAGTGGAGAATCGGAAGCCGTTTGCGATGCTCCAGGAATATAGACGGTCAAGACAGCGTTGAAGAGAACGCTCCAAGAAACACGTCCGCTGGGCGCTGCAATAAATTGCGAAATCGTCTACAAAAAGGGATCCGGAAACTTCGGCTGAAAGGCAATCTACG
The DNA here is from genome assembly GCA_026315105.1 of Locusta migratoria. Taxonomy (NCBI): domain Eukaryota; kingdom Metazoa; phylum Arthropoda; class Insecta; order Orthoptera; family Acrididae; genus Locusta; species Locusta migratoria. The sequence goes on along the minus strand of CM048744.1, from coordinate 980,179,589 downwards.
ATCGATTGCAATGGCAAAGAGAGCCACACTCAAGACGGAGCCCTGCGGTACAAATAGGAAGTGGTGCCCTGCATTTGAGAAACGAGCGTCAGTAGAAAAGCCCGCTGTGAAAAGTCTTCTCGAAGGTTCCTCGAGGACGGCGCATCAGCCGCGCGCCTCCAGTTGCTAGCAGTGGGTTTGGGTGTGCGCGTGCATTCAGTCTAGCACGCGCTTTGGTGCTTTTCCAGCCCAAGCGTCTCAGTCTCCACAAGTACCGGTCACCTCACAAGCAGGGTCTCAACATCATCAGCAATTGACGAATATACAATATGGCCAGGTACACTCAGGAACTTTTGCAACACATGCCACTCAGACGCCACGATGACCACAAGACGCCGCCTCACCAGCAGATAGTTGCACTTCTCTACAAAGTTCTGAAACATTGGATTTGTACTAAAACTGAAGGATTTTATTTAAGAAAGAATAAATATTTTAAACTGATGTCTGGTCTCTATCAATAAAGTTCTTCTGGGTATGAAACCGCGTCGTCATTTTTATAAATTCCACCGACGTTTCGGCCGCTGTTGCAGGCGGCCTTCATCAGGGTCTGAGTCTGACTGAATCAGACTCAGACCCTGATGAAGGCCGCCTGCAACAGCGGCCGAAACGTCGGTGGAATTTATAAAAATGACGACGCGGTTTCATACCCAGAAGAACTTTATTGATAGTGACAACAGCCGCGGAAGCCTACGTTTGCATATGATGTCTTGTCTATTTATTTTATATACAATAATTTATACCGTACATGTAATATCAGTTTATATATATATACTTGCCTCAATGTGATTACTAGTTTCTCTTCTGGTTCCTACTAGGTGCCAGGTCATAATGAACTATGTTCAATAACTCGTCAAAGGACGCAATCGACATTAAATAATTAAAAAACGTTGGCCCATGTTTTCTTAGATTAGGGTAGAGTTACAAACGATCCGTGAGTTAATCAAAATATGCACGGGTGTACTGCCGGTCTATACTGTCCAACGGGCACAATATTTCGGCGATCATACATGTCGCCATCATCAGGTGAACTGACGGACTGAGCTCCTGGAAACGCGCCGGCACGGAGATCCGCACGCTACGGCTGCTCGAAGGGAACTGGGTTCTAGCCCGGTAGCGGGCCATTTAAATACCCTCGGCCCACGATGCGACCCCTCCGCGGTCCGCGCCCCGCGCCGCGGCCGCGCAGTGGAACCGATTGCGACGCTGTCTGAGATGACGTCGGTGTGAGGGTTCTGTCCGCAGTGGTCGTCACTTCGTTACGTTTGCTAGATTTACTCTCAATTAACCCAATCGCTGGTTCCCAAGCTTTGCTAAGATTATAGCCAGAGTCACGGTTTATGAGGTCGTGGGGAGCGCCTAAGATGATCTCGGTTTGAGGAAGGCCGGCGTGTACCAGATTCCGTGTCAGTGTGGAAAGTCATATTGGACAGACGATGCGTACCGTCGAGGATCGATGCTTTGAACACCAGAGGCACACACAATTGATGTATCCGAGCAAGTCGGCGGTCGCTGAACATTGTTTGTCGCAGAATCATACGATGGAGTATGAAAGCACTAGGATTCTGGTGTCAGACGTCGAGATACTGGGACTGCGTCGTTAGAGAGGCCATTGAGATTCGCACAAGTGACGACCTCATAAACCGTGACTGTGGCTATAATCTTAGCAAAGTTTGGGAACCAGCGATTGGGTTAATTAAGAGTAAATCTAGCAAACGTAACGAAGTGACGACCACGGCGGACAGAGCCCTCACACCGACGTCATCTCAGACGGCGTCGCAATCGGTTCCACTGCGCGGCCGCGGCGCGGGGCGCGGACCGCGGAGGGGTCGCTCCGCGGGCCGAGGGTATTTAAATCGCCCGCCACCGGGCTAGAACCAAGTTCCTTGCGAGCAGCCGTAGCGTGCGGATTTCCGTGCCGGCGCGTTTCCAGGAGCTCAGTCCGTCAGTTCACCTGATGATGACGTGTATGATCGCGGAAATATTGTGCCCGTTGGACAGTATAGACCGGCAGTACACCCGTGGATATTTTGATTATCAAATACGCCGGGAGAAACTGAAGGATCCGTGAGTTAATGTGTGACGTAAAATCGGATGTACCCAGTACTATCTTTGCCTTCGTCTCCGTTCTTAAAGCCTGCGGTGCATAATACAAAGACACGCTGCCTCTTCAACTTCCACGGCTGAACTGGAGTTCAACGCGGCGTCCACGCTGTACGTGTGTACACGCCACTTTCTCTGGCGCGCGATGCAGCGCTATCACGTGTCTTAGCCTTAGCAGGGCAGCAGTCCAGGATCGGTGTGTCAGCGACGCGAGCACGCCGGGATGGGTAATTCTGAGTGGGTCGCCCTGCTTTTAATATTAATAATTATGCAGAGTTTGTGGGCCGCGCGACGTTTTTGAGCCGCATTAGGCAAACATGAGGCGGGCGCTCGCGCGGCCCCATTAAGAATTTAAGCCGCCAGAGATCTCCCGGCCGCGCGCGCCATCACGTAGCAGCCGCTGCCGACGCTGCCACCCCCGCTACTGGCGTGGGAGGGAGGGAGGGAGGCAAACACACGTGTTCACCCACGCCAAGCTGGCCGCTGTCCGCGGCAGGCCGCAGGTTTCAACCAGGGATATTCGTCAGGTTACGGTATCAGACGAGAGTTGCTATCTATCGGGACATTCGGTATCTCTTTATTGTCTCTCATAACCCAATTTTGTCTCGGTATTGCCGTCTGTTAGCGCAATATATTGTCGCGTTGAAATGGGAGCAGGCTTGACTTCGAAGGCAACTGAACACAGCACTTATACTGAAAGCACGTTATTACGAACTCAAAATACACCCAGCACGACTGCCTCTCAGGCAGAGTGCTCTGCTATTTATACACAAACAGAATTTACCAGAAATTAGAAGAACAGTTAACAAAAAAGTAGAATTTCAAGTGAACATAAGAAAGATGTAGAACCTTCTGGAATTGTTAATAACAAAAAAATAAGTTTTTGGGGATAGGCGGGATTGAACCGGCGACCTTCAGCACCGCTATCCGTGACACTGCCCCCTGCGCCACGTTGGCATTCCGTGTTCGTGGTCTCTCACGGCAATAAGAATGAAGCCTCAATTTAATTTATGTAAGAATCTACATCTACATGGAATACTCTGCAATTCACATTTAAGTGCCTGGCAGAGGGTTCATCGAACCACCATTATACTGTTTGTCTTCCATTCCATTCTCCAATAGCGCGCGGGAAGAAAGAACACCTGAATATCTCTGTTCGAGCTCTGATTTCTCGTATTTTATTCTGATGATCATTTCTACATATGTAAGTGGGAGGCAACAATATATTTTCGCATTCGGAGGAGAATGTCGGCGATTGGAGTTTCGCAAGTAGCCCACGCCGCAGCGATAAGCGCCGTTGTTGTAATGATTCCCATCCCAGATCCTGGATCATTTCCGTAACGCTGTCTCCCCTGTATCGTGACAATACGAAACGAGCTGCCCTTCTTTGGACTCTTTCGATGTCCTCCGTCAAACCCACCTGATAAGGATCCCACACTGGGCAGCAATACTCCAAAAAATGTACGGACAAGCTTAGTGTAAGCAGTTTCTTTTGTAGTTCTGTTGCATGTTTTAAGGGTTCTGCCAATAAAACGCAGTCTCTGTTTTGCTTTTCCCACGACATTATCTACGTGTTCTTTCCAATTTAAGTCTGAAGTAATAGTAATTCCTAGGTATTTTGTGGAGTTTACCGCCTTCACTTTTGATTGACTTCAACGTATTTCTTTAGTACTCATGTGGACGACTTCACACTTCTCATTATTTAGAGTCAATTGCCAATTTTTACAACATAGTGATATCTTATTCAGATCGTTCTGCAGTCATTTATATAAATAAGGAACAGCAGAGGACCAATAACTGGCGGAAGGTACTGGCGAGGTACTGGCGGAAGTGAAGTTGTGAGGCGGCATCGTGAGTCGTGTCGGGATAGCACATTCGCTAGTGCGCTTGTCCGCGAAAGGCTAAGGTCCCCGGTTCGAGTCCCGGTTCCGGCACACAATTTTAATCTGCCAGGAAGTTTCATATCAGCGCACACTCCGCTGCAGAGTGAAAGTTTCATTCTGATATCACCTTTTAGTCGATGCCTTACCATTCGATTACTACGAACCATGTCCTCTCTGGCAGGAAATCCCATATCCAGTCGCAAATTTGGGGCGATATACCGTAACTACGCAATTTGATTAAAAGCCGTTTGTGAGGTACGGTGTCAAAAGCTTTCTGGAAATCAAGAAATACGGAATCGATTTGCGAACCTTTGTCGATAACTCCCATCACTTCGTGTGAATAAAGAGCTAGTTGTGTTTCGCATGAACGATATTTTCTAAATCCGTGTTGACCTTGGGTCAACAGATCGTTCTGTTCGAGATAATTCATAATATTTGAATAGAGAATAGGTTCCAAAACCCTGCTGCAAATTGACGTCAATCAAATAGGCCTGTAATTCAGTGGGTAACTCCTACTGCCTTTCTTGAATATAGATGTGACCTGTGCAACTTTCCAATCTTTTGGTACAGATCCTTCTTTGAGAGAGCGGTTGTATATGGCTGTTAAGTAAGGAGCTATCGCTTCAGAATAATAAGAAATCTAATGGGTACTCAGTGCGCAAGAGAAGATTGTTCTTGTGAAGTGATTTTAGTTGCTGCACTACTCCGACGATATCTACTTCTACGTTACTCATTACGACCTCTGTTCGTAATTCGAAATCTGGAATATTGGTTTCGTCTTCTTTGGTGAATGAGTTTGTAAAAGAGGTTTAATAACTATGCTTTAGTAGCGCTGTCATCGGCAGGATCGCCATTACTATCAGGTAGTGAGGGTATTGTTTGTGTTTCGCCCCTAGTATATTTACAATATGACCAAAATCTCTTCGCATTTTAAAGAAATTTCGAGAAAGAGTTTCGTTGTGATAGGTATTGTAGGCATCTCGCATTGAAGTACTCGCTAAATTTCGAGCTTCTGTGTAGGATCGCCAATCTTCGGGATTATCTGTTCGTTTTAAGGTAGTATGCCTTTTTCTTTGCTTTTGCATCAGTTTCCTGATCTGTTTAGTGTACCAAGGGGATCACCACCTTCTTTTATTAATTTATTAGGTATAAAACTTTCAAGTGCCGTCGATACCACTTCCTTGAATTGAGCCACATCTGGTCTACACCTACGTTTAGTGTTAGAAACGAGTGGAATCTGTCTTTCAAGAAGCAATGTATTTTATTTCTGTCTGCTTTCCTGAACAAATATACTTTTCGTTTATTTTTGGTAACTTTGGGACTTTCGATATTCAATTTCGCTACGACAGCTCTGTGTTCACTAATACCTGTATCCGTTTTGATGCTCGTTATGAACTCAGGATTATTTGTTACTAAAAGGTCAAGTGTTTTTTCACATCCATTTACAATTCTAGTTGGCTCATGAACTAATTGTTCAAAGTAATTCTCAGAGAATGCGTTGAGTACAATTTCGCACGATGTTTTATGCGTACCTCCTGATTTGAAAATATAATTTTGCTAACAGATTGAGGGTAAATTAAAATCATCGCCTACTATTATCGTGAGAGTCGGGTACGTGTTTGTAACTAGGTTTTCTTTGAACCTTTCTGCTATTGTATCGTCAGAGTCGGGAGGCCATCAATATTGCTACACCACGAAGATGACGTGCTACAGACACGAAATTTAACCGACAGGAAGAAGATGCTGTGATATGATAATGATTAGCTTTTCAGAGCATTCACACAAGGTTGGCGACACTACATGCTGACATGAGGAAAGTTTCCAACCGATTTCTCATACACAAGCAG